>CM073772.1:88341708-88941708 GCA_037158775.1 Hetaerina titia
TTAATCACTTGCTTATCTAATCCACTCCATAAATCCCGCTTCTCTTGTACAAGCAATTTCTCTTCCATCTGGAATCTCCATCGCATCGTTCCGATCCTTCTCGCCCTTTTCCCCTGCAAAGAATCACCTTCCTCACTTGTTCTGTCGTGCTTCTTCCATTACGATGCCGCACATTAAACTCGATCGTCAAGGAAATGTTTTTGCAATCAACCTTATCTTCCTAGTTACTTCATGGTCTCAACGTTTACTCAATAGATCCCGGACTTTTATATTCCACATTAATTGTCCGATTTCCTTGAATGTAGTATTTTCTTTCTGTTGAGTCAGACGGATACGGGAAAAAGAAGTAGACAATACCTACAGCATTTTTGTGACTAACCACTATACATCTGAGAAGTGAAAATAACTCATATCAATATAGTATGGTTTTTGGCAGAAAATACTGTTTTCTTATGTATGAAAAATAAAAGCAACGTATAATCATAAGAATTGCGGAATATACGTACTGTCCAATAATGTTGAACCATGGGTGCCCACGGATGGGTGGTAAATTTTTAAATGACGAATTTACGTATGTCACCTGTTATATTCATGATAGTTTGTTTTGGACAATATTATTTTACTTGTGGAAGTCTTTCTTGTAAAACTCTAAATTTTATTTTACTTGTTAGCGGCGCAAGCAATCTAAAATTAAAAACTGGATCTTAAAGTGTCTATTAGATTGAGATTTTCATAGCGGAATCTTGAGTTAAACTTTAATTTTTAATAGTGGTTTTTATAGTAAACGTATGAAACTAGATATAAAAAGTTTTTAAAAGCATTACAACCCAAAAGGGAGAGAGCTCCTAGTGCATCTTAAAGGTACAATAGATAAGTTAAGAACTGAGAAATTCCAGTCTTTTCTATGTAAATTTAACAAGATTGCACATACAAATCGTAAAAAAATCCATTTAAATTGTTTCAGTTGATACAAAGTAAATCAAATGTTGAACTATTCATTATGAGCTGTTGATTTGTAGACGATTGATGAATAGGAAGCAAGAGATACCATCATTACTGCGCCTAGTAAGTGTTAAAATTCACATTAAAGTTCAAATTCCCGATTTTAACTGAAAAAACTTCATCTGATATGCTGAAATAATTATCAACATCCAGATAAATATGTTTAATTAAAAACCCAATACTGACATTAAAACAGATATCGTGATAATTTTTATGGATAAAATAAATTAAATAGGGCAATATAGCATGAAGATTAATCATAAAAGAGGAACCTTTGACCGTCTTTATTGCTAGTGATCGGCCTCAAAAAATTACAGGGTGTTAAAAGATAACTGCAGGCATAAATAACTGATGAAGTTTATTGCTATCTCTATTCATATTGCCAATGTATCAATGAAGCGGACCTTCGAACGATGATTTCAAATTTCAAATGATATGTTAATGGGCAACTGGAGCCAATTTAATTTATCGTTTCATAAATGTGCATTAAGAGTTTGAAAAACTTTCCACTTAGTTCATTTTTGCAAAGCTTACTCCTACAATTGACGATGAGAAATGAAAAAGATGGTTGCTTCTCAAATGATTTAATTTTAAATTACTCTGATTGAAAAGTAAAACTACTGACAAATACATGCAAAATAAACTTCAAAAACTTAATTCTTAGATTTTATTTTCGTTTTTACTTAAGAGTATTGAATGGCAAGAATAAATTCTACACTTTAATAACTCAGAGTTCCACTTTGCAAACGCTGAGCTGAACTGCCATTTAAGCCAGCAAAAAAAATAGACGAACTCCGCCGACAATTTCTTTTCTTCTATAATAAATGATCAAGGAAAATTTGCCCACATCAAAATGCAATATACATACAAAATGTACATGCACACCCGATGACTCTGAAAGTGGGAGAGAGAGGGGTAGGTTTTCTTAAGAGGAGGTTTCTGAATGTCCCATAGTGTTTCCCAAATAGTCCTGCCCGCCCAACCCTCTCCTCTCCCGTCCAACCATTACTTCTTCCTCCCCATATCTCCTTTTCTTCTTCATCTCCGCCTCCAACTCTTTCCCCAACTGGCGATTCATCTCTTCCTTCCCCTCCCCTCCCATATATTCCTCTCCCTCATCCTACGACCTCCGTCTCAAAATCGATTCCCGGCACGTATTGCTTTTAAGCGGAGCGATTTACTCTTCAAGACCTCAAGGTCCAAGAAAATCTTTGCAATACGCCATGGTCCGTCCCATCCCCGCCAACTAACCCTTTAGACGTTAAGTATCTATTTCACTGCCCTCCCTTAAGAATATCAGCGCTCCCGAGGCTCCCAGTCCTCTTCCTCCTCGCCTTATCCAGGGTCTAAGAGAAAAGGGATGGTCCCTTTCGGTTTGACGAATTCGACAATTTTTTTCCTCATGCGGTATAGAATTGTCACCATGGAATTTGAATGTTCGATCTTCTCTATAAGTTATCCCGGCTTCAAAAAGTTATTCTTATTGTGACATTGGGATATAGGGGGGTTATGTTAAGGTATGAATAAAGAGGTCCGGGAAAGAAGAGGGTAGTTCTTTCTCTCAGAGTTCCAAAGAAATATCATCAATCTAAAATAGTGTGCCACGTGAATGAATACACGTTTTCATTCGAGCTCAATTCAGAATTTTCCTCTTTTGCCTTGTCCTATAAATGTCGCTCAGTACGACGAAAATAAGAGTACTACACAGAAAGAAAAATATGAATATCAGCGTTTAGGAAAGTAGAGGAATATACTTAGTCACGTAAATTTACACACATAAAAAATATTAACATGAAAATGCGTAGGATTAAAGAGCAAGCCGTTGAAGTTGAGGCATGAAAAATCTAGCAATTCCCATAAATATTTCCGGTAAAACCCGAGTAACCTAATAAAACTCTTATATTCAGGAACCTTCTCGTCATTCTCCTTCAGCCATAAATAAGAAATGGTTAACTGAGGACGAATGGAAAAGTGGTAATCCAAATTCGCGCGGAACGGGTTTTCAAAGCGAACCCATCTGAGGAGCCTACTGCGTACACCTTCGCATAAAAACACTTCCATATTTATACTTCTCCTAATCGTTTTCGTGTTTTTGTTTCACTTGCTCGCGAAGATGTGTCGTCAAGTTTTTATTCAGTGGAGAGTGAAAGGAAAGCGCGATATTTTCCCCTGAGCTACGCAGCAGTATGTGAAGGGGAAGGGATGGTGAAAGGAAGAAGGTAAAAAAGATAGAGGGAAGGGAAAATAACGGGAGGAAGGCCGACCGCAGTCGGCGGGATATACATCTCTCCGTGCACTTTACAACCCACCATGATGGATCACTCTGGGATGCGTCGAGCATTTTTCGGGGCATGGAAAAAACACGGAAGCGAAAAATGCGTCTTTTTCCCTCCTGTCCCTCGAATCATTCCAACTAGAGGGGACTGAAATCAAGCGAGTATTTTGTTGACGAGAAATTTCAAGTTGACTTGAAACTTACCTCCTGAATTAAGTGAAGGTATTTGTTTTCCTAGGATATAGTCTTATTTAACTCGAGTAAAATATCACTTTCTTGCATTGCATACTATACTTTACTGAAAATCATTTTCGCGGCCGTGACTAAATATTGATAAAATAATATTCCTTTGTTCGATCCCAACCAAATAAAAGTCGACATTCGTCCTTCGTTTTAACAATTAATCATTGGCTTCAAAAAATACCACAGAATAAACTAATTTATTGGTGATTTCTAATGCTACAAACCAAATGCTATGCTAATTTTTTCTATTGAATATATAAAGCGCATATATATGCTAATTTTACAGTAAGTATATCATTTTATTTAATTGCATATGCATATGTTTTTGTTACTCTTTTTTACCTACATGCTATTAACTTTTTATGTTAATTTGTACTTTTTTCTTAAATTCATTTCGTTCCATATATTCATCGATATTGTTGGGTCAGATCAATACATTTACATCTCTTGTCATAAGTGATAAGATGAATGATGTTTAGGTTGTTTTGCAATTATCTAATTTTTATCGTATATAACCTTCTTTTTTGTTTATATTGAATAGAGAAGGGTTCTGAAACTAACCTTTAATATTATCACTCGTCTTCATTGAGTTCTAGCTCATATCCGTCCTTTTTCACCACCTCATAATTGACTTCATACAATTAAAATATTTACATTTAATACGCCCTTTTCTTTTACTGCATCCAAATGATCTCTCACTATCTCCCCCATCAACTATATTTGTTTATTCGATTTTCTTATACATCGCCCATCCATGCCAAGTTCTTGCTTATCTGATGACTTTGTCTACTTTTTTATGTACACATTTGTTTCCTTTCTTTTCTGAGTGTTTTCTTCATTTACCAGCTTAACACCCTCTAATGTACACTCACTTTTTTCCTCAATGAGCATATAGTGGAATTAACCAAACATACATTACTTTAGTTTTTATTACTCTTGCCTATCCGTCTTCACTCAAGAGTCCCTACTATTGATTCCCTCTTTTTTGCAGAGTTCTATCTCATTTGCGCTATTCTCCTTCAAATATCCCCATGGGCATGACCATGTGTCCTAATATATTGCATAAATGTTATGCATATTTTATCAGCTAAGTTTAATTCCCTTCTGACATAGCGCTCTCATTAGCCATCCAATTTCGTAAAAATCTCATAATTTTCATTTTCTTGTGATTTAACACCTTCCTAATTGTCTCATGCCTTCTCAGTGATGAGTCCCAACGAGCTACCTTACTTGAGCTTGGTCTCTTGCAAAAGCATTTCTTTCCCAGGTTTTCTCGTTGTTTCCTCGTCGTATGCGTAAGTCAATAACCACCGTAATTAACAGATATTTCGATGTTACTCCCTGTCTAACTCTGCTCATTCCAATTCTTTATTTGCAGCCCTTAGTTGCGAAGTGTAAGACGCGTTTCAATTTGGATTTCTTTTTTAAGCGTTCATTATTAGTTTGAAGTGCGCTTAAGTTTTGAATTCTCATTATTGCAAAACTTTCTTTCTCTAAAACCTTTATGGTGTCTTTTAAATGAGCTCTGTCAAATGGCTTTATTATATCTACCATGTATATGAAAATTGTTTTCTGATATTCTATAAATTAATCTATTGTGTAGAAAACTAAAAATATAACGTAATTACAAGACTTAGTATCTGAAGCTGTATCCTCTTTTCGTGGTCTCTCCCCGTGAACTAAAACGGTGATGTAGCAGTAGAGCTTCAAGGTTATGATGGTCTCTGGCTGTTCTGGTAGGAGCAGTGATATTTGCTCCTGGTAGGGTCACCCAAATCAAATAGATAGAGGGGGACCCATATGAAAGGAAGCGCCGCGCAGCGTCTGCTCCCCAGTGAGATTTTTGCAAAGCCTTGTGACGGCAGAGGAACAACCTTTGGGTAATGGTTTCACTTAAGGTATATTATTGAAGAAGGTAACAGAAAAATAGTGCTAGGTAGGGATATACTTCTACAAGAGTACAATTTATTCAATTTGACAGGAATTCGAACCGAAATCTTTCGACTTCTGGCTGAGTGCTCCAGCATACCAAACTACCAATACGTGGAAAAAACCACACGTAAAATATCTTTGTCGTGGTCACTACGGTCATTACGGTCAAAACGTAATAACGCCTACGGTCACGAAAATAAATTCCAACATTTATATACACGGGTATTAAACACATAAATGAAAATTTATCAGAACATCTTATACCTTTGAATCTTTTAGAAATTCGCTTTGTAAGAGGAAGCATCAGTAGGTTAAAGCCTTTATTATGAGAATACTCTCTATTGTTTTTGTGTGCATTTTATTTTGGTGTTTGTAAGCGAAATATATGCTATTAATTTTTAATTATACAATTGCAGAAAACTCACCATCATTTCACCATTATCATTGCCTCCTTCTTCATTGAATCTTTCTTAAATCCCTAGTAGTATATGGCCACCAGCACATTAAAGTCTCCCACTATCAGAAGATATAACTTTTTTATTTAGTGCATTCATTACCTCTTTGAGTTCTTCATAGTCTATCTTTCATGTTTGATTTTATAGTCTCCATGGGAATGTGTAAATATTATATATATCCATGTCTAGTTTACTTTTTATTGCCAAGTAATAGCATTTGTACTTTTGGTATTGATACTTATTATGCTGATTATCTGTTTACATTCAATAAAAAATTAATGGAAAAAAGGAGAGTAGACGCAATATCATGAAGCTGATACGAGTTCGATAAATATGGTGATGGTAGTATCCTCGTGGTTATGCAATTTTCAATTCTGTTGTGATGTACAAAATGTATATACTTAAGGATACACGTCTGCTTTTCCTTCACCAGGTCCTATTTCAATAATTTCTTTGGGTTGATGTAACCAAGTATAAAGATTTATGTATCCTTGTAAGAAAAGCTAACTCTATTTCTATAAGTGGAATATATGAAACAACACTACGAATGATCCTTAATAAACCTCAATAAAAATAACGCTTGACCAGTTTCAACTTACACAATATATGATCAACTAAAAATTAAGCAAAAAAATTAGGGAAAGGTGTTTCTTACTTTTTTCTATGACGTGTGTTACGGCCACCAGTTTCTTTACATTCCATTAATATATTTCATGCCAGTCGTTATAGCTTCAGATACTAAGTCTTGTAATTACGTTATATTTTTAGTTTTCTACACAATAGATTAATTTATAGAATATCAGAAAACAATTTTCATATACATGGTAGATATAATAAAGCCATTTGACAGAGCTCATTTAAAAGACACCATAAAGGTTTTAGAGAAAGAAAGTTTTGCAATAATGAGAATTTAAACTTAAGCGCACTTCAAACTAATAATGGACGCTTAAAAAAGAAATAAATAAACAAATACTGAAAGAATAAAGAATCGGAGGGTTTATTAATAAAGTAGTAAGAAAAAGCAAATACCTGCAACTTGAAACAAAAACAACAAATGTGTAAAGCAATGATCAGATCCATCCAAGATCCAGATCAATTCATGAAAACAACAAGTTAGTTAAATGAGAAACAAAAGAAATGCAATCTATGCAGACTATCGCATTTAAAACCGCAGGACAGATAAGACGATTGAGGGTTAAAATGACATTATTAGAGATTTATATAAAACACCGCACATGAACGGAAAAGTAATAGGAAAGATAATTGTAGTGGAAATGTAACAAGAATAGAAGAAACATGAATAGTAAGAGATCAAGAGATAAACAAAACTATAAAAAAAGAAGTGCCATCGACCAAGCAAAATGTGGTCTGATGATCTCGTCGGATGAGGGAACTTTAAAACAGAACTGAAACAAATGCCACCAGTAAGAGTTAGAGTAATTTAATGGTAAACCGCAAGAAACATATAGGCTTCAATTAGGATAATGGTATTAAAAAAATTGCAGCATATTGTCAGTCGACCGAATCACTGAATGTATAATTCCAAACTGAAACGCGTCTTACACTTCGCAACTAAGGGCTGCAAATAAAGAATTGGAATGAGCAGAGTTAGACAGGGAGTAACATCGAAATATCTGTTAATTACGGTGGTTATTGACTTACGCATACGACGAGGAAACAACGAGAAAACCTGGGAAAGAAATGCTTTTGCAAGAGACCAAGCTCAAGTAAGGTAGCTCGTTGGGACTCATCACTGAGAAGGCATGAGACAATTAGGAAGGTGTTAAATCACAAGAAAATGAAAATTATGAGATTTTTACGAAATTGGATGGCTAATGAGAGCGCTAAATCAGAAGGGAATTAAACTTAGCTGATAAAATATGCATAACATTTATGCAATATATTAGGACACATGGTCATGCCCATGGGGATATTTGAAGAAGAATAGCGCAAATGAGATAGAACTGTACAAAAAAGAGGGAATCAATAGTAGGGACTCTTGAGTGAAGACGGATAGGCAAGAGTAATAAAAACTAAAGTAATGTATGTTTGGTTAATTCCACTATATGCTCATTGAGGAAAAAAATGATTGTACATTAGAGGGTGTTAAGCTGGTAAATGAAGAAAACACTCAGAAAAGAAAGGAAATAAATGTGTACATAAAAAAGTAGACAAAGTCATCAGATAAGCAAGAACTTGGCATGGATGGGCGATGTAGAAGAAAATCGAATAAACAAATATAGTCGATGGGGGAGATAGTGAGAGATCAGTTGGATGCAGTAAAAGAAAAGGGCGTATTAAATGTAAAATATTTTCATTGTATGAATATATACATACATAAAAATATATATAAATCAGGGAAAGGAACTGAGCACCTTCCCTAGTGTTTGAATATCACGCACCGTTGGGCTTAGTACTGCATGAATTCTATCGTCACCTATCAAACCGACCTTTGGGTTGATTAGTGTTTATTGTATATGTATATATCTCTAAATACATACATATACAAACAATAAATAAAATATATACTAGCGGTTATGTCAGCATTTCTGGACCAATTTTTCAGTATAGCTGCAACTGGAGTTAATTCGTATTATAGACTTTTTTTGTACGTGGCGTCTTTCTTTGTCACAGCGTTTTCTATGAACATTTGATTTTTCAGATTCTCTGAATAAATTCCTTTTGACTACGGAGAGCTCTGAATCTATCGTTCATACCTCTTTTTGATTTCTCACTGTAGTCTCCACTCCACCGCCACCATGTCCATAGCCCTAGCACTACCTCGTCTGTTTTACTCTTCACCCTTGTCATTCTCCTCTTCACCCATATTTTAAATCCTCTAATTTACTCCTATATTTTCTTCAATATGTTTTCGCGTCGTAAAAGCTAAAACCAGATATTTTAAAAAATATATTTTCTAAAAGGACTTCATATTTAATGTTGCATCCCTAGTGTGTAATTATACTCCCTAGCGGTTGCTGGTGGTTACCATGTTGATAGATAGAAGCTGAGGGAGCCCAGCGGAGTAACTAGAACCAAAATCAGACCCGTCAGTCATTACCTCAGAAGTATATCAAGAGGACTATTGCACTCCAGAGTTTTTAATCATTACAAAAGCATAATTTTATATCAACCTTAACGAAATTGAAAATTTTATCCAGCATTTTTCTCCTCAGGGCTTAAAATCGCAGCTACCAATATTAACAATTTAAACTCAATTTATTGATTATGTAAATAAATTATTGGAAGTTAATAACAAACTCAGAATATTAGGGAAAAATCACGAGCCTTTAAAATTGAAAAACCACTTTATTGGAAAATCATTTTACGCCAACGGTACGATATAATTGTATGTTGAAGTTTTGCAAATTTTAGGAACCATTCACCTAATCCTTATCTTTTATCTTTTTTATGTTCGAAAAAGTCTCGTGAACCAGTGTGTTGCATATCCCACGGCACATCCTTGCTTAGCACTTCCGAATTCACTCCCCTTCCTTCTTGGCTACACAGTAATTTCCTGATTATCTGTGAACTTACATTGTATGCCTAGAAATCTTCATAGTGACGGAACCTGAGTCATGGTACTAAATAAGCAAAATCCAACGGGAAGCCGAATTATTGCTTTTTACCTCGCACATATTTGAGCTAAATCCAATAAGGAGATTTTAATTCAATGAAGTTGGAAAAATTTGTTTATGATCTCAGAACTTGTGGTAAAATGCATGAGACATTTTTCATGTCTACCCACAGTGCCCTTCAAGAAGTGACCGAAGCTGCCCTCTCCATGAATACGACATTCGACCTCCTGAGCCTAATAGGTTTAAGGAGGGAAGACCGCAGCTTTCACCCTTCCCTACGCCGCCCGCCGCCCCTGGCCAGGGCCTTGTGGCGCAGCATCGCCAACATATCCTCCGGTACCCTCAACCGGGTTCCCCTCTCTTCGACCGAGGCGTCGGCATCCTTCGGTGTCTTCCCGAATCCGAGACGCAGGAGGCGAAGACTCCGGACGGTCTACAGGGTCGTGACGGCTCTGGCTCCTCCCTTCGTCATGGCCTCTAAAAGTGAGCCTAAAATACCTCCATCGTCCACCAGAAGGCATTACAGGTGAGCGAAACCTTTGGGTTTATTCCACATAACAACCTCAATAATTATTCAAATTGAATCATACAACTAGTAGCAACAATTAAGTTAATGCCATTCCCGTGCTCCACAAAAGTGTTCAACTTCAAGCTCTACATCACCTGAAATTTAAGATAGTCTGTGCCCACCTTAATGAAATATGTTCATTAGTTACGTTTCGCATTAAGGTTTAGCATTGTAACTAAACATTTTTTGATTGGTCGATAAAAAATTATGAGTATTTTAAAGTGCTAGGTATGGTGGAAAAGAGTAGATTGATGAAAGAAATCCTAAGGAGACAGGAATAATAGATGAATGGCATATTGATCATCAGTGGAATGTTAAGATGGTGATAGAGGGGAGAATTTTAGGCCAGGAATAGGATAGGGATATTGGATAGAATGAAGGGAGTATATGGAAACGAAATGAAGGAAGTATATGGAGATGAAGAGGGACTTTATTGTAGAGTAGAATTTTGGGTTGTGTTTTGTTGGGAGAAACAAGAGAATTGTTTGGTCGTTGTGTACATCCAAGACCTAACTTAACCGGCAGATTACCTATAGTAATAATCTATGAAAGGTAAAGCAAATATCATTAGGGAATATTTTCAATTTCATCTTGCTAACTTAAATTTTCGTTCAAAATAATCAAAATTCAATTTAAATGATTTACCAATGCTCTTCAAATTTTATTTTTGTCTTTCAGTAAAGTTATGAAAAAACACGAGATCTCGTTTTTTCCTCATTTTAATTATTTTTGTGGAAAGTGGGAATTTTCAATTGTTGTTTA
The DNA here is from genome assembly GCA_037158775.1 of Hetaerina titia. Classification (NCBI taxonomy): domain Eukaryota; kingdom Metazoa; phylum Arthropoda; class Insecta; order Odonata; family Calopterygidae; genus Hetaerina; species Hetaerina titia. Next base: position 88,352,524 of record CM073772.1, read on the forward strand.
ATTCTTTAATTTTTGTTTCCTCTTCAAATAATATCAATAAAAAAGCATGTTTACCATTCTAATGCTTCAATTACGTGAACAAAACTCAAGGAAATTGTGCTAGTCAAATGCAGAAGATAGCGTACTGGACACATAAAAGTTATTTTCCTAAGTATTGTTATTATCCTCAAATTCTTAATTTAATTTTTTGTTATTTTTTTCTAAATGACAAACGAATGCTAAAATCTCTGTTACAGTGTTAATGTCTCTCCTTCTATGTATTAATCCAGCGTCTTTTGTCATTCCCAATTATATTTCAAGGAACCCATGTATTCGGACCGTTAAAGAGTTAGATAACCATCGCTTATGAGAAATTGGCTTGTGATCACCGCGGTAGGATTGTAAAAAAATACCAATTTTGTGTTTACACTCAAGAGAAGCACACCTTTTTTGGAATTTTCATTTTATGCCAAAACCTTCACATTAATGCCTCATAATGCTGAATTATGTCAAATACCTTAGTATCCTATGTTCAAATTATCGCGCCGTCTTCCGCTATTCATATTACTAGAATAATTAGGCGATGGAATAATAATTTTTATACTAATATCAAATGGTATAAATTACTTTATTTAACTTGTAAAAACTGCGTACGAGTATTATTAATATCATACCCTTTCCCGTTTTGCTTTTAATATTAATAAATATGCCAGTACTTCTTAAATGATAAATATGTATTCTAAACTGTTCTCCGGCGATAGGAAGTGCCTAAGAGGGGTCGTCTGTCATCGGGTTAGCTCAAGCATCGATCCAGAGGCCCTGGCCGCGGCATTCGCGAAGCTAGACTCCCGAGGCAGACTGAGAAAGGGTCCCCCCGTCGGTGGAGCTCCACCCACAAACCCATCGCAACCCCATTCGGAGCTACTGTTGAACACCACTTGCTGCTACGGCTTTGCCATCGACCTCCTCGCCGACGTGGCGTCCCACTTGAGGTTCGAGTTCCATCTTTACCTCGTCCCGGACGGTGTCTTTGGCTCCGAGGTCAAAGACAAACTGAAGGACGACAACAGTGGGAGAAGAACTCAGGGCCGGCGGTTTCTCATGAGGGAAGAGGATGGCGACGAGGAGAAGTGGGACGGCATCATGGGGGACCTCATATCCGGCGCGGCCCACATGGCCTTCGCCCCCCTTTCCGTGTCCGCGGCTCGAGAGAAGGTTGTACACTTCTCCGTCCCCTTTTATTATGGGGGCGGCGTGTCTTTCTTGGCTTCAACTGTCCCGCCACCTTCTGCGCCCCCTGGGACGTCTCCCCCGCTCATGAGCAACCCACCTCTCCTCGGCTTCCTGTTGCCTTTCAGTCCAGGGCTATGGGCCGTCGCCATAGCCTCCCTCCATTTCACTGCTCTGGCGGTCGCGACTTTCGAGTGGCTCTCTCCCTTTGGGTTGAACCCGTGGGGGAGGAGGAGATCCCGAAACTTCGGACTTGCCTCTGCCCTTTGGGTACTCTGGGCCCTGCTGTGTGGTCATCTTGTTGCTTTCAAGGTAACCATCAATCACACGCTCCATTGAAATTTTTCCAACAACTGTATAAAATGGATTTTCAGACAGTGTTATATGCAAAGGAATGTATTAATTGTACATACACATTGGGAATTAATTGTACATGTACAACTTGATATTTAAGTTGTCTAAGTTCCTTCAGCACATATATTATCATCTAAATTGTTATATTTCATAATGAAAAACAAATTTAAAGTGAGTTGGAATGTCTTAAATAAGTATTAGGAACACTTATACAGATCTAATATTTTTGAAGGAAAGCAAAAAGTAAAAACTTTATAAATGTCTAAGCTGCTAATATGATGTAGTGTAAAAGTAAACACTCAAGCAACAACAGTATTAGGTCAATAAAACTGTTTGTGAATGTATATTAGATATTATACGGGTTTTTATGGGATGATAATCAATGATGATGAAGAAGATGTATGAAGGGTTCTCACCAGATAGGTCGACTTTGAAGGAAACAGTTATACCACCTCCAGAGCAGGATGTCAAAACATTTGTATTCAAAATTAACCTAGGTTTTTGAAACCCTGAAAAAGAGTCAAAATAGTACATGTATAGTACATATTTTTCAGCTATTAGTGTCCTATGTACTATGTAACCACTTGCCTGTCTCCATTTTATTCGTGGAATTACCATGCATAATTATATTCAAAACCTGCATTTTTGCCATTAAAGCATTAGAACTGTAAAAAATGGAGTACCTTCAGTAAACCTTGCCTTCGTCACATAGAATAAAATACATGATTTTATTTACATGGTGTATATTTTTGCTGATGCTAATATCAGAACAGGATAGTTAGGAATGAGTAAGATAATATGTAATAATACTATTGTAGTGCTGCTCAAAGAGCATTGTAACAATTAGCCTAATTTTTAATAGACTAAAATTGTTGGCTCCATTGTCTAATGGTAACTTGTCCATGAAGCAACTCTTGTCTAAGGCAATTGATTTTAAGTACACCCAGCAAAGCTATTAAGTTCTTACAAGAATTTACTGGTCTATCATTAATAATTTTCATTATTCTGTATTATTCTAAATAGAATATAAATACCTCTATTGAATGTCTACTACCAATCATGATGAAGATTATATTATCAAAAATCTTTCCTTAATGTTAATTAATCCCATTTAAGAATTATATGTGCATGTACCAGTTAACATTTATTGAAAGCATGCATGGATGTAGCTAATATTGGAGTTAGTCCTGGTGAAACAAGCTCTCTATAATAAAGCATTCAGTTAAATCTAAATCGAGCATATATTTAAAGAAAAGGACTGTTTAAAAATAAAAACATAAAGATTCCTTACCACCCACAAAGTTGACAGAAATATTTTTAAATGTACCATTTTGTAAGTTAAGTGTAGAATATTTCACCAATCATAGCATGATGAATTCCAATGCTCATTATTTTTTTCAAAAATATTCGTAGGAAAGTTGAGTATAAGTTAATTTCATGAGATTTTTTTTCAGATTTTGTAATCCTCTAGCCCCTAATTTTCCATTAAACTTTGGCCATTTTCCGTGTAGTTTTGCCAACTTAATTTGGCATTTTTTTTAGAAATCCCTGAGTCAACAAAGGATTCCAATGTAATGCCAATACCTTTCATTATAACTGTCAGTATCAGTTAATCATTTTTGTGGAATTATGTAAGTCACTTCTACAGATGGTTTATTCAATATACAGACTTATTTGTTGGACAATATGAATGGGTAAAATAATAATATGTTATGTTAAAAAGTTGATTTTAGTAATCCTTAGCTTAAATCATTAACTTCTAATTCTCGTCACCTTTAAACATAATGATATTATTTTTAGTAAACATGTTAGTATAAAACCAGGCATGTTAAATCTGTAAGGGAACCGCCATAAGAACAATTTTAGGTTGGCACTGATTCAAGGCAAAGGAAAGAGATAATAAAAATTTCAAAAAGACAAAACTACCTTATTTTGAGAAATGTCATTGTTTGTTATATTTTATAATGGTTCATTTTTCATTGAGAAATGGACAAATTTTAGCAATAATTATTTTGAGTATTTTGTTAAATTAACTCAATGATTTAACAAAATAATGACTATAATGTTGTTAAATTTATTTTTGTACTGTGTTCCTTTCAAAATCAAGTTAAATTTCTTCTCTAACAGGCTCCCAAATCTTGGCCTAATAAATTTCTCATAAATGTATGGGGAGGATTTTCAGTTATCTTTGTGGCGTCCTATACAGCTCACATTGCAGCACTTATTGCTGGACTTTTTTTCCGGCCAACAGTTACCGACTATAATGACAAACGGGTAAGTAACTTTGCATTCCTACTTAGCCTCTTTACATTTCCTTTGTTACAGCCCCAGTTATGCTAAAGAATAGTTTTATTAATAAGCTTAAAATATAAACACAATTCAATAAATTTCAAGAAACTGATTCACCTTGATGATTTTTACACTCTGAAATTGTTGCAATGAAATGGATGTTAGTGGATGACGCCATTAAAAGTTATTGTTGTGGTATCTCCCACAGTTTCTTGAAATTTGTCTAAGGTATAAACAGCCTAAGTGTTTCAAATTGGCTTTAACCTCATGGACAGTGGTGCGTCACGCACAACTACGAATGCCTGTGACATTGTATGTATGGTATTTCATCACAACATCTTGTTCCTTTAAAAGCCCAAAAATTTCAGAGTTTAAGAGGACGCCTAGATAGTTTAACTGGCTAAAGCACTCGGCCAGGCTTCAAGGGATCCGGGTTCGTATCCTGGTCAAGGCAAATGATTTTTACACTCTAAAATTGTTGTAATAATTCAATAACTATAAGTATAACACTCATTGATGATAAAGATTCATAACCATAGGTCACTTATTCCAGTAATCATAAAAAAAACCATAACTTCTATATCTGTAATAAAAACTTTTTATGTGTTGATTAATAATTTGCTGCATTACAAATATACCTATTCATAACTTAGTTCTTATTTTTTTCCTTCAATACCTTTTTATCATTTTCATTAGGAAGAATTTAATGGTGACTCCTGAGGAAATATTGATAGTAGGGTAATATGAAAAGTTCTCAGAATAGAATAGAAAGAAACAACTTTCCTAAGTGAAACTTTTTTATTTTTCAATATAAGTAGTCTCCTTGTACACTAATTCACTTGGTCTGGTGATGTTGCAATGTCTTCATCCCATCTTGAAAATTAGACACGTATTTTTTCCATGACAATGACACTTGTGTGCATTGTCTTGATGAATCATAGCTTTCTTCCTTGCCACACCTGGCCATATTTCATGTTTTTTTTCTGTACTTAATCCTGAAGGTTAGCATAGTATTTTCCACCAGTTGTTTGACCAGTGAGAAGGTAATCTATCGGCTGAATACCTTTCACATCCCAGAAAACTTTAGCCATCACCTTCCCGGCCAACTTTATTATCTTTGCTTTTTTGATGGTGGTGAATCAACATGTTTCCACTGCTTTGACTGCTGTTTTGTCTCTGAGGTAAAAAATTGGACCTAATTTTCATCAGTGGTCATGAACTGGCACAGAAAATCTTCTTTGTTTCTCTTAAAATGGGTCAAACATTATTCAGAAATTTCCATTCTGATTTGTTTGTGATCCTGTGTCAAGAGTCATGGAACCCTGCTAGCAGATATATTTTTCATATCCAATTCTGCTGTTAAAATGCAAAATGCCCATTAACATGACATTCCTACAGGTTTAGCAATTTCTTGCACTCTCAGCTGATGAACCTCCAAGATCATTTTATGCCCTTTTGCAATAATTTCTGGGTTAGTGACACATTTTGGCCTACCACTACAGGGATCATCATCTAAGCTGTTCCAACCAAATTTAAACTCATTTGTCCTCTTGTCAACAGTTGACTATGAAGGATCAGAGTACCACAGAGTATTCTGAAAGTTGGCATGAATTTCCTTTGCTTCCATACCTTCCTTAACGAAGTATTTAATCACTACTCGAATCTCAATTTTTTCCATCTTCAGCAATCACTATCTGGAAACAACAACTGGCATCTGCACCACAGATATCTTCCCAGAGCACTGATGCATTACATGTTTACTAATAAAGGATCACCTATTACAATGTGGGAAACTCATTGCACAAGTGCTGACAACTAACTAATGGTGATTCCAATGACCTTTCAAACTACCCTCATATAACCACTGATAAAAAAATATTTTTGTTGAAAATGACCTCTTGGGCATGCTACAGAAGTTTGTTAGTGTAATTAGAATGTGTGTGTGCAAAAAGTGTGTGTATATAATGGTGGTCTGAAAAGTTTCTGCCCTAACAAAGATACAAGACATTTTTTCTGAAATTTCCTGAGTTGGAAACTTTTAAGACCACCCACATGTATATATATATATATATATAAAATAATGTAAATTCACTAACTAGTCGACAAACACAGAAACTAAAACATATAAAAGAGGGACTCACTGTTTCTCGAATTTTTGGTGGTGCAACCATCTTTCTCAAGAGGAATTAGGAACAGAACTCAACTCATCAGAACTCAACTCAAAAGAACTCATTCCTCTTGAGAAAGGTGGTTGCACCACCGAAAATTCGAGAAACAGTGAGTCCCTCTTTTATATGTTTTAGTTTCTGTGTTTGTCGACTAGTTAGTGAATTTACATTATTGTGCACGTTCGTGGGTTTTTCAAGAAAGTGACTTCACTATATATATATAATATATATAGATGATTTCTTTGAAGTAACACGGAAGTGTTGAATAAAAAACCTAGACTCAAAGAAGACGGAGTTCGAGTCATTCGAAATTATCAAGATATTATTGTGAGTGTTCTTTTTATGTGTTCTCGTGCTGTGTGTTGCTAAGTTTTATATATGTAGATGATTTCTTCAAAGTTTCACGGAAGTGTTAAATAAAAAACTTAGACAGCAACACACAACATGAGAATACATAAAAGGAGCACTCACATGTGTTCCATTTATGTGTTCTCATGTTGTGTGTTCCTGTCTAAGTTTATATATATATTTTTATATAATATGTATGTGGGGAAGAGGCTACATGTATGGGGATGTGGTAGTCCAGTGGGTAGAGTTATGGGGTATTTACCAGAGGGTCAGTTCAATTCCAGGGGATTTCTCTAGGCAACCTCAGCTTCACTCAAACTATGTGAGTTTTTGAGTATGTAACAGATTTTCCTGGGAAACCATGGATGGTACAGGAAAGGAATTGGCCCTCCCAACCTAATGAATGAATTTCATATTCCATTGGGCTAATTACTAGGTGAGCTCTATCCTCACCTATAAAAATCAACCTTTGGGTAGATTGTGGTCGAAATATATCAGAGTTATCCACCTGAAGGTTGGTTTAATAGGTTATGGTAGAGTTCACCTCTTACTAAGCCCAATGGAGTGTTAAATTCACACATTAGGATAGGGAGGATAAGTTACTTTTCCTGTTTTGCCTATGACAGATTATATTTGAGCAAAACCATCAAATTTTGATTTCTCAAGTCAATGCCACATGAACAAACACTTATTTTGTTGGAATTTGCATCATATATCATGTTTTATAATAAAAAAACTATTAATGTATGAATTCACAAACACTTGTGAAAATAATATTTAAGTAAAATCCCAATAACTTATGCCCATTAACTGTGTATCCATTTTTATAGCTCTTGCAACTGAGGGTAGGTGCACCAAGATCATCTGCTGTGGAATATTATGTACAAAAAGCCAACTATGAACTTTATCAGCACATTCAAGATACCCCAGTATCTGATATTGAAGAAGGAATTCGCAGGCTAAGGTATATTTACAGTAATTATGAATTGAGACCAAAAGTGTTTCATTATTGATGTTTCATACAAAATCACTGAAAATAGTATTCCCTAAGGTCTACATTTCAAAATTGAAGTTAAATAAGTCACTTCATTTTAGCTTAATGAAACATGTTTACCAATGATCATGCTTATTATATGACTACTTAATAGATGGGGTCAGTTATTAAACCAAATATTTTTTTCATTTTGAACCAAACTAGGATTTCCTTTTCATAAAATATGCTATCTATGACTAAAAATGTTTATGAATGGTTTTCCATAACAATCTGTAGCATGTTTATTTATTGTCCTACTCTAGGGATGGATCTCTGGATGTCCTGATGGGTGATTCAGCTATTCTTGACTACTATAGAGGTAGTGACCCTGGCTGCACTTTGGTTAAAAGGGGGATAATCACAAATGAAGATACCTATGCAGTAGCCATGTCTAAAAATTTTCCTTTAAAGGTGAGATACCATTTTATCAGATGTAATAGATGTCCACCCAGCTTGTGACAAATTTGAAAACCAAACTACTACTCTTTACAGTCTCATGAGGCATGATTTAACAAGTCTATAGAAATTTACACTACATTGACCAAATGTTATCAAACTATAAATATGTGGGAATTTGTTCATTTAGCATCAGATTCATCACTCATAATGCACTTGACTCTTGACCTACTGGGTCAAAATTACAAGACTTTTGTAAGTCATCATCTGACTATATTAAATCTATAGATTTATATGTAATAATATCCATGCAGAATATGTACACAATATACAAGGCCTCACTGCATGAAAATTCTCCAATCCCCAAATTCACTCTCATAAAGATATTAAATCATAAAATCCCATTCAGAGTAATGAATAATTTAAAAGAAAGGATGGTGATTTAACTATAATCATAATATTTTTTTAGAGAATTGAGTGTTCTTCAACAGAACCAAAAATTTTAACTTTTGGCATAAGTTCATCAGTGAGGTATTTTTCAAATGTATCACAAATGAATTCTTTCAACATTTGCAGTTGTTGATCATTTGTTTCAAAAATAAAATAGCTGAAAAATTATGATAAAAAAATATTTTTCAAGAAGCTCTTCATCAATTTTTTAATGAAGCATCTTGATCATTAATTTTGGCTATATTATGCTCATTCCAGAACTACTGGCAGCTCATTCCTGAACTCCAATATTTACCATGCAACTCAGCCAAGTTCCACATACCATATAGATTTATGTACATCATTTAACCTTCTATATTTAACCTTTCAAGTATCATGCACCTTGCCATAAAGTTCTACATTTAAGTTTCTTCAACTGTCTTGCCTGGGTCAGATTTGAAAATTCACCCATTAAGTCACATTGGAACTGCAAGTAACAGATTCCATAACACAACTGTATATTAAAAGTGATATGGATTCAAAGAAGAATTTCATTGGTAATAATTATGCATGCAGAGCAATGGCAATGTACCTGTATTTTTATTGCTTTCAATACACACCTGGTAGTTGGAGTGTCCATAGAACAAAATAGTTGGAGTGTCCATAGAACAAAATAGTTGGATTATCAGGCAGACTGTTATTGTTACTGTTATTATTAATATTTCCTACTGGGCTACCTGACTAGAAGTTATTTTATAGCATTAAACCGGGAATTATATTATCATATTTATTTGATAAATAAGTCACAATGGTCCTGAGAGATTTTTTTCATGATTTCCAATTGCATATAATTTTGATTGATTAAACCATACCTGTCCATTTATCTTTGACAAACTTTCATATTTTTATAAATATATGTATATTTATTAAAATACATTTGAGATCAATGCAATTTTTCCAATTAGCACAAATGAAATACATTTATTGCTTTTTGTAAAATTAAGTTTCCTGAATAAGTAAGATTCTATTTGCTAGTGAAGAGGATAGCTCTCTCATTACCTGACATTATGGTATTCACCTCATAGAGGTCATTAATGATCTATAATCTGATAGCTTTGGGACATAAAGGAAGCAATTAACAATAAAATATGCATCATCATATGAAATCTTAGATTTGTAATTTTTCTGATATTTTAAACTTTGACAAGTTAATGTGGACTAATGACTCTTCTTTTTGGTTCATCCATCAGAGAAGTATCACTGCCACTGTATCAGAATATGGTAGCAATGGCCATTTAGACATCCTCATGAGAAGATGGTTTGGGCCACTTCCTTGTTTCCGAGGATCTGTTGGAGGTGGGGAAGATGAAATGGCTGCTCCCCGTCCCTTAGGCATTGCTGCCGTTGCTGGTGTTTTTCTCATGCTATGTGTTGGAGTTGGAGTTGCCTCAATAATTCTTTGTGGAGAACATCTCTTCTACAGACATTCATTGCCTGCATTACGTAAAAGGCCTCATGACTCAGTATGGAGATCAAGGAATCTAATGTTTTTCAGCCAGGTATGATTATGAACTGCATGTCATTTTTATATGAGTCTGTTGAAGCATTCTTTGGTATTCCTCACCCTCCACATAATGTTTTCTCTCCATTTTTAAGACTAAAAATCTTTCATATTTGGCAAGTTGTGCCAAACTTATACAAATCCAAGCCAGTTTCCATCATGAATGAGAAAATGACACGTGTTCAGACTGAAAATTAATTTAGTCATCCCCATACGCTAGAACACTTAGCTTTATATGCAATACTGTACAATGTTTTTACCAAGAAAAATTTATTTGTCACTTGAGTTTTTGAAAGCAATATATATCACCTCTTGTCATAACAAGTATGTACTTTCAACTAAAAAATATTGTAAAGTGTTAAACCAGTGAACTCACATGATTCATTCACGATATCTCCAGCAATTTAAAATATTTAAAAAAATATTTTTTGTAAGCCAATTGGACACTTGATTGCACATTTCAGGGACTGAACAAGTTCTGTAAAGTCAGAATGTAGCATCTGATTACAGAGCCAGAATGGGCAGTATAGGCAGATAAGTAAAACAAAGAGGGATGTCCATTATCACATGCACTTTTCAATATATGCAGATTAAATAGTAAGTGAGGCATGGAAAGGGCTGGAGGCTGGAATGAACGTAGATGGGAAACTAGTCAAATCAGTTATATTTATGTATTTTCAAGCATTAGCTAGACAGTCAGCCAAAGCATTGTAATCATTACTTAGTACCTTACCAGATTAGTATATTAGGAGTAATGTCAGAGAGATTAATTTGAATATAACAGTAAGGAGATACTTAAAAAGTAGGGAAACTAAGATATACATTAAAACTGAGAGAAATTTACAAGAGCAGGTAGAAAATTACATCAATGAAGTGCTTTATAAGAAGGTGAGCAAAGTAGTAATGACATAAAAAGAAGAATTGCATTAAGCAAAGCTTTCACAAAGGGGTGAGTGTTTTTCGCAAATGTGCTCCAAAATCAGCCTGTATCCAGAGGTATACGGTATAACCTAGACCTATAAGCGCAAGCTGATTCCCTGGAAAAATACTATTGTGTATTTTTTCCCATATCAGTCATAGAAAATGGTTCCCTTGATTATAAATTCTGATAATATCACTGTTTTCAGTCAGTAGTAAGCAACAGAGTTTTAAAATTTCATTGAAAGTGCTTCCTAAAAAATTTCCAATCAAATTATAAATACTATATATTAGCCTATTAAGTTTCAACTCACATGTGATACTGCCATGAAATTTCATAAGCATTGGACGAATGAGGATATTAACCCTTTGCTAATACACAGATAAATTCTATCTCTCCCAATAAACTCAGTTTGCAGGCATTCAACCTTAAGTAATATGAGAGTGTTGTAAAGGAATAGAAAATGATTGTTTTGAATCCAAATTTTAAAAATATCAAAATAATAACAGAAACTAATCATCAAATAAAAAATTAACATGATAATAACCCCATGGGATTTTAAGAGAAAAGATTGCAATACAGTATTGCGTTTAAACTAGAAGTTGTGAATTACCCTTCAGAACACAAAAATAAGGCAGCTGAAAGGCATTTTGACCAAATGATGACCAATTTCTGTTGAAGTAGTTGCTATTAGGAGAGGCAACCAGCAGCTGAGGTCACTTGTAGCATTAGGCATAGGCTATAGGTGCAATTGTAACAGTGCTGAACTAAACAGAAAACCATTTATGAAATACTTAGTTACACATATCATGTGCTGAAAACTTCAGTCCAAATAATTATTTGGATGGTTCCAGAGGAAGAAGACTCTTGACACCTTAGATTCAAAAACAGAGAGCAAATGGTTGTGAAATTTTGCAAAAAGTGTTCAATGCTTTGATAGAAATATATAACTCTGTAAGTTCACTAAGTAGAGAGATCATCAGGTAATACTTGTACCATGTTGGCAAATTACAAAGAACTTATAATTATTAATGTAAATTAACTACTTAGATTAGGCACAGATTTAGGAACAGCATAATCAATTCACACATTTACCTAGGAGCACACCTAGTCATTCACAGGATACATGAAGCATTAGTGGTATCATAGGTGTTAACTCTGAATTAAAATTATTTAACTTGAAACCCTGATGATTTTGCCCTTCAAACAATAACTAAATTTTGATATGCTCAATGAATCAGCAGTCCTTAAATTATAAAATACGTTTTGAGGAGAGGCAGGTGAGCTATTACATTGTTTCCTTATGAGGGATTAGGGGTAGAATGGAGGCCAATTAGAAGGACCCTTACACAAGTTGTATTGTTACATTATTTAATCTATTGCTCGTGAAGAAAAAATTTAATTACCTACTTATCCTTGATACCCAGGGGGATCTGGATGATGCAATAATAATTGTAATGGCTTTCCACTGCAAGGGCACAGATTCAAATCCCAGAAAATGTAGAATTTTTCAGTGGTATCCTGATCCACACTTAAGTTGCTATGTTAAGAAAACTGGAAGAGGAGCACACCATTCATGTCATAGGTCTTTAAGCTGTAAACCCTTTGGCATTTATAGCCAAGAGTAGGCTAATGCCGGTACCAAGTTTCTCTCCATCCTTCCTTCATTCTCTGAACATCCTGTCTCTCCAAATTAACCTCCTATATCTAATGACTTAATGACAACATTGACAAACAAATAATGCATTCTGCAAATTCATGCCAATCAAACTGTCATTTCAAAATCATATAAGCATTTATCTGCAAAATTTAAGAGTCTGAAATGTTTGTCTCACTTAATTCTATATTGTTAAATATCATTAAGGGTTGTCTCTTCAGATTGAGTATTTTTATTTTTTTTTAGTGGAAACATAATTGAATTGATAAATAATCTCAGGAAATAATCCTGTTATCAAACCTAAATATGCTTTTTTGAAGAAAAAGTTACATGTTCGATTATTAATAGTAGTAATACCATAATATGTGGGAAGGGGAGTGGTTCATATCTTATGGATCCTTACAGAAAAGGAGAGTCGTAAAAAAGCCAGGAATGGCCTTAAGTATCTTAAGACTGGTATCTGAAATTATTTTAGTATTAGACTTAGTATCTGAAAGTATCTTAAGACTGTTCCCCATGAATAGATCATTGGGAGCGATTTATTCAAAATAAATGTGTCATCAGGTTCCCTTTATAGTATTTTTATAGCATGTTTTTGTTCTAAGGAATGGATTATGTATTGCAAAGTGCTGATCCACTGCATATGGTTCCCACAAGTAACTAAGGATATAGATGTCTAATAAATACACAGCCCTTAACTCATAAGTAAGGCTATAGTAAGACCAGATAATACCTGTTCTCTGGAGTTTCAATTTTTGGGGATTTCCTTTGCTCTACCTTGTAGATTCAGGTACCTTTGTCTAGTGTTAGAGGCAGTTTATTGGCTGCAGGTCTTCATTATATCCTAATAAATCTGAGACAATTGGAGTATGGAGGATATGGCTCATAGTTCAAAAATGAATATTTGTAAAGCTGTTGTCCTACCTAATTTTGTTTAAGCTCTATATATTTCCTATGACTAACTTTATATTTCATATATACCCTTGAGATAATTCATTATTGCTTTTAAACCGCTTATGAACAGAAACTATACAGATTCATCAACTGTGTGGAGTTGGTGTCACCTCATCATGCTGCCCGTGAGCTAGTTCACACCCTTCGACAAGGGCAAATCACATCTCTTTTCCAAAAGAGTGTTAAGAGGGTGAGTACTTAAAAAATATTTACTTTATAGAGATTACCTATTCAGCTTTGATTTTCTGTTTGCTTTAGCCTGTAGATACAACTCAAACCTTAATGCCCCAAAAAATTCACTTTTATTGCAAGATGTAAGAACTGAATTCATTGCTATATTTGCTGACTATTAAGCCATGATTTATGCTTAGTGGTTAACTTACAATATTTCTGTTCTCTTATTTTTGCTGTATAGACCATAGAATGAGTTTAGAAAGAAAACATAACAAGCACTCTTACTGAGTAAATATGAACTCTTCATAATCTTTATTGAGACACTAAATACTGTGTTTCTTTAACTTTCTGATGTTGTTGCTTGATAGTAAAATATATACAATATAGAATGTGATATGTTTAGCCAGTTTTTTTGTTTATGAATTTTCTAGTTAGCCAAAGCCTAAAAAAAAATAATTTAGCTGAAAACATTATATTAGATGCAATTAACTGAAAATTGGATCCTAATCTATTCATATTAATTTAAAATAAATAATATTTAGAAGGGCTCAATTTATCACAGTATGTATAGTGTGGCTACAGCAGTAATCTATTACTATTAAAATAACTATAAGATTGAATGTATAAAATATTTCGAGTTTATAGGAATTTATTTCTTTATTTCATAAAGTTTAATAGCAAAATGTCATTTTTCTCAAATAATATAACTAACTATAGCATACACGTATAAATACAAATTAACTATAATAAGCATGCATGAAAACACAAATACATTTTTGGCCTCTTGGTTTTGTAATGAGGTTTTATGTTACAATATAGGTAAAGGTTCACAACTACCTAAGTGTTATGAACGCATTAAAATAAATGATAACACAAAATAACATAACATGTTATCATAATGTTATAACATGCTATATTATTCAACAAACTGTTAAGTTTCTATTTAGGCAGAATTCTAACAGAATTTAAGCATGTAAGTGTCCAAAGTCATCCTATTTGATGATATACAGATATCTATAAACATTTAAAAGGATTTTCTCCTTAACTGGAAATCTCTTTTAACTGGTTTCATATTAAATAATAAATAAAAGCTAATTTTAAATATTTTGAATTACACCATCATTCAATGAGTAATGAAGTACTCAAGTGAACTTAAATTAATTGGAACTAAAATATAGTGTTCATGCACGTTTAGTATTATTTATAAGATTAATGAATTTTAGCATGTGCACTGGTGTATGAGATCAATATTCTAATATGTTAATATCAATTGATAATTCAACTGAATAAGAGCATTGAATATTGCTAGTTAATAATACATAACTTTGCATTAACTTGTAGGAAAGTTATTTAGCTACTAAAAATATTTTATTTAATAATTTGTTTAATAATATAACTAACTATAGCATACACGTATAAATACAAATTAACTATAATAAGCATGCATGAAAACACAAATACATTTTTGGCCTCTTGGTTTTGTAATGAGGTTTTATGTTACAATATAGGTAAAGGTTCACAACTACCTAAGTGTTATGAACGCATTAAAATAAATGATAACACAAAATAACATAACATGTTATCATAATGTTATAACATGCTATATTATTCAACAAACTGTTAAGTTTCTATTTAGGCAGAATTCTAACAGAATTTAAGCATGTAAGTGTCCAAAGTCATCCTATTTGATGATATACAGATATCTATAAACATTTAAAAGGATTTTCTCCTTAACTGGAAATCTCTTTTAACTGGTTTCATATTAAATAATAAATAAAAGCTAATTTTAAATATTTTGAATTACACCATCATTCAATGAGTAATGAAGTACTCAAGTGAACTTAAATTAATTGGAACTAAAATATAGTGTTCATGCACGTTTAGTATTATTTATAAGATTAATGAATTTTAGCATGTGCACTGGTGTATGAGATCAATATTCTAATATGTTAATATCAATTGATAATTCAACTGAATAAGAGCATTGAATATTGCTAGTTAATAATACATAACTTTGCATTAACTTGTAGGAAAGTTATTTAGCTACTAAAAATATTTTATTTAATGGAAAATTGCTTTCTCCTAGAAGGAACACGAACAAAGGCGCAGAAGAAAAAGTAAGGCTCAGTTT
Source organism: Hetaerina titia (assembly GCA_037158775.1). Lineage (NCBI taxonomy): Eukaryota > Metazoa > Arthropoda > Insecta > Odonata > Calopterygidae > Hetaerina > Hetaerina titia. Next base: position 88,368,146 of record CM073772.1, read on the forward strand.
TTTGAGATGATCCAGGAAATAAGAAGGTAAATCTAAAATTTTAAAATTCATTAGTCCCTTTTGTCAAGCAATCAAATATGACCAAGGCCAGCACATTAAAAACATGAGAAACATGGTGAAAATTTTGTATGGTGTTTTTTTAAATTCTAAATACTAATGTTTAAAGTTTCACCACCTTTCTCACTTATATTAAGATGGTTCTGAAATACCATGTTGGTATATACTTAATGCAGCTCAATCTATAAATAACTATGTTTAGGAGCTTTACTAATCTTTTATGAAATATTATAATGCCTATTGGAACTGATTCAAAGGTCACTAGTCTGAGTTAAGAAACCAAATCGAGTTTGGTTGGTTTCAACCACTGAAATTCATAGTGACCAGGAAACAAGTAATCATTGTGAGTGCAATTTAACTATCAAACAGGTGGCACAAGAGATTGAGGATACTGACAAGTTTTAATGCCAAATATCTACAATTCATAAAATATGGGTTTAATGTCAGATTGCCAGATGAAACTTATTACAAATAGGTTTCCTTTCAATAAGATATTATTTGCAAACATTACAGATACAAACAAATGGATGAAGCACATCTTAGCTGTGTTCATTGATGCAATATTCTATTGAACAAACCACAAAATGGGTTATGCACTATTAAAGCATTCTGACCAGAAGTCAAACCTGAAAATATTTATCAAGCAAACTCATTGCAGTCCCAAAATTGTATTCTCCACCTTGCCAATTATCTTGAATATAAAGTTGACAGCCAGGTAAAATCTTATTTAGGAGGAAAATGGTAAAATTTACCATATAATCCAAATTTTTTTCATTAATAATTAATTGATAGCATGCTACAAACATTTTACAACTGCTGAGACGCATTCAACGCTGAAGCAAATTAAGACTGAATAATTTTTCTGAGTGCAGCTGGTGTTAGAATATTCATTTGTTAGATATCATATCTTACTTAGCAGAGGAGAGAAAAATAGTGCAAATAGTTTATGCTCTTATGTATTTAACAAAGTTAAACTATGCTTGTTATCATGACTCCTAGCCATATTGAGATTACATTGTTCTCTTTTCTTGTGCTTTGAAGGGTTCAACAAGAAGAAAAACAAGTTGACTTGGCAGCTGCATCAACAGTAACTGTTGTTGGAGAGAGTGAGGGGATGAATCCCAATGTTTCTAACATGTACCCTCGGCCACTTACCCTTTTGCGACAAACTGGTGCTCCCCCTGCCCTCCTTCCAGAATTAATCAAGCAAACCCCATTGGCTGCCTGTATTAGAAGCCACTTGGCTTTACAGAGAAGTCTCAATGAATCCTCCTCAACAGAAGATGATGATGATGAGGTGATGACAGTTATTGAAGACCATGATAATGACCCTATTGGTCGTGTAACAATAATGAGTGGTAGGATTCCAGAGGAAATTGAAGAAGAAGAGGGTGAAAATATTGAGGAAGATGAGACAGACATTGAGGTTTCAGCAACTGACAACAAGGCTCCTACATGTGAATTAAGGCGAAGGCCACGAACTGTTTATTTTTCTCCATCAGTAGAATCAAGCAATAAGGAAGATGAAGAGGTTTTGAATGAAGAAGTACCCAAGACTACATTTCAAAATTCTGCACAAATACTGGAAAGGTGGAGGATATCTGAGCGTCGCCTAAGGTTTCGCCTTGCATCAGCGCTTCGTGAATGTGAGGAATTGCGACATAGGGTTCGCACATTGGAAACCACAGGAATGTCAGCACCTGAAAATGTTTGTCATTCCACTGAGCCTCCATGAGCTAATAACATGAGCTACCAGGTCATTGGGACTTCTTGATGATAGAAAACTTCCAGGGAGATATTTGAAGGATAATTCTAATGAAAGAGCATATGCTCATTGAATAGCATCAGGTTTAAGGTGCTTATAAAGCTGTTAAAAACCTAATATCACTCAATTTTAAAATGGCAATTGGCTTTGTCCATTTTATCACTTAGAAGGATTTTAACAAATTTCATCTTCTGAGAAACTCCCCCACCGAGTTTTTTCATGTTCACAAGGCTGATTAGATATGCTTAGAGAAAGCAGCCCGTAATGGAGTTACAAGTGCTCTTCAAATTGATGGTATATCATTGTTAAAGGTTCACGATAAAAAATTACTAGATTGATCAACAGGGAAAAATATAATATTGCATTCTTGAAGTCATAAATAACTCTTTTGATCATCATTTGAAATTTTAATTTTTATTGGAATGAATATTTGTATTGCTTTACAGAATGATTTCCTTGGACAAGACTTCTCATGATTTTTAATTATTTGAATCTCAGTGATTATTGAATGTATAACATTCACAGGAAATATAAATCAATATATTACAGCCAACTGCTGAATTAAGTCTTAATTCCATAGTAAATATGAATTCTACACTATTACATTTTCTGGGAAAGATGCTATTCAAAACCTTGTTCAAATAATGACGAAAACGCACACAACCAATTATTTTTTTGGTGAGATGTGGTTTTTATTTAGATTTTGTTAATCTATTATTTCTAGGAGGCTTGTGTTCTGAAAAATATTGTATCAGTCTTGGGCTCAAGGAACTTTATTCAATGAAGTGAATTGGTCTTCTCTTAAATGACTTCATTTATGAAAAACACTGATACAATAAAAATTAACCAATGCACATGATATTATTAAAAGGACAGTGGCTTATTAGGTCTACATAGTGTCTTAAATAATGTTGAATTACTACATTTTAAACTGTTACCACTTTTGGTGATAAGCTATTAAAGATTTCTTATAAAGCATGTGATGAACAGTATAAAGCTCTTTTGGTCTTTGGCCAATGAGAAATTTAGACATGATAAAATTGTAATACTCATGGTGCTTTCTTCATACATAGCCTAATTTAAAATGCTACCTATCCCATCAGTTGATTTAACTTTTTAGCATCAATCCTGCCTTGCATTTTGTCAGATTTTTTTATGCCTATTAAGGGTTTATCATGAGTGATAATTACATTTGGTGTCCAAATTGTGTAAAATGTCCCTTTATAACAATAAACCCTACACAAATGTGATAATATATGGAAATTTTCATAGTATATAATTCACTATTTAATAAATACAGTTTGAAACTAGATTTTCCAAGAAAATTCAAGAGATAGAATAAAAATTGTTTCAATGAAATGGTTGGAAAACTGATAAAACATATTGATTTATAACTCTTGTTACTTAATGAAGTTTAACAAGTGCTATTTCAGCATTTCCAAAGTGTAAAATATTGTTAGAAAAACACCATTGTAGCTACACCATGTTCATATATTTATAAGCTGAATCTTTGACAACAGTTCCTTAAGCTGGTAGCTTACAATAGTATTAAGCTATTGATATAACTTAGATGAGCAATATTATTTTAATCAAGTTTTGAATGATAAATATTTCTTTATGATGTTTTACTTTTTAAAGTATGGGTAGTGTAACTTGGGAAAAATCTGTAACACCAGATCACTGTGGTGATGAATTTGTAAGAGGAGTAAATAAAAGCATAGCTATATTTTAACTAGGAAAATGACCAATTACTAAGTATTTTAATGTGTTGTAAATAAATTAGTAGAATATATATTAATAGCAACAGATAATGCTTTTCACACTCCATAAAAGGTAGAGTTGTACATATTCAAAACTAATGTGATGATTACTGATGTATTTGAATGAATAAATTTTAATTTTAGTATACATACATCATTTATGCTTTCAAAAAATATTACCATGGTAATAGATCTATCTGACTCTCTTTAAACTGGGCTAATATTTGAGGATTTTTCACCCTTTATCTTTTTAAACCTCACTTAACTCTCACTTTTAGATAGAGAGATAGTACCTACTCTCCTGCACTAATGCATCATTCAAGAAAATGTTTTTACTCTAAGTATTTACTCTGATGATAGTCATTCTAAGAGTGGAATGAACTATTCTAATTCAAGATACAGATTTGAATTAAATACTAAATATTCATTGATTAAAAACAGATTTGAATACTTACTAGTCACAAGTAGTGCAGAATTGTTGAAGTTACTATTTTTCCATAGTTGATGCTATAGTACTAATTTATTACAAGTTAGATATTGATATAGCTGATACAAAAATTTCTATAGCTTGTAGTTGTTTTGAACAAAAATTTGGATACCTAATTTTCCCAGTCTTCAGTCACAACAGTGGTGAATATCACTAGTGAATATCATCTAGAGAAAGAGTAAACTTATTGTATATACAGCAGTCTATCCTCCTATTTCTTGTTTTGAAACAAATTTTCATGTGGACCCGTATTTTTTCCAGGATTCCCTCCTTGAAATGAAGTCTCTAACAACATCCAAAGATGTCTGCATACATTGAAAAACTTTTTACCACACCCACTCACATCTCAACAAGCATCCTCTTTGCTCCTAAATCATATTTTTATGATTTTTAATTACATATTAATTGTGTTTTTTTCTGAACAACATACAAGAAATTTTCATTCATAAAACCATCACAGTGGCACCTTAAATCTCCAATGACAAAAAAGTTGTCTTATTTCAAAGTATGTACAGGTAAAAACCACATATGTACACACTTATATGCAAAAGTCAACATTGAAAATTTTCAACATTCCACATTCATTCAACACTCAGATTGTGTTCTGTACATGAATGATTTTCTGAGGAGCAATTGGTGCTCAGTTAAATGAGATGCAAAATAACTTATTCTAATTTTGAGCTAGTTACTGCTGAAAACAAATAAAAATATCTTAACATTTTTGATTTAAAAAATGAATCTCCTATACTCTCTCAAACAAGTCTGCCATTTTATTTCAACGCCTCTGTCATAGTTATTAATCAGACAAGGATCATTAAAAGGTTGCTGTCACAAAAATTACCAATGGTTTTTAAAATACAGCAATGTGTTTTTTTTAATCCAGATGCTTTCTAATCTGAAATAGCACAGTTGGTAACTATCATCATGTGGACACTTAAGAAGTTTATTTTGTTTTCTCCATTACAAGTTTCTTAAAATATCATTCCTATCACATGAGTAGTTTACAGCTCAATCACAACTTGATTGTTTTGGAAAAACTGATCCTTTCACTATGCCACAAATTTAAGTTCATGATCCAAAAGTAGTTGAAAGTAATACTGTAGGTAGTTCATTTTAATTAGTTTTAGTATAGCTGCTATTTTCAATTCATAGCTAGTAGTATAGCTAATTTCTTTGACTTAATAGGTAACTGAAAAGTATTCTGATACATATTTTAAATTACTTACCCTACACAGGTGAAAAATCACTCCAATTTAGAAATAATTAGCCACTTTCTTTGATTTCAAAATATGGATTTTTTCTATTTTATTTAAAAAGAAATAGCCCACAAAATTTTGGCTTATCATAAAATCCATGGAGTAAGGGTTCAACTACCATTATTTTTCTTCGATAATATGTATCTATTTTTCTTTCAAAAGGAAGTTTGAAAATTTTACTATTGCCACAGTGACTTTTTTCAACCTTCTTTGGTCCTCACCCTTGGCTATTTTCCTGAACTTAATTTCATAGCAGAGGGAGCCTTTCCTCCTTTCTATCTGCAAATGTTTTTGCTCATATTTTGCATATGGAAGAGTATTCACTGACTTTTAGTTACAATTCGTTCTGTTTTTCACCTTTCCTGCTGTTCACCAACATAACCTATGAGAGGCTCTTGGATCATGTTTCTATCGCAAATGACAATTAAGGCAAATGGTCTTTTTTAGGCTGTTTATCCTTCGTTTTGAATGTGCTAGTTTACATGGCATCATAAAATTTATGAAAAAATCTTATCTTCAGTACTTATCAAAAATGTGATATGTGATTTATGAAAATATTTCCTAAGGTCCTTGACAACTTTGTAACACCACCTTGGACTATCCCTGGCTTGGACCACTGTAATACTAATAATTCATTCTCACCAGGTCAGGATGCAATGAACAAGAGGTCAATTGTATATAATATATGGCATGACAATTATGATGTCACAAAGTACATAGAACTTTGTAGAAAAAATGTGCTACAAATCAATTCGTAAAAATTGCATCATATTAAACATAGTAAGCAATAGTTTAAAAAAAGATTATACTACAGAATATTTAATTATTCTTTCACAAAATGAGAAATCTCCTTTTGTAGGTATTCCATAAGTAGTGCTTTAAAGCTACCAACACTTCCAATTTCTTTCAATGATTCAGATAATTAATCACATAATTTTATGTCCCTTTCCTTCGGTCCATTCTGTAAAGATTGGTTCTTACACTTTTGTAGCATATGTTGTCAGTACCTCTAGTGTTATAACTAGCATGTTGTTTCATTCCAATTTACAATTCATTCATTTCATTTATCTCACACTATGCCACCGCTCCTTATGGTTTCATAGTTACTTATGACTCCTCTTTCTGCGAAAAGAATGTATATCATGTCTCTTTGTTGAGCTTACTGTGAGTGTTATGAAATTTATTCATTGATCATATCATGCAACCACCATAATAATGTAGAAATCACCGGCTAAGGGAAGGTCTAATTCAGGACTCATTGCCTCTCCCTCTGCACCAGCCGGAGAGGATACCCAAGTTGCCATAGTAAGAAAACTGTTGACGCATCCACTCTATTAATAAACTAAACTACTTTGAAGAATTGGTAAAGATCTCTGAAGAATGTGGGAATTTGACAAAGTAAACGGCACTGGATTGTATTCATTGGATTATTTTAATGACCAAATTTTTCTTGAAATCTAATGAAAGTGGAAAGTGCACCATTAATTTCTTCTACACAGTTGTACCTGAAATAATTTTTTTGTGGATATTTATTGAATAATCCATGCTAAGCAATTTTCAAAAACCTCTACCTGTAGAAAGCCAATGAATGTAGAATAAACAGGATTTATTTAATTGAGACTGAAATATCAGGGTTTTATTTTATAAGCCATGCAATTATCCAATCTATTTTAGAAAATATCTTTTCACTGCAAACTACAACTGTTTTTTTCAGGGAGGTCATTCACTAAATAGATCAACCGTGTCTCACATTACTATTAACGATTAAATCATTTGTTGCATATCAGTTTTCCCTTGTCAAAGTTTATCCGGAGAATGTGATCAACATACGATAAACTTACCTTGCTGTTGTCTGGAACGTATCGGAAGATATTTTATCTGTCAATTATGTGCATATTATTAAATCAGCACCTTCTAAAACGAACTAAAAATCCACCATGGTAAATAATAATTCGAGACAAGGTTTTAGAAGTAAAAATTTTCCTTGAGGTAAGTTCAAACACTCGGAAATATGCATCTCATTATTTTTTTACCTTTTCATTAAGCTCCCTCTCCTTAATTTGATTATAAAAGCTTTCATGTAACCTCTTTTGCTATTCCATTAGATTCCCCTCCCAATTCTCATCTCAAAAGCTGTGCGTGGCATATAGGTAGGGCAATAGCTAGGGCGTGGTAACTGGGGGTGGTTTTATAGTTTATATAGTAATACCTAAGGGTGTTAAATCGTGTTGTATTACAATGTTAAACCCCGCGCTCATTTTCAACGGAATTTCGAATGTCAATTTACAAAGCGCCAGCGAGAGCGACGTTAGCGACTGTATATTACATTAGTGTTATTGTTTATATTTTTGAATTCGAAAGTTTTGGGAATGCCTTGACCAAATATCTGCCTTCGTATAGGTTGTCACTACCAGTCCTAATATCGTAGTTGCCTATTCGTATTCTCTCCTCTGGTTACTGATAATTTACCCTAGTGCCTGAAGTCTCCTGATAGTGGCTGAATACTACAATGCAGTTCGTTCCAGGCTCCGCTACATTGCCCACTTCTGAGGTGGAATTAACAATCTCGTGCAGGTGATTCAGCTGCTGATGTTGTTGAGGGAAAGTAGTATTTTATCTCATGGAAAATAGGAAGTAAATCATCTATTTATTTGTTCTATCAGGTCTTTACGAGGAAAGGATGTTCTTTCAAAATCGGACCCAATGGTCGTTGTGTATTGCAATCCGTTTGGTGAAAAGACATGGGTTGAATTTGGCCGAACTGAAGCTATTGAAAATACGCATGATCCCGACTTTATTAAGAAAATTATCATAACGTACCAATTTGAAGTGCAACAACCTCTCTTGTTTAAAGTCTTTGATGTAGATTCGTCTAGTAGCAGCCTCGAAGACCATGACTTTTTAGGTGAAGCCAATTGTTCATTAGCACAGGTATTATTGAAATCCCAAGATAATACTCATAATGCTTCATGAATGTATAATGTTTATGATTTGCGTTTATTTGGTTCTGTTCCAATTTAAAGAATCTGTTGTCACAGTTTACAGAGTGCTTTAATTGAAAAATAAAAATGTGTATTCCGTAAGAATTAAAAGTGAGATTAAATTGCAAATGTTGTGGGCAATGGGCTCATTTTAAACAGAATTTTTTTTGCCTAACTTACGAAGCCTCACCACTATAACTGATTTCTCAAGCTTTTGCAGCCAACATGTTTTGAGAACTTATTGAATCAAAAATTGCCGAAAACGTAATATAAAGTTGAATTTAAGAGATCTGTTCCTTGATTTAAGATAAAAGTAAAGTAAACCGATTTGCCACACTAGTATAAATATACTGATGCAGGTACATGAAAGTCTTTTAGAGGTTTGGAGTTTTATGCCAAATATCGCATTTTCTTTAAGATTGTATCATCTGGGAAAGTGCAGCTTGCCTTGAAGAAACCTGGGAGTGACACTGAAGGACGTGGGTGTATCGTTCTCAGCACAGAAGAACTTTTCGAGATGACTGATATAGTTGTGCTCCAGTTTCAAGGGAGTAATTTGGACAAGAAAAAATTTTTCGGAAAATCAGACCCATACCTTGTTTTCATGAAGGTAATTTGGCAACATACAGTGCATTTCCTTAAGCACTGAGTTAAAATTTTGCATTTCCATGGATTGAATTAATTGCACCTGCAGGTAATTTGTGATTAAGCTGAATAAATTGGGAGGTGATCCAAGTGGTGGATATGTGGTAGATATGATTTTCAGGGAATGGGGGAAGTATGGAGAGAAACCCACCATTAGCATAAGTCTACTCCAAATGAAATGTGCCGAGGGGGCCATCAGGGGTGTTGTTAGTTGTACTGTTTGTAGTGCATATGATGCTTATGACAGAAGAAAGTGAACTTTCCTTGAAATTAGGCTCACTTTTTCGTTAACTTACAAATGTATTATTGGGTGTAATAATCATGATCTTTTTTTATTAGGTAATCAATCGGTTAAGGTAGGGTCTTAGATGGACACAACTATCAAATAAATATTTTGTAACTCCAAACAAAACCCAATCCAGCAACCTACTCAACATCAGGTCTCTCTTCATCTCTGTGGACCTCTTTCCTCCCTTCATCCCATCCAACATCCCTATCCTGTTCATGCCCTTTCCTCGTTTGCCTAACATTCTCCCCCCTATTACCTTCTTCAACATCCCACTGCCACTCAATTTACCTTTCATCCATTTTCCTGCTTCCATAGGATATCTCCGAACAAACCCCTCTCCTCACTCACCCTAATACTTCCTGATTTGTTTTCCTTTCAGTCCATTTCACCTTCTCCATTCTTCTCCACACCCACATTTCAAAAGCCTCCAGTCTACGTCTATCCTCCTGCTTCAGCGACCACGTTTCCACGCCGTGCATAGCCATGCTCCATATCAGAGTTTTTACGAGTCTTTCCTTAACCTTCCTACTCAACGTCCCTGTCATCAACTCCCTCCTCCTTGAGAAAGCCTCCTTGCCTAGCGCAATTCTTCTCCTTACGTCCCTACTACTTTGACTGCGTTGGTCCAAAACACTTCTGAGATACGTAAACTGTTTTACCTGCTCTATTTTTTCCCCTCCTATTTTAATGTTTAGCTTAGCCCTCTTCTTCCTGGAAAATCGCATAACCTTTGTTTTATTAATATTGATTCTCATCACATATCTATCGCACTGAACCTCCAATTCACTCAGCAATGCTTGCAACCCCTTGGCTGACTGAGCAACTAATGCTTAGTCATCAGCGAACCTAACCGATTTTACGAATTCCCCTCCGACTTTCATTCCTACCTCCAGTTCTTCCCATGCCTCTTCTATCATTTCCTCCACATATACGTTGAACAGCACCGGTGACAATGGGCAACCCTGCCTTATACCTCTTCATAACACTGACCATCCGGACTCTACATTCCCCTCTCGCACTTGAGCAGTCTGAGACATGTGCAGGTTGCGGATCAGTCCCTGTCCCTCTAATCTACTCCTATTCAATGTAATGTACTCATTAGTTTTCCCAATTCACTCTATCAAACGCTCTTTCGAAATCTACGAAACAGGCAAATATGTCCTGATTGTATTACATATTCCTCTCGATTAGTGATCTCATTACTACAATGGCATCACGTGTACCTCTCCCCTTCCTATACCCAAACTGATAATCCTCTAAGTAATCATTTGCCCTACTTTTTATCCTTTTGTTGATGATCCTGATAATAATTTTAGCTGTGTGGGATATCAAGCTTATTGTTCTGTAATCCTCACATGATGTAGCCTTTACCTTTTCGGAATAGGAACTAACACTGATCTCACAAAATCTTCTGGCCAGATTCCTTTCTCATAGATACTCCGAATCAGTCTATATAGAGTCTTCTTCTCACATTTTCCTAAACATTTCAATAGTTCCACAGGAATGTTGTCTACCCCCACGGCCTTATTTGGTTTTATCTCCCTTAATGCCCTTTCTATTTCATCGTCGAGTATGCCTAGACCTAAGCTATCTTCTTCTATATCATGTTCCTTTTCTATGTCTAACCTTGTTGGCCTAAGTTCTCTGCCATACAGTGTTTCTATATATTCCTTCCATCTCTCTTGGATCTTTTCTGTGTCAACTATTATCTTACCCCACTCATCTTTAACTTTTAGCACAGATCTTGCCTTCTTACTTCCTGATAATAACTTAACCCTGCTGTACAGGGCACAGCGCACCTGTATAGCGCACCAATTTCACCCTTCCTCTGTAAACTTTCCATATCCTCGCATTGCGTTTTCTACCATTCATCTTTTGCTTCATTTGTGGCCTGTCTCAATTTATTGTTTAATTCTTTGTACTTCATTTTGCCAAACTCTGTGTTTACATTCCTCCATCATCTTATCTCATCCATCTTTGAAATTATCTCATCCGTGACCCATGGTTTCCGTATTCTTTTCCTGTTAACGGTTCCTGTAGTGTCCTTTCCGGCTTTCGATATCACTTTCTTGATACCTTCCCATTTTTCTTTGATAGCATTCAGCTCTTTACCGTTATCCATGATTTTCTCTACAGCCTGGTGATATTCCATCACTGCTAATCCATTTTATGCTTCTACATTCCATTTCCTTTTCCACAGCCCCTGCTTTATCATTTTGAACAGACGTTACATTTCATAACAACTAAATTGTGGTCAGAGTCCACATCTGCCCCGGGAAACTGTGCGAATTTATCACACTGTTCCTTAACCTGTGCCTAATTATAATATAATCTAACTGATACCTTTCTGAGTCACCTGGCATTTTCCATGTATACCTATGCCTTTTGTGGTGTCTAAACCATGCATTGGTGATGACTAACCCCTATCTCCTGTAGAATTCAATTGCTTGTTTTCGTGTATACTATCCCTGTGTAATGCCAATTTGGCATTGATTGGGTCTGTTCAAAAGGTACCCAAACTTTTTGAAGAGCGTGCCTCCAGTTGGTTATTTTTTTATATGCTTGGAGATAATGAAAAGAGAAACTTTATAATTCCACATAGATTTATTAGACGGACGACCTAGGTTTCGACGTGGCACGTCATCATCAGGTGAAGATGATGATCATCACCTGATGATGACGTGCCACGTCGAAACCTAGGTCGTCCGTCTAATAAATCTATGTGGAATTATAAAGTTTCTCTTTTCATTATGTTAAGTCGATTCCATGAAGTCACGCCCGAGACAACGAATTATGCTTGGAGATGTTGTATTCACAGAAACTTCCCGAATGACCGTCTTCAACCACTTTGTTGATTAATTACGGCCTTTTATGTGAAGGAGTGTGGTGAAAAATTGGATCCACGCTGTTAAGCACAAAGGAGTAGCATGGTTCTGTGAAACTTATCAATTCTTTCACAGAATCTTTAATGTTGAATAGCAAAGCTTATGGTGAAGATAAGTTGAAATACTGGGGAGGAGACTCCTTTGAAGGGGACCCTGACCAATAATTTGCAAGTGAAGTATTTTTTGTAATGAAAACTCCGGAAACTTTTAGAACAGACCTCATAATGGGCATTAAGTCATTTCAAACCTTATAGTTTTAGGCCTAACTATGTGGAAACTTGCCATATTGGAGATAAATGATATTTGACACTTGTTATTTCCACTTCACTTTTATATTCTTGAAGAGAATTATAGTGGTAATCACATGTTAAATATCATTTCTCTCCAATTAAATCATTCATTTCTAGTATTATGGAATCTATGATATATTCTTTTACAGGTGATGGAGTCTGGTGATTTCAATGCTGTGCATAGAACTGAAGTTATTAAGAGAACACTTGACCCTTATTGGCTAAAGTTCTGCATTCCCGTCCGTATTCTCTGCAATGGTGATTTTGAACGAACTATAAAGGCAAGTTTATTGTGAACAATATTACTAATGTTAGTAGAAATGTGTGCACCCTAAATAAATATGGATTTACACCACTCAAACTTTGTATTTAAAGAAACTTTAAATTAATTGTTCAAATTATTACATACCTTAAGGCACATTGTTTTAGATAGAAACATAATAAAAGGGAAAATCATTGGGAAGATCCAATTAGGAAGACCAAGAGATAAGTACAGCAGGCAATCTAAGAATGATGTAAAACTGAAAAGTCATCAGAGAGTGAAGGAATGAACACTGATGAGATAGAAATGGGGGGATGCAGCAAATCAATCCTAAGATTTAAATACTGAAGATGGACTTTTAAATGAGAAATTAGGTAAAATTTTCTGTTTCCAATTATAATATGGGAATTATTAGGTTTTTTGACTTGTAGCATTTTACATCATATTAGTCTTCTTTGGTTCATTTTTACCCAAATACTGTGTACTGTATTCACAGTCCATTCATTTCTACACTATGAATAATAAAATTCTAACATCTTTTATACTCTTTAAGTGTATTTCCATACCAATCCCTCGCCCTAGGATGTCTCTTTAAAAAAAGGATGATTTTTCTTCACAGATCCCTGGGGTTATTTGGATTCATTTCATTTCAAATCATAATGTTTTTTGTGCACACTTTGAGTTTACCAATTGCAGATAGTTATGATTAATTTTGATTTATATGTTGGACAAATTTTATTTATAATAAATAGCAAGTCGCAACATCTTCAGTTGATTATGTCAATGCATAACAAAATTTGGGGCATATATATTAAATAAATTTGTGAAATATTCTGTAGTTGACTTGATTTAAATTGAAAATAATTCTAACAAATAAAGCCAGACATTGTGAATTGTATATACTTACCTACCTGTATGTGTATGTGCGGTTTTCATATATGGCACTCAGTATAGTTCAAGATTCATGGGCCAGGTCAAGCTGGTATACTTTTATACCAAGGTGGTATCACATGTATAGAAGTGTGGCTGCTGCATTTTGACATTTTTTATTTGTTCACTGTTGTCTTAGGATGGATGCACTGGTACTGTCACTAACCTAAGTATTTTTGTACGGAAATTCAGCATATGTTACAAATAACCTTCTGAGGAATGGGCCTTATTGTGCATTTTTTTAATTTTAAAAAGGACGTGGAAAGAAAGGGAGAGACCCATCCAAAATATTCAGCAGATTTTGCAAAATTGAAGCTTAATGATGGTTTTTCTGTTGTAATATAACCTAAGTACCCTTGAAAAAGTTATGTTTGGAGTTGAGCTACACAGGGTACAAAGCAGGTATAATTTGTGTTAGAAACATAATATATACAACAAGTAACAGAGGTTTCCATGGTAGGAATGTACAATTATAGTGTTCATGCCTTTTAAATTGGCATAGATCATGATTAATTCTTACTACTGACCCCTCTTGACATGATACCTTGTTGGACACTGGTATTTGCTTTGTTGAGATAGTAATCACTCCTGGTGCTTAGACAGGCACAGGTGTTTGCTCTCTTGGAATTGCATTATTATAAATAAATTGAATTTCTTTCATAAATGAAATTATTTCATAGCAGCGGAAAAATAATAAACTCCAGCAGCAATTGTGGAACTGGTTGCCATGATGGACACTGGTTCACTCTTTCATGATAGCAACCAACACTGTCACTGTGGCACAAGTGTGTTATCAAAAACAAATGAGTCAAAGTAATTTTATGGATATAATTATTTTATGATAAAAATTGACTGAAATTCAAGTGTGTTCTCCCTGCACAATTGTTGTGCTGTGGCAGACATTAGTCTTGCCTTAGTCAAATGTTTGTTATCATCAATTATTAAATTTTCCAAACAGCATAACTTTGGAATAGTTCCCAACTAATACACATCAAAAGCTTGTTTTGGCGTTTGGAGGATTTTTTTGAGAATACTAATACCAGTCAACCTGTTGCGACCTAAGTTTCACTGCAGTGCAACTTTTTCAGACAAAAAAGTTATATGCATACAGATATATATATGAGAGTTGCTATTTGTATTTTGAGCTTTGACAAGAGTAATTGCTGTAGATACCATCTGGCATTTCCATCTGAAAGTTTCACCCTTTTAACTGTAACTTTCTTCAGAACATTTTGCTGTTTGATCATAACTTGTGTTGTTTACAGTGACTCAGAAATTTTGTCTCGGCGAAAAAATAGACTTAACTCGTGAACACGTGGATTATCAAGACAGGAGTGCATCGATCAACTTACTTCCACTTTTGGCAATGAAGCCCCATCCTTTACCACAGTGAAATGCTGGTATAATGAATTCCGTCATGGTCACCATTCACTCAGCGACGAAAGTCATGAAGGTCCTCCAAAATCAGTCGTTGCACCAAAAAACATTGCTGCTGGGTAAGAACTAGAAAAGGAAGATCATCATGTGACTTATTATGAGATTGAGGCATCCTTGGAGATGTATATAAAACTTAGTATGACGAGCATCAATAAGATATTGCATGAACATTAGCTGTGAAAAATATTTGTTTGCATTGGATCCCGCATAATTTGACAAAAGCTCAAAAGATGCTCATATCAATTGGTCCAAAGAAATGCTCAAGAAATACAATCGTGGTGCATCAAAACCTGTGTATAACTTCTGCACAGGTGACGAATCTTGGATCTATGCGTATGAGCCTAAAACAAAACAGCAATCCACTCTATGGGTCTTCCAAGACAAGCCAAATCCGACAAAAGTGATTCATCCATGAAGCAAATGATCACCTGTTTCTTCGGAATAACTGGACATGTACCAACTGTACCGTTAGAGCAATGTGAATTCTGAATGGTATACCAGCATTTGTTTGCCAGAAGTGCTTGGTGAAATATGGAAAAAGAAGCGGCAACGAAGTATCATTCTTCATCGTGACGATACTCATCTGACTCACATCATGACTCTTGCAGATCGACTGAAACCACTACCAATTTGACTGGCCAAAACTCGAATAGATGGGTCATCCTCCATACAGCCCTGATTTAGCACCAAATGACTTCTTTTTATTCCCGTTTATCAAGAAAAAATTGCATGGCCAACGTTTATCGGTGCCTGAAGAATCCATTGATGCATTAAAAAACCTTGTTTTGGATGTACCTCAATTGGAGTGGAGAAAGTGTTATGAAAATTGGTTTGAGTGCATGTAAAAGTGTATTGATTATCACGGAGAATACTTCAAAAAATAATAAAGTCATTTTCAACAATCAGTCTTTTCATTATTAGGCTGAAAATATAAAGAGCAGCCCTCATATACATTGGGAACATAGGGTCAAAGTAAGGGTGAGAAGGAAGGAAATGGCAGACTGGCACATCATGGGGTGGGCTCTTCCAAACCCATATGTGTTTTGCCACCGCAAGGAGAGGGGAGTGAGAGGAAAACATAAGGTCATTCACTAATGAGTTTTCAGCGCAGTTCTTAAGAATTTCCCACCTTAGGAGAATGTTTAGCCTGGCCTTTTTGCTTTCAAAGTGGGGTGAGGTGTGAAATCACTGGTGTTTTGGTTGTCCAGTGGATGTATGGCGAACAAAGGAGATGAATTATTCCTCCTGAAGCAATGCTTATGTTCTTTGATCCTCACCTTGAACCTCCTATACATGGCAGGGCAGTCGCTACAGTAATTTACACCCCACTTTTGTCGAGTGTTTTCCCACTTTGTCTTTGGTAAAGGATAAAAAGTTGTGTCATTCGTTTTTATTGTAAAAAACAATCTTCTATTGTGCAGTATAATTGTGTGCCTATAACATCTTTGCCTGAAGATGCTGCACCACAGTGAAACATAGATCGCAATAAAGCTTATTTTTCATGTGGGGTTAAAAAGTTTTGTTTTTACATTATTCAGCAGTCAACCTGAAAAATAACTTGTTATTAAATAGCTGGCATGGTGATTTGCATAGTGTAATAATGGAACAATATAATGTCAGTGATTTTCTGCCCGAAAATGGTGTTATAAATTTTTTTTTCAAATCCATTCAGTTTGAACCAGATCTTTGTTTGTCTTTGGTTTTTGGTTTCATCGATTTCAAAATGACAAAGTTGTACCATATGCCCAAGGCTTCTGACTACATGTGTTAAGCGTCGCAAGAAACCCTGGTAGTAGGAGAACTAATGGTTTATTAATGAATTTATGATTGAGTAATAATTATTTTTGGTTGCATGTTTTCCATATTTATCTCATATAACAACCAAAAAATCAGTTGTCGTTGTCTCTGATGTAGGATTCAGTTATTCCAGTGGAGAAAGTTTTCAATTCTTTTCTCTGACTGGAAATTATATTGAAATGCTTCATTTCAATTTCAGGTGGTTTGTTATGACTGGAATAGCAGTGGAGACAATGAGATTATTGGAGAATTTGAAACAACATTAAAAGAATTGAGTCAAGGACCTGGCAGTGACACTGTCTATCAACTTATTAACAAGAAAAAGCAGGTGAGCATTTCAATGCATGTAGCATTTTTTTTATCAAATTTGAAAATATTTGTAATATTATTATGATTGAATCTGATTTTTTATTCTTAACCATTTTATGTGACAGATAAAATAAACTTAATTGTATCTTGTGTAGCTTTGTGAACAATCTTGTTTGAGTTATCTTGATTATGTTCTTTCTCATATTAGTTGCATTAGAGTTAAAAATGTTTTTAAAATATGTGTGTTATAATTCTATGGGTTTGAGGTGGAACCCATTATATTTAATTTTACACATTTTGAGTCAGTGGCATCCAAGGAATGACTTGAGTTAAAATTATCATCTATCAGATTTTATACTGGTATATAGTTTCATTTCATCTTTCAAGGTAGCTGTAGGACTAAGACTGATGTGGATTGGTCACTTAACATGCATGAACCCTGAACCCCTTGATGTTTTAGAAAATGATTGAATTCTAGAAAGAAAAGAAATCTTCTCAAAAATAAAGATAAACAGACAGGTTGCTTGTTTGGAGGAATTGCATTGCATATTTCATGGGCCAGTTTAAAAAGAATATAGGGCTAGGCAGCAGAGTAGAATATTTTGTACTTCTTCAAATTAACCAATAGTGATAAAAGTTTTCAGCATTAGTATCCGAAGTTCATTGATCAATGTTACTTGAGCTAAATGAATCAGTTAGATTTTAAAATGAAGCAGAGAACAAAATAAAGGTGCTTAATGATAAGCACTGCACTGCATGTGCATGAATTTGAAGTTCCAGCAGATGCCAAATGAAATCCAGGTCTGACAAGAGCATGATGACAAAGCTTAAAAGACATATTGTATTTATCAGTCATTTTGTTCAAGAGTGTCGTTAGTGGGTTGGGTGTCTGTACAAATCTTTCTTTCACCAAGATAGATTTTAGTATAAAGAAAGGTTTATTTAAAACAGTAAACTGCACTTAAACACTCTTGAAGTAACTGCCTAATAACTACAATGTAATTCAAAAATTCCTTTAAAAATTTTTCACTTTTTTGTAATTTAGTTTTTAGATAATTTGTTTTAATGGTTCCCTACCAACTTGCCAAACCAAGATTCTACTTTGGTCAATAAAGTAGCCCTTTAGCTTGTCAATTAAATTGCTAACTAAATGCTATGTATTTAATGCGAAACATATTGAATTTTTATGGTGGTCAAATCAATATTTTTACTTTAAAAGTATTGTTGATTTATTTCTCTAATTATTTTGTATTTATATTCCCTGGACTCTATATGTTTCTTATTGTCTGATTCATTCTTACAATTTGAAATCAATCTGTTTGCATGAAGTTTTCTCTATTCATGAATAAATCTATTCTTTGTATTAAAATTTTTCTTTATAAAATTACTTATTAGCTAATTTATTACATTCTTATAGCTGAAAAAGAAAGAGTTGTACACTAACTCAGGAACTGTTTCCTTAGTGTACCTTGACATACAGAAGCCATATTCATTCTTGGATTATATCAAAGGGGGAACTCAAATCAATTGTTCATTTGCTATAGACTTTACAGGTAATCCTGCATCTGTTGTTGATAGCACAATTATGCATGTTTTTTTTAGTTTTTTTGGTATGAAAATTGAATAATCAACTTTTATTTCATTCAGGTATTTAAAATGTCTTTTTTGCTTTATACAGGTTCAAATGGTAATCCAAAATCTAGTTCTTCACTGCATTTCCTCAGCTCAGAACCAAATTCATATGAAATAGCCATCCAATCTGTAGGAAACATAATCAAAGAATATGACAGTGATCAGTTGTTTCCTGTCCTTGGTTTTGGGGCTAGTATCCCTCATCAAAAAGGTGTTTCGCAGGAATTTTTTGTAAACCTAACCCAAGATGACCCCCACTGTAAAGGGATAGAAGGTGTGAGCATGATTAAATTAATACTCTCCTTATTAACTTTTCATGATAGTGGTGTGGATTTTTTGCAGTATACATTTT
Source organism: Hetaerina titia (assembly GCA_037158775.1). Lineage (NCBI taxonomy): Eukaryota > Metazoa > Arthropoda > Insecta > Odonata > Calopterygidae > Hetaerina > Hetaerina titia. The sequence continues at coordinate 88,387,280 of CM073772.1, forward strand.
AATTAGATTTTGAGCTTTATGATATTGTCACTTACAAGTCAGCTTAGTTTATGTAATAACATTGGTGTCATTTGAAGTAATTTTTAACTTCACATTTAGTACTTTTAAGAATCATTCATGATAATCTGAAGCATGTTACAAAGTGAACAATCTTTAAGATGACTTAAGAGTTAAATGTATTTCATTTATTCCGGGAATGTCTCGTGAAAAATATCAAAATGGACACATGAGGTTTTTAGGTGCTTATTATTAATTTAGAGGAATAATTATAGATGTAATATATTTGTACCAAAGTAAGGTAACTGAAATTTGAAAGCTTCCATAAGGAAAAGGGGATTATCTAAATGTAACATTAAATTGGTTACTTTAGTTTTAATTGTCTAAATGATTTAAAAAAGTATATTTGCATTTATTCGCAGGTGTATTAGCTGCTTACCATGATTGTTTAAGCAAAGTGACACTGTGTGGCCCTTCTAACTTTGCATCTGTCATAAACCATGTGGCAAAATATGCTATGGCATATAGGGATGGAACTAACTATTTCGTACTTTTGATAATAACTGATGGATACATCTCAGATATGCCGGAAACCATTCAGGTAAATTCATCAAGTACACTTTAATATTAGGTTGGGGAAAAAGAAATCCATTATTTTCTTGGTAGTTGGCTGTAGTGATCGATATCTCATAAAGTAGCAATCAAACAATTTCAAGTTTATGCTCGTTGTCAAGGTGACATATCACACCAAAAAAATTCTTTTGCTGTTTTTTGTTTGTTCCATTCAGTTGTGAGTCACAGGGTATTAACAATGGAAGTCAACAAAGAGAAAATTAGTAGTTAGACATTTTTCCCATCTTTTGGGCGATTTGTGGATACCGTGCCAGTAAAAATCTTTCCCTTTTGTTGCGAACCATTCATCAAGACATTTTTTCACATCTTCGTGCAAACCAAAGTGCTTCTCAGCAAGTGCAAGACCCATTGATGCAATCAAGTGGCAATCGTAAGGAGCCAGTTCTGGTAAGTAAGCTGCATGGGGTAGAACTCCCCAGCTGAGTGCTTCCAATTTGTCACGTTTAGCCATGTGGAAAATCACCTTGTATTGCCTTTTTTGGTATCTTGTCTTTTCTTCCAGCGAACTGTTCAAACAATTGTTGTTGGTAGCATTCAGTATTAATCGTTTCACCAGGTTTTAACAGATGATAATAGACCACGTCCTTCTGGTACCACCAAACTCAGAGCATCGTCTTTCTGCCAAAGGGATTGAGTCTTGCTGTCAATGTGGATGTGCACCTGGGTCTACTTATGATAGTTTGCACTTGGGATTCTCAAAATAAATACACTTTTCATCATCAATAACGATATGATACAAAAACAACTTCCTTTGTTACTGTGACAACTTCCTTTGTTACTGTGCGAGCAAAATTTCACATGTGTAGGCAGATAGACAGACGTGAAAGTCTGTCTATCTGCCTATCATTCAACTCATGTGGTACCCATCTGCCAGTCTTCTGAATCATTCTCAACCCTTGTAGGTGTTTGGAAACAGCTTTTTGACTAAGGCTCAATTCCTCATCTTCATACCTTTTTGAAGGTTTTCCATGTTCCTTGTCTACAATTCACAACTGTTGATATGCACAAACTATCATTCACAGATATCTTGTGATGGAGCTTGTTTACTATAAGCTTCTCGAAGTAATCGCTATGATTCGCCAGTAGTTTTCTTCAAAGGAAAATTAAAAATTAATGTTTTCCGCAAATGATCTATGTTTGGTGTAAATTTCAACATGTTGAATACAGCAACACAACACTATGCAAACACTTTTTCAATTGATCACTCATGTGTGTCAGACATTGTTGATGGCAAACTAAAATGGTTTCAGTGTCAAATCTTTGTACCATAAACTGCATTGGTGCACCATCTGTTGTCTGAAATCTGCATTTCATATGTGTACGCCTGGTATGGTTGCCATTTGACGCCTTGGTATTTCTCTGTTGCCACTACCATTATCTTATCTTTTTCCATAAACTTAGAAGAAGGAATATATTTTTTTGGAATTTACCTGTAATAATAGCCATCTGTTTTCTTAAAAAAAATTAATGTTTTTTGTAATTAATTAATTAATCTGTTTTCTTGCCAATATTCAACAAATTGATATATTTTTTTATGTTTTTAAGACTTATTGATTCCATTTTAGTCTTATATATCATGAAATCATTCCATATGCTTTACTTTTTCTTTTTTCTGTTTTTGATTTCATTTAGGCCATTGTTTCTGCTTCTGTTTTACCAATGTCGATAATCATTGTTGGTGTGGGATCTGCCTACTTTGGTTCAATGAATAAGTTGGATTCTGATGAAAAAACTCTGAAAGCTCGTAATGGCAGCAGGGCTACCCGAGATATTGTTCAATTCGTCCCACTGCGCAATTTCATGCAGCCTGGTGTGGATTGTCATACAGCTATGGCGACACTGGCCAAAGAAGTGCTTGCAGAAATACCATCTCAGTTTCTTAGCTACATGAGGCTCAATAAAATTGTTCCTCCTGTTGCTGGGAACATCCTACCTGCTGAATTGCCCCCTAATCCCAAGTTTCAATGAATCCAAATGCTTTCAGGAATGTGGTTATAAGAAATGTGCATTTATTTTTAGATTTGGAAAGCTGGTGTTTTTTTTTACAAAACATGAGTTCACTGCAAGAACAATTTGTTTATCAAATCCATTTCTTAAGGCGCAGGCATGACTTGATTGCTATAGACAACATTAAATTTAATATATATAAACGTAAGATTTGATATTTTTATACTGTGGCATATTCTATGCAAGAAGTTATTATTTTTTTTGCATCATGTCAGGTAACCAATTGCAAGCATTTCAGTGGCCATGAACTTCAATTCCCTTGGGATAATACCACAGTTGACCATCAAAGCATTGGTAACTGACTGCTTGACTTGGTACAAGATGTACCTACAAATACAGGAACCCCAAGTCCATTCTCTCCAAATATTTGACATGACAGCAAATTGAAATTCTACCCATTCAGCTAGAAGGTATCATATCAAAGTTGATTGCATGGTCATCTGAAAACTAGCATTTGCTTGCACAATGTAAAATATTTGGGAAGACATCTTTGAAATGAAACTACCCTTTTTTGGCATTTGAAATTGTAGCAAATGGAAAATGACATGTTGACTTGAAAAGAGGGATGTAATCATGACTTTCTGCTGTTAAAATTGCTGTAAAATTTGTACCGTGGTTGGGGCATGTATGACTTATTCGGTGTGTTTGATTTAAGTTTACTGGCTGTCTCAAATAATTGGCTTGATGCTTGACTTGACAAGTGTTCTGCATCAGTTGTTCAATTCACTAGTGGTTTTACTTGGACTGTGTATGGATGCCAAGAATGGGTCACACTTTTTGATCACCCTTCATGATCATGCTGTGCGTGATGTTGGTAATTTTTAATTCATTTGAATTTCATGAGCTCTCTGCTTGAATAAAGCCAATGTTCTGTAATATCCTGAAAATTGAGATTACCTTATCTGTGTTGAAAAACCCAATGGGTTAAAAGTGAACTTGACATCGTACTAATGTTTTGCTCCTTAAAATCATCACTTTTATATCTATTTAAGTCATATTTGGGTCAATCAAAGTTGGATGACAATTACTTGAGACCATCAATAATATTTCATTTGAAGAGTAATAGAAAAAATGAAATTAGTAAATAGGGACTGGAAAATAGTCATTGACTAACTTGGGGCACATGTACACATATGTATTTTATAACTGTTTCTTAAAATTCCAACTCATCTGGAATAGTAGGTTTTGTTATTTATATTAATACACAATTACTTCCATTGGTAATGGTTACCACCAGATGCCCTGTGCAATATCCAAGTTTTTTTATGTATTTACATACATTCTATTGTTAATTTTGATCACTTGTAGAAGTGTCAATCTTAAAATTTTATAAAAGCACTCTATAGTAACAAGTTGATATACATACATGTTGTCTGTACAATAAATACGCAAACTAGTGCAATCAGGCAGCCATGAGGAGAACTGTATCCTCGCCCAGTAGCGGTCTTGCTTGAGTCTCAATGATCTATCTGTGCTTGGCGGATTGTCGAGCTGTGTGTATGGTGCCAGTTATTTTAGTTTCTGATGTCCTTGTTTTTACTGTTTGTCGAAAATGGAATTTGATGAAATCACAGAGCAACAAATCAACAGGTCTTTTAGTAAAGTGCTGTAAAATTTATCAAGAAATTACTAAAATATTGACAGCTATTTACAGTGATAATGCTCTGAAAAACGCATCTATTATTAAGTGGATAAATCATTTTAAAGATGGTCAAGAAGACACCATGAATGATGCAAGGCCAGGACGATCTTTTACCACCTATGTTGAAGACAATATTGATCGTGTGCAGTCCCTTGTGTTTAACGATCGTCGGAAAATTTTCCGAATGAGAGCTGATCATCTGAATTTAGGAAAATCAACAGTGCTCACTATTTTAACCAAACATGATGGATGGATCCTTCACCATGACACTTAACGTACACATTCAGCATTAATTGTTTGCCAGTTTCTGGCAACAAAATTTTTCACCATGCTTGATCATCCTCCTAATTTGCCAGATCTCACCCCATGCGACTTTTCTCTATTCCCAAAATGCATAAATATGTTGAGGAGACATCACTGGGAAGATGTAGACACAATAAAGCAAGAAATGATGAGAAAACTAGAAAAACCAAACTGCGAAGGACTTCCAAGGGTGCTTTAAACAGTGGGAAACGAGATGAAATAGGTGCATAGCAACAAATAGAGAGTATTTTGAAGAAGACAAAATCAATTTAGACTAAATTTTACAAAATAAAGTTTTTATAGCTTTAGTTTGCATATTTATTGGACAGACAACGTATTTTTATATTTTATTGATATATTTTTATCATAATGTAATATGTGCATATTATAATATTCGATTTGTTTTATTTGTTGTTAGATTTTTGCAGGATGGAGACTACTATAGTTGGCCATTGGTTACTTAATTTTACCCACATTTCAATTATGGACACCTCTTTTGTGAGTTAAAATAATCATATGGCCACAATAAACAATTTTTAACAAACTTAACCAAAGCATACAGCAATGAAATTCTTCATTTAGAGCCATTCATACTGAAGAACATGAAACAATACTACCTCATGTGTAATGTAAATAAGCTTCATGGAAAAAATTATGAGCATAAAATAAATAAGGATTGACTAACAATTTGACCTTAAACTCTGTGCATATCCTTTTTTTTTAATATTTAAAATACATTCATTATTAGAACTGATGAGGAAGTATTGAGAGCTAGAGCATCAAATACATCCTTAATCGTATTATTCTCGTTAAAGAAAATACTGGCAGGACTCCACATTGACCAATTCAAAGTTAAACATCATGCATACATGTATGAAGTAATCTATGTTGAATCTGACAAAGTAAGTCTAAAAATTACAGTAAACCAAAAGTAGAGAGAATAGTGTAAACACTATATTCACAAGACATTTTTATTGTGGACAAGGCTGATATTTTTCCATCAACAATCTGTTTTAAAATTTCATAGATTTTTTTCTATTTGCCATGTAGCATGCAATGTAATATTTTGTATTGCCTACAAGACTATTTATTTTAGTTCTAAAAATTAAAAATTATCTCTGTGTATATTTTCTCTCACTATGTACTTTTTATTTGTCCCTCATATAAATTTCAGTATGTAAAGTACATTTCAGAGGTCACCCTACATGATTTTGTCAGGGTCCTTTTTCCTGATCCATTCACAACCGAGGGCTTTCCAGAAAGTAACTTATGTTGGGGAATAAAATATGAACATTGTGACAAGACAAAGTTTTATTATATGTCCTTGAAAGGTACATTTGTAAACTATTTGTCTGCATAGACGCCATTCAAGTTAAGGCATTTATCGTAACAATGCACAAGCTTTTTAATTCCGTCTCTAAAGAAATCTGCTGCCTACGTTTTTACCACTTTTTTACATCAACATACAATTCTGCCAAAGCAATGTTTTACAAGTCACATCTTCATTGCTGGAAAGAGATCCTTAAATATAAATAGGTGATTTCAAACATTTTTTCATTGAATTTCACCATTGTTTCATCTGCCACAAGGCTAGTCCAACCACGGTGGCCCACATCATGAACGCTTGTGCAGCCAGTTTTAAACTGAATGCACCTCTGCCTAACTCTGCCTTCAGTCTTCATTCCATCTCTGTACATTTCGCAAAGTTGCCTGTGAATTTCAATTGGCTTGTGGTGTTTAGCCAGTAGAATCTTAATCACAGGTCACACTTCACAAATTGCAGGATTTTCTATTATATTGCAGAGCGCATTTTAACAGATCACAGTAAGCAAAGTAGAAGAACCATAGTCTGCCCCCTACCACAGCAGGATGAATACTAAGTGTAGGGTCGTTTAGACACCAAGATGGTTGCTCTAGCCCTACCGACTGCCATGCCAGGCCAAAGCATAAGCTACTTTCTGGACAGTTGTAATATATATTAGTCAAAACACTCATGATTATTTTTCTATAATTATTTTGTCTCACTTCCACTTGTCATTACCAGTACCTTCATTTTCAAAAACCACTACAGTTATAAAATTATCCTTCTATTCAAGTTACTCCCTTTAGAGGTGAACATAGCATATTTTTGGGTAATGCAGCCTTTGATTTCTTTGAAACCAAATGCATGGCTATGGTCTCAGTGTCAGAAAATAAGGTCACACCTACCTCCCAAATTGTTAGTCAAATAATAGATCTGTTTGTACGTTAAATCAAAGTATACACACCATTGTTAAGCTTGACTGTTGTGTATTTTTGTCATTGGTATTCTAAAAAAGTTCATTGTTTTTGTAAAGGTAATGCATTTTATTTTTCTATTGGAAGTTTATATGTGATGTTTAACACATGCATATTCCAAGCACTCAAATAGTATCCTGCTCTGAGAAGGAAGAATAAAATGCATATTTAATTTTGATGATTTTTTTAAAATGTTGCAACTAAAATGTCTAGCTCCCATTCAGAGGGGCTGATTTCTGTTATAATTATAAAGACAGTGTGATGATAGAACTATTGTATAGTAATTATGTAATGGATATGAACAAATTACTGTTGTGGCATGATATTTTTCAAAGTGATGCCAACAACTCTCAGGTAAGAATGTTAATGTTCATATGTTCTCTATGTACCTGTATATATGAAAATATATGCATGCACACCCTCCATACTATTCTCTTTTCATATTTGTATGTTAAAATAATTGATTTTACATTTTCATAATAAATGCCTTACCCTATCATTGAATAAATATGAATTTACAATGAGTTATTTTTCCAAAAGTAAAACAAAGATAAAACTGGTAACTTCCAAAATTTATCGATTTCATGTTCTAACTGGTTTTGACTGCTAAGCCATCATCATGTACATGTACACTGAGATTTAGTCAATCTTTCTACCAACAGCTAGAACACCAGTTCAGATCCACTGACTTTTTGTCTCAGTCTATCTGGTGATCGTCAAGTGGCTTAGGTCATTTAATTAATAACTCTTGGGAGTCAATTGTTTCAATTTTACCTCTCTCCCTTGTCCCCATGAATATAACCTTGCATGGTGGAAGTGCTTGCATGTTCTACATCTCCAAAGCTGTGCTTGTGGAAGTCATGTTAATTAGGTAATCCTGCAGTGTCTTCCTTAGTGAATCAGAGAATCATTCTTACCCGGTGGACTGGTTTATAAAGTGATGATGTCCGTAAACTACAATGGAAGAAGGAAACAGGAAACTACCCCAACAATTATGATGGAGCCAAACATGTTACTTACTTTATGAATGTAAATACCTTTCAGTGAGGCAATGTCATTAATTCACACAACATTCTAGGAGCAGCTTGTAATTTATTACTCATCAAGTGTAATATCACATTAGAGAGGGCAAGGTAAGGAATGGAAAGTATGGACTTAAACAAAAAGGAAGGTGGTAGATAAAGGTAGAGAGGACAAGGGATGCAATATAATGAAGGTGGAAAAATCTTCAAAATGCAATGAAAGCCACTAACCAATCAATAAGAATTGTAAGTAGAGGATTAAGAAGTTGTGGATAGCAAAAGAAAAGATTAGGGAAAGAAATAAAAAAATATAAACATAAATGGAGATCACAGAGATTTAACTAGCTAAAAAATTAATATGGATTAAGAGGAATATTTATTTTTAATGACTTCATTTGGGTGAGATTGAAACTTCACAGTCCCTTCTTCCACCTAATCCCTACATATTTCAATGAAGACAATTACAAACATCCAGGCCCTACGTAGGAATTGAACCCACGACGTCTGTGTTGGCAGACGAGGGTGTTACCCCACCTCCAATTATAGGTATATTCATGTGGATTTCCTGAGTGACAGGAAATGAAAGTTTATGGAGAAAAGGTAATGCAGTACAGAAAGATAATGGAATTCTGAAAGTGAGAAACGAATACCCACTTTTATTATCAGAGATATATAGTACATGTATGTGAAACAGAAAAATATTAAGTTAAATGAGAGGCTCAGATATGTTGGAAAAAAAAAGAATAGTTATAAGGTAAGATTAGGCCTGTGTATAGACTGAAAAAGAATGAAGTTTATCAGGATAACTTAAATCCAGTTTTACGTACTATATAGTGAGGAAATTAAGGAAAATGAACAATGTTGTAAGAATAGAAGCAGCCTTGCAGAGCTAATAAATAATTTAGGAAAAGGCTTGTTGGTAACATCTGCAAGGGAGGGTGTTCACCTAATGACTTTGTTATGTTAGGGCAGTCTTAAATCAATATTACAAAAAAGGAAAGGCAACAGTGAATGAGAACTACAAGTTTGAATTCACACAGAGCTAAGATCATTTTTTAGAATCTCCTTCAAAAGAATTGATCAGGGCAAATGGAAACTTGGGAAGGTAAGTATTGTAGATGCCAAACTGGTTATGAAGTTAATCATAAAAAAGAATAGAACTAGAATATACCTGTGTGCTTCATGAATTTTGAGAAGGCATTTGATGGCATAAAACTGTACAATTAATGAATATATTGTCACCCTTGAATATTATTGTTTGCACATTCAGAGGAAATGGTTAAAGAGGCATGGCAGGCTCATGTAGGAATAGAAAGGAGTTGTGGTTTGGTAATTACATCAAGGCCAGCCATCCCCTTCAATGGCTTAAGAAAATACTGTCAGATCTGACAGGGTTTGGAAAAATATTTCTCACTCTACGCATGTGATCAAACAATTTCTGAAGGACCAGAGTGTGTATAGAGTAAGTATAGCTATGCACTAGTATAGCTTCTTAATATTCAGCTAACTTTGAACTTTACCTGGCTGACTATACAAGATGAGCCATCCCAATTTTCAGTGGTATATCTTCACTTCTGTGAAATTCCTTATTTAACATTTTAACTCACTATCAATAGTGTAGAAATAAGAAGTAATGCACTCCAATTCATTTAATTGAGTTGAAATGGAAAAGCAGTATATGATTATACATGTAATATGCAGTAGAATTTCTGCCCTACATTATACAAAATAGGTGCCCCCTGTAAACACTACCTCACCATTCTTCCCAAGAGAACGGCACTCTGAAGATGGCGGCTTTCCATCGAAGAGTTAACAATATGCATGGGTGCCTTTTCTCTGTATTTAAGAAAGTTTTTAACCGAAGTTTGAATGCATATGTGTGTGCACACACGCATGATACAACCAATTTAGTCCTGGTAATAATTAATTAAATAGCTATTATTTTCAGGAGGGTGAATGGTAATCCTTTTATTTTGGTGGAGCGATAATCATTGTTAAATTTATTCGTATAAATTTGTTGTTTAGTTTTTACACAACTCAGTAATTCGGAAGAGTTTCCAATTTTAGGCTTCTAATTCTACATTTGTGGGTCGCGGTGGTCTAGTGGGTAGAGCGTTGGACTACTTACCGGAGGGTCCCGGGTTCGATTCCCGGGCAAGGCACTCTGGTCACCTGCAGCTCCACCCAAGCTAGTTGATTTTTCGGGTACCAGATCTTCCTGGGAAAACCATAACTGGCACAGGGACAGGAACTGGCCCCCCTACCCTGATGTGTGAATATTCACACGCTGTTGGGCTTGGTACATGGGTGAGCTCTACCATCACCTACTAAACCGACCTTTGGGTTGATTACTGTGTTTGTGGTTTTTTTTTATTCTACATTTACGAAAATCAATTTAATTTTTCTATAATAACTTAAGATAACTGATGATGATATGCAAATTTGCTTGGAAATACTATATTTGATTGGACCACACTCATAACCCCTACAAGTATTATTTTAGCAAGCAACCCCCACAATTGTCATCCTTAGGCTGGACTGCCACGAGGTAGTGAGTACACATTGGCATGTATATTCCTTGCCCTATATAATCATGTTGGTTCTTAAAAGAGTTGAAAGCTGTATTGTAAATAACTGGCAGTTTCTGGACAGTCGTAAATGATATAATGTATTCTCAAAATACTGTTCACATGAACTTTGACCCCGCTGTATTTCTTGTACTTGTAAATTAGCAACTGCTAGGGGTAGGCATATCTGTCGACTTGAGTATAGGTTACTAATGGACTTCGTTTGTTGTATATTTGATCCCTTTGATAACCCATAATTTCAACCTGATATTTTAGTCCAAACATCATGTGGCAGTCAGAATTATCAGGATAAAACCTCATACATTCATGATGAGAATGGAGTCTTAACTGTCAGTTTAAAAAATACTAGGGACTGGTTTTTTTATGACATGCTCAAGATTCATGATAAGTATGTAAACTCCATTAATCCTTGAATTTTCACAGTGGCTTGGAGGTAAGTTTTAGGCCAATCCAAGAGCATGACCACTGACAGATTTTCTTTTCATGTCTTCAGTGACGCAAGCACATGCAATGTGACACTTGGTGCTGCTGGGAACAAGGAGGTTCATGCTCACAAACTCCTACTGGCTTCATCTTGTCCATATTTCAGTGAGATATTTATGACATCATAAGGAAGGAATAGGAACATTTTTGTTTGAATAATTGGACCCTGAAGCTCTCATGGTATTAGTAGGGCACATGTATTCCTTTGATTACGTTATTACGGAATATGTTCAAGTAAGATAGAAAGTGAAACTATGGCAGTTTAAAACCCCTTATATATTCTATTATTATATGTTGATTTCTCAGTATTCTGCAATGGATTTCCATTGCACAGTAAGCTTCTTTGTGTAAATATGTCTTTCACATTGGTATTATGTTATGAATGTACATGTATTTTTTATTCTGATTTAAGTTTTTTTTCCAATAGAATTTGCTTGCTGCTGTGACCCAACTTCAAATAACAGAAGTCCGAGATACATTCTTTGCTTTCCTAAAAAAAAATCCATCCTAAAAACTGCTTAGGAATGGGGTGGCATTTGCAGATGACTACCATGACCTGTTCAGTTAATCTGAGTGTACTTAGAGCACCATTTTCTTTGCTTTTTTTACCAAGTTGTCTGGCTTTAAAAAAAGGCAGATAAATCTTTCCGTAGGGTACTTAAAAACAAATTCAAAGTTACATTGGTTATATTCATAGCTTTTCAAACTTTAAACAATGGTAGGGTGAATCTGAAATTTTACAGTGCTCTCAAGTTTTCTTGTTTAAGATGTTACTTTTTTGGAACCAGAATTGAAATTCTATTGACAGATTTCATTATTTTGGATTCCAATCAATATGCTTTGTTTTGTCAGGATATGAATAAGAAGGTTGAAAATTTTAATTTTATAAGTATTTTTCATATTGGGGCATTGGCTCCCTTTATTGTTCTTGAAGCTTGATTTCAGAATGTGCCTGACACATCCAAGTTGTTTTCAGTCATTATAAATAGACTGGAAATTACCTTGGGTTTATGGTTACATAAGATCACAGTTCACAAATGATGTGCAACATCTCACTTTAATGAATTCCAAAACCAAACTAAAATTTGATTTAATGAGAGGAATTGAAATTTTATGGAGGGAATGACTGCTGATTTTTTCACAATGTGGACTTATTCTGTATAATCAGTAAAACAGTTGCCCTTTGATGGAAAGAAGTTGTTGTCCCTAGTGATGGATGAAAAATTGATGTCAAAATAACTGAAGTAGATAATTTTTATCCTGTTTCCTCAACTGTTGGTATTTACACGTACATATATCAATGAAAATCTTCCATTAGCAGGGAAAAATTATTTGTACGAGGAGAAAATATTGATGGAAGTGGCTGTCCTGTTAGCCCTTACCAGTTGTACCTTTTAAGAACCCAGATGTTTTGTGTGTCTGCAAAATCCTCCCATCAGTTATTTAGATGAGTCTTTATTATGTATTATTATCATTAATGTTATGAATGGTGTTCTTTCACTTAGAATTCCTTTTTTAAATTTCTGTCATTTGTTTAAATAATGTATTGTAGTATTTAGGAGATAACTTTTAAACTCTGATGAATTACAAAGATGTATTTAGGAGAAGATTTTAAAACTTTAAACAATCACAAAGATGTAAATCATGGTTGTGTTGTAAGGTTAAGTTTTGTATAGGTGTGTAATTCAGAGTTATGCAATAGATAAATATTAAAGTAGTGTTGAGTTTCTTAGAAGTATTTTTATGTTCAGTCATGTAGATGCATGTGTTTGCTTATCAAATAGCAGCAAGGAGTAAGAAAAATGAATCCCAATTTATGTAGTGATATTGGACATCATCTTGAGTTTTCCACATAAAATAAATTTTTATGAATACAATGGCATTTATTATTTTATTGATTTAACCTAAAAATGGATTCTCAAATCATGATTCCTTACAATAAATAGTTTTTAAGTAATTCCTAGGATCTTCATATTATTTGCAATAATTATATGTTGGTATCCTAATGCACTTCTCAAATGCTCATTCCAAAAGATGCATCCTTAAAGAAACAAATCAAGGGTTAAATACATTTAAGAACCCTAAATTATCCCTTGAAATTTATTGTTATTCTGATGGTGTTTTATTCAGTATTAAAGGCGGTACTCTACTCTTTAAATTGTAGAGTTGATCTTTGAGTTTTAAGCAATGAAACACAACAAGTTTCCGGTTTTACTCTGTGGAATTACATCATGAAATAAGTAAAAGAAACTGTAAATGACTAAAAAAATTTATGGATTTGTGGTTTTTTCAATCAAATCTTGAATGAAGTATAACTATTCAATGTAAGACAATGTTTTGATTCATATGATCTTGACTGGAAAGCAAAAAAAACTGACATGCTGAGAAAAAGATGTAGTATATGTAGGCAATTATGAACATGAATTATTCAACAGATTTAATAAGTACTAAGTGTTCTACCTTTTCATCAGCTGATGACTTTTGCGATATCCCTTAAAATTCAATGCAAATCATTATATAATATGAGCCAACTTTCAAGGAAAGTATATTAGTTCATTAATTGGTACTCAAAGGAGGGTTGCAACAAAAGAGAGATTGGATACAATACTAATACTCCTCAATTTTGGGATAAATGGTATCTAAATTATGCCTGAAAACAGAAAAAGTATTGGGATGTTAAAAATCAACTTAGTAAAATTAGGACGGTGAAAATTTGTGAGAAAGTATAACATATAGAAAAGTTGGAATATAAAATGGGCAAATATGTCAAGAAAAGCTCCTCTTAGACACACATTCATGAAATGAGATTCATTATTAAGCTTTCCTTTTCATTCCCTCATGTATTTGGGTTTCCTTACGTTAGTTTGTCCTTGTTCCACAAAGTTATCTTTTATGATTGGCAAGATTCTGCTCATCTGGGGAATAAATTGGTCATGCTGCTGAATTGTTACAATAGGATTAAGAACACTAAGGAATTAAACTGTAACGATCTACACTAAAGGTATGTATGCACTGAAGGTTCCACCATAATTTCAAAGTGTTTCCATAATGCTGTATGACAGGCTACTAAAGTTCTCATCAGTATACAGTTAACTCATAATTATCTTTGCTACTCTTCCTCTCAAACCTTAAAATAATGAAATGTTTTAAAACTTTGCAATACCTGGGCCAGCTCGATTTTATTTAATTATTCAAAATGAAAAGTTGTCAATGGTATATAATATTTAAATTGAAACATATTTTTACAATCCATACTTTCTCATAATTGATTTCATCAGCCCTGATAAGTCCATATTTTCCTTTATGGTATTCAAATACACAGCTTTACTAAGCAACAAATATGTCATATACCCTCTGTGTTACATTATTTTCTTGTGACTTTTAAAATCTATGTCAGCTATCCTTTGCCCAAATTCATCATTTGCCAGTTATTTATTTTTTTCCTGTCTTTGTGATAGGTTTATTTTTCAGAGGGAAATACTATTTGTTATTTACTTAATGCTAGTTGTGGGTTCTTCTAAAATTATAAGTTCTCCCTTATAAAAAAGGCTGAAGAATGAAAAAAATAGACTTTTCCTCTAACAGTCTTCTACCCCATCTTCCTCTTCTTCTCTCCCATTCTCCCTTTTCTCTTACAACTACAGAATGCTGCTTGCGCATATCTCCCATCCTAATAAGTACATCACACTAATAATTTAGCTTATTGAGATTCAGCTGGCTTTTATGGGAGGCAATCCACAGCTCAGGTCATTTGAACCATTAGGGATGGACAAGAAAGGATGAAGGGTGGAGAGAAACCCGGAGCATAACAGTTTCAGGTTTAACTTTGGGGAATTCCTTCATGACAAGGGTAAAAAAGAAACTTTGCACTTCCACATAAAGATTTAATATTTCATGACCATGGTTTCGATGCTGCGCATCATCATCAGGTCTTGCAAGTGGAAGTGCAAAGTTTCTTTTGTACCTTCATCACCTCGAGTAGTAGCGATCAGCCCACCACTGAAAAAATCTGTGGTCGCCGGGATCCCGGGCCCTCAGGGTGGGAACCCAGTAAGTTAGCCACCGCACCATACTGATTCCTTTGATACTCAGTTTTTGTTTAGACTATATCTTAACAAAAATATGAAAATATAAAAAAATGCTGCAAACAAATAATTCGCCTATCTACAGAGACTATTATTATTCGAATATCCTATAGCGATTTTAGTTCCCAAGTTCGTTCCATTTCCACGCATATAGTTGGTCATCACCACATTTGCCATATGGATGTGGAATGGGACCGTGTTGTTTTACAAAGTTAAACCCCGCGCTATTTGTCGACAGAATTTCGAAAGTCAATTTGCAAAGCGCCATGCGATAGCGACGTTAGCGACTGTATATTACATTAGTGTTATTGTTTACGTTTTTGAATTTGAACGTTTTGGGAATGCCTTGACCAAATATCTGCTTTCGTATAGGTTGTCACTACCAGTCCTAATACCGTAATTTCCTATTCGTAATTTCTCCTCTGGTTACTGATAATTTACCCTAGTGCCTGAAGTCTCTTTATAGTGGCTGAAGACTAAAATGCCGTTCGTCCCAGGCTCCGCTGCATTGCCCACTTCCGAGGTGGAATTAACAATCTCGTGCAGGTGATTCAGCTGCTGATGTTGTTGAGGGAAAGTAGTATTTTATCTCATGGAAAATAGGAAGTAAATCTTCTATTTATTTGTTCTATCAGGTCTTTACGAGGAAAGGATGTTCTTTCAAAATCGGACCCAATGGTCGTTGTGTATTGCAATCCTTTTGGAGAAAAGAGATGGGTTGAATTCGGCCGAACCGAAGCTGTCGAAAACGCGCATGATCCCGACTTTACGAAAAAAATTATCATGACGTACCAATTTGAAGTGCAGCAACCTCTCTTGTTTAAAGTATTTGATATAGATTCGTCTAGTAGCAGCCTCGAAGACCATGATTTTTTAGGTGAAGCCAGTTGTTCATTAGCCCAGGTATTATTAAAATTCCAAGAGAATACCCATAATGCTTCAAAAATGAATAATATGTGTGATTTACGTTTAGTTTGTTTTGTTACACTTTATTGAATATGTTGTCACAGTTTTCGAAATGCTGTAATTGAAGGATAAAAATATGCATTCGACAGCCATTAAAAGTGAGATTAAATTGCAAAGTTTGTTGGCAATATGCTCATTTTAAATTGAGAAGTTTTTCGCCCTAATTATTAGACCTCTCATATTATAACTGAATTCTCTAGCTTTTGCAGATAATATTTTGGAAAGAACTTATTTACTAAGAAAATCTTATAACTATAACAAAACTAAAGTTTAATATAAGAGAGCTGTTGCTTGATTTTATTTAAAAGTTACTTAAACCACTTTTGTACAGTATTGCATACCTGCCAATGTAGGTACATGAAATTCTTTGAGAGATTTGGATTTTTTACCATTATCGTATTTTCTTTAAGATTATATCAGCTGGGAAAGTGCAGATTGCTTTGAGAAAACATGGGAGTGATACTGAAGGACGTGGATCAATCGTTCTTAGCGCAGAAGAACTTTCCCAGAACAAAGATGAAGTTTTGCTCCAGTTTCAAGGGAAGCACCTGGACAAAAAAAATTTCTTCGGGAAATCAGATCCATTTCTTGTTTTCATGAAGGTAATTAGGTAAAATACAATCCATTTTCTAAAGTGACGATTTAAAATTTTGCATTTCCATAATTTGAATTCATTGTATTTTGTGTTTATGTTGCATAAGTATGGATAAACGAATTTGTACTGTTTTAAAAGTAGTAATAATTTAAGCAATAATTATTGGAGGCGATCGAAAGCAAACCCTTAGGTTGGTAATTTGGTAGAGGCTGGATTCTCAGGGAATGCGGGAAGTGTGGTGAGGAACGAAGAATCGGTGTAAACCTACTCCTAATTAAATGTGCCAACGGAACAATCAGGGATGTTGTTAGTTGTACTGCTTTTAATATATAGTATAATTCTTGTAACAGAAGCAGGTAAACTTTGCTTAAAATTAGGCTCACTTTTTCATGAACTTAAAATATTGATTCTTTGATCTAATAATCATGATCATATAGAACATGAATAAGTTTACTAATTGTTCAACAGAAATGTCTTTGTCATGCATCAAATTGTAAAAATAAGTTATATTTCTATTGAACAATATTAGTATTCCATACTTTGATTGGTAATGCAAGTTCATCCAAGGAGGCAAAACAACAATTCGCTCATGACTTATCATCCTGATTCAACAGGTGTCAACCTAAAGTCTGTGCAATGGAGATGTTAAATTTCTATATTCATGATCATATGTGAAATACTGTACAGTTACAGATCCACTTCAAATTAAGCAAATTGCAATATTATTGTTAAAATTTACTAGAATCTCTTGTTGTTTTATCTAATGCTATTACTATGACTTGTGTATTTAAATAGCTTCCAGAAGGATTACAATGCAACAATTTCAGAGAGTAAAAATCATTTGCCTTGACCAGGATGCGAACCCGGATCCTTCGATATCCGGCCGAGTGCTTTAGCCAGTTAAGCTACCAAGACGTCCTCTTACACTCTGAAATTTTGGGGGCTTTAAAGGAACAAGATGTTGTGACGAAATACTGTACATACAATGTCACAGGCATTCGTAGTCGTGCGCGACGCGCCACAGTCCACGAGGTTAAAGCCAATTTCAAACACTTCGGCGAATGATTTTTACTCTCTGAAATTGTTGTATTGTAATGCACATGTAGCGGATGACTCCATTAAAGTTACTGTTGCGGCATCTCCCGCAGTTTCTTTGAAATTTTTCCAGAAGGATGTTAATATTTATAATTAAATTACCATATTTGCTGGGGTATAGGATGAATTGGCATAAATGATACACCCTCTTTTTTTCCAAACATTTTAATAAAAATAAAGTTTTTCCAATTCTATTGAATTTTAAATATGATTTATTGTACTAATTTTACAGTTATTTGTGCCTATTAAAATTTAACTTGGGAACATTATTGTCAGGCATTTTTTCATCACCAATCTCAATACTCATAAATTCATTTTCAGGACAAAATTAAGAATCTGTTGAAGCCTCTTATTTACAAATTTATTAGTCACATGATAAATTGTCCTCTGTGCCATCAGTTATGTTGATAGTTTCACATTTCTTAGATGATTTTACATATGTTTCACTTTTCCCAGCATTCCAAAATATGTCCTATACAGCATCAAATATGGTAAATTTACACCAATTACATTTTGTGAAGTAGATTAATAATAATAAGTCCTTCTAAGAATTGGCTGTTTTACATAAATTGTGAATCAGTTGATGTTCATGATTACAGGAACTGTAAATGATTATTGCTTTCTTTGCAGGACAAGGGAAGCCAGCTCAAGTCCCGACAAGGGGATGTTTGTCCTCATGTTGAAACTATTCTTCCTTAAGATTCCTTCCTTATGTCACATTTCAACCATGCATGTCTGAATTTTGATTTTCAATTGAATGTAAACATTTTTCACGCAACTCTGAGAAGTCTGGGATGACATCTCAAGTATTATTATGGATTTAGTCTTTGAAATCATCGTAAAACCTTGCTTATCTGTTCCTGCTTCAACCAGCTGCAATCAGATTTCATCATGCGTTGAGTCCCTTAAATTATGCATCATGCAAACCTTGGTGGATTTGTGTGGCTGTTTAAGGTTCACATGCAACTGCTTACTTTGGTATTGCATGTACATCATTCTCTCTAATTCATTCGATCCAAGATCCATATAATATTTCGAGTGTTCTAAAGTGAATCTTTCGGTGAATATAATTGTTGCAGAGTTAAATAGTAAACCTTTTTGTGTTAACTTATAAGGGTAGTGATACTTTTCCTCCATATTGACTAATTTATTAGAAGGGGTAGGCTGACATCCATCCTCACATAGGCCAGTTAATTGATCTTCTACTGTAATAGCATTTGATTTTATAAGAAATTGTTTTGGTCCCCAAAAGAAGCATTCATTTGTAGTCGTGAAAGTTGTGTTTACTGCTAAGAGAAATTTCATGAAAATGTAACATCCGTGCATAAGGTGGTGTTAAAACCTCTAATTTTTTTGGGTGGGTGTAATACTTAGCCAATGTCCTAAATTGGAGAAATGATAATTAATAATTGTGATTTTCACTTACTATTTTTTTCACACAACCCGGGTTTCTACACTGTGTCATCTTCAGGTGAAAATTACATGCATGTTGGCTTGTTGATGAGAGAGGGGCAGAGTTGGGAGATTTTGATGGGCAGGTGGTGGATGCAGTCGGGTTAGGTGAAAGAACCGAAGAGGGTGCAAAGAGGCCAAGTTGGGGTGGGTGAGGGAAAGAGAAACACTGGATTCAATGGCTTCAGGCTCTACATTCTAAAAATTCATGATCACTGAAATGCTGCACCACATCACAATAACCCCACCACACCATTACCAGTCTCGAAGCATAGGCAGCATATGATAACTGGTGACATTGCCCATGTGCAGAAAACTACAAAAAAATACGATCTATTCAGTGAAAGAGAAGCATTTTCCCATGTGCTCTTCTTTCAATCTTTGCAGCCTTAGAAGGTCTCCTAAATTTCCTAAATTTTTCAGGTGCTATTTAATCCTTTAAATGTTTTATGTTGTATTCAATCCCTGTGCAATGCCAGTTAGGCTTATAATGGGTATTAAGTCATTAATTTCTACTATTATCCAATCTATGATATGTTCTCTTACAGGCAATGGAGTCTGGTGATTTCAATGCTGTGCATAAAACTGAAGTAATTAAGGGAACAGTTGACCCTTATTGGAAAAAGTTCTCCATTCCTGTCCGCATTCTCTGCAATGGTGATTATGAACGAACTATAAAGGCAAGTTTATTGTGTATAATATTACTTATGTTGACAAAGTCAAGGAAACTGCAGGAGATGACACAACAGTGACTTTTGACCAAGTCATCCACTAATGTATATGACAGTGCAACAATTTTAAGGTGTAACAATGATATACCTTGACCAGGATTTGAACCTGGATACATCGATGTTTGCCGAGTGCTTTAGCCAGGTAAGCAACTGGGGGATACTTCTACACTCTCTGGCTAAAGCATATGGCCGGGAATGGATGGATCTGGATTTGAATCCTGGTCAAGTCGATTGATTCATACACTGCATTACTTATTTTGTTAGAAATACATACATCTTAATTTAATTTGAAATCTTGTCACCAAAACTTTTTAAGTTCTGAACTTTTAAATTAATTTTGTCAATGCCAATCCCTTGCTTTAGATCTTTCCGTAAAAAAATATAATTTGTCTACAAATGTTAATGGGGTTATTTTGACTCGATTCATTTCAAATCGTAATGTTTTGTGCACACACTTTGTGTTTATGGATTGAAAATAGTTTAAGATAAATTTAGATGCATCTGCAATGAGTTTGCTTCATTATATCACAAATGTACGTATGAGGTCTGTCCAATAAATATGTGAACTGAGGCCTTAAAAACCTTTATTTTGCAGAATTTAGTCTACATCGATTTTGTCCCCTTCAAAGTACTCTCCATATGTTGCTATGCATTTGTTCCATTTTCTCTTCCACTGTTTAAAGCACCCTTGGAAGTCCTTGGCAGTTTGGTTTTTTTTAGTTTCTCATCGTTTCTTGCTTTATCGTGTCTAGATCTTCCCAGTGATGTCCCCTCATCACATTTTTGCATTTTGGGAATAGGAAAATGTCACAGGGGCGAGATCTGGCAAATAAGGAGGATGATTAAGGTTAGTGATTGAATTTTTTGCCAGAAATCGGCGAACCATCAACACTGAATGTGCACTGTTAAAATGTTCGGTTAAAATAGTGTGCACTGTTGATTTTTCTAAATTCAGTTCATCAGTTATCATTTGGCGAGTTTTTTGATGATTGATAAGGATAAGGGACCGTACAAGATCAATGTTGTCGTCAGCACAGGTGGATGAAGGTCGTCCCAGCCTTGCATCATCCATGGCATATTGTCGGACATCTTTAAAATGCTTAATCCACTTGAAAATGGATGTTTTCTTCAGAGCATTATCACTGTAAATAGCTGTCAACATTTTAATAGTTTCTTGATAACTTTTATCTCACTTTACCAAAAAACTTGATGTTGATTCGTTGCCCTGTGATTTCGTCGATTTCCATTTTTGACAAACAGTAAATACTAGAAGAACAGAAACTAACATAACTGCCACCATATGCACAACTTAATGATCCGCCAAGCGCAGATAGCTCATTGGGTCTCAGGCAACTAGCGCCGTTATTGGGTGGGGCTATACATCTACATCTACATAAATACCCTGTGAGCCACCAAAAAGGTGTGTGGCAGGGGGTGTGGCACCATGAGGGAAGGTAAGGGTTGAGGGGGTTGGGGGTTAGGTGAGGAAAGGTGGGGGGAACCTGTAAGAAAAAAAAAATATATATATACACACATACATACACACACACATATATATATATATATATATATATATTATATTCTGATGATGACAGCCGTGCCGTCGAAATGTAAATATCTACTGTAAGTGTCCTTCTTTTATGTTTCTGTGTGTTTAATATTTATTAACCTAGTGTTTGTGTGTTTGTGCGTCGCTGGAGTGCGTCATTTTCAAGATTATATATATATACATATATATATATATATATATATATATATATATATATATATATATATATATATATATATATATATATATATATATATATATATATATATATATATATATATATATATATATATATATATATATATATATATATATATATATATATATATATATATATATATATACATACATACATACATACGTACATACATACATACATACATACACACACACATGTATACACATCCTCGCGAAGTCCCTAACCACGTTAATACTTATTGTAATGAACTAAGTCCTGGGGAATTTCGGCTACAAGCATTCTGGTCCCTAATCATTCTTGGAAAAAATGACATTTTAGACCTGTCAGTCTTGCAGTCTATCTCTCTAGTCTTATATTCGTAACCCTTCGACCGTAATACGTTGGGGTTCGTATTATATCCTTGATGTCATCGGAAAAGGGCCCATCTTTAAATGTTTTTAATAAGTTTAATCTATATTGGAAACGCCGCTGTGTAAGAGAATCCCAACCTAAATTGTCTAGCAAAGTGGATACGCTGCTGAGTTGGTCATAACAATGTTTGACAAATCTAGCCCCCCTCCGCTGAACTCGATCTAATTCCGAAACCAAATTTATGTTATGAGGATCCCATATACTGGCAGCATACTCTAGGTGGGGCCTGACCAAGGCAAGGAAACATCGTTCTTTCACTTTTTCATTGCATTTACCTAGCACTCTTTTCACAAATCCCAATTTTTTATTAGCACGAGCGCATATTTCTCGTATGTGTTTTCCCCAGGTCAGGTATAGTAGGACAGCTATAGTCTATGTCATGGCCACCAGATTGCACCAGTTCACATATTTATTGTACAGGCTACATATAGTGTAACACTGGAATCAAAATAGCAACTTTTTCACAAATTTATTTATAATGTATGGCACGTCTAACATCTCCAGGTGATAATATCCTGGGGAAAGAAACTTGGGCCATGCATATTAAATATGTTTATGAACTACAATGTATTTGATTTGAAGTTTAAGTAATTCTACTAAACAATGCCAGCCAGACATTGTAAATTGCATATACTGACCTACCTGTTGGATTATGTGATGTTTACATGTATGACACTCAGTGCAGTTTTGGATTCAATGAGCAGGTCAAAGGGGTAATTTTATCACTTATATACAAGTGTGACTGCTGCATTTAAACTTTTTTGTTCTCTGTAGTTTAAGGGTGAATGCACTGATCTTGGCACTAACCTAGACACTTGTGTAGGGAAATACAGCCGAGGATTTTGTTACAAATAACCTTCGTTAAGCTGGCCTGATTGTACTATTTTGAAAGATTTTTAAAAAATATAGAAAAAAAGAGGGAGACAAAATAAGAGACCTATCCAAAATATTCAGCAGAATTTGCAAAATGGAAGCTTAATGATGGTTTTTCTCTTGTAATACAATTTAAGTACTCTTGAAAAAGTTGGAGCTTGGAGTTGAGGTACACAGGAGAAAAAGCAGATATAATTTGTGCTAGAAACATAATGTATGTGAAGAGTAATAGAGGTTCCCGTTGAAGGAATGTGCAATTATAGTTTCCATGCCTTTTAAATTGGCACTGATCATGATTAATTCTCACTACTGGTCCCTCTTGACATGACACCATGCTGGACACTGTTATTTTCTTTGTCGAGGTAGTAATCACTACTGGTGCTATGACATACACGAGTGTTTGCCCACTTGAAATTGCAATTATTATACGGTGATACACCGCTTAAGGTAGGTGTTGGATAGCCTTCACTACCAAATAAAAATTTTAAGACTCCCAACAAAACAAAACCCAACATCCTAATCTACAACAAATCCCTCTTCATCTCTGTGTACTTCCTTCCTCCCTTCATCCCATCCAACATCCCTATCCTGTTCCTGCCCTTTCCTCATTCCCTTAACATTCTCCCCTCTGTTACAGCATTCAGCATCCAACTGCCGTCCGTTTCTCATGCCTCTTTAGGAGTTCTCCCCATAAACCCCTCTCCTCACCCACCATTCCTAATACTTCCTCATTTGTTTTCCTTTCGATCCATTTCACAATCTCCATTCTTCTCCACACCGGCATTTCAAAAGCCTACAAATTTCCTATCATCCTGCTTCAGTGACCACAATCCCGCACTGTAAATAACTATGCTTCATATCAAAGTTTTTACGAGTCTTTTCTTAATATCCTTACTCAACATCCCTTTCATCGATTCCCTCTTTTTTTTGGAATACTAATAGCAGGAAATCTGTTATATAACTGCCTACCATGTTAATTTGCTTAGTGTAATAATGGGCTAATATAAGGGCAATGATTTACCGCCCAATTATAGAATAATGTGATTTTATTTTCAAAATAAGATATTACTGTAAAGCGAAGACTTCTTGCCACATGTGCTAATAGCCATTAAAAATCCTGGCTATTTATTTATTGTGTTTAAATCATGAATGTATGATTGTGTAGTAATCATTTTTCGTTGCATCATTTCCAAAATTATCATAAATCAAAAATATATCCCTGCTGGCGAATTCAGCTATTCTAGTAGAGATGGTTTACCATTCTTTTCTTTCACTGGGAAGTGTTTTGGAATGCTTCATTTCTATTTCAGGTGGTATGTTATGACTGGAATAGCAGTGGAGACAATGAGATTATTGGAGAATTTGAAACAACATTAAAAGAATTGAGTCAAGGACCTGGCAGTGACACTGTCTATCAACTTATTAACAAGAAAAAGCAGGTGAGTATTTTAATGCATGTAACATTCTTTTTTTTATCACATTTGAAAGTATTTGTTTTCTCTTATAATTTAATCTGATTTCATCTTATGTTTGATTACATGCCATTGAATGTGACAGTTAAAATTAACCTAATGGTATCTTGTGTAACTTGGTGGACATTCTCCATTATGGAACAAAACAGTACTTAGTATTTCCAGTATATTTATTTTTCACGTTCAAACCCAACAATATAAATGCAGGCTAAATGTTTTTCCAACAAATCTTCACTTTGAAGAAAATACCCATGTTTGGTGTCTTGTGGCAGTTTGAGATGTTAACAAGGATTTCCTGAAAGATGTTAATTGTAAACGTTGTTTTGTACTCCTTCGCTCACCCGTTTTATTCCAGAAAACACATTTGGTCAGAGCACAGCCAAAATTAACTCCTGCAGTGCTCCTTCCTCTCTTTCTCCTTTCTAACTACCCCAAACTGCAGTCAATGGCACTGGAATTTCTAACCAAACCCTCGCTTACTTCCTCTTTCCCTCCCTCTTGCCCTCCTATCATTCACTAGGTCCCTTCCCTTTATGAACTCAACTGTGTATGCCCAACTCTGCCGTATTTTGTTCCCTTGATGATGTTGTGATGCTACAATATCTAGATTAGAGAAAGTAAATATGTGCAGAAATACTAAACTACTGTGTTATTTCATAAGAGAAAATTAAATTTAGTAGGGATTTTCTGTTATGACTAACCTCTGATTATAAGTCCAACTCCATTTGGTAACTGCACTTAAGTGTTCCTTCTCGAGAGATCAACCATACTCTGAGATGAAAAATTGAATAAGAAGATGAAAAATTGGGGATCTGGGTGAAAACTTTTAGGAATGCATAAATAATTAGATAATTTGTTTGAATATTATTTTATCTTACACATAGTACTTCAAAAAGGTAACTACATAATGAAATAGAATTGGTCTTACTACTCAAATCTTTTCTTCCTCTCGTTTTCCTTCCTCATACGCCTTACTTTATCAATGTTTTCCTTTCTCCTTCTTTCTGCCTGAAATTATTTGAAGCATTGGGTATTGTGAGCCACCTATCAATCCTCACATTCTAAAATTGTTGCTCCTGGTAGGCCACCAATGCTAGGTAGGGTGAAGGTTAGGATAACCTGATAATATTAATGGACACTATAGATAATATGAGTCCTGGCAACTAAGGGACTCGGCCCAATCAGCCGAGTGTCATGCTGGCAGTGAGAGAGACAAGGCTCCCGCGTTCGTCTCATGAAACCCTTGCAAAGGGAAACCGAGAGCAGCAGGACAGAAGACACAGAAGGCCAAGTTAGTAGAAATAGGAACTTGGAATGTTAGGACAATGCTTAGGACAGGAAAATTAGAGAATATTAAGCAAGAGATGGAAAGAGGAAATATAGATACAAGTATTGTAGTGTAGACACCTTGTATTTTAGGTTTATGTGAAGTGAGATAGAAGGATAGTGGGGATTACTGGAGTGATAGTTATGGAATAATATACAGCGGCAGGGACCAGAGCCAACAAGGGGCTGTGATAATATTGAATAAAGAGGTAGGAAGAAGCGTAGTCAACATAGAAGAAGCAACGAGTATATAGTAATTTTACTAGTAGAGATAAAAGCAGAACTGATGAACATGGTCATTGTTCAGGTATACATGGTATCAAGCAATCATAAGGAGTATGAAGTTGGTAGGGTACATAATCATTTAGAGGGCATAATTGCGTGTGTTCCTGCATGGAAACATTTGATAGTGATGGGGGATTGGGATGCGATGGTAGGTGAAGGAAGAGATGGTGATGAGGTAGGGGACTACGGTTTAGGCACAAAGAATAACCGCAGGGAGAAAGCAATTGAGTTCTGTAGGAGACGGGTTAGTCATCACCAACACTTGGTTTGGACACCACAAAGGCGTAGGTACACATGGAAAATGCCAGGTTACTCAGGAAGATATCAGTTAGATTATATTCTGGTTAGGCACAGGTTTAGGTACAGTGTGATAAATTCGCACAACTTCTCGGGAGCGGATGCGGACTCTGACCACAATTTAGTTTAAATGAAATGTAGCATCTGTTTCAAAAAGATAAGGCAGGGGTGTTGGGTTTTAGAAGCATTTAATGGATTGATAAGGAAGGAGTATCAGCAAGCTGTAGAGAAAATCATGGATAACAGTAAGGAGCTGAGTACTATTGGCAAAAAATGGGAATGTATCAAGAAAGGGATATCAAATGCCATAAAAGAAACTCTAGGAACTGTTAATTGGAAAAGGACAAGGAAACCATGGATCATGGATGAGATGACTATAAAGATGGATGAGAAAAGAAAATGGAAGAATGTAAGCACAGGCAAAATGAAATACAAAGAGTTAAATAATAAATTGAGACAGGAAAAAAATAAACCAAAAGAAGCATGGTGGAAGACGCAGTGCGAGGATAGAAAGGATAGGATAGGATGGAAAGTTTGCAGAGGAAAGGTGTAATTGGGGTGCTATACAGCAAGGTCAGGAAGGGAAGATCTGTGCTAACAGTTGGAGATAAGTCGGGTAAGATAATAGTTGACACAGAAAAGATCCAAGAGAGATGGAAGGAATATAAAGGAACTATGTGGTAACAAACTTAGGCCAACAAGGTTAGACATAGAAAAGGAACATGACGTAGAAGAAGATAGCTTAGGTCCAGACACACTCGACGCTGAGATAGAAAGGTCTTTAAGGGAGATGAAATCAAATAAGGCTGTGGGGGTGGACAACATTCCTGCGGAACTACTGAAATGTTTAGGAAATTGTGGGAGGAAGACTCTATTTGGACTTATCCGTAGTATCTATGAGGAAGGAATCTGGCCGGAAGACATTGTAAGATCAATGTTAGTTCCTATTCCGAAAAAAGTAAAGGCTATGTATGTGAGGATTACTGAACAAAAAGTTTGATATCCCATGCAGCTAAAGTTATTCTCAGGATCATCAAAAAAAGGAAAGAGAGTAAGGCAAATGATTACATAGGGGATGATAAGTTTGGGTTTAGGAAGGGGAGAGGTATGGGTGATGCCATTGAGGTGATGAGATCAATAATCAAGAGGAATATAGAATTCGGCCGGGACGTGTTTGCCTGTTTCGTAGATTTTGAAAAAGCATTTGATGGAGTGGGCTGGGAAAAACTAATGAGTAAATGGCAAAATATAAGAATGGATTGGAAGGACAGGAGACTAATCTGCAGGTGAATGAAAAGTCCAGATGGGCAGTGTTAGGAAGAGATGTAAAGCAGGGTTGTCCATTATCGCAGGTGCTGTTCAATGTGTATGTGGAGGGAATGGTTAAAGAGGCAGGGGAAGAACTCGAGTTAGGGATGAAAGTGGGTGGGGAATTCATAAAATCAGGTTTGCTGATGACCGAACTATAGTTTGTCAGTCAGCCAAGTGGTCGCAAGCATTGCTGAATTAATTGGGGATTCAGTGCAACAGAAATGGGATGAGAATCAATATTAATAAAACAAAGGTTATGTGATTTTCCAGAAGGAAAAAGCCCAGGCTAAACATTAAAAGAGAGTAGTTAGAACAGTTTACGTATCTTGGAAGTGTTTTGAACCAACACGGTCAAAGTAGTAGGGATATAAGGAAAAAAATTGCACTGGGCAAAGAGGTTTTCACAAAGAGGGAATTGATGAAAGGGACGTTGAGTAAGGATGTTAAGAAAAGACTCGTAAAAACTTTGATATGGAGCATTGTTATTTACAGTGCAGGAATGTGGTCACTGAAGCAGGATAATAGGAAATTTGGAGGCTTTTGAAATGTGGGTGTGGAGAAGAATGGAGATTGTGAAATGGGTTGAAAGGAAAACAAATGAGAAAGTATTATGTATGGTGGGTCAGAAGAGTGGTTTTTTGGGAGAAATCCTATGGAGACAGGAAAAATGGATGAAGGGCATATTGATCAGCAGTGGGATGTTGAAGAGTGTAATAGAGGGGAGAATGTTAGGCAAACGAGAAAAGGTCAGGAACAGGATAGGAGTGTTGGACGGGATGAGGGTAGGAAGGAAGTATGCAGAGATGAAGAAGGACCTGATGTAGAGTAGGTTGCTGGATTGTGTTTGGTTAGGAGGAAAAAATATTTATTTGGTAGTTGTGTCCTTTCAAAACCTACCTTAACCAGTGGATTACCTTATAAAAATTGTTATTTTGATTTTTCAAAATCATAGCATGATAAAAATCATGCTTCCTTGTTTCTTTAGAAGAATTTTTATTCAGTCCATTTTTGGTGCAGTTTTGGAAAATATTTATAAATAAGGAGGAAATGGTTCTGTGGGCTGGGACCATATCAGTCATGGAAATCTGTTGGATCGGAAAAATTGAAGTGTTGACTTTCTCACTTCTTATTTAGGCATTTCAATTTCACTTTGCATCTGCAGTTTCATGTATGTGCACAGGAGATATAATTATGTAGTTGCCTCTTCTACTATGGCTCATTATTCCCAAAGCACCAATTTCCCCCTTCAAAGGTCATCTCCCCTTCCTTGATAACATTTTATCCAGTGAAATTCCTTTTTCAATCCAATCAATCAAAATAGTGCACTTTGAAGTGAGATCACCAGCATCCTCCAGTGCACTCTTCCCTTCTTGATGGATCATTTGTTTGGTGGCCATCATTATTGTCACTTACTATACTGTGGACTTAGATGCACCAATGACCCCAGTCAATGTCTACAACCAAATGGTAGCCCCATGCATCTCATATCCCCCTTATTGCACCTCTGCACTGTAAACCATTCTGCCAACTGTGCTATTGTCACCTGAGATAATTCCTACCTTATATTGTAGTGAGTGTAAGCAGTCCATCTCTGTGGTTGTTTAAACTACAGCTCTTAAATTCAAAAGCTTCACTTCATCAGACAATGAAGAAGTCAGTTCCAGAGTTTCCAAGTACAGGTGGCCAGGTTGAAGACAGAGCAATCCAGGATTCTGCTCTTCATTCGCCTCCAGCATTCCAAGAATGTTCTTCATTGATGGTTCTGGTGACCTAGACTATGGTGGTTTTGTTGAGGTTGTTTGTTCCTTTGGGTAGCACAGAGATATATTGTTAACCCATTCGTATGAAGTATTGTAATTAGTCTGCCTTCATTTATTGCTCCTGTGTAGTCTACACTGTGAAATGAAAAGTCATATTCCACTGCTATGTATTAGTTGGTAGATGTTTATCTTTCTGCTAAGTTCTGCAATTAAAATTTTAATTCCCTATAGTGAATAAGAATACATATCTGCTTGGTTAACCTTGCATCAAGGTTTATTGTATAGAATTGCATCTTCGTTGTACCCTTGACTCTTTTTTATCCTCATCTTTTGACGCTTTTAGTTTAAAACAGGTCATTTACCTGTGAACTGGACATATGATTCTCACTTCAGCATTGGATATCAGAGTTGTTTGTATTTGTCTGTCATTTGAAGCTAATGTGTACCTATTGAGGTGAAATTACTTGTTTTGACCGATAAATGATCAAGAAAACTTTTTGTGTTGGTTCACATTGTAAGCTTTCCATAGGAATGTGAGCCATTCAGACTTTCCTGAGCAGAAGCACAGGACAGTCAGTCATATGAACTAGGAAATTCCTTTGTCCAGTCACATATGAGAGGCTCAGTTAGATTAAGGTCCCAATGTTTGCAGAACACCTGCTCATATTTCATTTGGGAATGAGATAACATAACCTTAAGAAACTAAGAATAGCAGATTTTTCCTAATGCCTTTTCCAGTGCCTAATGTCTTAGGCATACTATTTGTGTTTCAGATTTTGCAAATTTCAAAATTTCTTAGATGGAAAGGTGGTTTAATTTCATGAGTAAAATTAGAAATGGTCAACTTCCCTCATTTCATTGGTCACTTTCCATTGTTCCATTATGTATTACATGTATACTTGCAAGCTACTTCTTATTGGTTGTGGCACCCAATGAAAAAATCAGAATCTGCTGTGATAATTGATAATTTCATTAAAAAAACAGAATGATAAGGAGCATTAGGTTTGAGAAAAGGGGTTTTTACTGATGAGGAAGATTCTACTTCTACATATGTCAAATATCTTAAATCAGTATTAATTAAAAAATTTAGAATGATGAGTTCAAAAGCAAGGTTTTGGTAAACCAAAATACTTCTCCTAACATTTTTCAATCTTGACTTTATAGTTTAGTCACAAAATCCTAATTATTTGTAATTATTACACGCCATTAATCCTTGAAATATTGGGATACAGTTTTAACCAAGTATTGTGTGTTGAAAATTTCGTATTTGGGAAATTGACCATTTAGTCATATGTATATACACGTATAATACAATCCTAACTCTATAGTTCTTTTATAAAGGATCTGTTTGTATTCTTTTACTTTCCTACCGTAACTGCATGCCTGTAATTATTAGTGTTAGAACCTTATTTTCATTGTATTTATTTGTCAACTTCTTTAAAATTTATTATTTGCTCTCATTTGACCAAACTTAAGCATGTCTCCCACCAGTGTTACTCATGTTAGTTTATTGCATGATTTTATTAGAGTTTCTCTATTCAGGCAAGTGAACAAATTTATAGTCTTGCATGGTGCCAAATGGACACTGCTGTCTATGCACAAATGAAACCCCAATTACTACTACTACTGCTCTTTTGTACTTTCTAGAATTAAAACATACAGAGTAACTCCTGTCTATAAATAATCATAGGCTCATTTTGTTCTTGAGAAAATCACAAATGAATATCTTTAGTTTTAAGAAAATTTTTACTGTTTGCTTTTACAAATTTCAAGAAACTGTAACAGTAACTTTAACGGAGTCACCCGCTATGTGTGCATTATAATGCAACAATTTCAGAGAGTAAAAATCAATGATTTTTACTCTCTGAAATTGTTGCATTATATGTTTGCTTTTAACTTATTTTCTTCAGAATCAGGTTTGTGTAAGTTAAAGGGTTCATAATGGGACTAACAGAGTTGGTACCAAGAATATATAATGGCAGTGTAGTTACCATTAAGAGCTGCAATATATTTTATTAGGGATGAATTTATTGTGATGGAGTTAGGAAAAAACAGAAGTAGAAACTTGATTTGGCATAGTTTGTTTTTTACATTAGTGTCCAATTGGTCTACAACAGACTTTTATAATCCATAATAACTTCCTATTTGAAAGCACATACAGTGGAACCTTGATTTAAGAAGCATAGTTCATTCCAGAATCTTACGTAAAATGTGAAATGCTTGTTAAGCAAAATAGTTTGAATCACATTTAGCCTGCTCTTCTGAACTTAACACTCCAATGAAGGCATGTAAAGTTACTAAGCAGTAAACAAGCGGGGTTTTAGTTTTCAAGTTGGTTCTTGCCTTGACTCAAAATAATAGCATCAGGCAGTATTACAATGGCTTATGGCCAGGGATTGAATTCTCCTCTGCTTTTGCATAGGTTCTTTTTGGCATCTTTTTCCAGAAGAGCGTTTGATCATAATTAAGAATCTGAAAAAACAGGTAACCATCATAATCTATTTTTAAAGTCACCAATGAAGTTCCAGTACTTAATGCTTCACCATGCCTCTTAACATTGTGGATTCCGGTTCTCTTTAATTTCTCTAATCACCCATGGTTTCCCTCAAATACTTCTTCTTTGGCTGTTGATAATCCTGGCATCTCCTTAACAAGGTCGGTGAAAATAACTTTCACCTTACAAAGGATATTCTTGTTCCTGGTGTTGAATTGCAATTGCTTTTCATTTATCAAGATGAGAAATAGCCTTTCGACATCATTGAGAGAAAATAAACATAAACCATAAACACAGTAATCAACTCAAAGGTCCGTTGTGTAGGTGATGGTAGAGTTCACCCAGTACTAAGCCCAACGGCATGTGAAATTCACACATCAGGGTAGGGGGGCCATTTCCTTACCCTAGGCTGGCTATGGTTTCCCAGGAAGATCTGATACCCGAAAAATCACATGGCTTGGGTGGAGTTGCAGGTGCCCAGAGTGATTTGCTCGTGAATCATACCCAGTCAGTTGTCCAATGCTCTACCCCCTGGACTACCGAGAACCAGTGAGAATATATAACCATTGCATAAATATTCTTGTCACGCCCTTTCAAGCATACATCTGTTTAACCTTTTCCTTGTTTGTAAGGATAATGCAAATCATTTTAGTTAATCGATTGTATGTGCAAGCTAGATCAGCCACACACACCTAGTTCTTGATTATCAGTGATTTTACTTTTTATTTCTACAGTAAATTATATTCTCATTTGGTATAACTTCAACCTTAGAGCACAAGCTGATTTGCCAGAAATTCTTACTATTAAGTATTTTTTTTGCTTTTTCAGACACAGAAAATGGTTGCCTTAATTACAAATTTTGATAAAATCACTAGTTTTAGTCAGTTGTAAGCAATAGAGTTTTAAATTTTGTTTAAAGTATTTTCTAAAAATATCCCAAATCATAAATTTATACAATGTAGTATGGTTAGTTATACCTCTCAAGTGGTGCTGCCATTCATAGTCTACAAGCATTCACTTAAGTAGTGTCAGAGTGTCATAAAGGCATAGAAAGTGGTTTCTTGCAATACAGATCTCGATAACATCAAACTAATAGCAGAAACTAAGTGTTGCATAAAAATTAAAATGATAATATTTTAAGAGAGAATATTCTCACACAGTATTTGATTTTAGGTTGAATTCATGCAGTACTCTTCAGAACATGAAAAAAAGGTAGCTGAAAGGCATTTTGGCTCAGTGATGATGTATTTATAGGATTCTCTGATTAATATACTTCGGTATATTGTACATGTAGCTGCTAATTTTTCAATGTAGCACTTCAGAATTCTGAATATTAAATAAAAACATAATTATATTTTGATCTTTTCTGTGTTTTCCAAGTATTTTTCATAAATTATGATCTGAAAAATAATGGCATGTCTTATATGCCAGGAACAGTATTTGTATGCATGTTAATTGAATCATTTTCTACACTACGTATCTACTTTTCCTAATTATTTATTATTTAGTTCTCTCAGCTTCGGCAGAAAATTGATTGGCAAGTGACTCCAGTAACTACTGAGTGCACATGTAACATTTTGTTAGGAGGTACTTGACTTTGGAAATGCATGCTGATAGTGCTATTCCATGTTAACATTATTTCAGTGACAGGTTGCTTGTTTGGAAAGAATGCATTGCAAATTCCATGAGCATACTTGAAAAGAATTTAGGTGCAGCAAAGTCAAAGTTTTCTTTTGTTGGTAACTGCGGGGGCCTCAAAAAGGAGAAAAACTGAAAAACATTTAAGTGGAATTTCTCCAATTGAACCAAAAGTGATAAAAGTTTCTAGTGGTTGTATCCAAAGCTCAATGTTATGTGTTTTTGAAACAAACTAAAGGTGTTTGATGATAAACATTATATAGCATGTACATCAATTTGAAGTTTTAGCCAATGGCATTGCCTATTGTTTCTGCATAGTAGGGGATACAAATCAAGCCTAGTTATGAAGTTCTGGTCAGAGAAGAACACAATAACCCAGTTTCAAAGACGATATTGTCTTATTTGGTCAGCTCCTTCTTGAATGTTCTATGGGGGCTTTACACCACACATATTTCTTCTGCCAAGATAGATTTTAATAAATAGAAAGATTTATTTACAATGGAAAAATCTACCGAAGGCACTCTTGAAGTAACTGACTGAAAACTGCGGTATAATTCAAGTTTCTATAAAAGTTTATTTTCACTTTTACTTATATGGTTTTGGTTCCCTACTACCTTGTTAAATCAAGATTATACTAATTTGTCGATAGAGTAGCCTTTAACATGTCAATTAAATTGTGAACTAAAGTCTAAATATGTGATTCCAAATCCTATGAACTTATATGGTAGTTAAATCAATAATTTTACTTAGCAATATATTGCTGCCTTGAATAGCTTATGTTGAACTTTTGTCTACAGTTATTTTTAGTGTTTATAACCTCCACACTCCTTTTATTTCTTTCATTTTCCATTACCTTCTTACAATTAGAAACCAAGGTCTGCTTGCATGAAAATTTCTCCCTTCTTGAATAAAGCTATGGTTTATATTGAAATTGTTCTGTATACAATTACTTATTAGCCATCATATTCCATTCTTATAGCTGAAAAAGAAAGGTTCATACAAGAACTCAGGAACTGTTTCCCTAGATTACCTTGACATACGGAAGACATATTCATTCTTGGATTACGTCAAAGGAGGAACTCAAATCCATTGTTCATTTGCTATAGACTTTACAGGTAATCATGCATATATTAATAATAGTACAATATTACATGTATAACTTTTTAAAAAGTTTGTTTGGTATGAAAATTGAGTGATTGACATTTAATTCGGCTATTTAAAATGTCCTTGTTGCTTTATACAGGTTCAAATGGTGAGCCATCTTCACCTGATTCACTGCATTTCATCAGCTCAATGCCCAATTCATATGAGATTGCTATTCAATCTATAGGAAACATAATCAAAGATTATGACAGTGACCAGTCGTTTCCTGTCCTTGGTTTTGGAGCTTGTATCCCTCCTCATGGGGTTATTTCACATGAATTTTTTGTGAATCTAACCCAAGATAACCCTTACTGTATTGGAATAGAAGGTGTGAGCATAGTTAACATACTACTTTCTTCATTAACTTTTCATGTTAGTTGTGTGAATATTTATGTAGTATCCAGTGTATATAGATTTTGAGCCGCATGATATTGTTAGTGTAGATAAAGTTAGCCTAGTTTATGTGATTACATTGGTCTCATTTGAAGTATTAAGAATCATTCAGGATAATCTGAGGCATATTTCAGAGTAACCAATCCTCCCACATGCTATGCAGTTTATCCTTGTAAATGTTGTTCATTTACATAAGTGTAAGGTATTTTTTCATCGTGAATATTGAAATAGAAGAATGTTTATGTAATTTGTTATTCTGCTCTTACAATTGATGGTGTGAACATTTTTACAGAATATTCTTATATGCATATGGAGACCCTATAGTTATAAATATGTACTTTATTTGGAAAATGTCTCGTAAAGCTTTTCAGTGTAGTGTTAAATTGGTTGTTTTCTGGTTAATTTTCAAAATGGTCTTAAAAGTATATTCATTTCTTCTCAGGTGTGTTAACTGCTTACCGTGATTGTATAAGGCAAGTGCAACTGTATGGGCCTACAAACTTTTCCCCTGTCATAAACCATGTGGCAAAATTTGCTATGACATACAGGGATGGAACTAATTATTTCATTCTTTTGATAATAACTGACGGAGTGATCACAGATATGCCGAAAACCATTCAGGTAAATTAATCAAATTCACTTTAATCATGATTAAGTAATAGCAGTCCTTAAGTTAATTTTATGGCCATTTTGCTCATTCTCCTATGTTTCGATTTTGATGTCTTTGTATTTCTATGTTGCCACTTAACCATAATCTTGTTTGTTTCTATAAATTGATATGAAAGGTTTTATTTTTTGGAATTTACCTACATTACTTGCCTTCTCTTTTCTTGCTTTTTATATATAATATATAAAATTAGGTTTCCTTGGTGGTGTAATTGGTAGCACATCCGCCCAGCAAGTGGAAGGTCCGGTGTTCAAATCCCGGCTAAGGAAATATTTTTATATTTGTGATCTGCTCAAAAAACCGCCTTCCCCACATGTCCTGTGTTCGCCTTTTATATGTTTTCCTATCCCCTTTCCTTATACCTGTTTCTATGTTTGAATGAATATTTGTGCGCCGTATATATATATATAAACCATAAACACAGTAATCAACCCGAAGGTCGGTTTAGTAGGTGATGGTAGAGCTCACCCGTGTACCAAGCCCGACGGCGTGTGAATATTCACACATCAGGGTAGGGGGGCCAGTTCCTTTCCCTGTATATATATATATATATATATATATATATATATATATATGGAGAAGGTGAAATGGACCGAAAGGAAAACAAATGAGGAAGTGCTGGAAATGGTGGGTGAGGAGAGGGATTTGTTGAGAGAAATCCTATGGAGGCAGGAAAAATGGATGAAGGGCGTATTGAGCGGTAGTGGAATGTTGAAGAGGGTAATAGAGGGGAGAATGTTGGGCAAGCGAGGTAAGGGTAGGAACAGGATAGGGATGTTGGACGGGATGAAGGGAGGAAAGAAGTACACCGAGATGAAGAGGGACCTGATATAGATTAGTTTGCTAGGTGGGGAGTCACAAAATGTTTATTTGATAGTTGTGTCCATCCAAAAACCTACCTTAACCGGTAGATTACCTAAAAAAAAATATATATATATATATATAAAACTTAGACAGTAACACACAGCACGAGAACACATAAAAAGAACACTCACAATAATATCTTGATAATTTCAATGGATTCGAGCTCCGTCTTCTTCGGAAGATAAGATATGACTAAGGAAAAGGGTACGCGGTGCAGAGAGAGTATGGGATGAGGGAGAGGGGAAAAAACAGATAGTGGGGGAGGGGTGAAGGAGGGGTATATGGAGGGGGAGAAAGCGGAGCGGGGAACAGGTGGTGGGAGAGGGGTGAAGGAGGAGGTTATGGAGGGGGAAAGGGAGGCCAGAGGGGAACGGAGATGGAATAGGGAGGATGCGGAAATAGTAACAAGCGATACAGAAAACTAACAATTCATTCACAGATACCACAACAACCATGACCAAGGCATCAACTCACAAAGTCATCACAAGAACTCGACAAGTCAAAACCCAGGACAAGGATGACAAAATGTATGCGGATGAATAAATTGTCCCACCATCTCGCAAGAAACAAATCCACACCCATCCACCCCAGCCCCTCATATGTACATATATAAGGAAATATTTTTACTTTTGTGATCCGCTCAAATTTGTCTTTCCCACCTCTCCTGTGTTCGTCTTTTATGTGTTTTCCTATCCCCTTTCCTGATATCTATTTCTATATGTGAATGAATATTTGTTCACTGTATGGCGAGATTTTGTGTTTGAAAAAAATATATATATATATATATATATATAAAATAACTGAATCTATGCATATATATATATATATATATATATATATATATATATATATATATAAAATAACTGAATCTATGCATATATATATATATATATATATATATATATATATATATATATATATATATATATATATATATATATATATTACAATAGCTCAAGTGGTTAGATATTTTTGCACTTGTTATCTGCTCGATTCCACCTTTCCCACCTCTCCTGCGTTTGTCCTTTATGTATGTTCCTATACCTTTTCCTTATATCTATTTCCTTATGAATGAATATGTTGAATAACTCAATTCGCAAGGCATACAAATGCCTACTGCTATTTTTTCTTCTTCTTTATACCTATAAACTCAAAAAAATATATTATGGTATCACAAAATTGTTTAGCATAAAAATTTTTAATGTAATTGCTTTATTGTTATTATTTTAACTGGGTTTTCCTTTGACCTGGGACTAGCAAAACAAATATTTTAGTGTAATTTCATTTATTTGGAGTTCTGCTGAATCCAGTAGAGTTTCTGTTGGTTTTCAAATTATTTTAAAATTAACTCAATATCTATTGATAATGGGATCATGGTAGTCCTGGGGGTGGAGCATCTGACTACTGAACAGCGTCGGGGTTCGATTCGTAGATGATACCTTTGGGCACCCTCAGCTTTGACCGAGCTGGGTGATTTTTTGGTTACCAGATCTTCCTGGGAAACAATAGGCTGAATAGGGAAAGTAACTAGTCACCCTACGCTGATGTGTTGATTTAACTTGCTGTTGGGCTTTGAACTTGGTGAGCTCTACCTATCAAACCAATCTTTGGGTTGATAACTATGGTTTTTAGGATCCAATGATATCATTTTATGCTTTTATGTCTTGCAAACATTCCAACGTGTTATTTAATATTTTTTTTCTGTTTTTGGTTTCCTTAGGCTATTGTCTCAGCTTCTGCTTTACCAATGTCAATAATCATTGTTGGTGTGGGATCTGCTGACTTTGGTTCAATGGAAGTGTTGGATTCTGATGGAACTCCACTGACCGCTCCTAACGGCAGCAGAGCTGTTCGAGATATTGTTCAATTCGTCCCACTACGTAATTTCATGAAGCCTGGTGTGGATTATCATACGGCTATGGCGACACTGGCCAAAGAAGTGCTTGCAGAAATACCATCTCAGTTTCTTAGCTATATGAGGGCCAATAATGTTGTTCCTCCTCCTGTTGCTGGGAATATCCAGCCTGTTGCATTGCCTCCTAATCCCGAGTTTCAATGAATCCAAATTTTTTCAAAACTGTGATTATAAGAAATATGCCTTTATTGTCAGATGTGAAAATCAGGTATTTTAATGCAAAAGATAAATTCACTGCAAGAACAGCTTATTTATCAAATTCATTTCTTGGCATGTATGGCTTCATTGCTATAGATAACTTTAAAATTAATATATGTAAACATAGGATTTGGTATTTTCCTGGCATATGCTGTGCATGAAGTTTTTATTCATTTTGCATCATATCTAGTGATCCATTGCAAGCATTTCGTTGGCCATGAACCTCAATTCCCTAGAATTTATGCCAGAGTTGAACATCAAAGCATTGGCAACTGATTGAATAACTAGGTACAAGTTGTACCTACAAATACAGGAACCCCAAGTCCATTCTTTCCAAATATTTGAAATGAAAGCAAATTGAAATTCTACCCATTCAGCTTGAAGGTATCATTTCAAAGTTACCAATCATTCCATGGCAATCAGAAAACTGATATTTGCTTTAACGATGTAAAATATTAGCATAATTTTCTGGGTATAACTTACAGTTTTACTCTATGCTGATGATAGTTTTCTTCATTCCTGCAAACCATTACATATGTTTTTGTTTTATCCTCTCTTTGAAGGCAGCTTCAAATTAGTTCACCTTAGGGAAGTCATATCTATGAAATGAAACTATCCTTTTTTGGCATTTGAAATTGTAGCAAATGGAAAACGGCATGTTGACTTGAATAGAGGGATGGAATCATGGCATTTTGCTGATAAAATTGCTGTAAACTTTGTACCCTGGTTGAAACATGAATGACTTATACAGTGAGTTTAATTTAAGTTTACTGGCTATCTCAAATAGTTGGCTTGATGCTTGACTTCATAAGTGTTCCCCATCAATTGTTCGCTTCACTTGTGGTTTTACTTGGACTATGTATGGGTGCCAAGAATGGGTCAAACTTTTTGTTCACCCTTCATGATGTTGGTAATTTTTAATTCATTCGAGTTTCATGAGCTCTCTGCTTGAATAGAGCCAATTTTCTGTAATCACTTGTATATTGAGATTACCTTATCTCTGTTGAAAAACCCAATGGGTAAAAAGTGAACTTGACATCATACGAATGTTTTTCTCCTTAAAATCATCACTTTTATGTCTATTTAAGTCATATTTGGGTCAATCAAAGTTATATGATGATTACTTGAGGCCATCAGTAAAATTTAATTTGAAAAGTAATAGAAAAAATGAACTTAGTCAATAGAGACTGGAAGATAGTGATTGACTAACTTGGGGCACACGTACATATATGTATTTTATAACTGTTTCTTAAAAGTCATACCCCTCGGGAATAGCAGGTTTTGTTATTTATATTAATACATAAATACTTCCATTGGTAATGGCTACCACCAGTTACCCTGTGCAAGATCAAAGTTTTCTTATATATTTACATACATTCTATTGTTAACTTTTGATCACTTGTAGAAGTGTCAACTTAAAATTTTATAAAAGTACTCTACAGTTACAAATTGATGTACATATATTTTTATATTTTATTGATATATTTTTATCATTTTGTAATATGTTCATATTTTAATATTAGGTTTACATGATGTGTTGTTAGATTTTTGCAAGATGGAGACTAGATGGCCATTGGTTACTTAATTTTTACCCACGTTTCAATTATGGACAGCTCTTTTATGAGTTAAAAAAATTATATGGCCACATAAAAGCAATTTTTAATTTGCTTAATTAAAGCATACAGCAACTTCATTTAGAGCCATTCATACTGAAGAACATGTAATAATACTAGGTTATGTGTTATCTCCATAATGTATAGTTTTCCAACATTGTATAATTCCCTTTGGGTCATTAGAATTTCTCTATCATCTCAATGGTTTTTATTCTATTATTTACACGAATAAAATTTAACAATTTCCACAATGTATAACATCTTTAAAAAAATTGAGTGGTGATTGATGAGACTCATCACTGCTTCCATTTTGCTTGAAGTTAATAGCTAATTAATGAAATGTAAAGAGCCAAGCAAATGTGATAGTAATCCTAAATACCTGCATTTAAGCATGGCACATGAATGAAATGTGTATCTGATTATGTGTAAAATTCATATACAAGCATTTGATGGTGATATATTTTTTCCCTGGTATATTTCTGAAAAATTGTATGTCAAACATTGCAATGATTTCAGTAATCTATGTGTACTCTGAACAAGTTAATGTAAAAAAAGTTGCTCACTGAAAGTGAATACAATATTGTAAACATGAGGCATGCAAGAGAATTTTATAGTGGACAAGACTGACATTTTCCTTTCAAGAAATTATTTCAAAATGGTCCATATTTCTGAATATTTGCCATGTAGTAAACAACTGAATAGGTAGTATTTTTTATTGTTGTATATGACTACACGTTTTATCCTAACTCTAACTATTTATATTCCTTTCCATGTCAGTTTATAGTTTCCCACAGTCTACACTTTTTATTCCTCATTAATATCTATGTTTCATTTTAATTTATGAATTTTATGATTGCTAATAAAATCCATGCATACATTCCTTCTTATTTGTCAGAAGTCTGCTAACACTTTTACAGCATCTACAATATATTCGAGGTCAGCCTATTGATTTTTTCAGGGTCCTTTTCTGGTACATTAATATATATAATTTGACATATATGTCAAAAACAACCTTTGCTGTTTTCCTATCCATAGTTGCAATTTCCAGAACTCTATAAACTTTATTTTTTCCTGTCAATCAATATGGGGGCATGATTCATTTGAAAATCTGCAAAATTCAAACCCCCAAGAAAGTAAACATAACAATTTGACTAGGTAAATACAGTGGAATGTGCCATGACAGTGTCACAGGCCATTTTTTCAAATGTAATAATAAATACTGCATGGGTATTGTGAAATGTTATTCTAATCATATCATGAATTCAATTTAAATTTAAACTACTACTGGGTGTTTATATGTATTTATATCTTTGAAATGGAATGCTCGCCGGCGACGCACAGACACATACAGAATATTCAAAACAGGCACAAAGAAAGGACAGTAATCAACCCGAAGATCGTTTTAGTAGGTGACGGTAGAGTTCACTCGGTAGTATATTCTACCAGTATCGGGGCCAGTTACTTTCCCTGTGCCAGTTACCGTTTACCAGGAAGATCGTACCCGAAAAATCACGTAGCTTGGGTGGAGCTGCAGGTGGGAGAATACTATAGTTTCTTCTGAGGAAGAGGGAGCTAAATTCCTTCAAAATTATTTAGAAATAAGTTGTGAGTGTTCTTTTTATGTGTTCTTATATTGTTTGTTGCTGTCCAAGATTTGTTATTCAACACTTACGTGTTACTTCGACGAGATCATGCATATATTAAGAATCCAGGAGAATATACTTTTGCGGAAAATGAGATGACCACAGTATTAACGGAGTTGATTCTAACGTGAAATAATCATCTCCACATTAGTTTTAGAAAAAGATCGATGCTGAGCATTGGATCAGGTTTTTTCTTTGTTTTGAGCGTTCCCGCCTAAATGAATATCTTTTAATATTATTTCGGCTAACAGCTATTGGAAAGGTATAAAAGCTCATTGAAATTCAATTTGATTTATTAGTGTGTTTTTGGTATGA
Organism: Hetaerina titia; assembly: GCA_037158775.1. NCBI lineage: Eukaryota > Metazoa > Arthropoda > Insecta > Odonata > Calopterygidae > Hetaerina > Hetaerina titia. The sequence continues at coordinate 88,429,522 of CM073772.1, forward strand.
ACTGTAGCCCAAAAAAGAAAAGGAATTAATTTATGAATTCATGTACTTTCACGCCCTTGTTTACGATTCGCACGTAGGCCATGTTACACAGTAGGAATTTTGAATGTTTATAAGAGGTATTTTTAAAGTTTTGTTTACTTGTGATACTCAAGACGTATGAACTAAAGTGTAATATTGATAGAAACGAAAAATAAAATGTCTTTCGCACCCGGAACCGCTGCATTACCTACCTCTGAGGTGGAAGTGTCAATTTCATGCAGGTTGATTGATCAAGACATTGTTACCTAAAATATTGGGCCTTCGAATTTATTTTCTTGTACTTGATGCTATTTTTGTATTCCATTGTTAGATCTCTACGAGGAATGGATGTTTTTTCCAAGTCTGACCCCATGGTTGTGGTATGTCGCCAGTTATTTGGAGATAAAAAATGGGCTGAAGTTGGACGAACAGAGGCAATTGAGAATACTCATGATCCAGATTTTGCGAAGAAATTTGTCATTCCTTACCACTTTGAAGAAATGCAGCCCCTTTTATTTAGAGTGTTCGATGTTGATTCGTCGAGCCCAAAACTGGAAGACCATGATTTCTTAGGAATGGCTTCATGTTCGTTGGCTCAGGTACAAAAAGTTATGTTTGAGTTCACACTTTCCAGAGTTTCTAGCAAAATGAAATGTAACATGGAAAATAGGAATTTTATGTTTAACTTTCAAGTCAAACATTTTAATGCACGCAAATAAATTGCCATTCCTGCAATAATTATGTATAAACAATGCCATGAACCATTATCAGTGGATTATGAATCTTAGCCGAAGCAACTCGGAAAAGATAGTGTGTGTGATAGTTTTGTCAGAAAGTCCCATTAGAGACTTTCTTAATTATAGGCGGTCGTTCTCAAAGGTGCTTTATCACGATATACGTTATTAGAGGCGATTAACCACCTATTCCAAACTCGGTTGAATTTTTATATAGTACAGAGCCTTTGCTATCTTCTTTGAGGTAGTTTTTTAAAATTTTATAAATTTCAACCCAGTTATTCCATTGGGCTTCAGTGGTTAGGTTGCTGCACAAATTTAGAAGTATGTAATTTCATGATTGTGTTTCTGTTGTATCACTATACAAAACTGTACAAATGAAAATGTTTCTCTTCCTGCTCTTTATCTTAAAACAATCGTGAATCAGATAACCTACTACTTAATCATAGGAATGAAACTTGAATGGAGAAATTGACCATAATTATTATTGTAAGTGGAAGACAAAGTATAATTCACTATACAGAGCTATTTTAGAATTGCGGGATACTCTGGTACATAACAAATTATCTTTCGAAGTCATAACGCTTCTGCTTGGGAGAGCCATTTAGTATTATTTCTTACACTGAAACATAAGAATCATAATGTGGTAAGTGTAATTATTGCTGAAATTAATATCAAAACAGTAATGAAGCAATGAATCATAACTCGCAAATTACTTATGGAAATAAATCCAGAATCATCAACAATAACAAATAATATTAATGGTACATCATATTTCCGCTAGTATTACTATGAAAAAAAATCTGACTGATGATTGCATCTTGTCCCAGTACTAAATCCCCACTTTTCATGTGCGGTGTGCCGTACAAATGCTCATACTTATTATTTTGTGACAGACCTGATTGTTGAGGGCATTTCCATTGGTGGCTAATGTCAACCAATATTTGGCCTTTTGGCAGCAGCATAATTAGTTTGGATCATGAATCAGGGCCGAATGCCTTGCTTAGGCACAAAATATTTTTTTATAAAGATGATAATGACACTAAGATAAATATTTTGTAGTTCATTTAATATTAAAAACGTAAGCCAACTTATTGCTTTCTATTGAAACTGTTGAGCTCCATCATATCCTGAAATATACCAGATTTAATGAAAAATGAATTAGGTGTTGGTGTGAAAAAGATAAAAACAGCAAGTTATGACTTTAAAGTAAGTGAAACTTGTGGGAGGGAACAAGGGGAGGAAAAGCACTATTCTTATTTAAATATTTTTTTCTTGAAACAAGTAACAATAAAACCTGCAAATAATTTTGATATACAATTTTAAAAAAATGTAAACGGCTGGCCTTAGTAATGGAAATTTATTTATAATATTATTATGTAAACCAAAAATTATGCCAAGTTTGCTAGTAGTTTACTCATCAAGTAAATTACCATGCATATACACAATCTCCCCGAGCCGCTGCCAGGGGACGTGGCTGGGGGTGTTAGATCACCACCTTGCATGTATTAGGAAATCCACTGTTTCATCCTTGAGACTGGTGATGGGAAAAATGCTTCTATTTCTTACTGGATTGGGTACTATGCTTTGGTAATGGGGAATATCTGGACCTTTGCAATTTTATTCACTCCAGAAATGGAATAAAAATATCAATGGAGTCCTTTAAAGTTTGAAAACATTTTATGACATTTTCATACCTGAGTGAAAAATTCAAGAAGTATTTTCTCCCACTTCACCTCCTATTTTTAATTAAATTTAAGCCTTCAAACTGACGATTTTAGATAATTAGTGAAAGAGCGCATTTAATTTGTATATTAATTGAGCTAAATTTATTGAGTAAGAACTATACTGCCTAGAGATATAGTTCAATTTTTTCTCCAAAAAGGCTTTGTTTTAGAAAAGACATCCACAGCTGCAGCAGTATATCATTTTTTTGATTTCATGTTATCACCTTGCAATCGTAAACAGAAAACATGAGATTTTCTTTGTCTCTTTATGGCATTCTCTATGTCAACTATCATTGCATGTTAAACAAAGTGTAAAAAGTGTGTTAGAGGTACTCCATACAACTGGGTGAAGTCTTACCCTCTCAATTTTTCCCAATTTGTTCCTTATGCAGTTGATGATATAAAATATCCAACATGTACAACAACTAGCCCACTAGACATACCTCCAAGGACCCATATTAGGGCCTATGTTATTGTTAATTTATATGCATGACTTCTGTTCTACAGATTTCACCAATCTCACTGGTATAAATTTGATTTATTTTCAGATAATGTACTAATCTTTATTTTCCTTTCCAACTTAAAATGCTCTGGTAGATAATTGTGATTTCATTACTCACCAGTTCATTCAGTGATGCCTAGATAATCATCTTATTATATTTCATAAATATTAATTAATTCTATGAATAATTTCTTGCAAGAAACTTGATGAAAGATTACTGTTTAATTTTAATAAAAAATCCATAAAAGCAATATATCTCAGTATCATACGCAGTGGTAGCATTTCGTAGGAGCTTAACATGGATCTCTCAAGGAGAGATCATATGTTAACTTTTAAGATATTTACATGAGTTAGTGTAGACTTAATCTTAATCCAATACCAAGGATTATTTTATTCTAAGATATCATACTGAATCAAATTCTGAGGGACATCCTTGTACTTCATACAAATATTTAAAAAATGAAAAAATTAAACTCATTGGTCATAAATCATGTTGTGCTTTTTCCAGCCCCATCTTTAATTCAGTTAAAAATATTCCTTTCCCCTGTGTATATGTTGTTTTATGCAATATTTAAAAAAGTCAGAGTTTTCATCAATTTCAGAAACTCATTAACACAATATTCAAGGTAAGTAATATTCTGCTCCTAGCAACAGTGAGAACAAGAAATACAAAACTGGGAGAAGAAAATTAAAATTTAATATGAATTGGTTTTTGAAGGCAAATATATGAAGTCTGATAAAACAGTATTATCGAGATTGCAAAATTTAAGCATAAGAAGCTACACTACTTGGTTAAAGACTGTTTGTTATGATAAAGGTCCCATCATTCTACTAGTATCCTTGGTTAATGGCATGACCATTGGTTTTTATAAATTATAATTGAATTGACAAAAAGAGAGGAGAAAAAATTGGGTATGGAAAAAGAGACAAAAAGTAAAATACCATCATAACCTGGTAACAAGTATAATGGTTGGTAGCTTAAGAATGAAAACAGAGATGAAGTGTGAAGGAAAAAGACTCTTAAAAATGGAAATACATAATTATGGTGCAAACTTCTACAGTAATATCAGAGCAAGGAAGATGCAAGAGGGTGAAAATGAGTGCAGTAAAAGGTTTCTTGTGAATTGAAAAACCTTAACAGTGTGAAATAATCATGGCTGGGATGTCAGGAAAAATATCAGGAAAGAGCTTCCAAAATTTTTTGTCAGTAATTAACTCTCTATGACTGTGGCTAACTATAGCAGCAAAGAATAGAACATTATTAACATGGAAATGTAAGACTGCAGAAGAATGTTGAAAATAGGATTGTCTTTCCATAACTGGGTATAGATAAAAATGTATTTTAGGAAATATTGACAAGAAGAGAAAGTAATTATTCAAAAGTAGCGACTCAGTTGTTTACTGAAGACTGTAATAAAAGGAATCATTAAAAATAAAGGAGTCCTGAGGAAGGACTAATTAGAGAAAAGGAAGCACTTTAAGGGTGTCTTGGCAAGGAAGGATTTAATAACCTGGTAAAGAATAGTATTGCTATGAGGGAGGATTGTAGCCAATTTATGTTTATTTAATAGCCTTTATTGGACTTCATACAATAGCCAATTGATGTAATATATTATTCCCAATAGGTGTAATCATGTGGGACTGTGATATCGATACTGCTTTAGATAGCCACTTAGCACATCACCTATCAAAGATGTGATTATATGTGTAAACAAAAAATACCGGGACTGTAAACTCGTTTAAAAATAAGTTTATGGTCCCGGTATTTTTTGTTTACATTGATTCACGACCATAGCTACGTTACTTGTATATTTAAAGTGATTATATGTGTTTTCATTAATAATAGTCAGTATTATTTGAGAAATCAATGGAGTTGAGTAAAAAGATTATTTCCAATATAAAATAAAAATCTCTTGTATAAAATATACATAAGAGATATAAATTGACTTTCTCTCTTGACTGAATGTTACCTTGATTCCAATGTTGATTCCATGTAATTTAATCATTAACTTTTGATATATATATCTGTTTTATTCTCAAATTTGTGGCTATCAGTATTTTCCTTTTATTTTCAATGTGAAACAAGAATTTTCTTAAATGGCTAATTATTGATAGTGGGGATAGCTTGACAATTAATGTTTTTCTTGAAACCTAAGACAATGCAAACGAAACATTTATTTTTACAATTCTGTGTTGTGTCATCTAATGAAAGCTTTTTTGCCAGCATTACTTCTTTTTGGGACTAGAGAGGGATAAAATGCAGTTCAAGGCCATAGGCTAGGGTTTTCCATGTGAGAAGTTGAGGTATTAAAAGAAACTAAGCATTGAAATTTGCTGGTAACTAGTGCTTAATTTGGGGATGACTAATGTGGGTATGGATGGAAATGAAAATGTCATCTGGGTTTGTCTAGTGGGTAATACATCCCCTTGGAAATCCAAAGTTCATGGGCTTGAGTCCAACCGTCAGTATATATCTCATGGAAACTTGTGGTTCATCTCCTGGGAGACCTGATGAGCTCATTTGGACATTAGAGTCACAGAGACCATCAGATTCTGCCAATAGGAAAAGAATACTCCTTCATAACTTAATTATATTGGTTCTGTTTTAGAGGTATTAGACTGTTCTTTATTTATTGAAAGTTATTCATTGACCTCAATAAATTACAATTTATCTTTTAAATTTTTATTGGTTCATTAAAATGTTTTTAGTAAAAGAATTTGCCCAAGTAGATGTTAATATTATCAATTTTATTTTGAAATTTTTTTGAGTGACTTCCTAATGTTTCCTTTTAGATAATCTCCAGTGGAAAAGTCAAGCTTAACTTGACAAAGAAGGAAGGTGGTGGACAAACTCATGGCCAAATTATTTTAAGTGCAGAAGAGCTTTCCAAAGTAAAAGATCATGTTGTCCTGCAATTTCAAGGAAAGAAATTGGACAAAAAAAACTTTTTTGGAAAATCAGATCCATTTCTTGTTTTTATGAAGGTAAGAAAAATAATTATATATTTGTATTATCCCATAACTATGTTTTGATTAAGGTATGTTAAATTCTTGGAGGCAAGCCTATCTTATGATTTTTTTTCTATAGAAGAACATAATGTGTTTCACTATAATCTTATTGCATAAAACCTAAAACTCAATTCTTATATGATGGAATTATTTTAATATATCTTCTACTGGTATTGAGGCAGGCAATGGAGAATGGTGATTTTAATGTGGTGCACAAAACTGAGGTTCTGAAAGGAACTGTGAACCCTCTGTGGAAAAGCTTTTCAATTCCTGTTCGCCTCCTTTGTAATGGTGATCCAGAACGCACCATTAAGGTATGTAATTTTGTCAAATGTGAATATCATATAGGCATTGGGCCTTGCAGTCATAGCTTTAAATCATGTAATTAATTGTGATAAATCAGATGGTCTCTTGTCAATTGTGAATATTTGTTGCACATAGTATTTTGATTCTAAAACATTTGCTTCACCTTTTTAGCATTTTTATATGATTTATTTTCCTAATGGTATTTATTTCTCTTCTGTGGCAGGTAGTTTGCTATGATTGGAATAGCAGTGGTGATAATAGAGTCATTGGAGAATTTGAAACCACCTTAAATGAAATGAGTGAAGGTCCAGGTGTGAAAACAACCTATCAGTTGATTAACAAAAAAAAGCAGGTGAGTCATTTTTATTGATATTGTGTTATTGATTGCTTGCTTGAAGTGAGGTACCTTTCTTTTGCTAGATTAAATTAATGTGGGAATGCCAGTTTTCTCTTTTATTACCTTCATGAACTAAATTAAGCTCGAATATTTTCAAATTTTTGTGAAAATTAAACCCAAGCACTAGCATTGGTTGCTTGTTAGCACTTAACATACTCACCCATAGAAATTATAGAGCATTATTAAGGTATCGTGATAAATTTGTTACTATAACCAAAGAGTAAGGAGGGATTGGAGTCCACTGCAATGGTGTGGGAAGTCCTTTTTGTAGATAAGTTCTCCAGTAGATTGTGTGGAGGTCACATTCCCCCGACCAAGTATTTTTCAGCACAGACTGTTTCCTCTTCTCACTTCTTCACTTCTGTATGCAACCCTCATGTCCTTCCTCATCCTTCCACATTCACGCCATGCCCTATCAGTTTCTGCAATCGTATGTGGCGGAGGGTGTTAGGCCACCAACAATGAAAACACAGGGTGTTTCAGGGAGGCAGGTGCATAACTCATAGAAGTGATGAGGATGTGCTTTTTAACATTTTTCCGGCTGTAAACATTTGCCGTCAAACCCTTATGGAGATATGGCAGTGTAAGGATTTCATTGAGCATATTTAGTAGTGCACATAAAACTAGTTAATTTTTGCAAAACAGTCTATGATAGTTTGCATTTCAAGGATTTTTTGAAAAATTTATTTTAGAATTTTTTTTACCATATATGTGCTATTTTCAAGATGTCACCTCATTTGGATTCTCAACTTCAGAAGTTATGCACCTTCCTCTCATTTTTTTCTCAGGTTAAGGCTGTACTTTAACAACCTTCATTTATACTCTATAAACCATTGGCAGCCAATTATCATTACTACCAAACCACCATTACTTATCTCTAATGAAATTAGGAATGGGAAATAGTATAGGAGTATTTTCCATACTGTGGCTATATGACATTGCCATAAGTTCTCGAGGGCTTCTTGTAAATTCAGATTTTTAAAACAAAGATTTTTAAAATACAGGGAAATAGGTACCCGATGAAAATTGGCTCCCTATCAGGGTGGCTCAGGAATTGAAAAAGGTTCAGTTGACTCTTCATCCATTTGGAATGGGATTATCTTATTCTCTACCTATTTTCTTCTCCTCATTTGTCTCTTTATATTAAGGAAATTTATGTTAATTTCAGTTATTATACATTAGATGTCTCAGTGGCATTATTTATTTCAACTGCTCTAATGTTCAAGTTCCAGTTCTCTTTTTTGTAAAGGTTTTTGATGTGATGACTTAATCATTGACTTCTTTTCCTTTTACATATTTTTAAATTTTCAAATAAGCATTATTGTGAGTTATCTGTATGAATAAAGAATGTCTATGATTTGCATTAAGGTGCCTGAATACTTATTTATTGTACGCCAAATTTTATAGGAGAAAAAGAAAGGTTCTTACAAGGGCTCTGGAACAATATTCCTATTGCACTATGAAAAGCAGAAGGCATTTTCATTCTTGGACTATATCAGAGGAGGAACTAATATCCATTGTTCATTTGCCATAGACTTCACAGGTAACTTTACTTCTATTAATCCATTAGCAATGGAATTTTGGATCTACATCGAAAGTAAACAACAGTCATACCTCATATAATCTCTGTTGCTTCTGCCTCATTTTAATGTAGGTTCAAATGGTTCGCCAGCATCTCCTGATTCACTGCATTACATCAGCACCATGCCAAATTCATATGAAATTGCCATTCAGTCAGTAGGAAACATAATTAAAGATTATGATAGCGACCAACAATTTCCAGTTCTTGGTTTTGGTGCTCGTGTTCCTCCTGATGGCCATGTTTCACATGAATTTTTTGTTAATTTATCTGCAGATAATCCGTACTGTACAGGAATTGAAGGTGTGTACATGAGCATGATTTTTTGGAGTGAAAGACCTGTTATTCATTTAAACACTCATTATGCATGGTAGTATGTAATTTAATCTCCAAGCAGTGGTAAATGCATCTTCAACTAAATGTTTTAAGTATTGATGATTACTATTAAAATTCATTTTTGTACATTTTTATGCTATCAAAATCACCCAGCACCTATCATCTGTTAAGCCATGTGTTAGGACAAGGTTGCATCTCAGACTTTGGCTAGGCAATTCGTTACACATAGTAGAGCTTACACCTCAACCTTGATATGATAATATAATTATCTTATATTGCTGTAAAAAAGCCTACTGGCTAAGGTCAGTGTGCTACATATCTGGGAGTAGGCTAGGACACTGTTCAGAAGTTCAAAGAATAACGTAGATCACACTTTACATGAGTATTAATTTGAAGTTATGTCTTTTTGATCCACCCTAGTGTTTGTAGTGATGATTCTAAATGTAATGCTTGATCTAAATCTATATCTTACCCATCCAGCTGCCTTGTGGGTGTTAGGAAAACAACCATTACATTAATTATTGGTAGATATGTCATAAATAATATTTCCATAGTTGTTGTTTTGATGTTTTCATGGAAAAATTGTTTCTATTACTAATAAGTTCTGAAGTGTTTCCCTCAAGCTATTACTATGGTCTTGCCAAATAACATGATGTGTTACTAGGTTTATCCCCTGTTCCAGCATATAACTTAATTGATTTGTACTTTACTTTAAGTCTATATTTTGCCCGTAATATTTGTGTTTCTATTGACCCCCAACCAAGGTCTTTTGATAATAATTTGATGCTTTTGGTTCCTAAATATTAATTCTTCATGAAATGGGCTGCTTTTCTTTGTGTCCTGTTAACTTCCTTGATTAAGTCTTACCGTGACTGATCCCAAACACTTAATGTGCATTCAAGGTGAGATCTAACCAATGCAAAAATATATTTTTTAACTTTTTCACTCATATATTTCCCCACCATTCATTTAATGAACCACAGTTTACTTAATGGTGTTCTGCTGAATTTCCCAGCATGTTTTCCCATAGATTTAGTTCATTGTTACCGTAACAAACCATAGTAAAAGAAATTTTTCCCTTATTTTATGTCACTCATCTTCATTTTATGTTTTCAGAGTGTCTATTCTCCCATTTGCTTTCCTATTGATCCTCATTTTTAATTCATAGAGTGCCACACTCTTGTTTATAAATATTTTCATACACCGATTCCTTTCATGTTTGTAACCATCTTCTCTAAAAATGAGTGTAGCAGTTGCCTAATTATACAATTTTAGATGTTAACTCTTGCTTGTATAAAATCAAAACTCTTACATACAGACCACCTTGGTATAATGAGTTCTAATTGTTGCAGCGTGTTCATTGAAAGTCATTTGTCACCTGATCTTGAATTGATGTGTCAAAAACAGAGGCAGATACATTTCTTCATGGCATTTCTAGTAAATCTTGGCAGAACTCTCATGATGCATTTTCAGTACATAGTTGTAAAACCATCACTAAAAAGTCCCAAATCTATTAGTATAAAATGTTTCTTAAATGATATGATATGCAATGCTGTAACATGCATTTGGAAAAAATTTCATGATTGTTTTACTATGAAGTGTTGTCATTTTATGAAGGAATTTTTATTTCAGGGATCAGTAACCTTGTTTCAGATTCATAGGCCAAATTTTTTATTTTCCTACTAGTGAGTGATGTATAAATATTATCATTGATGTCCCCTTTTGAGATCTTAAGTCAACATAACAATTGGGCATAATATCACTTTCATTCATTCATGATATTCTACCTATTTGAAGGTAGGTTTTGGATAGTGTAATGACCATTTATTTCTAAATATTATGAGAACACACTCTGGTTTTCCTTGCATTATTTAAAAAAAAATTTTAAAACTCCTGTTTGCTGTTATGCTGTCTAAAAAGCCTTTAATCTATGCTCCTTCTTGTCCCTCAAAGACCAGGTCTCACCTCCATCAAGTACTGCACTCCATATTAAAGTCTTTACTAATCTTTTCTTCACATATTTACACAGTGTGTCCTCTTATCAATTTGCTTCTTGCAAATGCCTCTTTCCCTGCTAGGCCCAGACTAGTGACATCAATGAAAAACATTTTTGATTTGATCCTTATTCTAACTTTTTCATTCGTTTGGAGTCATTTCCTATGCTTCTTTTATTATCTCTTTCAAAAAATACGCTGCACAATGCCTGTGAGACAATGCATCCTTATTTAACCCCTTTATTTTAGCTTCCATAGTTCATTTATCTCATTTTTGTTGAGATCGCTTGGTCACGTAATGTTGATTTGGTATTCTTCTATCTTCATAATATGTGGGTCATTTTATAATTCCATAGAAAATCCAAGTATTGAGATGACCATGGTGGTATTGGAAATGGTTTGCTATTAATAATCCTCATATCTGACTAGACTGCCGTTATAGTTTCAGGTACATTCATCACATGGTTTCATTTTCATAGTCAATTGAAGCAAAAAACTATTGTTTATTCAGAAAATGGAAAAAATAAGTTTTGTTCATAAATTAAACACTTCTATTTTTAAGACTTAATACTGAAAGAAATCAAAGATGAGTTGTATAATGTTAATGAACATCTGTGCCTGGGTTTGAGATTGGTTCCTGTTGGGTAAATGAGTTTAAACATGGTCATACATCCACGAATGATGGCTTTTTGGCTGAAAACGATTCATGTCGAACAAGGAAATATTCCTGAGGATATTCCAAAATCTACTTTTTGGATCGTTTTAAAAAGCTCATTTTTCTATAATTTCCTAAGGATTAATTGAACATTCCACTCATTATTATTAGCATCAGTATTTTTAGGTCAGTAAGTTTGGAACATTCAACATGCCATTACAAGGTAGACTGGGTATAGAGACTCAAAAATGTTGCTTCACTCAGTATGGAAAGGATTGCTATAGGTGGTAACTCCATATATGTAGTATCATTCTTTAACACATTGAATTGATGTAGGCTAATGTATATTAAAGATGTACCAGGGGAACCCCTGATATTAATCATGGGATATTATAATAATATTTGGAGAAGTGGTTGCCTCACTAGCATTTGCCAATGATCAATTTTTGTTCGCTATTGCAATTTCCTGGTGTATTTGTGGAGGAGAGGAAGAGAGCCCTACTCTGTTCCAAAACTATTGTCTTTTTGAGAAATACCACTCGGTACACATGTGAATGTCACTCACATCACAAACAAGTTATTATTAGAATCAATTGTGTTGGATGTGAATGTGAGTTGAAATCATTTTATGACCTTTTCCTTGGACCAATAAAGATTTATTATTATTAATATTTTCGTTGATCCATGATGAGCATATGGTTTAGTTTAAGAGTGATAGTTTATGTTTCAGAATCCATTAGTTTTCTATATCCTGATATATTTTATGCTTATCTCTCTACAGGGGTTTTAAGTGCATACCGTAATTGCATTAGACAAGTTCAGCTACATGGGCCCACTAACTTTTCACCTGTAATTCAGCATGTTGCAAAGTTTGCTAGTGCATTTAGAGATGGGACCAATTACTTCATACTGCTCATAATTACTGATGGAGTCATAACGGATATGGTAAAAACTGTGAAGGTAAATTTTCTTTTCCACTAATACAAAGGTTTTGTGAGTAGCTCTTTTGAAAAATGTCATGGCATGGTTCACTACTAATTTCTGTGAACTTGTATTTATGTAGTGAATATATTTTCATTAATATTATCACTATTTTTGTATTCTTATAGGCCATAGTGTCTGCATCTGCATTACCAATGTCTATAATTATTGTTGGGGTGGGCTCTGCTGATTTTGATGCGATGGAAGTACTTGATTCTGATGGAGTCGTTCTTACTGCCTCAGATGGAACAAAAGCTGCTCGAGATATTGTCCAGTTTGTACCACTTCGAAATTTTATGAGGAGTGGTACAAATTCCCATTCAACCATGGAGCAATTGGCAAAAGAAGTTCTTGCCGAGGTACCAACCCAGTTTCTTAGCTTCATGAATAAAAATCATGTTATACCTCAACCTGTAAATGAAAATATTCAGCCGGTTGAATTACCACCAGATCCAGAACTCTTATGTGGTTAAGAAACTCTTAGTTTCTTCTTATGCACACACAAGAATTGGGATAGTACATAAGTTGATTATTTTAGTTAATTAGTATATCTTTTTATTTTTATTAAAAATGTACATGCCTACAAAAGTGTGGATTTAGTTAATTTTCAAACAGGTTTTTTGATAATTATGAAAGTCATTTATAAAATATATTCTTATGTCATTTCTTGCCATCCATAATCAATGATGATTATATAACAGTCATTTCCAACTTCTGGTATTTTTATAAGATATGTGTTAATGCTAGTCCTATCCACCTCTGTTCTGCCAAGTTTATTGGAAGGGGTGTATTGCTAAACAATGATAAATTTCAAATGGAATTTTAGGATGACCAATATTTAAGGGAGTGTATATTTAATTCTGATGCTATCATATATGTAAATCCATTTTCATATTCTTATACCTTTGTATCCGATAGTTCAAAAAGCAAATCTTGAGTACTTCCCATAAAGTATTTGCATATTTTGCTTGGTGAGGGCAACATTTTGATTAATCAGAATTTTCCTTCGATTGTAGTGAAATACTTCAATTTAACAGATAAATGAATTTCACAAAATAATGCTTTCATTGTATTTCTGGGTGTCAATTGTACTTTCCCATGAATACAGGTACTCCATGGGTTACATGAGCTCCAACTTTATTGCATTTAATTCTTGTGAACCATTTTTTAAACCAAAAACAATGGCTAAATACTGTAAATAATAAGTTGTAGACTAACCTTTTTTCTTCATTGAGGCCTTCCAAAATTCAGTACTGCTTAGAATGAATTACTTAAAAAAATTGGAGTATATACTTTCTTCAATACATTCCCAATGATGAAAATTGGGGAAGAGTGTGAATTAATTGTTGGGAAAAGGGTAGGAATGGAAATCTAGAAAATGAGCGACAACCCTGTGTAATGACCATTCAATGCATTCTAAATTATTTTTATTGCCAAATTAGGGACCTCCTTTTTTTCATTTGCTATAAAGGAATCATTAATATTGTTCTTAAACATCATATGCAGTAGCTTCCTTGGATCATTCTAATGCTAATCAATGCTTTAGATGACTCATCTTGGCATAATTATACACACATAAATTAGACAAGTAAATTGTTGGAAAGTGTCAGAGAAAATTTTCTAGTTTATTAAATGCCATTTGTTGTCTACATTGAGGTGGGTGAGAAGGAAGCAGGAATGGTTGGGAGGGTAAATGTTGCCCTTTTCTGGGCCCAATGATTAGTCCACCCATTTGAACATCTGACAAAAAATAGTCGATGCTTGTCAGTAATTTATGATTGAATTAGTAACACTGGAACTTTTTATTGGTGTAAAAGCACCCTCATATCATGAATGGTTCTTTAGTGCCACATCTTTATTCTAGTGCTGGCCTTCTGCCATTATTGTTAAGGTCATCCATGCACAGCTTTAGTTTTAACTTAATATTTTTTCTTAAAATATTAAATCAATTTTGTATTTTTATTTATGATTTTGAGCAATTTTTCCATTGCTGACATATATGTTCATGCTGTTAATCAGGGCTATGAGAGTTTCTCCACTTATATACATTCAAGATATCGCAAATCCTGCTTTGATGGCTGTGAGAGCATTCTTAGCCGTGCATTTAGTTTTTTCCTCTATGTCCCCGAGAAAACTAAGGATTGGCCTGCAATCGATTATTTATGGTATATATGTACTATATACAACATTATAAGGATAATATTAAATGTGTGCTTAGTGTGATGTGCGTAAAGGAATGATATAGAAGGTATTGTAGTGTAATTTTGGCTGTCATTTTGATTTTGAACTTAGCTGGGCATGACCTATTCAAGTATTCATTAGTTGTGAAAATGTGATTGTTTTGGTCTTCCCCTTTTCACAGAAGACCACAAATCAATCATTCATGCCTGTGGATCATGTATCTGTTTTTTATTTTTATCACTATAGCCAATCATAGTGCCATTTTCCTCTTTAGAAGAACTCGTAATCGCAGATTTTGTAACCAAGTTACACGTACTAAGTACTGCCGGGATCTCCATATTGCCATGCTTCTTGGCACAAAGTGAAAAATGATAATAGCATTTTAAAAATCTCATTAATTCACATTGGTGAAGATAGCATATGTGCATTGTGAATCTCCATGATTAGTTGGCCTCAGGGTATTTAAATATTTGAGGAATTAAAACCTAATGTAACTCTTTAAAGTGCCTGTAAGGTTTTTAATGAAAATTTATATATTCTCTGAAAATTTAATTAATTGTTACATGCATAATGTTGCATTGAAAACAATATTAAAAGAACTACTTACAAAATGTAAATGGTTTCCATTATTACCTTTGCCTAAAATATTTCAAGAAGTTCACATAAAAAAACGTGACAAATTTTGTGCAAACTGAGTGAAACATGGGAAATGACTGTGCTGTATTTTATCAAATCAACTACATTTTCCTGCATGTAGGCTAGATTGGTTTACTGGAATATTATAATGAAGGAAGGGCTATAACTCTACCTGTTTTGCATACATTGTCTCTCATAAGTCTGATTTCTCTGATCCTCAGATTTCTCTGATCTTTCTCAGGGTGGAAAATTGGGGAGTTTTAGCTGATAAATATCTTATAATGGTCTCAAAAGGTTTTCCAAACTGGAAGACATTTTAAAATTTTCTGATTAAAATCTCAGGTTTTCTTATAAATTCCCAAGGAACGGCAATCCAAAATGCAGAGTGGAAATTTTTCTCATGCTTTCCTCAGAAATCTATTACAAAATCTATGCTTCTTATTTATTTCTTTCTACATAATAAGTTACCTGTATGTTTATGGTATGGTATGGGTAAATTGATGGAAATCAGTATGCTATCATCAAAGATGGGAAGCATATGCATTTTGACTAAGTTTGTATGTATTACATGTTTTTTGCCTTCACAGTATTATATGCATTAAGAATTTTTGCAGTCGTCATTCAGAAATGTAATATTTTATCACTTATGCTATTCATCTCTGTTTTACATAAGAAAATTGTTAAAATGTACTTATTTACATAAATGCTTTTATGTAAATTTTATTCAAGAAGTAAGATATACATTGAGTAAACTTCTAAGCAAGAGCAGAGAGACAAGATAATGAATTGTATGTTGATGTATAGTCATATAAAATTGTGCTGTTACATAATGCAGTGGTTTATATGAAAGTTTATGCTACTTCAGATCTTTTATATAAGTGTTTTATGATTTTGATATATATTCACTGAGGTGTGTGAATTGTTTTGCTATGATCAAAGCACAAAAAGAGTAAAAGACTTCAGTGTGTCCTCTAATCTCATTTCCCAAATTGTACACAAAAGTGAACTATGTTAAAATTTACGAAAAACCCTTTTCATGTCAAAGAGGAATGTTTGGTTTGAGAATATTTATGTTAATTTAGAACTGGTCATGAAAAGCCGTAAAACTGATTCAATTTTAACTTCAAATTTTGGTTATTTGATGATTAGATTTTGATTAAAATGAGTTCCAAAAAATTTTAAGCACCTCAATTTTTGTTGATTTTAGAATATTAGATAAAATTACTGAAGATGATTATATGTGGCATAGTAAATGAGATGGCCATACTGATTGGTCTAAAAGAACAGAAAAACAATATTTTTAATATTCATATAGTTAGCAATTTTTTTATTCCAAAGAAATAGGCTTATCAGTTACTGCCATTGTTTGTGATTTGAGTCACTATTTTTAGACCTTAAAATAACTGTAAATGGTGCACATATTTGTTTATTTTATGCTTGACTTTACAAAAGACCCTTAATTGTCCATGATCTTTTAATAGAGGGGATAGTAATATGAATTTTAAGAAAAATATTTTCCGTTTAACTCACTTTTGCTTTTACTATTTCACATAAAATATAGATTATAAGAATCAATTAGTGTTCATGCCATGCCATAAAAGCTATTTAGGCGGTCAACTTACAGCAAAATAACCTTTCTAATTGGAACTCTAAAGGACATCTCTTTATTAAGATAAGTTTGGTTTTTATTACCATAAGTTTACTCTTTGTCAAAGATATCTTCTATACTTTTCAATATGAATATATAAACATTGAAATCAAATGTTATTAGTTTTGAAGTTCAGTTGACCATCAACATTTGTATATGGAACAGTTTCTAAAAATATATATAATTGGATTTATTGGACTAAACCATGGGTACTTACCTATGGGGATTCTTTTTTTAGTGTCATTTTCTTACCTTGGCTATCATACTGTGAATGAAAAACATTACGCAGAGAAGACTAATAGATTCAAAGGGAATCTAAAGAAAGCTCACACATTTATAATATGCCATTAACAAGCTTTATGTTTAAGTTGGATATGGTTCTTTGTTAAATGTTTTATACTTTGTTGGGATAAGTGTGGTAACAGTTGTTGATGCATATATTTATATAATATACTGATGTTGATAATTTCTGCACTGAGTTTTGTAATGTAAACAGAATTATGAGCTTACAAATCAGGAAAACCACTCTTTTCTAATACTTTTCTCCACTTCAAACTCTTGTATTACCATTTGTTGTTTCTTTTGGCTCTTGCTACCATAGCAAAAAAAGACTACTAGATTTTATAAACTACTGTAAGTAAATTTTCCATTGTACAAATCTCTGCTTATATAATACTATTTGTATATTGATGAATTTTATGCATGGCGTGCATATATGTTGTGGTATATTTAAAAGACAGTTATTTGATGGCCTTCTAAAATATTTATGTATGTTTGTTGTGGTTTATACATAAATTATTAGAGTTAATTATTTTTCTAAAAAACTTTGAGTGGTAGTGTATTTCTAATAAATAGGGATTTTAGACCTAATTAAGTAAGATGTAACATTTTTAATTATGTTCTCAACAGTCATAATGAACATCTATTTTAAAATTTTACTGTGGAATGCCCCACCGAATTTAACTATGTCTCACTAATGACTATTTGCTTGGTTATACTTTTAAATAACATGGATGTAAAAATGAAAAAAATTTAAACATGTATATTCATGCATTTTAATTGTATAATAGACATTGCATCATTGCTGAACATGACATGGGAGTTTTAAATGTACCTTTGTTATTTAATTGTAAAAAGTCTTGAATGAAGGAGTATGGTCTGTTAATGAGGTGATTTCTTTTGGTTATAAATAATGCATTTCCATTTAAGTTGTTATTATGCACAAATGTTATAATTTTTTCTAAATGAATTAGTTGCATTGTTATTACTCTTGAGTTAGAGTCGGTCCATCCCAAGTGGTCCAGAAAATTATTTTTATTTTTCTTCCAAGTACTCTTCCTATGAAAGGTAAGTTTTTGATGGTCCTTAATATCTATTATCTATCTTTTATGCATTGTGAGAAGTTCCTCTTTTTTCCCCTCTACTATTCCCTTTTTTAGTTCTTTTTTACTAATTTTATCTGCTTTCATTCTTTCTGAAAAGTGTAATCTCTTTCTTCCTCCTCCCCACTTACCAAACATTCTCATTTCTATCAATTTATTTGTTGGTAGACTATGGAAATATGAATGAATGTTGTTTGTTGTTGCCTTTAAATGTAGGTAATTCAAAAGAACTATTTTTACTATTTCATTGGCATGTTTTACTTGTTAATAAGTGGTAGCCACTTTTGTTTTGCGTGTTACCCAGATTTTGGTGTTTGAGAGCACTTAAGTAAGTGTCTATCAACATGGAAAATATGATTAATTTGGGTTTAATAATTTAGGTTTTCTACTGCATTGCTACTCTGAGAATGGATAACTTAAAATGATAACTTTTTCAAGGAAAATGATATTCTGGTTTTAATTTTTCATAGTAGGAATCTAACTAGAAAAATGTTGAGCAGGGTTAAGATTATTGGAGAAAATATGATGACAATTGTATTTTTTCAAGAGGCTAGGATAAAGCAGTTATTATTTAATTTTTTGATCCATTGATCCAGTAGTTTCTGACATGCTACCCTAGATATAAGATGCATCAGAACACAAATAATAACAATTATCATAAAATACAATAGTCATCTTGTAATCAAACAGTTCACATTCATTCATTAATTAATAGTGTAAAACATTGAGTTTTAAGTACTTTAAAAATTGGTTTGAAATGCAGTAATACTTTTGTAAGCCTTAAGTTAATTAAACAATAGGAAGCCCATGAATTTTGGGCCACTACCTGCATTCTTTGTGCATATATTCAGAGTGTATTGAGCAGCACACTACCTTGTTAATAGTAATAGAAATGTGAGTTAATTTGATAATGAGTGTTTTTAATTTTATTTATTTATTAAGTAATCTACTGGTTAACTTAGGTTTTAGATGGACACAACTACCAAATAAATATTTTGTGACTCCTAACAAAACACTATCTAGCAACCTACTCTACATCAGACCCTCTTCATCTTTGTGCACTTCTTTCCTCCCTTTATCCTATCCAACATTCCTATCCTGTTCTTGCCCTTTCCTCATTTGCCTAACATTCTCCCCTATATTACAGTCATCAACATCCCACTGCCGACCAATATGTCCATCATCCTTCTTTCCTGCCTCCTTTAGATTTCTCCCAACAAACCCCTCTCCTCGCCCACCATATCCAGCACTTCCACATTTGTTTTCCTTTTGGTCCACTTGGCCTTCTCCATCCTTCTTCGCACCCACATTTCAAAAGCCTCCAATCTATTTCTATCCTCCTGCTTCAGCGACCATGTTTCCGTGCCGTACATAGCTACTCTCTATATCAGAGTTTTTACGAGTCTTGTCTTAACATCCCTACTCAACGTCCCCGTCATCAACTCCCTCCTCCTTGAGAAAGCCTCCTTGCCTAGTGCAATTCTTCTCCTTACGTCCCTACTACTTTGACCGTATTGGTCCAGAACACTTCTGAGATATGTAAACTGTTCTACCTGCTCTATTTTTTCCCCACCTATTTTAATGTTTAGCTTAGCTTTTTTCTTTCTGGAAAATTGCATAACCTTTGTTTTATTAATATTGATTCTCATCCCATATCTATCGCACTGAACCTCCAATTCACTCAGCAATGCTTGCAACCCCTTGGCTGACTGAGCAACTAATGCTTGGTCATCAGCAAACCTAACTGATTTTACGAATTCCCCTCCGACTTTCATTCCTACCTCCAGTTCATCCCATGCCTCTTTAATCATTTCCTCCACATATACGTTAAACAGCACCGGTGACAATGGGCAACCCTGCCTGATACCTCTTCCTAACACTGCCCATCCGGACCCTCCATCCCCCACTTGCTCCTGAGTAGTTTAAGACATGTACAGGTTACGGATTAGCCTCCTGTCCCTCCAATCTATTCCTATTTTCTCCAATATACTCATTGAGTTTTCCTAATTCATTCTGTCAAATGCCTTTTTGAAATCTACAAAACAGGCAAATATGTCATGATTGTATTCTATATTCCTCTTGATTATTGATCTCATTACTGCAATGGCATCACGTGTGCCTCTCCCCTTCCTAAACCCAAACTGATCATCCCCTAAGTAATCATTTACCCTACTATCCATTCTTTTGTTCATGATCCTGAGAACATCTTAAGCTGTGTGGGATATCAAACTCATTGTCCTGTAGTCCTCACATGATTTAGCCGTTACCTTTTTCGGAAAAGGAACTAACACTGACCTCACAAAGTCTTCCGACCAGTTTCGTTCCTCTACGAATCAGTCCATATATACTTTTCCTCCTACATTTTCCTAAACCTTTTAGTAGTTCTAGGAATGTTATCTACCCCCATGGCCAGAGTCTCAAGATATTAAAATTTACTTAAACATTTCAAAATTTCAAATTACTTGTAACAAAATTTACTAAGGAAACAACTAAAGTACATGTTGTTATTGTGTTGAACTACTGTGCTTATATAAGGGCAACAACAAAAAAGTGAAATCTCTTTGAAATGGTCAGGTAACCAGAATTGGACCACTTGAAATGGACTCTCCTATCAATAGGGCCCTTAAAATCATACTGTGATAATAAAATATTATGATGCATTCCTAACTTGTGCAGCTTTATGTTGAAATTTAATATATTTTAAAATTGTTAATTGTCTCAAAATGAAAAAAGTTAAGTGAAAAATAGTCAAATTTCAAGAATTCCTTTCTTTAGTTGCTAACCTTTTTTACATGTTTTCTTTCCTAACATTTTATTTAATTATTGTAAAAGAGAAAGTGATATTTCCCATGAATGAGGCATGCCATACTGTGAATAAATACATATGCACACTGCCATCTTGTTTTTAGAAGTGGTAATAATGTATTTACATCATGTTGTCATCTTTTTATTCCATGGAGATTTTCACAATATTTTTTGGGCACTAGTGATTGTTGTTGCTAGATTCTATGTTTTATAAATAAACTCAAACATAAGTTGGAAGTGGATTTATTTGATTATTTAGATTGGATTTAGTTTCCAGCAGATTGAAAAATCCAAGGATATATTTTTGAGACTTTTGATCTGTAATAATAATACGTCATCCATTTTGATAAATGGTACAATCACATTAAATGTCAAATGTCTATAATCTAATGTTAAATTTTGACTATTCAATGAACTGTCATCTGTGTTTATCTATACAGTTAGATAATGGTATTCTTAATGTTTCTTGTTGTAACAGAATACTTATGATGAATTATGTGTATTGTTGTGGTATCAGTGGCTCATGTAAATTATATAATTTATGTTTACATAGTTCATATTTTATGTGAATATTGTTGAATAGGCATTTTTTTGTCTTTAACACAGACAGTTACTTCTTCTAATTGGGACATGGATCGCTCTCTTTAATTGTAGTATATGTTTCCGGTATCATCATGTATATTTTCTTAGGTTCATAAGTAGTAAATTTGTTGGGTGTTCATAATTTAATGTAGATATTTCAATTTACATTGAGTGGCATCATTTACTGTCAAGGTTTTACTGCATCTGTTGTAACAATGGAATTCTTTAAATTTGTAAAAGAAAATGTACATTCATAGCTTATATTATATATGATTCATTGTATTGGATTTATATTATTGCATTTGTGGATATGCATAGGAAGGATGCTTAATAAAAGTACTTGCTGATGTAATATTTGTTATAATATCTTTATGTATTTTGTCCTAATATCAGTTTAGTAATACATATTTTCAAATATGTGCTAATGTAGGTTGAAAATTCTTCGGTTTTACCCTTTGGAGGAGGCATTCAAAAAGCTAATCTATGAATGCTAGGTCATATCATCTTCTAAAAGTTATGTTCTAGCTCTTGTTAGAATGATATCTCTGTCTTAATTGATGCTTCTTTCAAGTTACCAGGCACTGGAAAGTCCATTTCCTGCCTTCATGTTCTTGAAGGGAGCATCTCTGGAACATGCTTTTTCTTGATATATGTTTTACTGTGACTGTTTGTTAAACTTTTATTTTGCCCTAGAACATGGCCAATTAGTTAAATTATTTTTTCTTTTGTTTTTAAAACCTGTCTCTTATGTTTCACTAATATAACTTTATTGCTTTTCTATTAAGTCGGCTTTTCCTCATTGCCTTACCCCATATCATTTCCATTGTCTGAAGCCTATTTCTTTCTGTTTTGTTTAGTCTATGTCCTACCTTTTTATTAACATGCTCAAAACATGTTTTGGTGTGAACATATTCTTGGCCTTCATGCATATATGAGTCATAATCATCAGTATTTCAATCCTAGGATTGGTTTGCTGCAGCCCTCCATTCTACTATATTTAATGTCAATTCCCTCAATCCATGATGCCATCTCTGTGTTACCTCATTCTTAATTTGTCCTATGTACATGTCTCTTGGTCTTCCTCATGGAATCTTTCCTTCTATTATATTCCTAATTAATCCATTGTGCCTCAATTTGTGTCCAATCCATCTATTTCTTCTCTGCCGTAGAGTTCTCCATATAGTCCTTTCCTCTTCTGCTCTTCTATATACTTCATCATTCATCACTTTGTCTGTCCATTTAATCTTCATCATTCTCCTCCAGCACCATGTTTAAAATTCTTCTATTCTGCGTTGGTCCACTTTTCCAATATTCCATATCTCCGATCCGTAGAGTGCCATGCTCCACACAAATGTTTTGCTGAACTGCTTCCTTAAGTAAAATGCTTCCATAAGTAATTCATTGAACAGATTTAAACAAACATTTAAAATTTTTCAAAGTACTGTCCTTGGGCCTATAAAAATTTTTTCCAGTGACTCTGCCATGACTGATACCCACCCCGAAAGGCATCTTTGGGGACTTCTCGCAAGGTCTTCGTCAGGGCTGATTGTATCTCTTCTATGGATAAAAAACAGGTTCCTTACAGGGCTGCTTTAATCCACGGGAACAAAAAGAAGTCTGCTGGGGCGATGTCAGGACTATAGGGGGGATGGGGCAGCGTTGGAACCTGGTGTTTGGCCAGGAACTCGTGGACTCATAGTGCATTGTGGTAAGGTTCGTTGTCGTGATGGAGTTGCCAGGTAGCGGAGATGTCCTTTCTCGTCCTGATGACCCTTTTTTGGAGTCTTTCTAGCACGTCCACCTAGTAAACAGCGTTAACTACGTGTCCTTGAGGAACAAACTCCTTATGGACCACTTCTTTACTATTTAAAAAGACAATGAGCATTGTTTTCACTTCTGATTTTCCCATTCTTGCTTTTTTGGGTTTGGGGGACTGGTTGGTGTGCCACTCAGAGCCTTGGTGTTGTGTTTCTGGATCATATTAAAAAACCCAGGTTTCATCACCTGTGATGACTTTGTCCAAATAATCAGGTTCATTTTCAATACAATGTAAAAGTTCACTTGAAATTTCCTCGCGTTTGGTCTTTCGTGAAATGGTTGACATGCACAGATTGACAATAACTGACGTTCTGCTGCTTCCACAGTTAGAGAGCATTGAGACTGATTTCATGGCAAAGCTTAGCATTCTCCCATCTACTCCGATTCCACTCAGACGAGTAGGAGTGGCGGGGGAAATTAAATTGCATTACTTTTGGAACTCACACTATATGAACTTATGAACTCACACTGGAACTATATGAAAATTGCCCTCTTGCTATCAGAAATTCTCAACCTGATCCTAGGTGTTTCTGTCCACTTGTCAGTTTTTACATTTTATTTTCTGTTCCATGTCACCATTGCTCTTGTTTTCTCCTTGTTAATCCTCAATTAAAATGTTTTAGGGTTTAAGACAATTTTTTTAGCATCATATTCATGCCTTTTTCAAAGTTGGAAATAATTACTACACATATAAATTGTAAATTAGATAGAAAGAATATCTTTTATTAACTTTTGTATGTTTGGTACTTCCATTTGTATGACTGCCTCTTCTATGAACAAGTTCAGTAAATAACAGGATGGAGGACAACTTAGTCTGACACTATTGATCGGTGCTGATTTCTTGCATCTTTTGATATCAGTTTCAGTCCTCTGTATCTTATAAAAAGTAATGTCGTCTTTTATTCTTCCAGCTAAGTCTAAATGTCTTGATTGTTTGGAATAAGTATCCCCATTCAACTTCATTCAAAGCTTTTTTAGTGTATTAAGTCCATGTGTTTCTGTATTAATCTGAATCTTCCTGGCTAAACTATGTCATAACAGTACAATTGCTTCTATTATTTTTCTCCTTGAACTGAATCTAAACTGATCTTTTAAAATTTGTCCAGTTTTTCCTATTAGTCTTGATTTTTGTTGGTCAATAACATTTTTGAAGTAAGAGATAACATGGAAATTATTTTATAGTTAGCTATCACATGACCTTTCATTAGAATTGTAGTGGATGAAAAGCTGAAAAGATCTAAATTTGTAAATTGTGACATCTGAATCATTAGATGTCTTATTTCAACTCCTTTACTTATCAGTAAAAGGAATGTATCAATTTTAAGAAAAACTTTCAGTTCACTGCAGGCATACAGCCTACCATTGTCAAGGTAGATGGAATATTATTCAGTTTCTCCTTGTATAAATATTTTGATTTCCATGGAGTTAACCTCATTAATTTTTTCCGCAATATTATTACTTCTCATGCAGCCATTTCTATTTTCCCCTTTTTAAGTGTTAATATTTTTGAGCTGCGATATCTGTTGGAAGAAAGCATGGGGTTTTGCCATTAATGTTGTCTTGAGATCTCTAGTGTAAATGTAGGGCTCCCAGTATGGGTCGCATTGACATATGAGGTTTGTATCAAAAATTTCAGTTCCATTATTTTCCTGACATGTACATGAAGTGTTGAATCCAGACCATTGGTTGTGTGCACATGATTGTAGATTGTATTGGCATTGATAAGATGACAGTGCACACCATTATCACTGTAAATATGGCAAGGCAAAAGATCTGCGCTAAACTTGTCCTGAATTTCTTGATGCTCAACCAAGAGCAGAGTTGAGTGTCTTCTTGCGAAGACCTGCAACAGTATCGTGACGATTCCCCAACCCCCTTACAGTTCCGACTTGGCACCAGCAGACTATTTCCTCTTCCCAAAAGTGAAATCCTCTCTCAAAGGACACCACTATAGGACCCCAAGTGCCATCCAAGAAGCTGGCATGTGTACCCTTAAGGACCTATTGTAATCAACCAGGGAGCTTGCAAATTGTAGAAAGCTGCTGGTAAAAGTGTTTCAACTCCCAAGGGATGTACTTTAAAGAATTTTGGGGCGTTGTAGAAATATCTGGAATAAATCTATTTTACCGAAACTTTTCCTGATACTTTTTCTATAAAGCAGTAGTACTGCTTCTATAAAGCAGTAAAGTACATTAAAGTTTCTAGTTCATTCTAAGCTTCTCTTTCTTCTCAGATACAAATAGTTGTTTGTACTGTTCTGCCCAATACTGCCATTACAGTATCATTTGAATACCATAGGTGTGGTAACATTTCTAGACCCAGCAAAATCAGCAGTGCTACTTGTGCCAAAATCAAACTAGGCCAGTGTGATTGATGAGGCCCTGTTAATTGATGTCTGTCTGCTAAAGACTGAAAATATTAACTTATTTCTGTAGTGTACCTTCTTCACAATAGGGTAGGCTGTGAGAATTTTTCCAGATTTCTTGAAAGTTACTAAAATTTTTCATAGTCATTTTTGAGCAACCTCGCTATTTTCTTAGTTCACAACAGTCAAATTTTTTCTTCTGCAGATTATGACATGACTTTTTTGAAGTCACATTTTTCAATTACCATACTTCAAGCAAATCTATCCAGGTCACCATAGGTAGGACATCTCCCAACAGTGAAAAATAGTAATTTTCCATCAAAGAAAGTTTTAAACATTTTAAAATAATGTCAGTAAAGTGCATAGAATTATTAAAATGATGTCATGAGTTACAGTTTTGTACATTTTCATATCCTTTATTAAATTTGTTTTAAGGCTCAAGTCATGACATTGTAATCTGCTTATGATGGAAGAACAGTTGTAAACTTGTATATTTTTTAATTTGATCTGTTAGATCAGTGATTGGAACTTGTTGGGGGGATTCCTATTTAGGGAGGTGGAGTGGAAAGTCCTTGGTTCTCAGAGATAAGGGCATCATTATGACATACACTATCTTACGTTGCAAAGCAATGTGTGTCCATCACTTGCCAGCAGATTTCAGTGACATCAGGAGATGCCAGTTAAATGTTCTAACATATGCTACCTCGTATTTGATTTATTTAAAGTGTGCACATTAGATGATGAATTTTTCATTTAAATCATTTGGCAATATGTGTAGCATTTTTTTTGTTTTTCTATACAACATTTTAGTGAATTTTAAAATTTACTTTCCTCAGGTGTGTTGATTTAGGTGAAGTTTTTGGTACCCATAACCAAAGGAGGATGAAAGAGGTGACATATAGGAATCTTTTTTCTACATACCTCTGCTACCCCATATAATTCCTTTTCTTCCTGTGAACTTCTTGATGGTACCATGGAAATCTTGTAAAGTATATTCTTATGACTTGAGAATTCTGGCATGAGATAGTGACAATGTTTTTGTGTGCTGGAAGAATGGAACAAAGGAAGAGGATATGGAAGCAATAAGGTATGTAGTTTTTCCTTTATTTGTATTTCATGGTAGTTTTTATTGTTTATTATTGTGAATCGGATTTATTATAAGGCATCAAATATAATTGATAACATGGTGGTAATATCAAAGATTTCACATTGCCAAAAATTTTTTGGTAATATGGAAAAAAATGACTGGAACCTAAATGGATCTCTGTGCAAACCTTTTCTTGTTGGTGACAATTTCATGACCCTTCTTTCACAAACATGATATTTTAGAACATATCATATGAAGGCGGGTACGCGGTGGTCTAGTGGGTAGAGCGTTGGACTACTGACCGGAGGGTCCCGGGTTCGATTCCCAGGCAAGGTACTCTGGGCACCTGCAGCTCCACCCAATTGCTAGTTGATTTTTCGGGTACCAGATCTTCCTGGGAAACCATAACCGGCACAGGGAAAGGAACTGGCCCCCCTACCCTGATGTGTGAATATTCACACGCCGTCGGGCTTGGTACATGGGTGAGCTCTACCAACACCTACTAAACCGACCTTTGCGTTGAATACTGTGTTTTATCATATGAAGAAGATTAAGGAGCTCAAGTACAATGGCCTGTGCATACCATATATTTTACCATAATATTGGCTAAGAATAAAGTGAAATCCAGTTCCCAAAATTTTAATTTTTTATAACCCTTAATGTGATAGCTTACTAAATATTGTACATTTTTATGATGCCAGGAATGTAAAAACATAGCTAATACTTTGTCATGGAATCTCATTCATCCCTTCCTGTAGATATGTTGTGGTACAGATTTACTGTGATGGTATTTCATATGACCTTTCCCTTAATCCTCTTAGCATACCACATAACCCTACATTATTTGTGTTTGCATGATTTAAACCATTGATCTTCCACTCCAATGAAGCTGTGAGATTTTATAATGGCATGGAGGATTCTGGTTGCAATTTTAGACAGTGGGTGCATTCTCAGGAGTCACTCCGATTGGAAGAACCTCCTGATATTAAACAGTTGAGCCTTGTTTCACAACTAAGCAAACTATGTTATTGGGCTACATGTCACAGTTGCTTTGCTACCGGTGGCATATCTTCTTTTCTTTATGATGTATCCTTCATACTCATCAATTGTGCAGTATTACAGTGTTTTCATTCCACTTGATCATTGTGGATTACTTGATATTCCAGTTGGTTCTTCAGGTGAAGTGCAGTGTATTGGTTCATATTGAAAAGAAATGTTTCCAAGAGTTAGGTGGATCTATCTTTCTTTTAGAAATAATTCTGTATTTTTGAGAATGTAATTGCTTCTCTTATCAGTCCATAAAAAGACAAATTTCTTTGGCTATTGCTTGAGCATTTTCAAAACTCAGTGTGGCTTGTGTCAATTACAGATGTTCTACATAGAGGCAGAATTATCCATTATTGTGTGGCTCTTTGGTTCTGTTGCTGAGTTTATAATAGAGCTCACAACATTGGCTAATATGAGATCTGGTAGAGGTTATGGTGATCTAGCTGTGCTTAAACTCACATGTCCTTCAATACCTACTAGTAAATGGAATATTGCTTTGTATTTAAGGACTCTTTTTTTGGTTACTTATTCATTTCGATTCCATCTTGGTAAGCAAACTGGTAGTTATTTTCCATAGTGCACCACAGGTAAAGAATTTTGGTGCACCCTGTAGTTTTCATCTTTGTATTGCACCATTGATGATTTCAGTAACACTGAACATTACTCATTTGTTCTATAACTCCATTCAGGAGTGTTTTGATTGCAATAGAGATAGTGGAGGTTTTAATTTATTTATATTTCGTCTTCTTCACCTGGCTCAACAACCTTTCATAAGTTTTGGCACAATCTGCCTCCGTTCTCCTCCATTACCGTCCACTATCTTCCTTTCTGTTGGTTTCATTTGCCTCAAATCTTGCATTACTTTGTCAATCCATTTCTTCATAGATCTTCCCTCCCATTTAATTTGAGTTTATTGCTACATCTCTCATTATTCTTTTTGGAATTTATTCCTCCTCTATTCTCTAGCCTAGCCAACATAGTCAGAGTGATAGGATGCACTTGAATATTTCTTCTCCATCAATTAATTTTTATTTTTTAACACGTATTTGTAATTTGTTCCCTTCTCTAAACGGCCCAAATATTCTACATAGAATCATTATTTTGGATATCTTATAGTTATTTTAATCTCCCACTATTCATTTCCAAGCCTCTGATCCATTAGAGACCACTAATCATATTATTTCATCTCAACTTAAAATGCGTCATTCTGGTAATCTACTCGTGTACAGCTGTAGGTTTGCAAAGTGTGACCTAATACCTTGTCAACCCTTTCATTGATTCTACTGGTAGTGTTATTATTATTGTGTACCAAGGACCCTAGACTTGTAAAATGTTCATTTTCTCCACTGAAACTTACTGTTGAATATAAAATCATGTACTCTTCCTCTTATGTCAGATGTGGAGGTTATCATATGTATAAATGAAACCGTAAACACAGTAATCAACCCTAAGATCGATTTGGTAGGTGATAGAGGCGATGATAGAGTTGACCCAATACTAAGCCCAACAGCGCGGTGTGTAATTCACACATCAGGGTAGGGGGGGGGGGGTAGTTCTCTTCTCTGTTCCTCCTGGTTTCCCAGGAAGTTCTGGTACCCTAAAAATCATAAATCCTACTCTGATCTCCGGGGTAGGACTGCCCTAGGGAGTCGGGTGTGATAAATAGTTAGGTATTGAGACTTGAACTATAAGGTTAATGCGGGCATTAAATGCCAAATCAAATAATATTTAAGTTGAGACGTGCATAACGGACGTCGAAGATCTCCTATATGTCAAGGAAATGGCCAGAAAAAATGTTGAGAAAAGAAAAGACTGGATGGAAATTCCGTTCTGTAGTTAAATGGTCAAAGGAAATG
This sequence comes from Hetaerina titia, assembly GCA_037158775.1. Classification (NCBI taxonomy): domain Eukaryota; kingdom Metazoa; phylum Arthropoda; class Insecta; order Odonata; family Calopterygidae; genus Hetaerina; species Hetaerina titia. The sequence goes on from CM073772.1 coordinate 88,459,167, forward strand.
GTTAGACCAAATGACTACATATTATCCTCGGCTGAGGTGGTGAATTGAAATGTTAATAGAATACTGACGCGAATAGAGAAAAATTGATTGAAGTCATTATGAACCACAGTAGTCTACTGAGTGCTGCTACGGAAGGGAACAATTGCGAGATTTTAGAAATATTAAATATCAGCGCGAGGAACTCTGGAGAAATTAAAAGATTCGTGGAAACAGAACAGATTGTTACCAACTTATTTTTGGATTGATGTAGGTTATACCGATGGCGATAGTCTCACCTTACTCAAAACCCTTTAAGCAATTTTTATTTTAAAATCACCGTATGTCATTTGTATTTTAATTATATTTGAACAAAAGTACGTGCTAACTATTGAAAAGATGAAATGTTGAAATTTTGCGGCCTTTTTACCCAACATTAAAATCGGTGAGCATCAGGCATTGTTGGTGTATGTAATACCTAGACGGCTATTCTGAATAAAATTGACTGAGCAGCAGGAAATGATGTGACTTTATTCACCATTTTCAGGCAATGCGATACTGCATTAAAAATTGTTGGCAGGTTCGTGAATTTTATTTTCTAACCACTAACTTATTCAGATTGGCATCCTCAAATACATTCCCTTTACTGGCGATGTTGAGGTTCATGCAAAACTATAATTTCACGGCTGTTGTGGTTCCAGAAAACGAATAATACCGATATTTTTGTGATTTTTGAAAGATAGTATGTAACAAAGAAAGGCATCATTCTTTGGGAAATTACAGTCGGAGGCTATCGTTCTATGTGTTATTCGTTAAATTTTATATTTGTGTTTTTCGAGGTAATTATGGCGCACATATTTTTTTTTGTTTGAAGCGATTCCGCAATTAAATGAAATATCAATAATCGTATTTATTAATCGAAGTAGATGATAAAAAACGAAGGCATTGTATATCGTTATATGTAACTAAATAAGTTGCACCTTGCAGTGTATTATCTGTCCTAAAAAAGTGATATACAACCACTTACCTAAACAAGTAAATTAACAGTGTGGGAAGTCTTGCTGGTGTCTGAGTTCAAAGACTAATTTAAATAGAAATTTTGTTTGATAAGGTCAGAAGGTTTCCTCGTCGGAGTGCTAATTTGACATCTCTTGAAATTTTTGGTTTGTACCCCACCAATGCCCCTAGCTCTGACATTTCCTTTATGGCATTTGGGGAGCGGAAACAATGCAGGCTATGTCTAATTGGAGTCTTATCCGAAAAGACAACGATTTTAAGTTTCTTCTCGGCTGTTTCACCTAATTACACAGAGTAAGAATCAGTCTGTGATAAAATTACATTATGATATTCTATAATTATTTAGAGTACGATTGATATTTTTATTGAGTTAGAGGAATTAATTTCTTATTACATGTTACCAGGATGTCTTACACACAGGATTAGAGTTTGTCGTACTGGTTCTTAAGGTTATGTCCCCGTGAAAGCTTACATTCTGACCGACTGATGAGATCGGCAATCGCGACCGGTCACTTGGGGATGCGCTGATGTTGAAGAAATTCTTTAAGCCTCAAATTAATTGGCTCTGAAGGTATTCATACAGAAAATCTGCTACTTCCAGTTGGATCAGGTCTAGTGTGGATCACGTCAGCCGTGGGTAAAATTTATCTTTGTTTATACTCACATTCTGTCGTTTTGGCATGGTGGTGCAAAATGTGATTCTCCTTCATCATTTCAGCGGTACAAATGAAACATTTTCCATGCCCCCACTAGGAGATGTTCATTTTCCATGATGGATTGCCCCAAAACGGCTCAATTCCCGGTCCAGGAGTTATTTTTTTCTGGCGCAATCCATCAGCCAAAAATTTTTACCTTCAAAAGTTGCATTAATTCAATATCTATGACACTTCGTCAGATATAACGAAGGCAAGATTGTTGAATGCGGTCGGAAAGACAGCCGAAATTGTTCTCGTGGCAGTTCTTTTATTATAGTGTCAAGTTCATCCCATTGTGTCACTCTGGAGTGATTAATTCTTTTCTTTATATGTTCATCATAGGAGATATAACACAGCGTTATCCTTATAAACTCTAATTTTGCTTTCGTCGAATATATAAAAACTACTTAAATCCGCCTTTTTAGTGTACGCTGACTTATTTTTTTTCATTTATTCATACAGGTATACTTTACAGGTACCTTACTACAGGCAAAGTTGTAAATGGTTAACGATTGCTTTAGTTGGTGTTGTTGGTAGGTTAGAATGATGATACATTTTCAAGGTATTTCTCTGAAATAGTAAAAAATAAGTTAATTGCCATGCATGCATATTGGTACGTAAAAAAACTTCTCTAAATCGTAAATGTAATTTCGTATAGCCACTATTCTTTCTTTTTTATGATTGGAAATATTAAATATATTTATTAAATTGCATGAATATCTCATGAGTCGAGTAAGGATAGCTTAAAATTAGTGATATTATTATTACTGTGTGCCAATAAAATTATGCGTGTAGTTATTTGAAAGATTTTTTTCACGTTTTCTCTGTTCCAAAGTTATTATTTTCTTTCTATATGGGAAATCATTACTGCCATCCAAAGTCTGGGGTAGCCAAATTTTCATAATACGATATTGAGATAACTCATAGCTGAGATTGGTTCTTTCGGGGAAATAACACCTTTGACGCGGGTGCCGACGAACAAGAGTTGGACTAATGGTTGAAATACACGACAGAAAAATATGCTAACGCAACTCAAACCATCACCTCCTCGCGAGTAAATCCACTCGAGTTTCATGCAATTGTTAGTGAATACTATTGGAGTTTCGTCGAATATCGATTCTTCCATCAGTGTTATTCCGGGTGAAATTTAGGCTTGTGTGCTTAGAAAATTCTGGGTCCTTTCCGATAGTATTCTGCATGTCAACCTGTTTGCATCCTAAATTTATTCAACATTACTTCATAAGAATTATATTTTTTCTTCATTTTTGGTTAATGAGTGGTAGTAAGAATGTTTCAAGTTAATTTTATCATAAACTAAGCATTTTTTTCAATTAAAGTCTACTAGGCGTTATCAAGAAGTGCGTGTTAAGTATTGCGAAGGACAAGATATGGACATTTTTTCTCAAACTCTCTCTAACATCTTCAAGCAAAAGAGATTTATCTCTAATGAATATCAAACCATTTTGATACTAATGATATCACGTCTCTTAGTACTTGAGATGGTAACTTTAAATTGTTTGAGTATCCCAATGCAGTATTGCTAAAGTAAAAATGAATAAAAAATAGAAATAACCTTTATGATGCGCGTTCACAAATAGCATAGCAAGAACCCTTACTTCAAGACTTAGTTCTTCAATCAGAACAGTCTCTTAACGTCACAGATCTTAGACCTGGTCATATAGTAGGTATACTCGTCCTCGTATATTCGTTGTAACTATGAACTGGTTATTCCATGCAGTCTCATGATATAAGACCATTGGTCGTTAATCAACAGAAAAATAGCAATTTAACGCGAATTTTGAAAATTATAGCTTTCCGATTGTTCTAAAATGATATTCTGGATATTTCGATATTGGTCTTTCTCTCCAGGAAATACCAAAGCCACTTCCTAATGATCACACTATTCAGCTTTACAAGTTTATGACTTTTTAAAATAATATGTTCGTTTCTGAATGGGGCACCATACTGCCTCTGTGATTACCTTCGATGTAAGGTTGCTCATCTTTTAATATTTTGCCCAAAAGAAGCTCTCGCAGTGATCGATCGTGTCCAACCACCTATGCCAAACCCACTTCGTTCTTGGTAGGTGTCCCTTCTCCCGGATAGTTAGCTTCTTCCTACCACCCAACTTATCAAGTCCCCTCCCTCACCACCGTTCACACTTTCCTCCGTAATCCGATCTCGCCGAGTCTTTTCCTTCTAGAAGGGTTTAGCAGGAGAGTTAAGGCGGAGGGTATTGGGGGGAGGGGGGGTAAAATGATGGGGAGGGAGGAAGGCCGTTGCCTACGTACGTTTCGCCTCCACCCTCTGGCCCTCTCGAAAGAGACAAAGCGATCTCCAACCCGTTCCTCACAATGCTCCACACCATTTTCCCCAAAATTTCTCCAACCCCTTCCTCCATGCCCCCCTCAAACTACTATTCCGAACCATCCCCACCCAAACTCCACTTCCCTCCCTTCTCCACTCCGACCCTCTCCTCCTCCTCCTTCAGTTCACTTCCCCCTTCCACTCTCCTCCCTCTCCACTCCCGAAATGTGCGAGGGAAAGAAGGAGATGATTTTTTCTCCGCTCGGAAATGGCTGCGGAGATGATTTTTGCCGGGTCGGCCCCCGTGGGAACCCTACTCTCCTATCCCGTCCCCTTCCTGCCCTCCTCCCCCTTTCCTCCCGTTCCCGCCCTCTCCCATACCCTTGCTCCTCCCCCCTCCATCCCTCTCTGACCATCCCTCTTCCGAAAAGGGAGAGAGGGGAAGGGGGGGAGGGAGAATCGGGGGTGCCGAGCGGGAGAGACATTCCCCAATCCTCCCCTCCTTCTCATTCCCTATGTCCCTTCCTGTTCCTCCCTGCCCCACACCCCTGCCATCCCCCCTTTCCCTCGCCACGCCCTTATTTCCCGCTGCCCCGCGTGATCTACTGCAGCCGAGTTCTCATAACTTCATCCGGCCCGATCATGGCCCGCCGGGGACTCCATGACAAATGTATCCTTCAGCCAACTTCAAATTAGTTCCAGCCTCCGAATGACGGGGGGAAACCATATTGCTACACGTAATATAACAAATAACGTCGTCCCTTGTCTTCGGAAAGGGAGACCACATTCTCCTTTCCCCACCTCCAAGCTTTCTTTTCCTTCAATTCTACTTCTCTTGTCTCTCGTTCCCTCCTCTATTCTCTCATGTTTTTACTTGCGTCTTCCTTTCATCGCTTGCGCAACCTTTATACGGTGCCACTCTTAAAAATCTCCCGACTTCATTGTTATATCGAAATTTTTTCCCAATTTCTGTTTTTCTGTCTCGCTTCATTCTTCTTTACTTCGTATTATTTTCACTCCCATTCAATCTTTTACATGTAGGCGATCTTAGTATCTCCTTGATCGCTAATGGAGGAAGTAGGTCGATATTTGTAGTTGGGAGCTATTTCACGTGATCATTCACCAGCTTATATCGACGAATTTTCTTTCAGTTCAGTCGAGTTCATTTTTTAATTTACATCATATGTACATGGCGTAGTAACCACATCAACCGTATTAAAGCAATGACTTTCTAGCTGTAATCGTTCATGACGATTGTACCAAAATCATGGTTCATTTATGCGATCTATATTGACATAAAATACATTCCATGGGAGTGAACTTTAGTAATAAATACTTAAAAAAGTAATTTCTCGTTAGTTTCAAAATATTAAAATGAAAAAAACAAGTAATTTTATTTATCAGATAAATTATTAACAAACTTATAAGCAAGTATTATCAGTTTTGCATGGTATAGGCATACTATATTAAAATCACTAACACAGTTTTAAATTTTTAACGAATTTTTTACACGTATACAGTTATGATCGCGATTTCTTCTTGGAATAAAGTATTTCATGGGACTATCATGCTAAGAGACGACACAGCCATTAGCTTTATTTTCTCTAATCCGCCAAAAAAAGTGTTCGAGAAGAGGGAGTGGCCACGTCAACTGTCATGTCAACTGACTAGTCATTATATATCCTTTCTCTTGCCTATTTTCTCTTGTGTGCATAATTCTTCTTCGCTTGTATCAATCCTTGTCATTAGATCCCAATTTTTTTAAATGTTTCCCCTGTAAAGCATCTTTTCTTTGATGAAACTATGGGCTATTTTAGCCTGTATTTTAACCTCTAAATGGGAACGGCGAGAAGGGCATGTAGTTGGATAACAATTTGATTCCCATCGACGTTTCATAATTATCACCTGACACAAATGCATTGATAGAATTTTCCTTTTTTCAATGATGGAGGCCAATAATGACAATCAATAAAGGATATGATGACTTTATTTTCAGATTCAGATATAATAGATTTTTGCGGTCGTTTGGGCAGTTAGAATTAACTAAATGAGGATATGCATATGATGCCAATTGCACGAAAATATGATGCAGTTAGAGGCGCAAATGCTCTTAAATATTTGTCTTTAATTCTCTGCTTCAGCAGTTTCATCCTCACATTCTAGGGGGAAGTGCGACAGTTGGTGGATGAAACCTCCCATATCCTTGCGCACACGTTCAGAAAGCCAACCATGCTCCTCTCTCAACCAGAAACTCCTAATTCACCATCTCTCCCTTCCTCTTTTGCTCCCGTTCGTCTGGGTCTGAATTGTCCCACCCTCCTTCCGCCTGAATTGTTCTCCCCTTCCTTCCATAAAGGCAAGTACCGCAGCCACCCCGAACGCTTTCTTCACTTCACCTCAGTCCCCAAGTTCCTCGTCCTTCCCCCTCCTCGTTTATTCATGTCTTCTTCCTTCTTATGCGTGTTTTCCTCCTCTTCAATCGTTCAGCCCGAACCTCGTTGGATTTTCACGTACAATTAACTCGAGACTACGTTTAAAATGTCCGTCTCGACTTAAATGCGTCATGATTTTTAGAGAACTCGAATTTCTTGTTGTGGTGACGTGGGACATTTCTATCTTTTTAGAAACGCAAAAAAATCCCGCAAATTTCAATATTTTGGTGTTCATAATCGATTTAAACGGAATGAAATGGAAAACAAGATGGCCTACTGTGCCACAAAGATAAGATTATCTGTGAAATGATTTTAGTCAAAATTGGGTATATTTAGATTTTCTTATTTTACAATATTTTTTAAGTATCAGTTTATGCTAAGGGGGAAGGGAATGTTTAATACGCATAACGCAGAAAACTTCAAACTCATTCCCCAGAAAACTTCAGAACGCAGTAAAAATAAAAATTGATTATCTGTTAAAATTTTAGAAGGCAAATTTTGGAGTATTTTACCGTAATAAGTATGCTTACATAAAAACAACTCGGTGTCTAATGAGAAATTTGTGAATATAAATTTCTATAATGTAATATTTTCAGAAAAAATGTCTACTTTCAGCAGGGCGTCAGTGATTTTGACACGAAGTGAACTTATTGCAAAAGTATGATATTATATTGTTTTTATTTTCCTATTAACCTACTGTAATTCTTAGGGCTGTTATGCTTTTCATCGGAGTATGATAGATAAAACTTGAAGAACTACTTGCTTATTAGATGGGAGTTGTAATGTGTGTGTTGAAAATGAGAAAATAAACACTTATGATAGCTGTTTTAACTTTAAGAACGTGGCGATATCAAAAAAGCTAGTTTTGATCGAAGTATGACGAAATACTGTTGTTATAAAATATTAATTGAAATTGGATTTTTAAACATTTCGAATAAGACTTTAATTTTGTAGAAAACTGTACCTTTCGTTTATCCCAATTAGCGAATGCGTCATTCTGTCATAGCAGCAGAGAAATAACTATAAAATTATCCTGTCGTCTCACAGAGTTGTTGTAGACACTTCTTGTTTTACTTATTCAGACACTATCTCAGGAGATGGCTACTTACGGTTAGTCAGTGGACACTTTTGACCCGATTTAATTTAAAATCGATGTAGAGAATGACGCCGTGTGTGATCATGTGGTTAAGTTACATTCATTTCTGTCCAAGTCTTTTTTCCAATTTCTGTTGGTATTAGATTTGTGTTTCACTGTCTAATTGAAGCCCCTTCACATTAATCTGGGGATAAACACAACATAAATGCTCGTTGTAATGAACGTGACTTGAGTTTTTGTCCCGTTCATTAGTCCTAAGTAAAGCGGCCTTCAATGTCCTCTTCCATTAATTATCACCTATAAGTAGCCACTTATCCTTTGTTCACTTTCAGAACTTTTGGTTAATAAAGGTATGGTTTTAAATAATGTGTTGGAGTATTTTCACTTGGTTTCTAATCATTAATTTCAGAAATTGTCTCGACATTTTATTTTATCCATACTATTTAGTTGTGCCCTCATTATGATATACAAGGTTCATCCGGAAAATAAGTGTACTGAGCTCAGGAAAAAAAAATTATTACACTTTTACATATCTTAAGCTAATATTCCTCAAATAGGACCCTTGTGAGTCGATACACTTGTTCCAGCGGCGTTCCCATTCCTGGAACGCTCCCGCGAAGGCATCATCGGGAACCTCTCGAAGACACGTCGTCACGGCCTCTTTGACGGCGTCCAAAGTCCCGTATCACGTTCCTTTCAAACTCCTCTTTATCTTCGGGAACAGAAAGAAGTCCGGTGGTGCCAAGTCCGGGCTGTAGGGCGGGTGCGTCAGCGTTGCCACGCCGTGCTTGGCCAAGAGGTCCGACACGGCAAGCGCGGTGTGAGACGGCGCATTGTCGTGATGCAGCCGCCAGATGTTTTTGATCGCTGGCCGGACGCGGGCGACTCGTTTTCGAAGCCTGTCGAGTACTTGGACGTAAAATGCAGCATTTACGGTTTGTCGTTCAGGTACAAATTCGTAGTGGACGACTCCCCTTTTGTCAAAAAAGACAATGAGCATCATAAACTTATTTTCCGGACGAACCCTGTATAAGAGTCCTGCTTATTCAGATCACGGGCGGAAAATGCAGATGGAACATCCGCGGTAACGATTTGCATTTCAGCTGTGCTAGTTATGCAATTTGGTTTAGTAAAATATTATTATTATTATTATTATTGTTTTGGCCGTTTGAGGAGTTTAACTTCCTGATATTTTTTGAAATTTCGGGAACGGGATGTAGAAATTGTTGAGAGTTCTCAGGAATCCCCAAAATTGTATTTGAATATTAATTTTCGTACGTTACTAGTAACAGTGAGTTTAATATATAATATACTTGTACTATATTTTAAGCTTTCTTGATGATAAAAAGCAATGAAAACTTTATTATACCATACTTTATGGCATATGGTACGGTACTGCTTTGTTCAGGGACATAATTTCATTCGCATTCAGACACTGTGTAGAATTCACTATCGCGTCTACATCTTCCTGTTACTTTACCTTTCAGATTTTTAACGGAAAATACTTTTTTACAGCTAAATGGTTGTACCAGAACTGTTGAATAGTAAGCAATAGTCTTACTATTTTTCCAAAACAACCATCATCACAAATATGTGTATTTATATATATTTTCTCTGGTGTAAGGCATACAGGCTTTTTGTGCGGCATAGTTCATAAAAGTTTAGTAAATTTTCATTGTCGTTTTAATAGAATTTATGCATCTACGATTCGTAGTCCTGGTTTACTCATCTATTGACACATTCAGTTATTTTACTGTCGTATTTGAATGCACCGAATTTCTGGGTGTACATTTGTTCAACCTTCTGAAATAACTATGTATGAGTGAATTGAAGATGACCTTCTCAGCAAATATTCTTTTGCCTGTGAAAACTTTCCTGATGTACTCACTTCTCATACCGTCTTTAATTATAACTCTACCCAGTACGGCGTTTGATTACAGTATCTCTTACGGAATCGTAATTTCAGTCCATTGTCGTGGTCTAAAGTTGATATTTGTCCCGGGGAAGGTGAAGGTTTTTATTCATAATTTTTAATGAGTATTATTTTCCTTTTTAATTGATGAATGCATTCTGGGTGCTTATGTAGAATGCTGGTGCTTTGTATAGCAAACACTTGAAACAAATCTCGCAACGAGCTAATTATTTTTTCTAGCTTTTCTATAGCCAATAACATTCTCAATATTACGCAAATACACCCTTTGAGTCGTTAGTCTATTAAAAGTTAAAGAATGTTAATATTAAGAATTAAGAGTTAATTTAATTTATGTAGACCCAAGAAGAAAATATTCGAATACAAAAAAGTGCCATAAAACATTTTGATATGACATTGGAATATTGTATCTAGTTTGAGAATATTTGATGTTATATTACACAGAAAGATTCAAGAAGTTTTCTCGGGTTTCCCACCGGGTCAGGTTGATAAAGTGCACCGACATTTCGAAGGCTGACTCTGCCATCGTCTTCAGGATTCACTCTCTGAAGTGAACCCTGAAGACGATGGCAGAGTCAGCCTTCGAAACGTCGGTGCACTTCATCAACCTGACCCGGTGGGAAACCCGAGAAAACTTCTTGAATACCATACGCCGGGAAAACCTGCGATCCTTCATTACACAGAAAGAATTTAACAACGCGTTTTCATTATATTGCGTTTCAAATAAGATTACTCAAAACATACCCAGTTTAAAGAGAGTATTGCATATCATTTTTTTAAAAATGACTCGTTGGTTACACCTGAGAGAGGCACGAACACACGTCTGGAGGAAAATCGTCATTTAATCAACTGACTAATTAAGCGACTGCCATGGTTTTTGACAAAAACTGCTTATCGATAGTTTCTGAGATAACCCAGAACACTCACGTTACCATCAGCAACCTTGGCAGAGCTAAGATTTTCTGTTCTTGTCATAGCTGATTCTGGTGACGCGCTCCTGTGCTTTCAACGTTCTTTTAAACTATGGGAGTTTTCTAGCAGTTCTGGGAACGTCCGGGGGTCAAAAGGGTATTTTGTCCCGATTTATCGATTAATTTTTCTCAGGATTCGGAAATTGAGAATCCGTAAAATAATTTCCGAGAACGAGCGAGAATGTATTCCCGGCAGGAAACGCGAATCAGGAGACCAGAGAATATTTAGGTCCACCCATAAACACTTGTGAAATCACTTCGTTAAGGGAAAAATAATTCTGTCCGAACACTACTTGTCGATCCCAAAAAGCTGAATGTTCCTGTACTTCATAACATTTTAATGTGATGAAAAGCAATGCTATTGCAATGTTCTTCATTGTAATTGAAATTTGCTTCATATAATTAAGAATATAATGACTAGAAGTAACCGATGCAAAGTTGGATGAGAAAATTGGAGAATTCTCTTCAAATTAGAGAACTTTTTCTGGAATAAACTCAATGATCAGATCAACCAAGCTGTAAACGCTGCATGGAGACTTTCAATAGTGGTTTTTAGAAGGAATCAGGAATTCATTTTCTAGGAGAGAACTGCTTAGGGAAGATTGAAACAAAACTTGTATAATTTAGTGGATATTATATCCCATGATCATTCACTCGATCATTTTTGAAAATCTACTTTTTTGGACAAGAACATTTTTCTCTGTGTAGAACATTTTTCTCTATTGAATAGACAGTGATGGACTGTCTCACGTAGACATATTTGAGGTGAAAAGAGTTACTGGGAAAAGTGGAATACCTATATGATTACAAATTATCATTGAACTCATAATGTGGAATATAGGGCCACCATAAACCTCACACGTCTACAAAGTAAGCCAATCCTTCATCATGCATAGAATACTACATTTTAAATCCCTGGTTCATGGAGAAATTCTAAGGTCTTTAAATTCAGCAGGAAATTACTATTTTTCGTCTATTTTCACGTATATTTACACGGTAATTAAAGTCAATGAAAAATAAAAATAACCTATGCTTACATGATCTCTTGGTGTTTGTTGTAACTGACTGGTGTAGAAGATAAGGGTGCTTTGCGTTTATCTCATTAGTGTCACAAATGTAGGATCAGGGCATTAAACATAATACAATATTCCACTCCAAATTAAGGGTATCGCTTTTCTATCTCTCACTACGTTGTCCCTTAGCTATTACTTTATCTTTTCATGTTAAAAAAAATCAAGTCTCTGCGACGGGGTGGGCTCCTTAATTTTCTTCCATTTTTTTGATATTTTAACTGTACTAATTCTTCGTTACATTTGGCACATTTTTTCCTAATAGTCTTCATCACCTTACCATAATGCATAGAATTTACGCTCTATATACCTCCTCGGATGGTATTTTTCCGTAGATGATGGTTTTCAGAATGTTTCAGAAAAGGGAAGAATAGTTCTCGTTTCTAATGTGGTAACCTTTTTCCTGGTGTGTTGATCCTTACGACGCAAACTTTACTGTCGGCGCTTTACATATTTAGTGTTTATCATTGGTCCTTCACCACTAATAATTGTACGTATTCATCCAAACCTTTTTACACATTTACCACAGATGCGTTTTGAAATGGGCTGTGGAAGGCCCCCTTCAGAGTCCCAATTCTCCCCCTTGGAAACCGTATTATGGTTGGCCGCTTCTTCGATAGGAGGGGCTATTCCTAAAGACAAGCAGCTTCGCGGCCCGCCCTTTTTCTGAACCCTCTTAGCCGTTGTGCCGTCTCCTCCTTCTTCACCCCCCCCAACCCCTTCATTCCGTTCTTTTCCTCCTCCCCAATTACTCCGCAGTGGGTGATAACTGGCGAGGTCGTTTTCTTGACCGTCCCGCACTCTGCTGTTTACTCTCGCAATTACGCTCTCACAATCCCGTTCGCTCCATTCCCTCGGCTCTCCGGAAGTGCCACGGTATTCCCTTCCCCTCCTATTCAAGCTCACCTCTCCCCTTCTCCCTCAGCAAACCAACAGCGTTCTCCTTCGCCCCAGTATCGGATCGGCGAGTCTGCCGCTGCTTCACTCCATCCTCGCTTCCTCACCGAACGTCATTACTAGTATGCCAGAATATTTCACTGATATTTTCTCCGTTTACTCGCCCCAGAGTTTTCCATCATACTGTCGTTTGAACTCCTTCTTGCCTGGTCCAAGCTGTAAATTTTCAAGTTTCAAGCGTGAAGAACAAGTCTGGTCGTCATACGACCCGCTCTCGTACTGATTAAACCCCCTCGAATTTGATGTTTGTGCTACTCTGAGCTATTTTTCTGTTTAAAATGTAATCTACTCATTTTAGTACGAAACTTAAGGATGAAAATGTCATGTTAGCACCTGTTTTGCAAAGGTTTCCTTTCATTTCACCAAGGAAGAGACTATTAATGGCTCAGAGATATCTAAAAAATATACACGTGGTGATTATTACTATTATATTTAGGTAATCTACTACCAGTAAAGGTAGGTTTTTGATGGACAAAACTGCCAAATAAATATTTTATTACTCCTAACAAAACAAAATCCAACATCCTACTCTACAACAAGTCCCTCTTCATCGCTGTGCATTTCCTTCCTCCCTTCATCCCGTCCAACATCCCTATCCTATTCCTGCTCTTTCCTCGTTTGCCTGCCAATCAATATGCTTTGGGTCCACTTTTTCTGTCTCCTTATGATTATGATATGACTATCCCCTCTCCTCTCCCACCATACCCAGCCCGTCCTCATTTGTTTTCCTTTCTGTCCACTTCACCTTCTCCATCCTTTTCCACACCCACATGAAAAGTCTCCAGTCTACGTTTATCATCCTGCTTCAATGGCCATGTTTCCGTACCGTACATAACTACGCCCCACATCAAAGTTTTCGCGAGGCTTTTCTTAACATCTTTACTCAACGTCCCTGTCATCAATTTCCTCCTCCTTGTGAGTGCCTCTTTGCCTAGTGTAATTATTCTCCTTACGCCCCTACTCCTTTGACCATTTTGGTCCAAAACACTTCCGAGATACGTTAACAGATCCATCAGGTCTAGTTTTTCCTCTCGTATTTTAACGTTTAAGTAAGCCTTTCCCTTTCTAGAAAACTGCCTTGGTTTTATTTATATTGATTCTCATCCCATATCTATCGCACTGCATTTCCGATTTATTCAGTAATGCTTGAAACCCCCTGGCTGACTGACAAACTAGAGCTTGGTGATCATCAAACCTTACTGACTTTACGAATTCCCCGCTGACTTTCATTCCTACCTCCAGTTCTTTCCATGCCTCTTTAATCATTTCCTCCACATATACGTACGTTGAACAGTTCCATTGATAATGGGCAACCCTTCCTTATATCTCTTCCTAATATTGCCCATCCCGACTCTCCATCCCCCATTCGCACCTGAACATTCTGAGACATGTACAGGTAGCTGACTAGCATCTTATCCCTCTCCAGTATATTCCTATTTTTTGCAATCCATTCATTAGTTTTTCCCAATTCACTCTATCAAACGCTTTTTCGAAATCTACGAAACAGGTATATACCTCCTGATTGTATTATATATTTCTTTCGATTACTGGTACACACGTGGTGATATGATTTTCATTTATTCCAAAGGTTTTCATTGATTTATGTGATGTTGCTAATCTCCACGTCTCTTTATTCCTTTTATCATTAATATAGTTAATAAGTTTTCTATTTTTTTATTTGATTAAAGAAGTTACGAAGGTGGATAACCTCAGTAATTGTAGAAGTGGTGATGGTACAGATACGGTCGGCAAACTTCAAGAATCTTTTAAGTACCATCCTTTTTAAATGCATTTTGTTTCATATATGCTCTTCTTGTGCATTATAAGGGTGCATCACTAGACCGTTGCGACCGGGCCATTTTCCTAATTGTAACGAAATGTAAATGATAATAATAATAATTAACCAGAAGGTTAGCTTGATAGTTGAGGATAGAGCTTCTCTCATTTTGAATAGAGTGGATGATTAATTTAAATGGTTTTTTCTTGACTTAGTAAGAGGATGACGTAGAAATATAATCCAATCCACTCTGGCGGTATTTGGTTGTGCGATCCAGCATGGTGACAACGTACAAAATGTCATTTTGCTGCTGTTATAAAATTTATTCGGAGCTAGTCGTTAAATAGTCCAATAAGGGGGGAGATAGAAAAAGTTTTCGGGGAGGAAAAAGCTTAGGTGAGGAAAGGTTGCTTACTGAAGGAAGGCTGGGGGTGTGTGGAAATGACGAACGGATGGAGGGTCGAAGAATATTCAATGCCTGGGAGGTGTAGTAAGTGCATTAATTTCTCAGTGGTTAAATGCTGAAAGGACGTAAGAATGGGAGGGAGGAAAATTTTCATATTAATGAAATAATTGAACGTTGAAACATTCGTGGGATGAAGTCTTTCAACAGTTTGCATGCGTCATAAATTTTCGTTATAAACTGCAGAATGTATTTTATTCGCTCCTGTTCACTCATTAACCTTCCGGCCGTGAAAATAATCCACCATTCTGAATTTACATACTTTTATTACGCTTGAATCATTTCATTATCGTGGACGCCTTCTTAGCTTGAGGTATTCACCTGTTTAGTTCTGCGCTTCCGATTCCACTAACTTCCTTAACCTAATAGATTAATCAAATTAATTATATAAACCTTGTCCCTTAATAATATTTTTATCTCTATTCTCTTATATTTTTTTCGTCAAACGTATTTCCAACTCCTCTAGTATAAACAAGCAAAACCTTTACCAATGTTGCATGCCACAAATGTTGTTAAAAATTTAAACCTTTTAATGAAATACCAGTTTGATAAATTGTGTGAAAAATTTCGTATTATAATGTGTTTTGTCTAATACAACTGACACGATGATCGTTTAAATATCCAGCTCTTTTCCTCCAAGGGTGAACTTAACGAAGATCAATGAAAAATCTACCTCGCTTAGGATATCTGAGTGATATCTGTTAGAGAGACGTCAAACCTTAGGGACAGATCTGGGAATTCCTCACCCCATATAAGATAGAGCTTACTCGACTTCGGAATTGAGTTGCCGAGACAACAGTCCAAACATTTGATTGTGGAGCCATGGCGGTAAGTACAAAATTATTTTTAACGAACTCTAATAATGGCTCATTGTTAACACTATTGTGATTATTTCAGTTGTTTTTACGATTTTTTACAACCAAATATGTATAAAGGAAGTAGAAATCTCAACTAAGTTAGGTGAGATTTAGATGATACCATCGGAAAGATTGCTCTCCAGCCTGTGAAATACAGGAAATTGGTTTTTAATATAATCCTAATAACTCTGGATACTTAGGCGGGAAAGTACGAGTCGTAAGTTGTGAAGTTGTAAAGGACGGCTGCTAAGTTAAAGGTGTAAGTCGTTTGTTTCAATGTACCAGCGTGGTACTTCTCTGCATCAGGCTTGTATAGCGAAAGAACTAGTTGGGGAATGTCATAAATTTTCCATGAACTCGACCACTTGTACAAAGCCTTCATTTATATCTGTTCAGCGGACGAAAATTCTCTTGGAAAAGAGATTTCCTTTAACAGTCTTTTTATTTTGACATCCATTTCTCTAATTACTATTTGTGAAGCAATTGACAAAATACATGCGGCCATGGGGTAATGACTAAACCATAAAGTACTTGAAATGAAAATGAGACGAAAATGAACTTCTTTATACCTAGAACTTATCTATGCCTATACGATTGATATTAATTAATCATATTTACGTATTTCAATCCTGCTAATCTTTCTGATTAATTGCAGTCCTCTATTCTTCACTATTAAATCCTTCACCCCCTGATAGCTTTTCCGTTTCACGTACTTAATTTATCCTATATTCTCTGCTTGGCTCTAGGCTTTCTGTCTGCCTCGCGGGATCTTCCCTTCAATTTTTCCTTCTATTATGTTTCTAATTTATCCATTGTGCCTTAAGGTGTGTCAAATTCATTTAGTTCTTCTTTCTCGTGAAGTTCCTCACGTGGACCTTTCCTCTTCTTCTCTTCTATACACATAGTTCATTGTTCCTCTCTTTTTCTGCTCTTTTAATCTTCAGCATTCTCCTCCAGCTCTGTATTTCAAATGTCTCTATTCTTCGCTGGTCCATTTTTTCAATGTTTCATGTCTCAGTACCATGTTGCATACGAGCGTTTGGACGAACTGCTTCCTTAGTTTCAACTTCAGATTCTTTAAGCATAGTAGTTGTCTCCTCTTCATGGACGCCATCTGAGCTGGAGATAAGTTTATACGATTTAGATATTATAATAAACATTTTGTGAAATCGGACTAAGTCAGAGTGAATCATTTCACTGACACAAAAAAAAATCACTTCTAGTCGGATTTCATTTAGTGGCTGTTTATTCAAGATAGGGAATGATTGAAAAATATGTACTCGTATCAGCTTTCTGTAATATTTCGTCTCTTTTTAGGAAAATTACTTCAACAAAATCGTTTTAAATTATAGGCATGTGGAGAATGTTACATAGCTTGTTATGTATCACGTATCTTCTTTGATCTACGCATATATATCTTCTTGTTGGAATCCCTACCCAAAGTTGAATAAAACCCTAAATATGACCAACTTAATCACACCTTTTTAGGTTTATGCAATCAAATTTACACTCAAAATCCTTACTCTCTATGAAAGAGAAATTGCCACAGAATTAAAATTATGTTCTTGTTGGCGCAAAAGAATTGCGCCAAAGGCATTGTTCGTATCCTGTTCAAGGCGAATGATTTTTACACTTTGTAATTGTTGCAGTATAATTCTTTTCGCGTTTTCTATAATAGAATCCGTACATATTACGTTAGAATCAAGGAAGCAGTTTAAAAAATACAAAGTGTACGTAATATATAAATAAAAGTGGTACATTTTTACTTCTGCAGGTAGTGAATCTTCTAGTGTTCACAAGGTCCTGCCCATTATTTTTCTTATACTCCTTATTTCATTTGTCTCCTTCCCTTTCTTTTTAACATCGAAATCATGTCAGTTTGTCAACGATGTGCAATTTGTGGATCTGTGTGATGTTGAAAAATAAGTACCACAATAACAATAAGCTTGTCTATTTAGTGAGTGATATAAGAATTGAGAATATTGTATAAGAACACGTAGGTATAGGTAGGTGGAAAAACAGTGATGATTTTTTTTCAAGCAGTTATCCAGAAAAAAAATTGTTAATATTAGTGAACAGTTTTGGATTAAAATATTTACAGATCATTTTAATATTATCCTATATTTTCAGGGAATATTTTAATCCATGGAATAATCAAATTTAATTGGCCTAAGTAAACATTCATCAGAAGCTCTGTAGGGTGTAAAATTTACGACGTGATGGTTTACACCAGACGCTTATATCCTGAAGCACATCACTGGATTTCCCTTCAGGATTTCCGGAGTATTCGCTTTGGTTTCTGAATGTTTGTGCTCAATTATTTGATTCGAATGAGGATGGATTATATTTTCGACTCTTGCACAATTACAAAATTCAATCTGTATCGAGTGCACCCTTAGAAACCAATAAACGTCGAAGCTTTGAAGTACGTAAAATAATTAGTTAATGCATATTAACATTTTTTTGTAGGTTTCAACTCGTTATTTAAAAAATGAATCCATTCTATTCATTTGCTCGCTGCTGGATTTATTTCTCTTTCAAAATTGACGAACACTGGGGTGGCGTGAGATTTCGCAGCGCCGTGGGAATAGTGAGATATAAACAGTGACTGTCAGTCCGATGTTTAGTGTTCCACTTTCTCTACTGATTCATCCAGTAGATACATAAACTATAATTCCAATAACCATGCACCGACTATTTCATTAATTCATCTTCGTTTTTAACTTTAGCCTAATAGTATTTTTTTATAAAATTTGCGTACTGGGATGTATGTCAACAAGTATTTTGATTAATTGAAAGCTGATTTTTCACGCGATAGAAGCGCTTTTTGTTGCAAAAAAAGAAAATATTTTGAACCGTGCAATTAACCGTAAGTACTTAATGGTCTGTAACTATATTATAGGGTCAAATACTTTGAATGGGTATTCCGCTGAAAGTAAGACTCCATTTGTTTCCATCCACCCACCAATGAGAGAGGAGCATTTGGCGAAATCGTCGAGACGGCTGTGGAGATGAGACAAAAAAAATAATGGCAGCTAGAGGCGGAAGGATCACCGCGGGGAGAAGATTTGCGCGTTTTTTCGGGAATAGGAACGGGGTAAGGAGTAGAGAATACGGAGAGGGGTCGTGGAGAGAAGAGCGTGTGTGTGAAGAGTTAGAGAGAGAGAGAGAGAGATGTGAGTGGGGAGGGGCACACAAAGTTAGCGGGGAGCGGGGGAGGGGTGGGTGCTACGTGGAAGCAATCGTAGTTCGGCGCGGAGGCGATGTGCGGGTCGTAAAGAGTCGGAAGGATGGTTGCGGAGGATGGGTTCGGACATGTGCCCTTCTCTGCGCCCTCCTTGCCCCCTGGAGAGATGGGGCTTTCGGGGGGGGGAGAAGGGGGTGGTGGAAAGGTGGAACTGTGGGGTCGTGTGTGGAGTCTGCGGGACCGGGCGGAGGGAGGAGAGTGGCTAGGGGAAGGAGGAGGGAAAGCAACCGGGGGAAGGGAATGTTTCGCCCCAATCTAATGCCTTCGGCCTCCACCCGCTCGACACACAAAACGGACATATTTATCGGCCTACTGTCGGGAGTATGGCGGGAGGAGGCGGGCGTCGCTCCTCTCTTTTGTTTACGGGTGGTGCAGAGTGGGAGCACGGAGCGATACCATCTTGCTGCTGCGGCTCACGCTCGTCTCTCCAGCCCTCCCCTTCTCCATCGTTTCCCACCAAACTATTCCCGCCTTCGCTCTCCATATCTCTCTCTCTCTCTCGCTCTCTTGCCCCACTCCACTCATCTTCTTGCAAAACCACGTCCCCCACTGCCCTCCACGTCTTCGATTCGGAGTCCTCCTCTTTTCCATGAAACATCTCCCTAATCCTTCCCCAAACCTTAGCCTAGGTTTGAAAAAAATCGGCGAAATACTATGAGCTCAGCTTTCTTATCATAACATTAATTCAATTATTGATAATTGTTTCTCGTTCCATTCAAGAAGATTTCATACTTTTGAAGAATTAAAATTTTTTCTTGAGGTTTATGTAAATAGAGAAACACTCTTTAGGGAAGTATGTAGTTTCACTAATTTTAAGTCGTGAATTTTTAGTTTAAAAACGTCCTACTAGCTTCACCGTTCCAATATATGGTTAATGAAATATTTTTCATTTATTTAATTTATTTTATTTGGATTCATAAGTTCAGAGGTTTTCCAGTTTGTGTGGTTTCCTAATCCTTTACAGGCGTCCCAAGGGAATTTACTGTAACTACAAAATTTGTTCCCTAGCAAAATATGGTTTTATGGAGGTAAATATATGCAGTTTTTCTTTACTATTCAGCGAAATGTAGGTTCAGCTTTTTAATTTTTAACACGGAGACAACACTATAGTTATATTTACATTTCAAATTTCTGGTAAAAAATCCGTGACTATGTGGTTGAATATACCTTCAGATCAGCGTTGTCGATGAATTTCTGTCATATGATTGAATTTTAGTTACTGATCCCAAGAAATTCAGGGTGCATAGAAACAGGCTGCTACTCTGAATGCAAACAACAACAGAGAAATGTACGAGTACAATAATCAAGGCTCCATTCAATTTTGTGACTCACATAATATGAGTAAGTGGCGAAACGTCACAAAAATTGCATTTCAGTTGGTTGTTATTTCATTCAGCGACCATAGCTGGAAAGCAATTTACTTTCTGAGAGAGAACATCACTGATATATTCCTTATTTTGCTTGTGTGTATTAAATCCAGTTACATTCATACAATTTCATTAATCATTCCATTATCATTTCAAAGAAACATTAAGTTATATTTCAACTTACGTAAAATCATCGTCATTAGATGTTCTCCATAGCAGGGTTACTCCATGTCTCATTTTCTCTTTCAATTCTTCTTCGTATTCTTAATTTTATTTAAAGAGATTGTTATGGGAACTCTCCCAACGTATTTTAAATCTTTTTCCCTCTCGTGTTACTTTTTATTTTCGTTAACTGAGTGTTTCATGCTTTTCATTTCCCATATTTACCTATTGAGCCTTTTTCCTAGAAATTTTGATAAAAACTGGATTCCTGATTGTCATGGATTCCGTGATCAATTTCTTTTGAAGATTGCATTGCTCTTGCTAATGAACGATAGAAATATGATATTCATGAACTTAATTATGCCACTGGTGGGCCTGATAAATTCAAGAGGTGATAACTGGAAGTTCTTAATAAGGTCAAGACAATCTAAGGTCCGAAATAAGTGACACTTCGTCCACTTGTTGGCATGTTTTAAGGTAAACGGGGTTGTGGCTGTGAATGTGAAAACACCAGCCGTGGGAAGAATGAGAGACAAAATAAGTTAAGTTACTAGCAGTCCCATCACACCTCAGGAGCCTTAATGTACAGTAGCAAATGTACAAACTCCCCATTCTCTGACTCACACTCTCCGCACTCGGTAGAGGAGAAAATGAACAGCCGGATCACGTGTAATGCGGTAAGCGCGTACTGTAACCGGCTTTTAACCGGGGCCAAATTCGGTGAATATGGTGGATGAGGCATGATTGTGGTGCTGTTTTTGGCCAACAAATCATTCACTCACAAGCGACGATGAGTGAGCAGGTGCATTATCGTGATGCAATAGCCATAATTTGTTTTTTTCACAATGCCAGACATTTTTTTGTATTGCATCTCTCAAACGGTACATAACTCCAAGGTAATACTCCTTAATGACCGTGCGATCTTGAGGTAAGAACTCCTGATGCATTACGCCACGGTAATCGAAGAAAACAGTGAGAAAAACTTTCACATTTGATCGAACTTGGCGAACTTTTTTCGGTCTTGATTCTCCTGTGTTCTTCCTTTAGGACGATTGGGTTTCGGTTTTGATGTCATAACTATTTACCCATGATTCATCACCAGTTATCATCATTGGCGTCATTGAACAGCTCCTGAACGATTCTCATGCGACGGTTCTTCTGGTCAAAATCAAGCAGTTTCGGAACGAATCTCACTGACATACGTCTCATTCCCAAAACATCCGAAAAAATTGCATGGTATGAACCCAAAAATATGCTAACATACTCAACAACTACTCTAATTTGATGATTTCTCAAAAGAATTTTCTTGACTGCTTCAACGTTTTCATCTGTTGCTGACGTGCTAGGGCGTCCTTCGCGAAATTCATCATTGGCATTTTCTCGACACTCTTTGAACAGCTTGTACCACTCATAAACATATTTTTACTCAGAAGAAACTCACCGTATGCTACTATCAACATTTCAAGTGTTTTGGAGCAGTTGATTCCATTTTTAACACAAAATTTTATGCAAATTCTTTCTTCCATTTTTTTTAAGATAACAGAAAAACACCGAGCACACCAAAACATATCTAACATATGTATCTGTCAATAACAAACTATATGTGCTATATTTTTGAAACTGTAAACAATAGTTTGGAAAATGTGTATCAACACAACAAAACAAAAAAATCGAAAATCATACACATGTTGCCCCGAATATTTGAAAAGTCATCCTTACTTTTTGAACACACCTCGTATAAAATTTAGTCAATGCTAATCTATCCTTGTGGACTTCTTCCTCCTCCATTGCATGCGCATATTGTTTTAAACATGCTCTTCTATTCCTTGAACCTCTTGTATAATACTTATCTTCGGAGTCTCTTCGACCATGCCCATACATGATCTCCTTGCTATATCCCTTCATCTCAAACTATTTTCTCTCCTTTCCTTTGTCTTATTTATTTTACTTATTTGTCTTTGGTTTAGTGTTTTGACTCAATTTATTCTTTCAGTATGACCAAACCAAAGTGGCACGCTTGTATATTACTGGTGCATTCAATCGACATTTGTTCGACCGGTTCGACCTACTCTACCGCACCCCATTTCTCCTCCTTTTAGCACAAACGTTACTCAAGTAGCTCATAGCGTATCAAGTCTGCATTAATGCTCAAACTGGAATTTCTGAGTCTCACTTTTATGCAGAAATGTCGGGATGAGTGGACTTGGATTTTAGAGAAACGTAATTCTCGTTAATTATAACTATATCTGACTCTTGATTCGTAGAACGACCACGTGTAATTGGCCCTCCGTTGTACTCATAATTGACTGAACCTGAACTCTGCCTTCAATGTAATTCCTCATTTAGAAGATATTATTTTTCCCCTATGACTTACATTTCATTGCGCGAAGTCTCCACCCTTACTATTTTCCCACTCCCATCTATTCGCTTTCCGCCCGCATGAATTTTTCCTACTACTCCCATATATATTTTTCCTCTTCCTCACGTGTCCCACTATGCACTCACTCACTCCCCACGCACGCCCGCCGCCTCTCCGTTAAAAACTGCCGCGCGTCCCTTCTCTTATTTTTTTCCCGGGGCATTTTCGCCCCACTTCCACCATCTCGCCCTCCCGCTTCCTCCCTCCCCCCACCTCCGTCGCACCCCCGCTCGCTAACCGTCCCACCCACCCTCTCTCTGCTCCTCCTCCACCGCCGCCGCTGCTGCTCCAGCTAGTCTGGTCCCCCCCATGGGATCCCAGGGCCCGCGGAGACCCACCCCCCTGCGCCTCTGCGTCGCGGGGGAACCAGGAAAAGTGACGGAAAAGAAATTAGAGGCAATGGGGGGCGAGGGAGAAATATATAAGCAAGCGAATGTGTATTTATGTATTCCGCGGCGAGGGAATGTCTCTGATATCCCCAGTGGGGGAGGGTTTTTGGGGGTGTGGAGGAGGGGGGGGGAGGTAGGTAGGTGAGGTCGAAGGGAGGAGGAAAGAGGGAGGTTGGTGCGAGGCGCTAAGGAAGAGAAGCGGCGGGGTGTATGAGCGCTGGGGGCTTGATGTAGAGATATTCCGGAGTGGGGTGAGGAGTGAAGGAGGAGCTGGTCCCTGCATGCACAAAGCAGTGAGCGAATGGGGCGAGCAGGGGATATGTGATGGTGGCTAAGGAAAATGCGGATCGGGTTGTAGGAAAGAAGTTGGAGGGGGAGGAAGAGAGGGTGGGTGAAAAATGGAAAAGAGGGATTGAGGGTGGAAATTTGCGACGCAAAGAGTGTGAGGATTTTGTGAGGGAGGGTGAGGGGGCGGTGAAAATTTCGGGTAATGAATGCCTGATAGAAGCGGGTGCTTGAAAGTGTAGTGAAGAAACTTGCAGAAAAAAAACAACATTACAAAAATTCTCAAAGTTCCCTAAAGGATCATGGACCGACTATCTATGAAAAAAGAAAAATCCTTTTAGGGAAAAACAAGCATTCCAAGGGTATATGAGAGGAGTTTGGGAATAGATCGCAACATATCAGACACCTTAGGATTTTTTTTACTTTACTCTTTGAATTCAATGTTTTAACCTTTGTTAGAATCTAAAAATTTAAAGGAAACAAGATATCTTAGGTAGGTAGGCTCATTTTCCCCTATTTATTCGATTGATGAACCCATGTATTAAAAGAATAAACCATATATAAGGATACCAAAGGAAATAAAGGATTCATTATCAATTTCAAACGAATTGATTCCCTTTTTAAAAGAGTGTCCCGGAAGTAGATTAGTGCACTGAAATCGTAGCTATTAAGTCTAAATGAAAATCGGGTGACATATATTAGATTAGATTAGATGACATAGATAGGAATGGATGAGTGGCTTGCAATTCGGTGATTATCTTGAATCATTATGACTCGGAATCACTTCAAAATCATTGTCGAAGTTGTATGTGAAGAAGCGCTTCAATAAATGTAGAGTCAAGGAATTTTTCATCTGCTAGAATCATACGAAAGATAAAAAAAAGACAGTCGGCGGGAGTCCAGATCGAGGGAATCGAATTTTAATCGCCTACCCCTGAAGTAGCTCGTCACGTGTTGGTACACCTACAATCGTCTTGATTAATATTGATTCTTTTTTGTTCGAAATGCATCATCCTACCTTAAGTAAGTACTAAATTACGTGGCTATCTCTGTTTTTTATAATACATTTTTTGTTAATCTTCATTTTGATGAGGGTGATTTAAGACCGTGCTTTTAAAGAGTTTAAGTACAGAATAAAATTACTCTGTGGCTAATGAAAACACCTGGCACTTATTCAATATGAGTATTAACTATTCTCATAAAACACTTCCTATGCATATTCTTATTTTAATTTTCAAGTGCAATTTTCTTTCCTTTTTATGTTCAAGTTTGATCTAACCGAATTATTATGTATTCTTAATCTCTCTTCTGATTTGATGTCCCTTGAAGCATACTTGCCTTTTTAATGAGAAAATATTTAAACCGTATCAATTGTTATCAAGAGGTTTCTATTGAACCGGCTGTTCCAATTCGACTAATTAATTGCTCTGAAACGGATAGTTTTATCCTATTTTGTCGTGGCCGGCTAGCATAAAGCTCGAGTATTCCAATTACATACAATTTTTAAGGTATGGACCTCGTTAAGTGCAATTTTAGTTTTTGAAGAATTTTTTAGAGCGAAATAATCGCATGTCAAATTAATATAAATTTACTAAGTCTATTACTTCTGAACTGTGTATGTCTAGTTTATTATCATTTGTTTTGGGGAGTGTGGCAATTAGGTTTAAATTTTTTATGAAACCAAAACATATTAACCATTTTATTAGTCTTGCAAATAGGTCGTAAATTATAAATCACTTCGCAACTTAAATAACATTGGAAATGTAATCAACAAACTACGCTGTTACTGTAGATGGATGAATAAACTGTAAAAAATCTTTTTTGGGAGTGACTACTCATTTAAATCCAACACCAATGCAATCAATACGAGGTTAGGTTGGATAGGGACGAGTAAGTGGAGAGGTAGGCTCTTCAAACAGCAGGTCGGGGGGGGGAGGCAGTTTCTTTTCCCATGGCGCCTGTGGTTTCCCAGGAATATCTGATACAGAACAATCATAGAGGTTGGGTGAAACTGGGGATGCTGAGATATGTACCCGAGAATCGAACCGATATGACATTAAAGTTGATATACGCATCTCAGTGTAATACTTACATTAGTTAAATTAACTTAGCTCATATAATGTCTGATTGTCCTTGCTTGTGCCTGTATGATCAAAAAGTATGTATTTCAGTGCGCCTTATTCAAAATATTGTTTACCCTAATTGCGGAGCTAGGTGATAATTTTAATCCTCAAAGAACAGCGTTTTGTGGTGTAACATTCGGATTACTGGAAATAAAATAAATCGGTATCCTTCTTCCTATGGGGTTTCAAATGATATTCGTTGGTTTACTTTCTTCGACGGCTTTATGAGGGTGCTGATTCTCTGGGGGCTTTAAAAAATATTTTCTGAGGATGAGCGACGTATTTATCAGCATTCAATAAAAAAGGGTCTATTTCACTGTGAGGTAAAAAGTACTTTGAAGTTTTTATTAGTAGTGTGTAAAACTATTTGTTGTGGAATTAGATTAATGTTCTCATAGACGAGGACATAGTGCATTCAATTCATTGTACCAATTTATTCAGACGACATTTTTATGCGTTAATTAAAGGTTTTGGTATGATATATGGCACAATTTAGCCATTTAATTCAAATTATGGCACGATTTAGACTGAAATCACGATGAAATATTATGTAAAATTGCAGTTGTTCTCGAATTTTCGTCTATTTTATAAGTAAAATGGTAGAGGGAAACTACAACCAATTACATGGGGTTGTTTACCCTAATTTAAGCTATTTTCACTTTTCTAGATGCATCCCGTTGAGGGATCAATAGGGATCAGAAGTGGGTTTGCGAGGAGGGAGAGAAAGGGCAATCTAATGTCCTAAATGTACATTTAGCTCCGGAAGCGAAGGTGGTCCTGAGAAAGGGAGAGTGGCTGATGGGGGAGAGATGACCAAAGGACAGATATGGAATAGTGATGTATGGGGATGTGAGAGGGTGGCGTATGGAGAGAGGAATGGGGGTGGGTAAGCCGGAATGTGAGGAGGCTAGGCTAGAGGTTAGTGGAGAGGACAGGGTTACGGCCCAGCTGGCCACTAAAAATTCATTATACATGTATAGTGCTAGGTACTAAAAATTTATTATGTAAGTTAACATTAATATGTCTACAAATTGCCTAAAAAGTCGCTCATTTAGTAAGCGTGTTGATGTTGCATTGTTTTCAATTGATAGCGATGAAAATGCCATGAAAACCTTGGGCCCTTTCGAGCAAACAAGTGCAAGCATGGAAAATTTCAAGATAATCAAATGATATAATATTTTATTTTCTGAATAATTTTCTTATAAATTATTCAGATTTTACTTATGAAGAGTAATATACCGTTCAAGGTAGGATGTGATTGATCCAATACCCGAGGTCTGTAATATTTCTAAGCCCTACCAAGCACTACACTAAATATCTGCTCTCTATAACCTGTATTAAAATAAGACATTCTTTCAATTCCCATCCAATCCCTTACTCTAACAGTCGCGGTTCGGTTCTATTTTCTGCCGCTGTCAACTTGCTACTGAAAGGATTTTTTGTGACGACA
Organism: Hetaerina titia; assembly: GCA_037158775.1. Taxonomy (NCBI): domain Eukaryota; kingdom Metazoa; phylum Arthropoda; class Insecta; order Odonata; family Calopterygidae; genus Hetaerina; species Hetaerina titia. The sequence continues at coordinate 88,486,157 of CM073772.1, forward strand.
GTCAAGGATGATGTGAATTGGGTCCAGTAGCTGAGAGAATTCATTTTAATACCTGGTTCCATAATACTTGCATGGGAGAAATCATTGAAATGGTTTCTCCTTGCCCTCCTCAATAGTGTTTTTAACGTGACGCTATTACTTTAAATGGTTGTCCCATTTGGTCAGATGCCATTGCGGCCACCTCGTTGACAGACGTTGCATTGACTACCATTCTTTTGGCTCCGACTCTTCATCCTATCAACTCTACCATGCGACAGTGTTTTTGCTCCTGCCAGTACAGCTCTAGGGGTTATCAGAACGCGCAAGCCCTTCCAACAAACTCGAGGTTCCATTTGGTGGAGAGAGGGTTTCCGGGTGCCTATAGTTAAATGGTCGCAATCAATGAAAACGTATTAATTGCGATACAAATTCGGTATATTGCAGGTTTGAAAATAGTACATATTTCCAGGTGACTAATATAATGAAATACTAGGAGAGGGAGCTCGAGTTCATCTGATGGTACGTAACTATGGAAATTAATCACTCGCATAGCATATATATTAGCTTAAATGTATAGGTTATTGAAATCAGCAGTCGTATATAATGTGATCATGTGGTCACAATTGCCGGGTTTGACAAAAAAACTGGCCCTCAAGGCGTAAAATGTCTCATTTACCATCCAAAAGGTAATTTCCCCAAAGGGTGTATGGCAGGGAATGTTTGATCATAAGCTGTAAGCTTAACTTATGATCATGAAGATTAGAAGACAGTATTAATATTATTATATTAATTATTATTATTTTTTCATGCACTTCATGGGTGTGCTTATCACTGATTTCTGTTTTAATAAGGAATTCAATAGTTTTTATGGTTTATTGTTATCTATAGGCAGTCTAGGCCGGAAGGAATAGGAAGGAAGATGATTATGAAAAACTGATAAAGTGAGAAGGAAAGACAAAGGAGAATGGAAGAGGAAAGGTATAAAACGTCCTCTATATAATTTATAATTTTCTTCAAAAAGTTTAAAACACTTGCTTTTTCCCTGCAATGAGCCTTTTACTTGGCTCATAAAGCTTTATTGGAATGTAGTAAAATTGAAATCCTTTCTTTTTGTATTTTTCCTGTCGAGTGCAAACGGATATTGTAAAAGACGTATACCCTATTTCATTTTTTTGGGTGTATAATTCAATTAAAACTTCAACCGTTTCGTTTTCCACCTTTTTTTGCTATCCCTCTTTTAAGCTTCAGTATTTTACCTCGCAGAAAATAGGAGGAAGAGAAAATAGGCGAGGAGAGGGATTTGTTGGTAGATATCCTATGGAGGCAGAAAAAATGGATGAAAGCCGTATTGAGCGGCAGTGGGATGTTGAAGAAGGTAATAGAGGGGAGAATGTTAGGCAAACGAGGAAAGGGTCGGAACAGGATAGAGATGTTGGACGATATGAATGGAGGAAAGAAGTACACAGAGATGAAGGGAGACCTGATGTAGAGTAGGTTGCTGGATTGGGTTTTGTTTGGAATTACAAAATATTTATTTGATAGTTGTATCTATCCAAAAAAACTACCTTAACCGGTAGGTTACCTAATAATAATTTTACCTCGATATTATTTTTCTCTCATATTAAAAAAAAAATTTTGATAAACCTTACTGAAGATCTTTTATTTATTCTCTTCAAAGTCTTCGTTTGGAGGTCTAATGCACCACTATGGCTTTTTTGGAATACATTATCATCTTAATAATGATCCTTGATTTGTGTTGTTAAAGGGTTTTCACTCCCATTCCCAAACCCTTTCTGAACTTGATCCCCACCCTGCAACTCAACTTACGGAATCTTTGCTTTGTTTCCAATCCAGAAACCTATTTTTTGGATTATTGTTTTGTCTAATCCCAAAAATATTCAAGTCTGTTCTTCGAACTTCAAGGTTTAGGTACGTTACAGGTATCCATCCGAAATTTCCTACCGTGGTTGAATAGTCTCCATCTAAAGAACTGAATTAAGACAATTATAATTCCGAAAAATGATCCATTAATAACAATTAATTATATTAATTAATATTAAATATTTTTAAGATCCACCTCGTTTTTCTAATTAAATATATAGAAAAATGTATTTTTCGGGAAAATAATTTATCATCTTCTGCTTTCTCCGAATCTTAGTACGAAGATTAGAAAAGCTAATATTTTCATCTGCAGTGAAATGATCATTTCTCTATAATCATTTGAATTTTATCTTCACGAAAGATAGGTAGGATATCTAACTCTCCTCTAATTGGGGTATTTGGTGCATAATTCAAGGACTCCTTGCGTTAAATGACGACACATTTAATGGGTTTCATTCATTTGCATGCCATCTTATCCAAAGGCATCTCTTCGTCCATCGAGGACCACCGTTTATAGTTCACGGCCTAATATGTTTAATTTGCTCGCGTGTGATATAGCTAGAATTATGCTCGAATATCATCATAAGCCCTGGGACGCCCTTGGTATTTAAACAATTACTCTGGGTTTGTACAGGAACAATTTTTATGATATGATGTGCCTTGTTTTAGTCTGTGATAATATGCGGAAGGATGAAGGTATTATACGAAGGTGCACCAGAACGGAATTTGATTATGCCCATTGCCATCTCATTACTTGTACTTCAGCAGAAATGAATCAAAGGAAGTAAAATGAAAGTTTCCACTGGATTTGTTTTAAACGAAGATTATTTAAAAATACAGGAGGATCTTGTAATTTTAACGATGGAAGAACGACGAATGAGAAACGACATCTGGACTCGTAATAATCAACAAAATCAAAATGAATTCGTTACAATGAAGAACAATTGCGTATAGTATAGCCACCATTTGTATTGACACCCCCAATAGATGAGGAAGTTTAAATGTCGTTGAAAGAGGGAGGGCGGAAGGGGTGCAAGGTATGGGAGTTATTTCGTCGAAAAGAATAGAAGAGAGAAAATATTGGGCATGCGGATTGTTGTGGGGTGGAGAGAAAAGACGGACCCAGGGAAGATGAGTTACATATGCAGATCTCGATTGCCATCTCCCCCACTCCGAAGCTCGACTTTCCCTCCCTTTGATTTCCGGATCGCGAGAGAGAGTCAGAATTACTAAAGGGGTGCATGGAAGTAGTTAATGGCTGCGGAAATGATGGGAGGAAGTCCTTTTTTTCGGACGAAACGGACATTTTAGAACCCTTCGTACGCATATTTTTCTCTCTCTCTTCCTCTTTCTCTCCCTGCATCCCTTCCTCCGCATTGTTACTTTTAACCAACGCATCGGCAACCTCCGCTTTATAAATTTATTTTTATTTTCTAATTTTACGGAGTCGATTAAAATAAACCGTTCTCCGGTAGGAATTCGTCCCTCCGGCCCAGGGGTGCCTTTTCCGACGCAAGGCCAAGCATACTGTTCCTCCTTGAAAATTCCCAATTCACGCCATTTTTCCATAACGCTCAGTTTCTTTCGCCCTTTAGCCCGTGCGTACTTTTTACTCCTCCCACCTCCTATTTACTTCATCCATTCCCTATTCTCGCATTTTCTTACCCGTGGTAAGGCACTTTTTCTTCTTGGGTAAAAGGGACAAAATAGTGGATTATAATGAAACGTGGGTGAAGGAGATAGTAAGGGGTGTTTATATTCTTCTAGGGAATATGTAGGCAAGGAGAAGAAAATAAAATAGGAGTACGTGTTTAATGCAAAAGGGATGGGGTGAAATTTTTGGTCTCGAGATACCCTTGAGGATTAAGAGATGAATTGCAATTTTATGACGAGAAAAGTTCCTCTCTGATGTAAGGCTAAAGAAAGAATAGGCGAGATGTAAATTCTTAATGGGGCAGCTCTTGTTAGGAAAAGTAGGAGATTTTGCAGCAGTACATCACACGTGGAATTTGAGTGGCCTTACGTTTTTGTGCTGGCGACATTTTGTTCTCATCTGTAATGTTGTGTTTTCTCCAGTAATGTGCTTCATTATCCAACCAAATTTAATTTAGTCATGTTGGTTGGCAGGTTATTAGAACATCTAGACGGCGATGTTAAGGGTATTTCTTAGAGAGCATACTGTTTGAGTATCACGTGAAACCATTTTTCAAGCAATAGCACATTGTTGAAGTCCAGCCAATTTTGATTTTTGTGGCTCCCCAAAGATGCTGCTTTTTTACTTATGACGAATCAGTAATTCCTCCGAAATCCCACTGATATGCTTCAACGTGGCAAAAACATATGTTCAAAATAACATTTATTTTCTACCGAACTTAAAGCATTGCATAATCAAGTAGCTTCCCTATCTCCCATATACGAGTTTTTGTCCCTCAAACTTCAAACGTATTGATTTTTACCCACTATGACGACATACTGTTTTGTTTAACAAGTTACAATTCAGGTAATACAAATCATGCCACAATATTACGTGGTCACACCTACTTAATGGAGTTCTAATTCAACAACTTAGAGATAAAGCGCTCTGTTAACTGCTAAGAAAACATTTATACAGCAGAGAAATATGTTTAAAACCTAAGGTCGATTTGTCAATTTTAGAGTATGTTCAGAAATACAAAAAAGTTAGGGGTAATAAAAGGGACACAAAATAAAGTTGATTAACATGTTATCAGAGTTTTTAAGCAGCCAGCTTGGAATGGATGGCAGGAGAAATGGAGTTATAAATTACTTCAATAATTTGAATGTTTGTATATTCCTCACATTTTTTCTATCCCAACAAAATCTCTCATTTAATTGATATAAAAGCTTTCTGCGAAAGCTTTTTCAAACTGATTAATTTTATTGGTCAATTTTTTTAAATCTTCTGAAAACCTTTCTGGAGAAATTTTTACCTTTAGTCTTTTTTTTAGCCTATAGTATGTGCATTTTTTTCTGTAAAATATTTTCATGGTTTTGGAGATAAAAACCCCTATCAATTAGTTTACCTTGATATATGTCCCGGAAGTCGCCACTATGGCGTAGGGCAGAGGGTGTCAGGACCCCAATCTTTAAAAAATGGAAATGAAACAGTCTGCACGCCTATGGGAGCTGTTTCATAATGTATTTAAATTTTATCTCTCTTTGTATAATGATCATTAATTGTGTGAGGGAAGAGCAAGTCTGTTAATCGACCTCTCCGACAGACTCCCTAATTTTGCCACTTGTCCTACATACCGACGAAGTATGGGGATTGGACCGTTTTTTTCGATATCGTAAATAACTCGATCGATATATTTATTTCAAGATTAATCTAGTGTTGACCTTTTAATCTCCAGGCTCGCTCGTTACAAAATTTGCATTAATACTGTGATGCCAAATTTTTCATAAATCTTTCTCATTAACCCGGTGTGTTTTTATATAGTTTGTTCATCTTCAATCAGATTTTTTGGGACAAATCCAAAATTCTAGCAGCATACTTAATTTGATGTATTTATAACAGAACATGGTTGATATAGTTGATAAATATTAGATAATTCAAAGGGATACATATATGGTACGTGGATACTATTTTCCCTCGGTAGATCTAATGTGACGATGATACTTTCATGGTCAAGTATTTTACATAATCAGATTCATTTGATAACTTTCATGTTTCTTTGGTTTACCGAAGTTTGTAAAAAATGAGCAAAGAGTTCACGTTTTGAAATATCAATATATATATAAATATAAAATACATATATATATATATATATATATATATATATATATATAATATTATATTAGTAGGTATTAATTTTCGGCAAAGTATTGTTAGAAAGTATTTTTTTTTCATTGGTAGCATAATATGTTAAGACACAATTGCAGTTCCTTGATGAACACTATACGCTTTTTGCAATTGGAACTGAAACCGTATATTACCACTCTCTATTCAGTTTTCCGTAAATCCCGTAGAAGAGAGGTTTTTAAGAAAATGAGATCAAGGAAAAGTGTGTAGTTGATGAAGTGTAACGACAGATTTCAGAGGATAAAACGGACAAGAAGGATTAGAAAATGGAATATAAAAACAAAAACATTAGCTTGGGCAAAAAGGAAGGAATACCAGAAGGCAGTGGAAATATTTATGAGCGAGGAGAGGGAATTGGGTACATTAAGAAATATGAGAGAATCACAAAAAAGGGAATTTGAAAGCCGCAAATAAAACTTTAGTAATACTAAATAGGAAAAAGACAAGAAAATCATAGTTCAAATATGATATGCTTGAGAATATATAAAAGAGAAGAAGATTGCAGATTGTAAACTCAGAACTAAGAAGAAGATTGGGCACTTGAACAGTGGTCATTGAAGGAAAATTATAGGCATGGACTGGGGCCCTTTGAAATGTTTTTGTGGCGAAGGATAGAAAAGGTGAGATGGACAGAACGGAAAACTAACGAGCAATTCTAGGCACAGTTGGAAAGTAGGGGAGAATGTTTTGGGGAATCCAAGGAAGTCAAGAAAGATAGATAAAGTGTTTATGTTAGCGATTAGATTGAAGAATAATAGAGAAAGAACGTTAGGCAAACGGGGAAGTGGTAGAAAAAGAATAAGTATGCTGTATGGAAGGAAGGGTAAAAGGAATTATGCGGGATTGAAGATGGGCATGTTATACGTGTAGTGTTATACCTGGTTGTGTTATGTTAGGAGAGGAATGTAAATGTATGATTTTACCGCTGTATGGACTGCCGCCATTCAAAACCTATCTGAATTGGTTGAGTACCAGTAATAATAATATTCATTTCAATGCCATTATTTTATGTGGTCAATTTCGGAGTCCCTCTGGCCTTCCGTCACTCGTCAGAGGGTTCTAAGAAATTCTAAATTTCACCATTTTAATAAATTAAGCTACGGATTCTTCAATATCTTGATAATTTAGACAGTTCTATGTATTTATATATTACATATTCGTTCAGTACCAAATTATTATTACATCCTTTATTTTTTTACGAAATGTAATCGCTTCAGATCATTTAGTGTTGCATTAAATATTTTATGTACATGCGCAGCCATTTTACCCCAGTCATCTTTTAACTCGGAGCAACATGCATTTTCATCCCTCTTTTTGATAGAATATGCATAGATAATCTCAACTTTGTATTTTGAATGAAAATAATATTCTATTACTTCGTAACACAATTTTGAAATTTAAAATTTTAAGTTTATCCCTTGTGGTATCGCTGATTGAATGAACTCAATAGCGATTCTAATAACGCCTTGTATGAAATTTTGTTTATATAATCGACTGGTATATGCTTTTGCCCTAGAGAAATTAAATAAGATATGAAACTTTTCTTACTTAGGCACATAATATGAGAGTGTGATCATCAAATGTAAAGCTAACATCGATTCCCTAATATTAGTAGCTAGAGACTTTTCCTATGGTATAACAGCAGAAATTATAATTATTAATTTGGCACACAGTAAATGCAAGCATGAGTAATGTGCATTTCTTCAAAAGTAATTTTTACTGCAAATGTCGTTATTTTGGTTTTATTTTAATTTATAAACAAGTCTTGATCTGAAAATCATTTTTCAAATTTTTAATATTTTGTCGCCCTTACCTTGGAATAGTTTTGAAGCCCTGATGACATGCAATGAGCACAACATAATCAGCATGTTTTATAACTTATGAATCACTCCATTTTATAACCTATGCTCTTTATTATACTTTAAAAGTATAATAAAGAGTATAGGTTCCAAAATATAACCTTGCGGGACCCACAGTTTAGTCAAAACTAGAAAAAGTGATACATATCTTTCGGTTTACTGGGTAACTTTTAAACCATGAATGTAATTGACCACTTACTTCACAATAATTTTTTTCACAACTCGAACGATTTCATTCCTCACATTGAATTAATGCTTCTTGATTGTCCAATATTTTCTATGAATTAAAACAATCAGCCATGGAGTAACGCCTACTAGAAGATTTTTTCATTCAAAATTCGACGAAAAAATATTCACGCAATAAGATATTCTTAAAGAGCGAGAGTGGGAAAGAAATGGAAGAGGAGGGATGCGTAATTGCAAGGGAAAGTATGGCCCAGAGGAGGCACATATTGGTGGGGGATCCCCTTGGATACTTTAGGGAAAAAAAGTGGAACGTAACAAAAAGGGCAGCTATTGCGCGTTTCAAAAAGTGGAAAGGGAAGGTTTGCTGCGGCCCCGTCTGTTTTCACTTTTAACACCCAACTCCTCATTATTTTCATCCCTCTCCCCCCCCCCCCTCAACATCCTGCTTATAGAACTCTTCCCCCCTCCCCCATCCATTCCATGAATGCGTGCCGTGGGGTGGCCGCCGGGACTGGAAAGGAGTCCCTTGGAAGGGGAAGTTCCGGAGGGGTTCCGGGAGAGTTTTGAATGTAGCGGACGCGGTGGTGGGGGAACGTCGGTGGGGTTTGAGGGGGAGGGAGATGGTGGTGGAGTGAGAGATTTTGAAGATTTGTGGAGTTAAGAGAAGGAGGAGGGGGTTGTGTGGAGAGGTTGGGAGGGGCCAGCGGCAATCGCCCGAGGGCATTTCAATTTAATTTTTCGGAACCTTATCTCGGCCCCGGGTCTCCGAAATCGCTCCTCGGTGGCCAATAGCGCCTTTCGCCGCCGCCTAATTATGAGACGCATACATCAGGAGTTGGGGGGCAGTTGGGAAGGAGTATATGCGAGGTACAGGAGGCTTAAAGAGGGGTTGCGGAGGGGTTGTGAGCTGGTGGTGGGGGAGGTGAATCGTCGAAGGGTGGGAATGAGGTTTTGGATGGACGCCGAGAGTAAGCGAAGGGCAAGGCCGACTGGATGCACGTCGGAGGAGAGGCAGTTTTTTTTGGGATTGTGTCGTTTTCATTGCAATATTACCCGGTTTTTTCCACTCAGTACGATTTAAAGTCGGTCTTACGCAAGTTTCTGTTGCTGTAGTGTAAGATGATTAATATTTTTCAGTATCTGAGCACGAGCAATATTCATGCAAGTTGTGCCCATAACTTTCAGGATTTTTCACATTCGCCGATTTTTCTTGTTCCAACCGGATAATGCCAGATTATATATGTAATGATGGTGAAATTATGATGGAGAAGTTATTTAATATCTTCTTTTGAATCACTAAACACTGCACTGGGTAGTACACTTGTTTACTTGTTTTAAATAATGCTACTTTGAGAATTTGTACAATGCATACTGATTCGATTTTTAACTTGATTATATTTTAGTGCCTTATCAGCAGGTTAGTGTTTTGTAGGCGATTCAAAAAAATCAGCTTTTGACCACTGTGACAAAAAGAACGTGAATATATTTTCGTTCATGGCAACAAATAGTAATGATTTTAAGTAAAAGTGTTCTAGTGGCAATACCTTTTTTTATAATAACGTGATAACGAAAATATTCCGACACTCAGTATTGTTTGATTCTTCATCATCGCTGTAGCCAAACACTTCTGTGGTTGCTTGGTAATCATTATCGTCATTTTATCTTACCTGCCAACATACTACCTTGATCAAAAAGTTCCCGGAATAACCACCGTGTGGCGCTCCCATCGTTCCGATTTGAGTTCTGTTTTTTTGTTAAATTGGTACATCTGTTGTTGATATTCCCTTTAAATCTTAGTGTCATAACTTAACATTTGCAAAAGTTACGTAGCCAAGAGTACATCTATCTCTGTGTGTGTTGGCGATTTTTTACAATTGCAGAAATGGATTTAAATTTGCAACAACGAAATTGTATTAAATTTTGCGTAAAAAACGGATTTAGTGGCGCACGGACGTTGGAAATGTTGGAAAAGTGTTTCGGCAACGATTCTCTAAAAAAAACGGTCGTTTACCAGTGGCACGAGCGGTTCAGAAGTGGTCGTGAGTCAATCGAAGATGATGAACGCAGTGGCAGACCATCGACATCGAAAGTCGGTGAAAAAATTGATAGAGTAAAAGAAATGTTGGTCAATAACCGCAAATTAACCATCAGAGAAATATCGGAGGACTTGAACATATCCTATGGATCCGCCCAAGACATTGTGGTTAATGATTTGGGTTTCCGTCGTGTAGCGGCAAAGTTGGTGCCAAAAGACCTCAATTTCATGCAAAAAAGAGACCGTGTTGACGTCGCAAAAGACATGATTTGCGAGGCTGAATCCGATCCCACATTCATCAAAAGGATCATTACTGGAGACGAGACGTGGGTTTATGAGTACGACACGCAATCCAGACATCAGGCAAGTGAATGGCGTTCACCAAATGAGCCGAGACCAAAAAAAACCACGTCGTTTTCAGTCAAAAAAGAAGGCAATGCTGACGGTTTTCATGGATTACAACGGTGTAGTGCATCATGAATTTTTGCCAGAAGGCCAGAAAGTAAAAAAAGAGTATTATTTGGGCGTTATGAGACGTTTGCGTGAAGCAATTCGCCGAAAGAGACCAGAAATCGTCGCACAGTGCGTCGAGACCGTCGCACAGTGCTATCATTATTCGTAATTTTTTGACGAAAAATGCGACAAATACCATCCAACAGCCACCGAATTCACCTGATTTGGCTCCCTGTGACTTCTTTCTGTTCAATCGAGTTAAAAAACCATTACGGGGAACGCGTTTTAGCAGCCGAGAGGAAGTAATGGAAAAATCGCAGGAAGCACCACTGATGGACATACCGAAAACCGAATATAAAAAATGTTTCGAGGATTGGATCAAGCGCTGGCATAAGTGTGTTGCAGTCGATGGGGATTACTTTGAAGGGGACAATATAGATTTAGATGAATAAACTTGTATTTTTAATTTTCTGAATAAATTCCGGGAGCTTTTTGATCAAGGTAGTAGGTTACTCTCTTATGACCTTATGAGGGAACTACTGTACCTATAGTTCATATAGTTTATTTTATAGGTTACTATAGTTCTCTCTTTCTTCCTATTAAATCCAGGTCCATTATACATACAGTCTCTTTAAGGTCTGTTTTTGATTCATTTGCGTGTCTTCTTAATTTTCTCCTCTCTAAAACACTCTATTTTGTCGTCAAATTAAATATTTTGTGTATAAATTACGAATTTACGAAATTTGATGATTTGAATCCGTAATTCCAAAATTTAGAATCCATTCCGTAATGTACTCCAACCACGAAAAAGTGGTGCTTAGTAGAGAAATTATAGCGACGTTGATTGCCTTAGGCGTGTTGGGGAGTCTAAAATCTAAACGAAGTTATAAACAAAAATCTTGGAGTGTTTAAAAAAATATTTAAAAATGTAAAAAAGCTGGAAAATGAGTAACTATGTGTTCTAAGTTGATCACTTATTTAGAAGAAATATTTTAACACGCCTGGAGAATATAAGGGCTGTACCAAATTATAGCCGTGAAATAAATGTCGGTGGGTCACTTCACTGTTGCATCGGCGAAAGAGTTGTAACCTTGTCCTTTAATGAAGGAGGCTTGCAACGATTCATTCTTACGATACGATATACAGTATTCCACATTGCTCAGCTGTCAACTTTCCTACCTTCTGATGAAGACCAAACTTAGTGTACAAACAAGAGTAAAACTAAAAGCAAATAATTCAGAAATAAAGGATCCGACGGGAATGTGGTTGCTGAGAATTGGGTTATGAACGTATAAGCAGGATTCTAATTCATTGCAAATGGAGGGAAATATTGCAGCCATTGGCATTCCTGCAAGGCCTCAACGATAATCAGGTGCAGGGGGTATTGGAGCAAGAACTCGATGAGATCGGGAAAAAGTGTCGTTACTTCATCGCAATGCGAGACAGCAAAAATCCCATGGGGGATACACGACTTCGTTCAAATTCCATGGAACTTGAAATATGAAAGAGACTCTACATGCTTTATTCATAAACTCAGAAACTAATATTTACACGCAACATTACTCATTTCTCACGAAATACGCAAATAAACTACCGTGTGATAAGAAAACGAGTTTAGGAATTTTAGTCAAATATTTATGTTTATTTCTTGAAGTTAAAGAAAAATATGTGGCATGAGAAGGCATAATATCCCCCCAAGTTATTGCTTTATTGAGAATCTCTTTTAGCTACTATATATTTGCGAATTTTAATAGTGACCGTACATACCAATTATTAACTTATTGATAATGCTATTTTGATAAGTACTATACCCAGTTATTTCAAGTGAATAATTGTTTTAAGCATAAATTTAACTGTTATCTTAACGTTAATTTATCTTATTTTATTGACCTTAGTTTTTCAATAGTGTCTTAAAGTTCACGGACGGAGGTAAAAGAAAAAAATGCCCGGTTTTATTTTTGAACATGTTTCATCGTGTCACTATCGATGATTTTGCTGTGGTAAACCATTCTCCTGAAAACTTAAAGGGAAAACCAATTTGAGGTTTTATTTATAAATAAATATAATGATTTCGTTTGTAAATAACTGCAGTTTAAAATATAAAATATTATCAATATTGTATTCTTATTAAACTACGAAATAGTTCCACTCTGATCTACAATTTTGGCAGACGGAATGCTATTAATACGCATAATACAACTATTGAAATATTTTACCTGAATCAACAATAAGTTAACGCTTTCGGTGCATATGTTTTATGCTGGGAAGCGTTTGGCTGAAGTAAGTAACGATCGGTCGTTTTTCAAATCACATTAGTCCCGGTAAGAATTATCTTCCTCCCTAACTCTCCCACTTATTTTACGCCGCAGTCATGGAAAAAAATCGAGAAATTTACAGGTCCAGCGTCGCCAGAAAATGAGTAAAGTAGTGTAGCGGAATATTTATTGGCTTAGGCCATTATTAATTCTGCTTTTTTCTGAGTAAAGCGAGTTCTTTATTTCCTCCTGGAATTAAGAGAAAGGGAGCGGAAGGGGAGTGAGTGAGTTTGGGGGAATGGAAGCGGGAAGAGCGTAATGGAATGCATGGGAGGAAGTGAAGGATGGAGGATAGGGAGAAAAGGAGGAGGGAAAATATCGGGTGCCGAAGAAGGAGAGGAGTAGGTGGAGGAGGGAGAAGGGGCTAAAGTAAAGAACGGTCGTGGGACAGGGGAAGGGGTGTTCTCAATCCACTCCCGCGCTTTCTCCCTCTCTCTTTATTTTCTGTCCCAGAGGAGAGCGAAAAGTGGGCAGGGGAGGCGGGTGAATGTTGGAACGCTAGGGCGGGAGCAGGGAGGTGAGGGAGAGGGGTATGTTGGGCCACTGGTCCAACGAGTGGGGGGGGAGGAAGTGCCGCAAGAAAGGTGGAAAAAAATGAAAGAAGAGGAAGGAAGGGTGGAGGGAGGGGAAGGATTTTTGAACTCTTTTGTCGAAAAGTTCTCCAGTAAATACAGGCACCCCCTCCTCCCTATACCCTCCCTGCGCTCCACCTCCTCTTCTCCCCGCCTTCACCCCCAGTGCCCCTGTGCCTTTTCCCGAACCCAGCCAAGGCAGCGTTCCCCTCTACTCCTCCTAAAACCTTTCCCCCGCTGCAGAAAGCAGAACTCCATCCACATTCCCGTTCTCTCCATCTCTCCCCATCCCTTGTTTCCTTATTCTCGATTCCCTTGTCCTACTCACATCTGAAGGATCCTGCGGAATAGGAGCGCTCCTTATCTAGTAACCACGTACATCCCCTGCCATCAGATCTTTTTCCATCCTCCCCAGAGCTCCACTTTCGTTTTACTCTCACCTCAGTGTCTTTTTCTGTTCCATACCTTTCCTCTTCTATTATCTTTTTCTCTCCCTTTCTTAAAGGTTCACATTTGGTCAGTTTTTCATAATAATCCTTCACCATCCAATTATCGTCGTGAATATCTCCTTCCTTTTAGCGCTTATTTCATGGCAACAATTTTTAGCGGATGACTCCGTTAAAAGTTACTGTTGCGGCACCTCCCGCAGTTTCTTGAAATTCGCTTATTTATTATCTGTTTTATGTTTAATCTTTCGCAACTCTTGGATATTTTCCATATAGCCTTATCTCTGTTTTACACGTATATCTACGCTCTAGAAATATTTCCTGTTTCTCCTTGTTGTCCGTGATGTGTAACCCCTTCTTTTCTGAATAAATAATAATTCATCTAGTTTATGTATTCAAGTATTAATTGAATTAGGTAAATACAGGTCCGTAACTATGCGATAAATAACAGACCTTAATTAATTAATTAATCACACATTATTATTACTCAACCGCGTTTTTGGTTTTCCCAAGTGAATTTCTATGGACTTTTTTTGTTAAATAAAATAATTTGTTTTTTTTTAAGGAAAAGAATTAACCGATAGTTTCTTGCTAGTTTTAAGGATAGGTAGGGAGGGTGGGTTTAAATCGTGCTTTCTTAAACTTTTCCTTTTGTTTAAAAAAAAACAAACTTCGTATTTTATCTTCTCGCTTCGGTGTAATAATGTTTGAGTTCTGAGTTAGTAAGCTGAGAATTAGTAAGTCCGGACTTTTCTTGAAGAAAAAATGTATGTTCAGCAGTGAAGCTAGCGACGTTACTTTCTCGAGCTCGTTATTAATTAATTAAACATTAGTTCCTTCCCTGCAGTAGTATTTCCAAAGAGAATAAATAATTTTTGATTACATTTTCAATGAAATTTTTACGACTTTGGGGAATGTGACCCTTTGGTTCGTTGCTTGGGAACATTCACCTATTCTACCTTCAATTCTCATTATTTCAGCTCCTAGCCTCAGCTCCTTTGGCCTTATTCCTCGTTTTCGTCCTTTTGCCTTTCAGAAAAGATACAGATAGTACCCATGTAGCCATTACTGTCTTGTTTCGTGCAGCATTGCCTTCGAAGCGTAAATTTTAGACCCCTCTAAAAACTGTGATCAAAAAGTGTTGAACTATGCGTGAGACCATACTTTCACTGGCCATGTACATAGATTATAGTTAACTTACTATTTTAAAATGAAATCATTGATTTTATCTTGTTTGGAAAAACATGCTATAAAATACATAGGAATGTCATCATTAAGTTCACCTATGATCTTGGTATTCCCAGTAAGCATAGGCTTGTATATACTAAAAATAATTAAGCTTCCTGTTTTTCCCCAAATGGAGCAGCTGGAACAGTTTACCTATCTAAGAAGTGTTTGGGACCAAAATGGACAAAATAGTTAGGACATGAAGAAGAATTGAATTGGACAAAGAAGTTTTCGCAAGGAGGAAGGAATTAATGACGGGGACACTGAGTAAAGATGGTAAGAAAAGGCTCGTTAAAAATCTTAATTTGGGTGTACTCGTATATTGTGCGGTAAAATAAAAGGAAAGGAAAACAAACTAGGGTGGAGTAAAAGTATAACTGGCACGTAGGACAGAATGAAGGTAGAAAGAAAGTATGCGTAATTGAAGAGGGGGTTTTAGTAATGCTGGATGCCAGGTTATGTTCTGCGGGAGAGACAAAGGAATTATCGTTGTCCCTTTTAATAAATTGGTATTACTATCCTAACCAGTTCAAACCTATCGTAAATGGTAGATGACCAGTAATAACTCAACGTCCCTGTCATCAATATCCCCCTTGTGAAAGCTTCTTTCCCAAACGCAATTCTTCTTCTTACGTCCTTACCGCCTTGAACATTTTAGCCCAAAACACTTCCGAAATGATCCAATTGTTTCACCTGCTCAAGTATATGAACTCATATTTTAATATTTAATTTAGAAAAAAGATTATATGGAAAAAAACTCAATTTTAGTACAAACCTGTTACGCCACGTGAATGAATCTAACGTGAGCAGTGTCCTAAAAGACTTAAAGGGCCTTGCACTTGCTAGAATCCCTCATGAGAATCTTTAAAGACGTACATAGGTATCCGATTCATTATGAATTTTCACTGTTATTATGTACTCACCTTCGTAGATGTCGCCAAAGATGTACAAGCTTGTATATGCTTGTAGATATACGGTACGCTTTACATGGCGTTAGCTACGCATTGAAATTCTAATAGAGAATGCCCCATAATATTTCTAAATTTTCAAGCCTATGTATATGATGGGCGAGCAATAAAAATTATTTTGTTGTGAAATTTACATTCGTTCTTTATATCGTTAATTAAAATTCACGACTCAAAGAGGCAGGAAACAATACATTTTTAAGTATTTGAGAGAGAAGAACAGGAAAACCTTATTTTAAAAGCATGCCTCATCCTTATAATTACATGCTTGTAGCATTTTTCTTAACCTTATAGCATTAATAAGAGGTTAGGGTAGCAATACCTTGTTATTAGAGAATCATTTGGAATTAGTGAGACTTCTTAATCGTTTAAAATGCCCCGTGCCGGAATTAAATTTGCACATTTCAAGCCAAATTAATCATGGGGTGCGAGGGAAGGGACAAAAATTTTAACTTCGGTTCGAAAACAATTAAACATTTAAATTTGATCCAAACGTGGCTGTCGTCCTCTCTAATGCCCTTAATCTTCCGCGCACACCCGGTCCCCTTCCCGCCTTCACGCCAAATCTTAACCAATTCTCCCTCCCCTCACCCTTTCTCTCCCCTTATCCGCCGCGCTAACTAACTGCTGCACCCACCCCTCACGCCCACTCCTCTGGAAAACTCCTTCTCACCCCTCGCCGCCTTCCTCAACCCTCCACGAGCCATCACCCGATTCCGCCATTTTGAGCAAAACTAATTTACCCGCATTAGCCTTGCCGGTGTAAAACTTTCGCGTTGTACCCTTCCCTATCACCCCTTCTCCCATCCCCGCGTCCCCTCCCTCCGTCTCCGCCGCTTTTCTCCTACCACCACGCCCCCTCCCCATGCCTCTTTTCAAATTCTTTTTTCTTTTCTTACGGGGACACCCTCCCTCCCTTTCCCTCCTCTCCCCTGGGACATTAGGACGTTAAATCAAGTTCTTGCTTTGAATGCTTATTGAATGAAATGACTCAAGTTCATGGACTTATAACGTGTCCTCCGGCGCCGTCCCAAGTATTATTTTTTTATATAGCTTTCCCATTCTTCTCTTCTCGATTATATTTTTCCTTATTAACTGCGACCTCCTCGACTTTTGAAAAAACTTTATCGTGGGCTTCTTTCGTTGCTACCTTTGTGTCATAGTCCCTATGTTACTCAGCCACCAGCGTTATTTACGTAAGGCGTTTAGCGGCTTTTGGTACCTATCCTTACCGAACATTCGAATGATCATTGTGCATGTTGTTAGGGTACATTTTTAAGGAATGCACTCAATTATAATTGGTACAACCTTCACTTCAGAACTTTTTCTGTTTTCTTATTTAAATATACCCAACTTTGTTTTCCCATAAAATTCATTTTTTTGACCTCTTCCTATCGTTAAATTGTGCTGAATCGCGCTAGGGTCAGAAGATACTTTTTTTGATGTCGAAAATTCGGCATTTTTAGGTGCTGCATTTATAGCTGCATTCAAGGCCGGGAGTGTGTTCATGTAGATCGTCTCACCTTGAGAATCATAGTCTCAGATACTTAGCTACTTTTGACAATCTTGTAACGCTCGGGCTTCCGATCCATCTGCTATGAATACATTTCAGAAATACACATTGAGCAAACTAGCTTCATTAGTGCTAATCAGTGTAACTGGTTCCATTTGACATTGTAATGTGTTATTTCGTGCTTTTAATGGTCCCTTTGATTCCCCATTTTTAAACTTCTAAGCTACACCCAACTCGACCTCAAGCAAGGAATATCGAAGGTACTCGACATAAACCAAGGTAACAGTCCACAATACAATATACCATTCTTCAACCCTGCGAGCTTTCTGCTTCCCTTGATTCCGTCCAACATGCATATTATTTTTTGATTATCCTCCTCGTCTATCCAAAATTCTTCCTTTTGTCTTCAACATTTCATTGACACTCTATGTATCTTACTATCACTTTCCTGCCTAATTTGAACTTCTTCAAGCAGTCTTCTCTCTTTCCCTACCGACCAACTAGCTCTTCTACTCTTGTTTTTCTTTCCGTTCATTTCACCTTTATTCTCACATCTCAAAAGCCTCCAGTTCACTCTAATCCTTTTTCCTCAACGGCGAAGTTTTAAAGCCTTATGAACTATACTTCATATAAAAGTTTTCAATGATCCGTTCTTCAAATCTTTAGTTAATATAACGTATTGTCATGAATTTCAGGAAGTTCTTTCATCTATTCAATTTTTCCTCTGGTGTCCTTACTAAATTTCCTATCTTCGTCTAACACTTCTTACATAGGAGAGCAATCCTACGTATTGTAGTAATGTCATTCAGCTTAGCCTTACAATTTCTTGAGAATCTCTTTACCTTCATTTTCTAATGAATTAGAATTGATTCTCATCCCATATCTATCGCTCCGGCTCTCTAGCATGGTCAGCAATGATTAAAATCCTTTGTTTCATTAGATAACTAAATCTTGATTGTCTGCAGATCTAACTGATTTGATGGATTCTATACTTACTTTCATTCCTTCGTACAGTCCTACCCAAGCATTTCTGGCAAATTTCTATGTGTAAAACGTTGAGAAGCACCTGTGGTTATGGAAAACCTTCTCTTCTCTCTCTCATCCTTGTCCGTATTTTGAACACACGGAAAATAAAACTTATATTTTTAGATATATCAATGACTTTGGACCACCCAAAAAAATATTTTTGTTTCAGTTAAAACGACTTTTGCGTCAAGTCCGTCATATTGTTTCCAATTCAATGGTTTGAGGCTCTACTTTATGAAAATTCATGCTCACTGATTAAATAAACTCGGTATTTTTTCCCACAAAAAAACTTTATTACAATCCTACCTGTTTCGACGCATAGGCGACATCATCAGGTATGGTGAAACCTGGTGACCTAAGCGTCGAAACCGGTAGGGTTATAGTTAAATTTTTTTTGTGAAAAAATACCAAGTTTATCTATTTGGAAATGTTGTTTCCAGTTTGTTGAATTTATCTCTTTCATCATTGAATATTGAATAAGTGGCAACAAAATCTTCACAGAAGAATTTTCTTGTCAATGGATAGTCACTAAGTTTTTTCATTGTGAAAATAAAATATCTGAAGTGTTGTTTATGACATCATATTGCAAGCTATGTTCGTTTAGCTTTATTTTAAAAATCTTTCAATGACATCAACGTTGTTCAATTTCGTATCTCTTTAACATTTCACAATTACGAAACTGAAAAGAACTTCTATTAAACTTGAGATTTATTTTAGAGGACTCGCAAATTAGCCTCGGAAAACGAATCTTTGGATACAAATATGTCATTTCCTCTTAATAATCTACAGCCTATTGCTAAAATCTCTAATTATTTGATTCTGTGTCAAAAACTAACCTCATTGGCAAACGACTGAAAGAGATAATCTTACCTTAACTGTTTAACTATAGTTAATTTCTATGCGTGTGTTCTTGTTAGTGTAAAATCAATTTAGAGAAATATCCAGTTTAAATTGAAGCAACTTCTACATACCCTCTGTGCATGTGATGAATTATTCAAATATATTGAACATTTGGTATTGTTCACATAAAAAGCGGATTTTTATTCCAATTTAAAATAATTTCATAAGGGTTTATGAGACTTACCTGGTGTAGGATTGATGAATTTCCCCGATTCAAATGACTAATATTCCAGAATAGGGTCCACGTTTTTAATAATATTTTTTCTGCCTCATTGAATGGTATCTGAAATGGAAACCAGATAACGATATGAAAGTAACATATCTTGAGTTTGACTTTAAACGAAGTAAACACGTTTGTCTTTCTTTGACAGCCTCATCCGAAGTATCCGAAGTAACTTGATAGTGAATGACTTCCTCGTGCCTCTCCATTTGAAAATTTGAATAAGGAGAAGTAGTGTACGAATAGTGCCGGTCATACTCCATTTTCAGTGGGAACGTGAGGGACATATATCCGACGAATAAATCCGTTCGCATTCACGATAACGCTCAATAACAACGCAGATGATGGGGCGATGAAACCGTCACAGTTGCTCCGTTCACTGGGTGAGAACTTCCGAGCTCCACGCAGCCGTGTTTGAGGGTCGTCCGCGGGAGCGAAGAGAGTGGGAACGGGAGAGAGAGAGGGAAGGTGAGAGAGAAAAGAGAGGTAGGGAGATAAGGGAAGGGGGTGAAGTGAGGGGATGAGAGCGAGCAGGCGTGCGGCGAGAATGAGAGCGACGCTGGAGGGAGAAGGGAATCGCGGAGGGGAGGGGGATGTTCGTGAGGATGCGGGGGAGGAGGAAGAGAGGGGGGCAGGGGGAGGGGCCCCGGTTGGGTGGCCCAGGTGCGGGGCGGAAAGGGGGGCGGGGGTGTGTGGGTGGGAGTGCTGTAGGGGGGGAGGGAGGTGGATGGGCGTGGGTACGGCGAGCGCCGCCCCTTGGGAGGCTGGGCTAATCCCGTGTGGGAAAAGGCAGGAGCGACGGAGTCTTCTTTCTTCTTCTCCGTCGGAAAAAAATGAGGGCTTTTCACCTCACCCTGCATTGGCTGGGATCATCGTCGGATGAATATATTTTTTTTTAATTTTGGTGGTTGGTTGTAGGTAGTACTCAGATTTACATTCCTTTGGGTTGTTTATCTCTGCTGTGGTTGCTCCGGTCCAGGGCAGGTATTTCTGCTTCAACTGAGATGAAAGATATGTGATGCTCTCCATGATTTGTTCCGTTTCGTTCTCTTACCTCAAATGAGATAACTTAGGATCATAATCGATAGAAAATGTCCCTTCCATTGAAACAAGAATCGATATTTTGCTCCGAAGTGAGCAATTTTACCATTTTACCTGTACCTCGTAACTCGTATAAATCATATGCCTTTGGTTTTATCATTTACCGTTTCGCTTTTTTTTTGCCTCTCATGCTTGTAGTTTGATACATTCCTTTGGAGTAACGTTTTATAAATGTTAATTAATCACTGTAAAATAATTTAAAAGCAACAGCAAGTTTTGTTTTTATTACGACTATGTTAATTAAATACTATTTATCGCCGTAAAATCGTTATTTAGGACAGTAGTACATATGTCCTCAAACTTCGCAAAAGTTCAAAGTTTCGCATTGGTACTTTTTTAAGGTTTAAGACGATTTTAAATAGCTAAAATTCATCTGCAAAACCTCTTTATTATTAATTCTGTCTATTGACGTGCACACACGTATTCATAACGACTTGAGGATTATTCCGGGTATCCACATGAAAATAAAAAGAGAACCTAAAGTGGGAATGGAATGGCTGGTTTCCGACAGGGACTGCAAAATCGTTCTAGTCTGTAGCCGCCTCGTGGTAATATTAGATGAAGCCTTCAGCATCACCGACTACGCATAATCTGACATCACTCCTCCTTCCCCATTTCATCTGCATCGCTTCTTTCATTGCCAACCATTACTCCTTTCAGGGTTGCGTTAACTTTTAATTTCGGATTACGAGGGCATTGTGGGGGCGGAGAAAAGTAAAAGGAACATGTGGTTCCGGTGTGAGGGAACGAAAGAATAAGAGTGAGGCTTTTGGATAAAGAGCCAGCCCTTAGGGAAGCCGCAGAAGGGTTGAAAGGGGGGATCAGTTCAGGGAGAGGGGGTTACAAGAGAACAAAGGATGATTTGTGAAAGAGTTGTTCTAGCCCCGCGCCTCCTCCGTCAATGCGTTGATTTTGGACATTTTGCGCAAGACTGAGTGCATTATGGAAGTCTTCGTGAGCAGACTTAAGATCCAGGGTCAACAGTAATCATCTCTCTTTTCTCTGCTGACCTTATGCTTGACTTGAGAGGTTTTTTTTTAACTATCGTGCCTTGGGGTGCCTTATAAATTACAAATACTGTGGATTTCAAAGCGTAGTGGTTGGGTTGGTAGGATTTGCATATACCTACACGCACAGCAACAAGGTAATAGTAAAGAGAATTTTTGGCCCTTCATGATGTTGGAAAATAAATTTATTAAAAATTGGTGATGACATAATTTAGTGACAATCGTTTTTTGCCTCACATTTTAATCATTGTCAACTAGATATTTAAACTGCCAGCTAACGGTGGTTTAAGAATCCATCGATAAATAATTTATCTCCTCTGTGTGATTTATTATGATAAGAAATTATAAATTTAACCTCTCAAAGGAGTTAATGTCATAAAAAATTGTAAATGGTAACATGTAATTGTTATCACCTTAAAGTTCCGAGTAGCTTTAAGGAATTATATTATGAATATGCGCACGATTGTATGAAAACGTTCGAACCAGCACTTAGTGGATTTTTTTCATTATACAGGCACGATGAAAATTCTGCAATTCCATAAATTAATTTTGTTTTCCAATTTCCACGACCACGGTTTCACCACTGTTTTCAGTGTGATGATACATACCCCGATGATGCCACACAGTAATGAAACCATGGTCATGAAAAGTGGAAAATAAAAGAATAAATTTGTGGAATTGAAATAGTTTCATTATGTTTGTGAGGAGAAGTATCAATTATACTCAAACGGAGTCTGTCATGCCTCGGTGAAACTGTTGAAAATTGTAATTGTATCCCTGAATAAATGAAGTATTGACATATGTTACCTCTCATATACTCAAAAGTGTTTTTCATACTGTCCAACTCTTTCTTATTAATTCAAATCAAATTAAAATAACCGACGACTATTCCGCTATCTTCAAACTTTTGTCAAATGATGTGCATTTTTCCCCTGAGTCATGTAATAACTATTACTTTTATTTATCACTAGTTATGGTGGAACTTCAGACTCGAGCGAAAATCTACCAAAAACGGAGTACAGGTTAAATAAATGTTGAAAGAGAAAAAGGAAAAAAAAATGAGTGATCAATTTGGAGCTTTTTCCCTTTTTCTATTTCCTGAGCTGCCGTCGTTAGTATGCAAAAGAGATGAATTAGGTTTTCGATAGCGGCAAAGGACTCTTTCTTGAATTAAGTGAACTAATGAATAGAGGGAATGAAGGGAAAAGGGGAAGAAAATGAATGGGTTAAATGGCATTGGAAATGGAAGAGAAAGGCAGAGGACATGGGAGGGAATGATGAAGAGAAGGAACGGGTGGTACGGATGGTGAAAAAGAATGGAGAAGGAAAAGAAATGATGATGTGAAAAGAGATAGGAGATCAAAAAAGCTGGGGAGTAAAATAAATGGTGATAACACAGTGGGAAAAAATACATATATGGGAGATAACTTGCTAAAGGAACAGCAATAAAGACTACCTGTTAGTCCTTAGCGATTAATGAAAACGATTATGGAAATATTAATAAGTCACCAATATAAGAAAAGCACGGCTTATCATGTGTAAACAATTCGCGGGAAATATTTTTACAATTAGCCTTTATGGACCGGCATTAGAGGTAAACAGATGTGATGCATTTTGATGCTGTGAAATCCCAATTATCGTCATACTTGTTACTAATCCTTGCTGATGTCGATTGACAATACTGTAGGCAATCATATTGTGAATACTTTTTTGACCCTGGCTCAATAGTCTTACCTTTCCCTTTCGTCCTAAACAATGTAATCACACGTGAAATACTTAAGGAAGATGAAATGAAATTTTTCCTTTGGCTCTACACAACTGAGAATAAGAAAATGGTGCTAATTTTCTAATTCTCACGCCCTTCCTTATATCTTTACCAGCTGACGAGGACGATGGCGATTCTTTGCCAAAAATGAGGGTTTTGTTAATGTGATTTCATCTTCACCCTACGTGCACCACATGGTTTTTTGAAGTATATTTTACCATGAAAGAAATAAAATGACTTTTTGTGCTTCTTAATAAAGCTTGATAAGTATACGTATATGCCAATGATGACATTAGAAATTAACTCAAAGTGAGGGACATTTCAAACCTTTCGATGCGATATTAAATGGATCCTAGGATAATTAATCATAAACTTCCAATTTTACTTAGCATTTCCGTTTCATCCATGACAAAAGAGTGTAAGAGATTACGGGTGGAATGCAATGGAATAAAAGTCTCAATGTAAAGAAGAGGAGTGAGAAAGAGAGAGGGAGACTAGAGGAAGATGACATGGGAAGGGAGATGGGGACGAGAAATGGAATGGGAGTAAGGAGGAACGAGGGGGATGTATTTCGGGGCAAAGGGGAGGGTTGCCTAAAGTGGAGGGAGGGGGTGAGCGGGGGGAGAAGACGAGGGGAGGAGGGCAGGAGGGAAAAGGGGACGTGCGACGACTGACTCGCCTTGTTAATTCATTGGGCGTAAACCCGTATAACGCGCCGGAAAATTCCGTGTTAATTTCTAAGATATGTAGATACGCGTATGAATGTGGAATAAGTTTGAAATTGTCGACGGCGCGAAGTTACGGGCCCAAGGGAAGTGCTAAAGTGCAAGACGGGGGAAGGAGTAGAGATGGTAGGTGACGGGAGGATGAGCTGGAGATGGAGGATTGGAAGAGGGATCTAGAGGAGATGCGAGGAAAGAAGGGGGCGAAGGAGATACAAGTGCGGGGATATGGAAGGCGAATATTTGACGAGCGGAGAGAGGACATTAATGAAAATGTAAGGAGAATAAATGGTAAAGGATCATTAAAGGAAGAGAAAAGAAAATGAAGAAGCGACTATAGATAAAAAGTTAAACGTTCCTCGATAGCATAAGGAAACGATTTGACAGGGAATGAAGTAGAACTATGGTCATTACGGAGTCTGCTCTCAAGCCAGTCCTCTTTCATTACATTACATTCTACGTAGTTCAAAGTTAAAGCCCTTGCCCCTTCATTAAAGCATGATGAAAATACATTATTATCTGTGAATCGATTAGTTTTCGAGTTTCCTCTGATGTCTTTTCATGAAATGAGAAAGTCTTTATAGAAATATGAAGCTGACCACTAGAATGCTGACAATGTTCGTACTGCTCACCTTTGAATCGTTAAATCGCCATTGGACCAGATTTTACATTTCTTAACATGCTTTGCAAACTTCAATTAACCAGCTCTGGTTTTAGAGAAGTGGCAATCCAGTGGTCACAGGGTTTGCTTATATACCCATTGAATTCTCTCCGATTCCAAAGCTGGCAATTCTCTAAACAACACCCACCGAAATCCAAGTGGTATGATTTTTCTTGAGAACGAAACTTGTATGGGTGAAATCGCAAGAGTTACACGAAGGGCTTGCCCTGTATAATCTCAAACTGTAAACTTCTAACGCCGAGGGCATAATATGTGGTGGACTCTTCTTCTTTTCTCTCCTCAACCTGTAGAGTTGATGGATACTATATATCAACTCCTTGTAAAGGTTTCTATATTCAGTGTCAACTCCACATACTGATAAGAACGTCCTTGTTTTATGGTATCCAGTAATCTCCTTTCCTATTTGCATCCTTCAATAAGATTTTCACGCCAAGAGCAGGTTTTCCCAGGACCAGGTTTTCTAGTAACTTATTTCTCCTATTTTGTATTGCATTTCTGAACTGATACTTATTCCTACCTCTACCCAGAACTATTTAAGTACTAATGTTACTTTTTTTTAGAACATTTTAACATTGGACGCCAGCACAGCTCGAGTTATATTTTTCCAGCTTGCTTGACCTTAATTTGCCAAGGTCCATAAGTAGGTTTTATTGAAAAGTTTCCTAAACTCCTGTCCCAATATCTTTGCACGTCAGCATCCTGCTATTTGTATGGGTCAGCTTATCTTATTCTAGCCTGGAATAATAAAGTTGGGGGGAGGGGGTAGTTCAAGGGTTGAGCGTTGGACCACTGAAAGGAAGGTTTCCCCATATGATGAAGGTATGATTCCCATGTACGCCTCTTTCAACATCACCCGAGCTTTATGATTTTTAGGGTACCAGAACTTCCTGGGAAACCAGGAGGAACAGAGAAGAGAACTACCCCCCCTACCCTGATGTGTGAATCGCACACGCCGTTGGGCTTAGTATTGGGTCAACTTTATCATCGCCTCTATCACCTATCAAACCGAACTTCGTGTTGATAACTGTTTTAATGGTTTACTAAAATTGAAAAACCATAACCTTGCCAATTTTTCTAGTTCAGAAATGTTTGCTTCAAGCATTCCTTAAAGTCTTGGTTTGCTGCCTGTCTTCTGTCACCCTATTGGTGCTCCCTGGTTTCTGCAGAGAAAAATGATTGTTCGATTCCTGTAATCTTTTTTGAGATCTCTAAGTGTTTTGAACCCTTGACGTATTCTCTTAGATACATAGTCAGTAGTCCCCCAACCTTACTTTTATCACTTGGAAAGAAGATTTTAAGGCTCGGGAGACAAAAATACTTTAGAGGAATTCTGAAGAAGCGAATTGATGGGTAGAAAAAATTTGTGAGTGGAGCTAAAGAGAGTAACTTTAATGAAGAAAGAAGAGCAGAAAATACTTGAACAGTTAAATGAGACGAAAGTAAGAGAGTGAGAGAAAAAGGGGGAGATAAGGCAGCAAATAGAGAGTAATGGGAGAGAAATGGGAATGGATATGGATGGAAAAGAGCAGATCAGGGAGGTATAGAAACGGGGTGGAGGTAGTGCTAAAAGTAGAACATTATACGGGGGTGGGCGGAGGGACTTAGAAGCAGTGGGACGAAGAATCGAGTAGATATTGTTAGTGGAAGAGAGAAGGGTGATGGAAATTATTTCCGGAGAAGTTGGATTGGGGCGGGTGTAAGGAAAGGCTAATTTAGGAGGAAGGAGGCGGGGTGAGGCGGTCCGGCTGCTAAATTCATTAACTACCAAGAATAAAAAAACACGCACAGAGGGTTGGGTTGGATCGTAAGGGAACGGAAGCTTTGAAATAAAACTTCTCACTCACCGTCGTTGAAATGAGCGTCAAGTTGGATGGGGTGGATTTTGATAGGGCGGGGGGAGATTTTTGTGAGGACGGGAGGATCTAAGCAGGGAGAAGAGAGAGGAGTGAACAAATGAGAGTGTCTGTTAGAGGAATTTTAAATAGAGGAAAGTACGGAGCATTATTAGTTCTCTGGCTGTGCAGCTGAATGGATGTCATCTCTGGATTCGTAATTTGTTTGGCTACTGGGTTCGTACGACTTTGCCCGATGGGTTGTACGGGTCATTTCCTTGAATCCAATAGATTGGTGTGGAGTATTCAAAAGGTTTTTCACTCGTTGCCGAGACTCAGGTTAAGACAGTTCGTCGAAAGCGTAGCTGAAAGAATGGGCGGCGATGGTGAGATAGGTCCAAAAGAGTGGCTTTTCCTAGGAGACGCAACCGTCGGAGGTTTTGAAAGCGTAGGATTACTCGCAGATGATCCTCAAGGGGTCAACGAAGAAAAAGATGGAAAAAAACGACGCGTCTGAACCTCATTGTTACTCGAAACGGTCTCCCAAGAACATAACAAAACCTATTCCCAAAAGAAAAGGACGCACTTATGTGTTAACACATTCGGGCCATCGACCTAATGACAAGTTGAAGAAATTGGCCTGAATTATCCAGAGAAGAATGGAATGCAGCTGACTGATATCCTAGTTGAAAACCAAGTTGAATTGAAGGACATTAGGCCCACAGAAAAGAGAAGAACGAGAAAATAGACTATCCAAACAAATGAATTCAAACTTATAATTAAAATATCACTATCGTGTGATGGCTAGACTGAGGACATTTTGAATGTTACATAATTTTATGATATTTAACAAATTGGTATCATAGAGTGGATTTGAGATGATTGCTATTCATGGAAAATGCTGCTTAAATAGGATTTTATAGGAGCGCAAGTCTTGATTCTTTTGCATTACGGCATCTGAGAAAATTCTTCGATAGGACTAAATTGTGAATTTGATTATTATTATATTTAATCTTGTAATCAGTTCTTAAAAATATTTCGTATTTGTTCAAGAAAAAAATACGACGATAATTTTCCTTCTTCTGCATGCCGAATATTATGGAACTGTCTTCTTTCGTGTCTCAATGACAACATTTTGGTTATTAAAAAATAAAAGTGTGGGCTTAAAATAAGCTTCAATAACTTTAGAATTTGGGGAAAAGGAAGTACACGCAAGTTGAAAGATACGAGACATTCCCTATCTAAGATGTAGCATTGCTTTGAAATATTTTGTGGAATAAACTCCATTGAATAAACTTCAGATGTTGTGCGTGCATTCGAGTGTCCATCTATTTTTACTCCCGTCACGAAGACCTTTCTCCACCCCCTGGAAAAACGTTGAATTTTATGTTCATGGCTACGAATATTTCGGAAAACGCATATAACTCATGAAAGTCGAACTTCGTGGAGAAGTAAAGGAAATTTACTTGAGAAACGGAAGCGAAAATATGTATTCTAAGCACAAAGAAATATTTCATTAAATAAGTATACTTAGCCCTTTGATATTCCGTCCCTAAGAAATCGATTTGTACTAAGAGCTCTTAAATAAGCTATAGAGAAGTACACACGCTGGTTTTTCAGGGAATTAATTTGCTCGTTTAAATTACTAAATGAGAAAGAAAACATAATCTACTCCTGTCTCATCAACTCTAAATCTAGATCACTCACGGCATCTTCACCAAATTTACCCAAGAAAATCGGCCGTACTCACAACGAAAGACGTATCACTGGGGAGGCAGAGTTTCCCCACTCACAGCATCGTATTGGACGCTCAACTGTTAAAGTTTCAGAACTTTTTGGTGCCAAACTCCGCGCGTGTCGAAAATCCGGCGAAACTAAATTTCCGGGAAGTGGAATAATGTGTTTAATCGATGCAATTAATCTACCCAAAAATTTCTCCTTTGCTCGCGTCGCTTCTCCGCGGTTGTCACCCACTCCCCCACTCGAGTGAAACCCTTACGTCACACAAACTGACGCACACACACACACACACACACAACCAAAGATAACCCTTGCCATTTCCCCATCACCCACTTTCCACCCGTCTCCCAGCCCTCCCCAAGTTTCCTAATGACCTGCATAATTTAATGAATGTAGGTGGTTGAGGATACTGCGTAGTGAAGCGGGCGGAGAGGAGGGGTGGTGGAGCGTTGGGGGAAGGGTGGTGGTGGGTGAGATGTTGTCGAGTGAGCGGCATGGGAGGGCGGACGGGGGGGTATGAAGGGTGGTGAAAGCGGCGGTGGTGGGTGGTGGTAGTGGTGATGATGGTGGTGGTGGTGGCATCCTACTCTCCCTTGGGAGCCCGTTAGGATATGAGGTTAAGAGACAGCTTTCCAGACCTCGGAGAAAGGGGGCGGGGAGGAGATGTGCGAATCTCAGCGACTGCGTTATGCCCTTCTTGTGAGCACCGCTCGTAGTATGGGGTTGAGGGAAAGCTCGCGCTGAAGAAAGGCTATCTATAGAATCATGAGCGGTTCCTCATACTCTTGGGCAAGAGCTAAAATATTTTTCATAAAATTATTTAACTATACGTCCGTTTTTTTTAACTTCACTCTTTGGGTTTAAGAATACCTACATTTATGGATAGTAATTTTTCAACATATCTTAGTTTCCATCGAACCGATCCCAGAGTACAAAAATAATGGGGAAAAGCCAATTTATTCAATTCTAGCAGTATAAAATATAATAAGAGCTAAATAGAAGTATTTAAAACGAAAGATCAAATAATCCAAACGAGATTTTATCAGCATAAGAAAATATCATTTTACAATTAGATATTTGGATTGTGAGAACCACGAACGAACTCAAGCGGAGAGTGTCTTCTCTGTGTTTTGCATTGTGGCTATACGTTTACTTCATGCCTTTCCAGAACCACAGCTACGCATTTACCTAGTTTATATATGTTTTTGCATTTATGCTAAATAATTAACGTAGTTGTAAATATTGCAAAAAGTGAAGCTAGGTCCTTGTGTTACTCGGTCGTGCCACTAGGGATGGGTCCCTTAGGAGCGCTACTCACCACGTCTTTCTCGTCACTGGGGACTTGGAGACGTGCACGGTTTTCCCTGGAGGTAGTATCATCCCTTGATTTTTTATAATTGTGTGATATATATGTTTAGAAACTGGATTCCTTTTCCAATTTGGGGTTTGGTAGCTCTAAAATGAAATAATAGTAATGGCAAGAAAGTTGATTCAATTGTGTATTGATAAAACGATTAATACACACTCATTGTGCTGATTTACGAGTATGCGTTTATATTCACGTATGATTTTCATGAAATTTTGTCAGTTCTTCAAATAAATTTATAAGCCAAATACGTATAGGTAGCTCAAATAATCCCTTTGAATTGAGAATTACCGGGAAAGTTATGACCTTTATTGTTTGGTTTGATCGAAAATGAGAACCTATATCATTTGATTTAAAAGAAATACAAATGAATTAAGCCGAAGATGCTGAATCAAAAATTCAATTCGGTTTTTGGTAGTGATGATAAACATATGACCATATATTTTAGGCTTTAAGTTTATTGCTCAGAAAATAAAATTATATCATTTGAAACATGAATTCCAATAGCCTTTCGTTTTTATGTAAAAATAACAGAAGTTTCCGGTTCTTTTGGATATCGTGAAACGCACTTTAAGCCAAAATTTGGCGCTTACTGATCCGCTGAAACCTCGAGCATGCAGTTGGAATCACCAAAGTTGCTACTGAGTTCAGCTGAGGATGTCGCAGTCCACTCTGAAATGCAACTGATCGAACCTCTATTACTCGGCCTAAGTCGCAGGCATGATGCACTCCACTGACGCGTCGCCGTTACCTAATATATATTCCGTAATGAGCGTGCAGGATTGGGACGAGTATTGGAGTAACAAGGCGGCGAAATGAGATTTCGGAGCGCGAGGAACCTTCTCGAGTGCGAAGCGGTTTCGTTGGGAAGATGAGAGAAGAGTTATGAGGGATGAGAGGATTGGGGTGAGAGGAGAAGAGGGCGAAGGGGGTGGGGAAGGTTGGAGAGTGGCAGGTGAGGGAATTGAGTGAGGGAATGCGTGATGCAATATTGAGAGGACCCGGCCACCATTCCGGCCAAGGATCTGCCCAACCTATCCCCCCCCCCTCCAATCATCATCCACCCCACCCCACTCCGCTCCGCTTCCCTTATCCCTCCTCCTCCCCTCGCCTTCTCCTTTCCCCAGTAATCCCTCAGGAGTCGCCATGGGGCGTGCATCCTGTATGAGCTCTTGGTCGGCGGCGAGCGGGCAGGCGGGCCGCCACGGAGGTCAAAGCCGCGGTAGCCCCAAACGACAGGGCTGGGAGGGCGCGGCCCCGAAACCCACCCCCGCCTCCCCCATCTCCTCCTCGCAAATCTCTCTGGCTCTCTCCGCCCTTAACCCAACCCCTCATCACACATTATCTTATCCCTCCCTTCCGCTGCCAAGAACCTCCCTCTCCGTACGGAAACGTATTAAAATATCGAGCGCGAAGGCGATTCCGATGGCTAAACTGCCATTATATCGGTTCAGATATCCTGATGATAACCATTGCACTTCGTGTGCTTTAATTAAAAAAATATCAGGTTTAATACCTTTTGATAATTGTATAGTCGTACAGTATGTAGAAAATTGTTCTGTTCATTTCAACATATTACTGTCATAAATTTTCTCCAAGAGAGGGATAAATATTGTTTATTTTTATGCGATTGTTTTTACACATGTCAATCTAGGTGATCGCTGGAGCGTTATTTATAGTAAATTCAATTTCTACATTAATGTTTATTATATCCTGTATAAGTAGTGCGATGAAGAAGGGCTAATCTAATCCCTCGTCAAAAGATTATTATCACGCTCTCATCTTTGTTCTACTGGCAACTCATAGAAGGCAACTTAAAAAATGTCTTCTTACACAGCGTTAATCGCTAAATTGTTAATTCCCTTTATCGTTGGAGATTTCGGAAAGGAGATCTTAATAGTATTTTTTCAAGGAATGCTAGAGCACCATAACATATTTGTTCAAATTTGAAACTTTAGCACGCTTTTATAAAGAAATATAAATAAAAATTTTAATGACAGCGTTAGAAATTACTGTTTTCTTATGTTCGTATTGTTCCTCGTAGAATAAAAATTTTTCGGATTACTGTTAGACAAGATGTATTTCATGATTATTTGTTAAATCAGGGCAAAGAAATATGACATAATGCTAATTTCCTCTCGGTGAGCAGACTTATCTGACGCAGACGTGAGAATAATGGTTTTTAATGGATTTATTGGAAACAGAGAAGTAAAATTAGCTACTTTTGCAGCAATTACTTTCTAAACACTAATGCACTACTACTAATGCACCAACTTCATAAAATACATGCTACAAAAATCTCTATACAACCCTCATAATTTTGGAAACTTACCAAATTATTTTTATTAGTGGAATAATATTTAGTATATTCTTCTTTGCTGGCATTTATTTATTACTTCCCGTGGGCTTTGCTTTTTATTACTGGCCATTCATGTCACAGTTCCGTCTTAGGGAGTTTTAATTTCATAAATTTATAGATACTGTAATGAGGAATTCAAGTTCACATTAGTTTTCTGGTGCATTCATAAGTTTCAACCTGGGACCCGTTTCTCGAAGTACAAGTCTGCTAACGCAGTTTTGAGTTTAGCAAAAAGCTTTTTAACCATTTCCCATTTCATTTAAGCTGGATGAAAATTATATGTAAAGTGGAATAATAGGTATTACTTTGTGGAATTCCTTCATGGTAAGGTTGAAGGAAGAAGCAAAACCATTCCACGGGATTACTTTAATAAAACATCTATCCTTTTGACCCGGTGTAGAAGATTCCTGATGATAACGCTCAGTGTGGAAACAACGGTCGTGTTTTATGAAAAAATTCTATGAAATTACTATTTCATTTAGTCTTATTGAATGAAAGTGTTGAAGCATATTTTTGGCCTTTGGAAGGTTTTTATTGAGAAAACAGTATGGGTTCTTAAATCAATTTATACCCAGAGAAACGGGCCACTGGTTAATGCGTTTTCTAGTTTGGGAATAAAAAGTTATATTCCGGCAAAGATCCTTTACATGGTCTAATTATACCTGTTTCGACATTTACATGAGCAGTTTTACTGTTAATATCCACCGTTTGATACATATAGCTTATTAAATGTTTATCATCTCATTGCTCCTGAGCTTCTCTCGTGTGCGAGCTTTTCCGTTGAATTAATTCTTGTCACTTGCTGCCCCTAACATAAAGTTGTGTCTAAACGAATAGTCTGTTAATAAGTTTCACAGCATTTTACGCAAAATCGCATTTTGTGAACTGCAATACATTAAATGAAACTCAAAAACGTTCTACTACACGTTTCCGATTGTATTTACCTCTGTTCTAAGTTGAGAATTGCAGTTTCTGGCTTGATATGTTGAAAAACATTCATAATACAAAATATGTGGAGAAGTGCTAGTGTAATAATTTTCTCTTGATTCCATGCTCAATAATTTTTGTTCATTCAAAATCTCGCTGTATTGTTATTTCTGACTTCGAGTCTTTTCCCCCATTAGCGGAAAGAGAGGACAGGGGTAGAGCGGTGAAATGGGGGATGAAGCCGTGATTGTGAAGGAGAGCCATGGCAAAGGGTTGCAGGTGGGCATTTGTTGAGGCTAACATAAAGTAGTGAAGAGGTGCGTATGGGGAGATTGGATGGAGTAGCGGGCGGTTCACGGTAGGGCGGAATGCATATTTAGATGCCTTTAAGGGACCCAGAAACTCACCAAGTTTACGAGTAATCGAGACCGCCGTAAGATGATAACGGGCTGGATGAAAAATGAATTTGGATGGGCGTTAACACGGATGACATGTCCTCTTATTCCGTCGCATCTCAGTATGTGCTCCGATTTTGTGCGTGCGTTGCAGCGGAGTGCTTGAGATAAACTGCCCTGCCCGAGCGAATGGCTTCAGGAAGGAAATGGCATCTTGAAAGTAGGCGCGGTAGAGGCTGATAGAACGATGTACTTGGAATTATGCTACTCTATGCATTGCATCCATCGCTCTTGGCCACTCCTTCTAGAACTTTCGTTCTTAGTTCGGAAACAGATGCATGAAACAATAGAACGCTCAAGTCTAAGAACAATATTTATATCAGGGGTTCACTAAACGGCAACTAGATCGATAACTATTTAACCGAGGCACAATAGATATCTTGGAAATAAAAAACTCTTTTGAGTAAACGTGTGAAATATAATTGTAACCACAGCTATATGTGACCGCAATAAGGCCATCATAATGGTAGTAATAGTTATGTATGCTATTTAAAATTTGGAATTATAAATCGGATTACTTCAGCGAGTGATAAAATGCATCTCTTTGATTTTTATCAAGTGAGAGCAGTTATATTTGTTGCACGCAATAGTGTTTATTTTTAGTAATCTAATTGTTTTTGCCGCGTCAAGGCCAAGCTGTTATAGACGTGAACACGGCTCGAGAGAATCCGACCCTTTTCTGTGTGCCGCAATGTTCGCTGCAAAAATTCAACTGACCCGAGGCTTCTACATCTACATCTACATAAGTACCCTGCGAGCCACCAAAAAGGTGTGTGGCAGGGGGTGTAGCACCATGAGGGAATGGTAAGGGTTGAGGGGGTTGGGAGTTAGGTGAGGAAAGGTGGGGGGAACCTGTAGGAAAAAAAAATATATACATATATAATAGGCTTGTTATCCGTCGAACGAATGTCAGTCTAAAAAACTAGATTAGAGAATTTTTTCCCATTCAACATCGTTTTCCTGGTTATGCGACGATTATGACTGTCCATCTAATGAATACTTAAGCCTGGAAGGTATTGAACAAAAAGTATTTGTATAACCATTTTCACATTCGAGTGATGTAAAAAAGTAATTTTAAAAATATCTCATACTAGTATGCTGATGGTAAAAGGCCAAGTGATGGCTATATTTAGAATAAGTACCGTTATGGCCCACCCAATTCGCTTGTTCGTGCGGTTACAAACTTTTGCTTAACCATGTCAAAATTCATTAATAAATATCTAGTTTAGGTATGCGTTTCATAGGATTTAAATGGGTTTATCGATTACTTCTTTTCGTGAGTAGTCTTATATCAATTTTGGCGGTTGTCCCTTGATGTGATAACAAATAACCAGACAAGCAAGTGGTCTTCATCAATTGCAGAGATTACCGTAAATTAAAGTTGGAACGCAAGATTTTGACTCCTATATTATTCTTTAGGATGAAGAGTTGTTTTACTTCGATTATAAACGTTTCCATCAGTTTATCCCGACAGTAGTTTTGGTCAAAATTAAATGCACAAAAAAAATGATTGCCGCGTCTCAAACCTTTTCGCGTTTTTTCACCTCAGTTCGAAGATCTGAGATGACTTCAACGTTGAACCAGTGCGGAAGGGAATAATGGGCATTACCACCACGGACTACGCCCCTACCGAGCTATCCCTTCATCCGATTATATCGGGGAGGTTGCGGTTGAGACGTTCCGAAATCAGGGCGAAGTGCGGAGGGCGGGTTCCAGCCGGCCGAGGAGATAGTGGCGCGGATGTGGGGGGGGTGGAGCGCGAGGAAGGGACGGCTGACGGCGAAGGGGGCGGGCCGGAGGTCACTCTTCTCCGCAGTTTCCTTCGTCTCTCTCTCTCTCCGGGCGGCACTGCCCCCGCGGGGGCACAAGGGAGGAGGGATCGTGCAAACAACGGACGGAGATAGTGGGCGTGAGCAGGCCAAGGGTGTGGTGGGGTATGAGGGACGAGGGAGGGGGGAACTGCGAGCCGGTGCGGGAGGGTGGAGAATCCGGGAGGAAGAGGGTGGGCTGGAGGATAGGGGACGGAGGAGGCGCTCTCTAGAGGACCCTGTGGGAATGCCTTGGGCCGCTCTCCCTCGGTTGGGATGAGGATGAGGCCTTTCCTTTACCCGTCGCACTACTACCCCCTTCTCGTCCCACCACACCCACCCCTTCACCTCGCTAAAAACCACCCCCCCTTCCCATTCGCTCCTCTCCTCATCGTGGCCTTCCCTCCACGTTAAAAAGCTCAGTATCTTCTCCTCCCTAAACACCCCTCGCTCCCACACGTAACCCCCACTCCTCCCTCCGGCCGCACTGTACCCTCCTGTTCCATCCTCAGCGGCACCCCCTTGGGAGAGAGAGAGAGAGGAGAAGACGGTTGTAGGGAGGGGTCGGGGAGAGGGTGGGGAAACTTTGTGCTAGTACGTGTACTCTTCTCATTAGCCTTGGCCGCAGCCTCATCCCAAAAGGCGCTTCTATGCTTTATCTTGGAGGTTAGGGGGAAGAGGGAATAGAGGAGGTAACTGAGAAGAGGGGAGGCATCGTGGGAGATGAAGGAAGGGGTATAGTAGGTAGGGTTGAAGTAGGGATTGTGGAAGGGGGGGCGGAATGACCAGGGGCAGTGGCGCGTCAAATTTTTCGGGCCCGAGGGGCGAGAGAGAGGTAAGAGGAAAAATTATTCCTTTGTTTTTCCTTCTGTGAGAAGCAAAGGAGATAAAGAACGAAATAAGCTATCAGGCATTACAGGGAGAACTTTTACGAGACTTCCTGTTTTTTTCTAATGGTGGAGTAGTGAAATAATCCGCGATTCATATGGTGGTAATTACGCTCTAGCAGGAAAGGATGGTCAAGGAGTATTTATAACCAGCGAAAATTGATGAAAAATTCAAAAGTCAATGATAATTTTCGAAAAAGTACCTTATTATATTAAACTAGAAATATTTTACATCAATTTTGTGAATCAATGGTTGTTTTCTTAGTCCTCCAAACTATCCTCTTCTCCATCAGCATCATAATTTCTTCGTAGCTCACTTTATCCATATCGTCAATAACTCCTTTGTCACTATTAATGTTTGCAATAAATTTGTAGTGTTTCTCTTCCATTGTTACTTTTTGTACGGTCTTCATTAAATCATCGCACTAATTTGCTTTTGTCTCTAATATGCATTTAGTTCATAGAAACCATGAAACATTTATGCACCTCAGGCTGCGTCGATTTATTATGCAACGGGAACGATTTGTAAGAAAAACAACTAAAAAAACATAAATTTTAATTTGGTATTGCTTGAAATTGTAGCCTATATTTTGTTGGGAAAATATCAATAATTAAATCACTGAGAATCTTTAGCATTTTAGTTAACCAAAAATTAAGAAACGATCTTTACATGAACGGACTGGAAGTTATAGTTCGAGTTTTTGTTTCTGGATTGAATTTAATGAATTTATGGAATAGTGCATTTTTTGCATGTATCGTATTTCAAAAATTTACTTACTCGATCCGAAAAAATTGAAACATACAATGAATTTTTGAGCATAATCTGATAAAAAATTCCTTGCCAGGTTGACTTCCTTTTGTGAAGTTAGTCAGTCAAAATCGCGGATCGTTCAAGGAGCTTTTATTTGAAATCTCATTTTAATATCGCAGCGGGAATAAAGGCAGGGGAGAAAAAGGAGTCAACTGAAAGGGACGAAGGAAAACCATACATCAAAGGACGCTCTGCGTAACGAAACTGTTATTTAAAATGAATTATTAATCACGCTCATCTTCCCTTTTTTTTCTCCTAGTGCTCACGGGGGATTTATTTTTGATTCTCAAGCGGTTGATAATCTCTGATGTTCCCTGTAGTTATTACCGAGGGATTTGGAATAGGTAAAAAGAGAATTCGAACTGGGAATTGCGATTTGGCGTTAGCAAGGGGGCAGAGAGAGAGAGGGGGGGGGAAAGGGAGCGTTGGGGTGGTGGAGGGAGAGGAATGGTGAGAAGGATGAATGATTGGGGAGACGGCGGTCGGGGGTTAAACGGGTGGGAGGGAGGAGGCTGTGGGGAAGAGGGGACTGCTAAGAATGACGGGAACATAGAACGGTAGGAGGGAGAGGGAAAAAAGGCGAGGAAGGAAGAAGATTGGGAACACACAACAAAGGGGAAGACGATGGTAATAAAAGGAAGCCGAGGCGAGTGGGGGACGAGGCATCTAGGGTGTGGAATTATGTGTAGATAGAACTGAGGAAGAAAGTAAGATTTGAAGCCAGACTCAAATTATATTTTCTACGCAAATGCTTTTACGAAAAGAATGAATAGTAAAGATTTCATTTAGCAACGCCACATTTACAAATGAAATTGTTACTTTGAATTTTTTTGCACATAGGGGAATATATTTTGTCTCATTTTAAGATACTAGTGATGATGCTTTGAACTACAATTGCTCTCAAACCTAACGATTAATATATGTACTAGAAATTGCGTGTCTGGGTACTTTGTAGAACCAATGCTTGATGAAGTTCTATTCCAAAGAATGTATAGATCGGGGGAAGAGAGGAAAATGATAGATGTCATTCGATATAGGCGTAAAAATTGGATTTAAATAGTGATAGTGTATATTAATATAGAGGAAGAAGATTGTGGAAGAGATAAATAACAGGTAACTAGTTTTGGGGCAAAGAGAGAGAAAGAGCACATATTTTTTGGAGTTCGTAAAAGGTATTAGAAAGTACCTAATGAAATCTCCAATAGTCTAGGAGTAAAAAGTTATCTGGGATTCTGCTTACATTTTCAATATTTTCCTACCAGCCAACTTTCTACAGAATGTATATGATGATTAATATTTTCCCTGATATGATCTTAAATATTCTTTCACTCAAGGTCCATATGTTTGTAAGCACCTACATAATAATAGTACAATTGTAGTTAACTGAAGGTAAAACTTTAATTGAGTGTAGTAAAAGAAAAGGGAATTTCCACTGCAAACAGTGTTAAGGTATTCCTTTTTAATTGTTGTGATGTAGTTGATGTAGAATCAGCGCTTTTGGGTTTGAATTTAGGCTATTTAAATAGGCCTGTGAACTGTTAATTGCAGGAGCGTGATAAATCAGCTCATCCTTTCAACGTTTAACTGCATTTGACCCCTAAAATGTTTTATCTAG
This sequence comes from Hetaerina titia, assembly GCA_037158775.1. NCBI lineage: Eukaryota > Metazoa > Arthropoda > Insecta > Odonata > Calopterygidae > Hetaerina > Hetaerina titia. The sequence continues at coordinate 88,524,631 of CM073772.1, forward strand.
TAAATGAAGTTTTTCTTTTAACGTCCGTGTGGTCTTTTCTGTTTAGAGTTAAACTGAAATAAAGGCCATTAGTGATGAATGGATGAAAGCATTTTGAGAAATATTATAAGCTGAATTGAAAAGGTAAAAAATTGAAACTTTTAATATGTCAGCTCTTTAATTTATTAGTCCAATGTCACCTTTTTTCAGTATATTTAAGATTGGAAAATAGAGCTCTTAAGAGACTGGGTAATGAATATAAAATCACGTAATATAGTGATAGATATATTGAAATAGTTGCTCGTATTCCTCTGTAAAATTAGGGTATCTCAGTGGGATCTTAAATTTCCAAATTTTTTCTTTTTGAACTCGAGATTGGATTTCTGAAAATTTGCGATATTTGGGACGACAAGCGACCGAACTAGTTGATAAACGGAGAGAATGCTCATGGATGGCAAAACGGCAGGAAGTTGGCGATGAAATGAGAAAGCATGGGGCAATGGGAGGAAATTTCGGAAGATGAAGAAGCCGGGGAGGAGAATGGTAAAAATCATCACTCACTGAATCTTTGCGTCGCCGCCGTCACCTGGGACGTTTGCTGGGACAGGGATTGCTGTGGGAGACTCGGCAGTCTCATGGGACGTTATTTTAGTCCTTTCGTGCGTCAATTGACGCTGTCTCTTAAATAGAGGAGAGGCTGTCACGGGCCGCCGAGGAATCTCTCGCCGTGCGGAATCCGTCTCTGGCGGGAAGGAGCCAAGAAATACGCGTCCCCTCGGATGATGCAGCCGATTATCTATTTAAAAGCCGAAGGGAAGGGTTTTGTGCGATGTGGAGCTTCGGAGCTCTCAGGTGGGGGCGCCCGTATTGTGGGTCCTAATGGCGTGTCGACCGAATTCTCTCCCCTGGAGGATCACTTTACGCCTTCTCCAGCTCACGCTGAGGCCCGCAAAAATTATCGTGGGTAAACGGGAAAGCTTTAGGAATTAATTCGCCTCTCTTCTCCCCCCCCCCCGGTCTGATGTTGCAGGAAGTTCAGCGTAATCCGAAGATCATGATTCGACGGCTCCTGTGGGGAATAGGCTCAATGGGCCTAATTCTGTGAGTTAAGTCTGTTAGGATGCTTTTTGCTAATGAATTTCTTCCTTATGGGGTGTATCTTCATGAGCTGCGGTAAACGCGTATGGACGTTTTTAAGAGACACAATTACACGAAAAAATTACTGAAATATTCCTTTCATAATTTGAAGGTGAATGTGATATTATTATGATATCTTATTTCTCCTTGGCCCACAAAGATCCTTTTTCATCCTGTCAACTCACCAGTTCACTTCTCTGGATTTGTGTTCGTAAAATTGGTGAAGTTAAGATGGCCAATCATTTCCCATCCCCTGCGCAGATATGATTTCGTCGGATTATCACTTGTTCTTCAATGTGAAGAATTGGGTGGCGGAATGGAGATTTTATTAAAAGAAAAAGGTGGCTGCGGAAAGAAACTAATGCAACTTCAGACCAAATATATGAGCCAAAAAGAACTCAAACAAAAGAAATGTTGAAACCATTGACTAATTCCAAAAACGTATATAGCTTTCTCTTGGACAGTATTCTCAAATCACAACGTCTTCACCCATTTAAAAAAAATTAAAGTTCATATTTTAATTATCTAGCTATTTATTCAACATAAATTTTTAACAGGAAAATTATCCCATTGTTTTATTTTTAGCCTATTTAAGATAATGCCATATGATCGTAAATTGAAATGCCATATCATTGACTGCATTACGTGTATTATGTCCATTTTAGGTGTCTTTGATGGTGATTATCACAAAGGAATCTCTCCTCCGAAAGATATACCTATATTTTGTCTACATACGAGAAGTATGTACTCGTATGCCAATAGTTTTAATGTGCTGCGATATTCATCAGAAATAAGTTATGGCGCATTGTTTCGTACATATTGCTATCAACTATGATTTGACCCTGCCTAAAATTTATTATCGAGAAACATAGATATGTTGTGAGAAAGGAAACTGAATTATAATGATGCAATATCTATGAAGTTAGCGAAATTAGGTAAAGGGCTAGGACGTCGAGACCCTTCTTCAACTTGATTTCAACACCCTTTTTCGACAAAATCCCTCACAATGGGAGCAAACTCATCCATTACTCATCCTCTCCCTACCTCATTTCTTCTGTTTTGAGGTTATTTCCTAAATTCATTCCCTAATTTTCAATTTTTCTTGTTTATGCCGCGGGAATTCGCTTTTTACATTTTTTCTGTCGTGCTTACGTTGTTGTCAGTGCTAATGAAATACTATCCTTTCCATGATCGTGAAAACTGATTAAAGTAATAGCATAAGTTTTTAGTTTAATAGCATCAGAAGAAGGTTGAACATTATGTGTGTATTATTTTAATTAAAATCTTATCCATTGCAATTATCATGCTCGAAGAGTAAAAGAGTTAAATTATGTGCTAGTGTGCAGCTATATATATATTTATATAAATATAAATATTTTCCTCGACCGGGACTTGAACACCGGATCTCTCCACTTCGGATGCTCTAACCACTTGAGCTATCGAGAAAATGTACTTTACACTGAAATCTGCGATCTTATAAAGCGCCAAAGTGCTCCGAATCATTGCCCAGAAGATGGCGTTAGGGAGCTGTTATATATAAATATATATATATATATATATATATATATATATGCGTATGTGTGTGTGTATATACATGTATTACTCCAAACTACTGTGAATTTTTCAAATGAACGACCTTCGTTTATGACCATTCTTTTCATTGAGTTTGTGTGTGACAACACCCTATTCCGTTCCAGTCTGCGGAATATTTGATGACATGCTCATGGTGGATAATTCAGTTTTTAAAAACATAGCATTCAAAATTACCATCCCTCCCAAGAGTTCTTTCTTTTCTCGCCAGATTCTGCCAATATCACTTCCCTAGCCTTACTCCGCCATCTCTCTCAATTTAAAAAAAAAACCTCTTCTGCTTGGCTAATGTGGCATTCATTAGGGATTCTCCCGAAAAGAATTGGATTACACGGACAATGCCTATCCATGGTCCGTCAACTCCCTCAACCTCACACACTTTGTAGCACCATCTACCGTGGAACCCTGCTCAAGCCCTTCCATGGTAATAACTATGGAAGGGTTTGAGCAGGGTGCCTGTCCCGCCCCCGAATTAGAATTTTTTACGTTGTGTTGTTCGTAAGCATCTGCAGGGAACGTTAAACGTAGTTTCTCATTATTTACAACATTATCTTCCCCGTGTTTCAATCTTCATTTTGTTATTACACGCTGCCATAAAGTAAACATCTATCATTTAGTGCAAGTGTGTTACTTTAGAAATATAATTAAGGACATGGTATGAAAAAAATTATTTCTCTTAAGGACGTATCTTTGAGATTTTTTCCCATCATTTAAGTTTCACAGATAAAATGATGCATACTATTTGTTTCAATTTGAAAAAAAATGATACTTACTCCTTGGGCTACGGATTCTAAACAGAGGCTTCATTTAATGCGACACTTAATGATTCCTCATACCATTGGGACATGTTCTTCATATTTGTTATTTTAAAGAACTTGACATTGCTAAATTATTAAATAAATAATTCTCTTGGGATGAAGTTATATTAGGGAAATATTAATATTGCATTATAAAATCTAATTTAAAACTCATGTCCACTAACGTAGTCTACCTTATAGTTAAAATAAAACAGTTTCTGGCGTAACTTGGTGGAAAATCTTCATACTGACTTTTAATAATCAAACCATTTTACCTGATGATGTTATGTTATAACGAAACCTGGGTAGTAAAAATGAAAAAGTTTATGTGGAAAAGTAAAGTGGTTTGATTATTAAAAGTCACTACCTTATAGTGGTAAGATTTGATCACATCCAAAAAACTTATCCTGTCCTTCCAGGAATTTATTAATATTGAAAACTCCGCTGTGCTTTTTAGTTCCTCTTGAGTTTCATCCGTTTGCTTGCCGACTAAGATTTCTTGTTTCTTATTCCATCTTCCTTACATACCTTATATTCTCAATTTTATAATAACACTTTAATTTCACTATATCCTATTTTCTTATTCATACTTTTTTGTGTTCTCCGCACTTAATCCCTCAACATTCTCTGCATTCCTTTTCTGTCTCATGTGTCTTCATTTTCCTTCCAATTATTCCGTTTCTCATGAGGTTCCAATCTTTGTTCATCATAACTACATTCCTTCTACTGTAGGACATTTTGTTTTACTATATTTAGCTCACTCTCATAATTGGTAAAATAGCCAATGAAAATTGCAGACATATACTTGTATATACGAGCTTGTACGATACTTGTATGTACTCGTACTGAATGAAGTGATAATTTATTAGTCAAGCATTAAAATTGGCAACTTTAGCTCTGGCTTCCTAAATGTGGACAGCCATTTGATCTGCTCAATACGGGGAAATAAGCACTAAAAACACGTGGGTGGAATTAATAGTTTCCGACCTCAGAAAATTTAAGAAAATTTCAGAAAAAATGTCTCATATCTTTGTTAGGTCGGAAACTTTTCAAACCATCCTTGTAATATTCCCATCATTCTTAAGTGCGGATATGCTTGCATGGATATGAATAGTTTTATACATCATTCATCAACTTCGAAATGTATCAATCAATGACAAACTATTAATGTAGTTGTTCATGTAGTAGCAAGTCGAGAGTTGTTAAGGTGGCTTACGTGTATACTTTCCGTTCTCTCTACTATCCGCTAATAAACCCTCTCTTGTGGAGTTCAACGGTTCCTCATCCCACAACTTTCTCACCCCTTCTGCCTCCTCCCCATATTGGCACTTTCCGAGGTCCAATGCGATTTGCCTCATGAGAGGAGCGCTTATTGGATTGTGCGGGACTGGAGCGGGTTGGTGTGGGTGAAACGGGAGACCTTGTCAAGATCTTAAAGTGAGGAGCCGGAGGGGGATAATGAATGAAGGAATCCATGAACCGTGATGGTTGATGAAATGAAGTAGGGATAGTACGCACACGAGAAGGAACGGGCGCAGATTTTTAGGGCAATCGGCCATTTCATCGATGCTGGAGAAAGTAGGTATGCTCATGGGTCGAGAGTAGGTCTATAGGTGAATGAAAACGGCGAAGTTGTGTCTTGCCCCTTATTTCTATAGCTGAATTTATTCAACAGATTCAGACAAGATGTAGTGGAAGTTTGTCATTATAAGAAAAACAGATTTGCATTTTTCCGCAGATTAATTTGTAACGTGCTACGCGTTTCAGTTAATCGAACCATCTTCAGGTACAAGACAGGCTCTTTAGGTCGCTCTATATTCCATTGTAACATAACGTCCTTCGAACATCATTAGCTGCCGTACAACTTGGTAGGCATTTTTATACTTTTTTTTGGTAGATGGAGGGAGCTAGCGACTCAATTTTTATGTGTAAATCTGCCTTTGGTGTCTGATACCTCATTACAATAGTGGATGATAATAGCTGTAAGGTGAATTACTTGATCGAATTCCTTTGGTTTTTCCGATGCCTTTTTTCTACGTACGACATAGGTTTTGGGAAGAGTTGACGACTGCTTGGTTTTAAAGCGCATTGCTTTATAACATATTTACGGACCTTTCTAATCTTATTAAATCTTTGTTTCGACTTTTTTGTCCAACAATGTCTGCAGTTTACCTTTTTATTCGGTTTTTATGTTCTGGAAGTCTAATTTTAAGTTAATTTCTATGTTAAAGTATGATGGGAAGATTCAGATGATGTAACTGCTGGTAGCTTAACTTGAAGAAATTGTAAGAATGAGGAAGTAATTTGTCATAAGTGTCATAGATGCTATCAATTCAGGACAGATTTGTCTTCAAAAGTTAAAGTAAGTTTTTAGAAGAACAATTTATTTCAAATTAAAAAAAAATGGCCGTGAATCCAAAGGAATAAGTCGAATTCGTTTAAGTTTTAAAATGGAATGTTCATCTTCGAATTGCCGTGATTGCTCTTTTCAAGTCAATATATTCTGTACGATCTAAAAATATTTTTGAAATCCAAAATCTCAGTTCTACGATGCTGGACTTTAATACCTTTTCCATTATTCAAACTTGTGTTTTATTGGCCACCAGTCTGGGTAAAAGGGATTTTAAGATTTAACGGCCAAAATTGTTCCAATCACGAGTTTTACCCATAGTTAAAGTGACGATTCTCATTTAGAATAAAATATTTTACTTTTTACGGAAGAGCGGCGAAGCTATTTGAACCGGATATGATATTTGGCGATAGGGTTGGCTACAGAGTGTAAGGGAGAAAAAACAGGAAATTGAGCTTTCCTTTGAAATCCCTCTACTTTATATTCAGCCATTCCCCTTCCTCCCCCTCTGCCTCCTACATCCCTTACCCTTGAGCCCCGAGGGAAAGGTATCTCGCGTGAGAGGTCGCCGTCACCGAACCTCCTCCCCTCCACACCAGTTTCTCTTCCTCCCTGTGATCCACCCTTTACACTTACCCTAACCCACGCATGCCAGGGTTAAAGAGATGGGGACGTAGGTAGGTGGGTATGCTCCATCTTTTTTTTTCCTCCGGACCCTCATGCCTCCATGGCCACCTCCTCCTCACTCCCCACTTCAATGGGGGGCGTTGTGGGTGTGTTAGAAGTAGTGTGAGTTTGCGGGGGGAGGGCGGTTCAGTCGGGAGAGGGGAGTCCGGCCTCCCTGGTCTCGCTGCCGTGAGAGGAGGAGGAGTTGCTGGTCCCTCGATGTGCGACGGGGACGAAGAGCAAGAAGGCGACGGCGGAGGGAGATCCCCTCAGAGACGCATTTTCGTCGAGATGTAGGAGGTTTACGTGGATCGGAGACAAGCACGATTCGACCCCCTTCCCGTCCCCTCCAATGTGCTTCTCACGCATCCTTTCCAATCTCTCTCCGTTGGTATCTGGTCCTTCCCCTTCCCTCGATCTCTCTTCCTATGTTCCTTTTCTCTCGTTCCGCCGTCACTTGAGCCCGTGAAATTGGGTACGAGCCAAATATTCAATTGCAAAAAAAATCAAAATGTGCAATAACTATTTGGTTACCGTTTATGAAGTTATACTTACCGCATCAGAAAGTTCATTTCTATCAATTTAGGAAATTTCTTTGCATAAATAAATAGATTAATCATTCGAGATGACAAGAAAATCGTAGTTTGAACGTGCAGCGCTGGAGCATCTTCTTATTAGTGTAGAGGAATGGCGTCAACCGTAACTCATGTCACTGATGGATCTAAATATCACGGAAGTGAGGTTTCGAAGCTGCTATTAGAACACTTTAGAATCAAGATGAGGACATAGTCCTAGGAAAAATTTAATGAGTCTACATCTTCAAATGAGCCCGGAAATCAATCCACTGGTGCCATCTATTTTAAGTGGAAGGGTGGGAATGCAAGAATTACCTTAAAAACCTTAACGAATAAATACCTGTGGAATGGTTGATCTGTGTCCCGAATCATTTGTATAACTCGGTGGTAGACTTCAAAGTTTTGTTTTAGCCTATAATGAATATTCTAGTTTTTAAAATTGCAAATATTTACGTAATTTTTGATAAACTATATTAATATAAATTTTATTGTGAATTCAATTTGAATATGTCTGACCAAAGTTATGCAAATTTAAATGAATTGGATCAAATTAGATTCTATATTACCTGAAAATGTTGGGATCCAGTGAGAAATCTCATTGTTCTCGAGAAATCTTCCAAGTGAGGTTCTAGATGAGGCCGATTCGTCGTACTCTAAAGTGTGACAGAGAGAGAGAAAAACGATAGAACATCTATGAATGGTACTCCCACCATTTCAATAGATTAAAGATTTTTGAATTTGAATGAATATTAAAAATTGGCGCATTTGGGTTGACAGAGTGCAGCATGGAAACCACGATTTAGTAAGAACCCGCTGCCTGCATAATTACCATGAAGCAAAGAAAGACGGCTGAAATTAGTTTGTCAAAACAAACGCGTGACCTCTATAGTCCTGCATTCGGTTTAACATGGTCAAATTTGTCTCCACTTTTCGCCCAAGGAATATTGTACAAGAAACTTTAATGCGAGTATAAAAGTGGCGTCATGACTGCGGTAATTTTCAACTCGAATCGATTTTGACGGTTCATTTTCCATCAAACTTTTCATTAAGGGCTCTACTCCAAAACTCTTTGGATACCAAATGATCGTACCTCTTTCAGATTTTGAGCTCATATCATCTGAAACAACGCACGAGATAGCAATCTCTAAAAGGTTATACATCCTCTCAGATTTTGTTCAAACTTTCTTTGGAAAACGATCTAAAAGCGAGCCATATAAAATACGTTTGTGAACAAAAAATTTTTAGACATTGGTCAAATTGTATGCAAGGCCCCAAATGATCTAATATGTATAATTTATTATGCGTGATGAAATTTACAAAAGTACATTTTTATCAGAAACGAATGTGGTACATAAAATAAAAATGCTTCAAAAATAAAAAAAATTATTTGAATTGTTTAAATAGAAGTGAAATATTAAAATTGCAATTTAGAAAATAATAGCTTTCGACTTTTTCTGTAAAAAAATTCCAATTTTTTTATCAAAACTTACTGTGTGGATACTAACATTTTGGAGATAAGTAGTTGGTTATATCCAATAAAAGACGAGTTTTTCACTTGCTTGATATTCATCGCCTACTGCTCGACACTCATGCTGCTCTTCTGCAACGTGCAGAAGAGCAGGATGAGGGAGGTTTTGCGGTTGCATATTCGCGTTACTTTTTTTCCTTTCTCTTGTGATTCTCGATACAATTTTACACTCGTGGACATCGAGGAGTTGTTGAAAAGACCCAAAACATTAATCTGAGAGTAACATTGCTCTAACTTGAGTATATCATACCAACCTAAGTCGTACTAATTGTTGTATTATTATTTTCAATTGTGGTTGTTGATAGTTTGCATTAATTAATGGCGCGCAGAAATTATCTTCCATTGCTGCGGCATCCATGCCCTAATCCTATTCGAACCGGGAACGATTATAATATTATACTGTGTTGACTTTGAAAATGGTTCATACTAAATAGATAAAATGTAGTGGAATTGTTGAACTTGTTATAATACCACTGGAGTTGAGCCTTATGCAGTGGAATTGTTTACTTGTTATGATACCAATTGGTGGTGAATCTCCTACATCCAATAGATTTTCCAATCATTCCCACAACCGTACATTTTTTCCCATTCTAGGAAATAATTGGTTTGCAACAGAATCAATCCAACGATGGAAGTTAATGAAAACTCCGTATCCATGGGGAGCGTAACGAAATCTCTTGGCCAGGACGCTTGCATCTTTTCCATCTTTAATGAAATAAGAAAATGAAATCTCTTTTATATTTGTTTGAGCCATCGGTGCAGATGTATACATAACCTTTCGGACTATGTATTTTTTTTCAAATATCGGCTGTAGACTCGAACGAAATGCCAGTCATAACGCCTACGAGGTCTGTTAAAAAACTTCGAATTTTTTTTATTACAAAATATACTTCACTAGCAAATTATTGGTCAGGGTTCTCTTCAGAGTAGTTCTATTCCCAACGAATACACTTATCCCAATTATGCTTCCACTTTGTGAAACAGTCCTGGAACGCTTCTTCCGGAATACTCATAAGCTCCTCCGTCGAATTTTTCTCTATCTCTGGAATAGTGAAATTTTTTTTTCCTTTGAGCGGGGTTTTTAGTTTGGAGAACAGGAAAAAGTCACATGGGGTCAGGTCTGGAGAGTAGGGTGTGTGGGAAAGCACAGCGGTCTTGTTTTTGGCTAAAAACTTACGAATTCTGAGAGACGAATAAGCAGGAACCTTTACCCTCCACTTGAGAGGGGAAGGCAAGGAACTAAAGAATAGGATCTTAGTCAATATGCTCCTTCACCCGCACATCCTTTTCACTGCTGTTCTTCGACATACCTCTGCTGTCGGTCTCTTCCCCTAATTTCAATGTATTCCTACTACTAAAGTCACCCATGTAAAAAACGCGTTTCTGCGCGAGTGCTCGGAACCTCCACTAAGCTCTTCCCATCGTCCTTCAACCAGCTCTCCTCGCCCGACCGTCCCGCTGTGGATTTAGGTTACGAACAACGAGGACGTTGACTGCAGCGTGGTAATACCACGGGACTGCTTCAGGGTGTAGATATCTGGTTTTTCTGTAATGAAGTTGAATTACACATCAGGTTTATAATTGTATGATTAGGAAAAGTACGACACTTCACTTAATAAAAGTAACTAAAGGTGTACTCTGCTGAAACTTCGTGGATATTTCGATTTGTGTTAGCACACTTGATAATACCAAGGCATTTTGTATCTGTAATGATAACAACAACCCCACTTTTTTTGATGATTTGAACAATATTTTTTGCGATAATTGACTAGAGTAGAGAATTTTATTGATGTGAATATTCGGACAAAAACCGTGTTGATAACGATTTGTGTAACTATATCGGAATTATGCACTAAGATTTTCACAGTTTCATATTCGTGATAGGGGAGACGACTGAGAGCCGAGGCAATTTGTGACATTAGGGATACATGGGTAGTTCAGTCTAGGTAGGTAGTTGAGGGAATATGGGATAGCTGGAGAGAAACCTGGTATCAGCGTTAGCCTACTTTTAACGAAATGCAGCAAAGCGTCACAGTTTAACGTCTCATTCGACAGACGGCGTACTTTGCCTGGAATACTCTCTACCTGCCAACTAAGTAGGGATTGGGGTATCTCCAAATAGTTCTGTTACCGTCAGAATCCGAAACCGGATGCTTGGGTTATATTAGCCACCACACTAATTTAATCTTCATTTTCGCAATTTAGTGTTTTATATTTCAATCCATAGTTGCAATAGTATTAAAAAAATCACAAATGAAAGGACTATTGTTATGGGTACACTCAAAATGCTAATCTCAACAACCAAATAGTACATGCATCAGCTGGGTGAATAATTAGGTGGATCAATTATTTTCTTTGATCGAAATTTGGTATTATTTTGCCCCTGCTGGACGATATGGCACGAAAGCTAACCAGCAGACCATACATTGAATAACTCATGGAGCGAAAGTCAAATTATAGATTAAATCACTTGTATATACTGGAAGTATGTCTCTTTAGCAATGGTTTTGTAAATATATTATTAGCCCCATCGTTCTATGGTAGGCAAGTTAATGTGAAAATCCGGGATCTGCTTCCCAAGGCTAAGGACGAGCTACCACTTCACCTGTACGAAGAAGTGGACCGGGTCCAATGTACTTTTGGGAAATTTTATATTAGCCAGACAGGGATATATCTTATATGCAGGCTGAAGGAACATGATAGGGTCCTAACTGAGAAGCAGTTCCGCATCTTGACAATGACTGAGTACGCATGGACTGAACCCGACCAAGATATTGAGTTTCGCGAAACGGAAATCATCATAAAAGAAAAATGATATTTCCCTAGACTAGTACAAGAAGCCGTAAAAATTGCGAAGATCTCACAAAACTTCAGCAGGACAGACGGTTATACCCTCTCCAGCATATGGAAGTTTCCAGTATAGGCGTAGACAGAGCAATGGCCCTGAAAAAGACCTTACAGACTCAGAGTTTCATTGAGAACACACTTGACCCTGCCACACGCCGGTATACATGGGGCCAAATCTTAACAGAATCACTTCGACCTGAAGATGTCCTCTGGAACGAAGACAAAACTGCCATCTAAAGAGAACCGACACGGTGTAACACCGAAAGTCTTCCAGCAACTCACCACGAAACAACGTGGAAGCCCACCCCAAAAATGTTGAGAATGCCGAAGAGGAGTTTCTGAAAAGTTCGAGTATATACTGAGAGGGAATGTGTTAGTGTCGTTCCAGGGGTCACAAATTTATCCTCAAAACACAGTTCTCACGTACATACAGTTGTTCGTATTTACTCAATTTTACGTAGTTGACGTAAAATAATACATTACAGGCGCTCGTTGGCGCCTAAGCGATCTATATTTTGGGAATGGGAAAATTGCAAAACGTATTATTCTCACCAGCCCACGAACAACGAAATGATTTAGGCCCCAAAACATGGGGGCAAAAAAATCAAGTATCGCGAAAGAATTCAGCAGAAGTAAATGATGGAAAGTTTCATACCTTCCAGGACGTAATACACGTCTGTGAGGCGATTAGTGTGATAGTTTTATCATATAATTTAATAAAAGAATTTCTTAAAGTATTACTTGGTCATTTATACCTTAGTATGGGACCAATGAACTCCTATACGTTTTTTCTTAATCCTGTTTTTTCTTAATGAACTTTATCTACCAAATAATACGAGACGATTTTTATTTGAATCATATAGTATAACTGCCCTAACGGTAGTTTCTTCTTTTCATCGCGATTTAAAGTCGATTTCCTTCTATTTTACCATATAATATAAAAGGAAATAAAGAATGGTAGTCCTACAAAATAAAAATACTTCTGATTTTATTTTGAAGAAAAAAAATTCTATGGAGATCACGCATTTTCTGAGCTTTTTCCTGTGGAATAAAATAGATTTTGTTATTTGTCTTCTCCCGAATATAAATAAAATTTATTGCAAGTGCCGCGGATTCGAGAATTTTTGGGTGGTTAGTGAATATTATTCGCAAAAGTTGGCACAAGTACGAGTGATAGTATAAAATTCAAATACTACGAGATCACTGGCCTATATAGAGAGAACAAATATTAGTTTCAATCAATTATTGCGAATCTGAAAAACGTCCATTTGAAAAGCTTCAGGTTTTAATAACCTCCTCGCATTTTCCTCAAGGCTCTCTCAAAAATTATTTGATCCAGAGATGTGTGCAGCATCTTAATGTATGCGAATTTCTAGTACGAGTATATGATGGTTCAGAATACTTTAAAAAATTTCAATATTGTTTGTAATGAAGAAGAAAAATTTGTCTACGGTCTCCTCTGTAAATGCTAGTACTACCATTTCACCTCATCATCCCCCGGTTTGGCCTCTTTCTCCATTTTTTCTTTTTCTTGCTTTAGATTCCATCTACCCTGTCAACCCTCCGCTCTCCATCCCTCCCGAGCCCCTCTTCACCCCTGTCTCATTCTCTCCTTTACGTCCTTTTTGCCTGTTATTCCTGCTTCATTTCATCCCCACCATCTCCAGACGATGTCTCTTCCCTTGCCAGAGCGGCGGCGTCAGTGTCTTCCCCACTGGGACCCAAAGAGTCCCTGCTTCTTCCTCCACCCACCCCTCCCCATACACTGCGGCTCACGCAACATCCGCGGTGGACTTCCTACCTCTCGCAATGCATTCGCAGACGTAAACGAAAACTCGAGCATAAATTAAGGATGAGCGAGGAGATTACGATAAAAGGTTTATTTTGTTCCCCAGCGTCGCCGGAATCCTCCTCTCTCCTCTTCCTCCCCCCCTCCACAGATCCCCCCCTCTCCTCCCGTCCTGAGCAAGTGTGAACCCGTTTTATGCGCCAATTTCATTTTTATCTCCTCCTTTCTCGTGTTACATCAATTCCCACAGCGGTTCGTTTTCGTTTTGGGAAATATTTCCTTCGTGCCAGTCAAAAAAAAAATAAGGAAATGCTCGGGCACTTTGCTCGGGAAATTTCGGGATGAGAGTGGAAACGTGTGGGTTGCATATGAAGTTTCCCATTATGCATGGAGGAGGCATTTCCTTTAAAATGGCACTCAATTCAATATCCATAAGCAAACGATGCTTTAAACACCAAATTTTGATGCACCACTTAAGAGACTGTTGCAAGTATGGCTCAAGTTTTTTTTTGTCCCAAGGAGAAATTTTGTCACTAGTTTTCCCTGACTTATAGAACTACGATCGTGTGTCTTAATTGGTGACAATAATTTGTAAGGATTTAATAGAATGCTTACAATTTTATTTAATTGCTAGATTTATCCTCCTCTTATTAGACGATACCCTTGCTAATTAGCAAAGTGTTAGCCATTGGATTTTTCAGGTAGTTTAAATGTTGAAGTCATCTCGTGCCTTGAATACACATCAAGGTCATCTCATTTATGACTTCAACGCCCGGGGTGGAATTAAAAAACGGCAAATATCAGTCAGATCGGTCACAGTGTTATCCTCTGGAATAGTAACTTAATGTCAGAAAAATAATGCATTAAACTACAGCAACGCTTCCGTTTCAGTTTATGTAGGATTTCGTTAGGTTAGAATGACCGAACCTACATTTATTGAATAACGTGCGAGCTCAAAAATAAACGATTCGTTGGAGACGTTTTCGGTACGGATCTCTTTATATTTAATGGTAATTAAATCAATCTGGGAATTTTAATTACTCATGAAAAGTATTTTATATACTCTCTGTTGCCACCGTGTCTTTTATGAACGCTCGCGGAAGCATGGTCAGTGCCAGCGTTTTGTCTATAATGATGTCGCGCACTTCGAATGTCCCTTAGACTACGCTGTGCCTCAGCTACATCCACTTCCCAACGGGGAGGGAAGAATGAGCGGTTTGGGAGACCAAATTGAGCGACAGTTTGAGATTTAGTTGGCAAGAGTGCCAAGGACAGGGTATTACAGAAGTAATTACGGTACGGTTCTCTGATAACGAATGGACAAATGACGCGCTGGAGAGCCTGACGTGGGATTTGAGACTTGCTTGAATGGCTGGTGATAGAATGAAAAAGGAACACGGGAGTGCGTATAAGTGGAGAGAAGTTTTGAAGAATAGTATCCAGGGACGGTGTGATTAAATGAATGAAGTGTTGGAGCGACTTATCGTAATTTACAATATTTCCTCCTGGGAGACAAATAGTTTTGCTTATGTGTCATTTTGAATATCATTCATCCGAAATCAACTCATGCAGGATGAGAAACGATAACGTTTTCAGCTTGGGGACGTCTAAATATTTGGAGATGATTGAAAAACACTTATTTCTTCAAATGCGTACCAACCATAAATATGAGTATTTCTTACGTGCTTATTTTTTTATCTGAGGTGATTACGAGTATACACACATCATTGTGGTACCATAGCCCTAATTCAATATTTTTTAATAAACGACCAACGTTAAATCCATTGTTATCACTTTTATTATTCACGATCTGGGAAGTATGAGAACATTTTCCTGTGCAATAGACGAGAAAATCAAATATAAAATGTCAAGATGACGATTCGAAGCTCATGCACCATCAATCATTTGTTTTATCAAAGTTGTTCTATCACGCATTCCGTAAAATCTAGTATGTTCGGGTGATTATTAAACCTAAAAATGGGCCCTGAGAAATGCGGACATGGCATGAATGCGCGGTAAAAAATCTAAAAATAGAGAACTGCCTCGGTCTCTGGACTATATACCCTTATAGATATTCCCTGGTTATTAGCAAGAAACATTTTAACATCCTTTTTTTTATCGTACGTGGGTGTCATTGGTTACTATCAGTGGGGGGCACCTCAAGTGACTCAACCTTTTTATTGGACAAAAGAATGTACATCCGCGTTTTCGGTTCACCTTACTCGTTCTCCGCCCACAATTGATTCGAGTGAATCTCCTTTTTAAACCCGCTTGAAGGAAAATTACGGAGAGAGTGCAGCGTCAAGGGTCGAATGTTTTACTCCTGGAAGAAACCCGATTTTATTTTCCGCTTTTTATATCTCCCGCGTTAATGCTTTAACCGTGTGATTTTTTTTCGGGGAGGGCCGGCGTCGTCGTGGGTGTTGCGATGTTCGAGTTGGAGGAGAGTCTGCCGTGGGTCGGACCGGGTGAATGGAGGAGGAGGGGGAAGGAAGAACGTGCTGGGAAATTGGGAGGGAGGGGTTAAGGAGCGCGCCACATAGTTTTGAGTGCCATAAAGGGAGTCAAGAGAGGAGCAATATGTTTTATAGAGTCCCGCAGAGTGCAGACAAGGTACCACAGAGCAGGGTGGGATTGTGATGGAAGGTGGGAGTTTAAATGTGTTGGTTTAGTGTAGAGGGGAGGGGGCGGGATGGTGGTGGATTCCCGGACGGAGGGGGAAAGTCGGGACACCGTTTTGGGTGGGGAGTTGGATCGGGTGGGGTGAGGGTAAGGAGTGTTGTGGGGGCGAGAGTATTGGCGAAGTGACTGCGGCCCGCAGGCCCCCTGTGAGGAAGGTGGGGGCGGGGTGACGGATGCTGGGGACGGGAGCGGAAAGGGGCGGGAGAGGGCGCGGGGTTGCGCGATGTCGGTTGCCGGGGGACGTTGTCGGTCGGAGAGAAGGGAGGGGACGTAGAGGAGGAGAAGTCCCCCGGAGGGCGCACGACGGGTGGTGGGGCGAAGTAGGTCCGCAGGCATAGTGACGCGTGTCGCGGCTACGAAGCGCGTAAATAAGGTTATCGGGGGCATTAATCGCGGGGTTGGTGGTGGCGGGGTGGGACGGGGTGGGCGTGGCGTCCTGTGTATACACTCGCTAGATCCTCCATCCCGGTGCGGTGGGGCATGGGGTTGGGGCAGCAGCATCCGCTCAAGGGGGTCCAAAAGGGATAGTGGGTGGGTGGCGATAAACCACGGGAGAGGCGGAAGGGTTGGCAGGACTGCGTGCGGGACGCCAGACCGCAGCGCCGCAGCGGTCCCATAGGGCGACGGCGGCATCGGACATTAGCGGTCAGTAGATGAGCGTAAGAGGCTGTGTGGGATGGAAGCGGGTTGGGAGCGCTATATCATTGTGTAAGTTGAGGTTCGGAGAAGCGAGATGGGGATGTTTATTCTGGTTCGTTCCAGCGCGATTTTACTTAATTTTGTATTAATCGTGAAGATTGATATTTGCGATAATCTTCGTTGGTGCATCCGCGCTCTAGGGATTTTCATACCTTCATTCTCGACTGCCTAGTCGTTTGTTGATGCAATTTTTCCACTTGGTCGTGAAACTTTGAAGATTTTTCTCATTTAAATATAGCGAAGGAAACCCTCAGGTTGCTCGCCAAAATAAGCCATGAAGATTCATTAGTTCAGCATTTTATGGATTGGTATAGAATCCATGTATTTTCACCTAATGAACGGAATGAATTTTTGAAAACAGATGGAGATTATTTTCCTTGCTGCTTCGGCGCTCTAGGAATATTTATGCCTTCCTTCTCGAACTTCCTAGTCTTCCCTTAATGCACTCAATTCTTTTCACTTGCTCATGAAAAAACGAAAACTTTTTATTTGGATATACCAAAGAAAAAATGTTCAGATTTCTCGCCGAAACACACCAAAAAGACTCATTAGTTCAGTATTTTTCGGGTTTATATGGAATATATACCATATGTAAGTATTTATACTCAATTATTGACCACCAAACATTTTTGAAAATAGACGGCTGTATTTGTAAAGATATCCCTACTAAAGCCTTTGAAGTATCGCAGGTAACTTATATTTATTAGAAAGTTTGTCAGTGGATGCTTTGTAGTAACATACTTTCCAAACGACCAGTAAAACTGCCGATTACACTGGAAAGAATAAGGGAAAAGCTTTAAAATAATTATTGGGGAATTTTAAACGATTATTATTATTGTATTTTGAATATCTTTCGGATAATGACATCGTTTATCCCGACAGATTTTTCCATGACTTATTTTCATTATACCGTCTCCATTTTTTTCGTATTTATGGTTAAACGTTAATCAGTATGATTAGGATACATTGGTTCCATGCGTCAAATAAAAGTGCATTAAAGCTATGATGGTGATATGGAAGTTATATGCTGACGACTACGACCGGAGACCGCAGTAATCAACCTGAGGGTTGTTTTTAAGTGAGGGTAAAGAACACCCTATTTCCAAGTATTTTTCCCTGCGAAATTCACACAATCATCCCATCGGCGGGTGATATTTTATAAATGAAATAAACTTAGTTACGTTGACAAAAACTTGACTCCTAAAAATATTGACCTTGTGAAGAAGGGATAGTTTCTTTTCCCTGTCATTGTTTTCCATTAATTTTTGACGTTATTAAATGCACTTGGATTTAACACGCGATTGCCCGAAAGGATTTGAACTCCGAACCCTGTCGTATGTACCCAAAAGTTCTGCACTACGTTTCCAAGCTCTATTTATGGGTTAATACGCTCGAAGAGATTAAATTTGATTGAAAATGAAAAAAATAAATTTAAGTTTAGGGTAATAGATAGTTATTCATTGTTAAATGTTTCATAATTGATTAAAATTCTTGAAATTTAGTTTGAAAATATTAAAGCCTTAAAACAACTCATAAGTGGTGAGAGCACTTAATCATGTCAAATCAACTGCTGTGCAAAGATCTCTTGGTCGGAGTGCGTCGTATTAATTCGTCAATGTCCCCGCGTGCGGCGAGGCACGTGACCCCCGCAAATCATACCACTTGGGAAGATTATGACGTCGTCTGAATTGAAGCGAACCGATCAAAAGGTCCAAACCCGCGCACCACTGATTGCGTTGCCGAGGTCTCAAGTGAAAACAAAAGAAGAGCCTTTATGCGATCCTTCAATGCTTGGATTCCTTCTTTAGTGATCGCGAAGTGAACAGGGTAAAACAGAGGAGTGGAGAGCTCATTAAAGACACGAGATGGCAGAGAAAGAGGGGGGATTTAGATTCCAGCCAAAAAACTCACTCTCCCTAACAGGAAAAAAAGCTGTCGTGTTTGTTTACTGTAAACATGGGGGAAAGGCGAAAAATGGCGGGCAAATCAGGCGGAAGGTGAGTCAACGCCGTCAATTCAAGCATGTTCATGCCACGTTTTTCTATCAGATTGGTCAGGCGTGTCTAAATGGGGAGAACAAAAGGAAAGAGTGGTATGATCATGACGTTCGTAGCCGCGTTAAAGCCGCAAATTACTAGCACCGAAACAAGTGGAAGTCAAGCAGATTTTTCCTGGGAATCATGCACTTTTGATCTTGTTTTAATAACTGGCTTTGTGCAATTTCATAAAAAGATGTACAAAGAGAATGCGGATGAAACTATGGTAATGGTATGTGTAATAGGGTTTTAATTTTCGCATCTCCCCGTGATTTAATGATACCATATCGTAAAACGTTCTGGAACTCAAAGTTGAACAGACAGTGGCAGTTTGAAAGTACATTGAAGTTTTTATAAAAATTTAGCCAGTTTCAACCATTTGAAATTCTTATTTCATAGTTGAGTTAGGAGGAAATTACGTTGTGTAACCTACGCAAAAATAAATATTTGAATTATACTCGATAGAAATCTTTTTAAAATCATTAATTTTGGAATTATAAATTATTCTGCAATTTATTTTAATTTTTTGATCGATTTAATAAAACTGTTTTTGAAAAAAAGTAATTTTATTGTAGTTTATATGTTATCGGCTTCAGTATTATACAGTAAAAAACACTTCTTTGAAAATTAATGACCAAAGTGAATTAAATTACGATGCTCCTTAAATTTATCAATCAGAAAACTGTCCTCCACTAGTGAATACTACAATTGTGAATATTTTGGGGTCACGCACATGTACGAGGAACGAAGAGTGAGATATGGCTCATCATTAACTCACAAGCTTAAAGAAAATCTTGACGAAAATCAGAATCGAGAGAGACTAATCTCAAATATGACCCCCACTACCCCTCAATCAGCGGAAAAGCCGAGCCAATCCCGAAGATTCCTTCCACGAACGGATCCCGGGCACAATTTATCCCCTGCGCCGGGCACAAGAAGGGCAGTGGGGATCGGAGGACAAATGAGGGTGCCATGCGCGCATCATGGGGGAGGGGGCGAGAGCGTGCAGGCGAGGTGAGGTGCTGGGTTCGGAAAGGGGAGCCAGGGGTCGGCGGAAGGAGCCCCGGGCTGATGGAGAGAGATAGCCTCCGCATCGCAGTTCATTCCTCCTCCGATTTCCCCATTCGCCCCATCACCCCGACAAATTGAGCCATTCTCACCCTTTTTTATCCCTTCTTTCCTCGTTCCAATTGACTCCTATTTCGCACTTCCTTATACAGGCTTGCTGTTTCCCAATTACCTACTCACCATCGACCCATTTCTTGCATCTATTACTTGCCCGTAAGAGTTCTAAGCAAATACTAGTAATAAAGCAAATACTAATAGTATGAAGGAAAAGTTATTTATTGGAAGGCTACTGCTTAACAGTATATCAAAAACATCAATTATTCGGGTGTAATCCTGTGGGAAGATTAATTGTTGATTTTATTTCTAAGTTCATCATTGACTAAAGTAAAAATCAATTCCACAATATTTTTAATCACAATTACGACATATTTAATTTCATTGGTTGCATTTTTATATGCACCATTGTATCATTACATGTCAAGATGGATGTTCAGAGCATAGATAATTTAAATAGCTTGAACTTGGTTGTCACTGATTCTTCACCATATACACGCTTTAGTTTTCCGTCCTCCCCTTACATAGTTTATTGCTATTCCTAATCTTATCAACACTGATGATCACTTCTGTAACCCTAATTTGGGCTTATGGCCTAATTATTAAAAACGCCTTAGATATCTGTTTATATTTCAAGGAGAATATTTATTTATTTAACAAAGCAGCCAAAAACGACACAAAGGCTTTGAAATTGGCACAAAGCCTACGTATAATATACGCTAAGAAAAAGAACGGGTAAACGTAATAAACAATATTGAAAAAATCCCTTTCGTGCATCAATAATGTTAGTAATTCACTAATTGCGTAAAGCTGTGCGAATTTTTTAACCCATCCAAAACCTACGGTAAAAAAATGGTCACAGCCGCCGATAACCTTCATGGTAAGATATCGGTTAACACTTAAATTCCCGTTTCATCTTAGATGAATAAATTTTGCATCGAAAGAATATTAATGGAAAATCATATTATCACGGATAAGATCGGTATTCGCATCCACCTTGGTCTGTACATTACTTTGCACACATGCCGACCTACTGTACAACTATTGGGCCATAAATACTAAGAGTAGGACGCATTGTCCTATGCCAAAGCCCGAATACCAATTGCTCATTCTTTGAGGTGCTCAAAACTAATATCTCACTCTTCTTCCCATCTTCGGTTCACGTTGGCTCACCCTCAGGGCCACACGACTCCCTTTCCGTTGCCCCTTCTTGCGAGTTAGCTGTGACCGGTACCGCTACTGCCGGCCACCCTGCCCAGTGTGAGGGATGGAGGGAGCCCTGATGCCTCTCTAATTAAGTGATCACCCTCTTCTCCAGCGTAGCAGGTGGGTTAGGGGTAGTCGGAAACGGGAGGGTGGAGGGATGAAGGGGTAGGAGAGAAAGGCTGATGCCGCCGGTGCGTTGAGTAAGAAGAATTGCCAGGCGTGGGAACGCATCACTTGATGCTGGGGCATAAGACTCGGGGTGGCGGAGAGTGCGACTGGCGAGTCGGAAGTGTGTGGGTGGATCCACGCAAAAAGGGGGTTTTACTAAGAAAGCCGAAGGACCTACAAAGCCAAATGAATGAGGTGACGATAGGACTGTCTTCTAGATTAATAGTATTTGGGAGTTAGCGAAGGTAGGTTGTTGACTTTAAGTGGATAATGAAAGAAACTACTTAACGACATACGATTTATTGAAGAAATTTAATAGAGTAAACAGGTGCTTCCCTTTTTATCTATGAAGCAACTAAATTTCTGGAGGGAAATATTTGTTAAAGTCTATTTTCTTACAGTGAAACCGATATTTTTTTACACATCAATATCATTCTAATGATTCGGATTCGTGGATGTTTTCCATTGAAAATTCACGAATAAATCAAGGAAATAAGGAATGGAGAGATTAATTATTCCCTGCTATATAGGCCATTAAATACTAGCAACGCATCATGTCTGTACAATATGCATTAGTACCACTAGTAAAGAAAACTAAAGAGTTTTTTTCCCTATGTTATCTCGCTATGTAAATGACGGTTACATATTTAATATAGATTATGATCGTTGCACACTGTGGATCAAAACATGCGATTCATTTCTGTAAGATGAAATGCACTAACGAGAATTCCTATATTTTCCTGATCACTGTAGTAGGTTAAGGGAAAATGTTTTCTCAATGGAAAGAGATTGTAATTAAATTATTATTTAGCTGCATCTTTTAATTAATAATGTTTGATCATGTTATTATTTTGATTTGCTGAACGTTACGAAAACGGAGTAATGGCTCTTAACTTTTGCGACGCATGATGTTCAATTCAATTGCAAGTACGACTGCGAATATATTTATAATTTCCCGAAACTATAAAGTAATAGCATAAACGAATGCAGATCTAGTAGCTAAGAGCTAAATTTACTCTTACAAAATGCGGATCTAATGTTGACCGCAACGGTGAATATTGGTAAAACCATATTTCAAAGTTTAAAATTGAAATTGAAATGAGCATTATTGCACCTCAGCACGTTAAATAATCCGCAATGTTTTCATTCACCAGAAGTGATTAGGATTGTACTAAAATTCTGCGAGCAAGATTTATTTTTTTCTAATTTTGAGATATTTACGCTCATATGACATATCTTAAATCCTTTTTCCCGTCCCTAAATGTATTTCCACACATATTTGGACAGCCAAACACCCTTAACAAGAACCACAAAGTTTTTAATTGTATGATCAACTAATAAAGTGAAATGTATACATTCTGTCATTTTCATTTTAATACTAATTCTACTCCTCCTGGCGAGGATATTGCACGGATGCAGCCATTTTAATAACTCTTACTTAATCCGCTTATCACTATCTCTTTTCACAATGCATGGAGTCGTCCTGGACAATGGCATTAAAGCCATATATGTGCATACCTACAAGTTTCCTTCGCTGCAATATCCCGCGACGGATATTGCCACACTAGCACATGGCCAAGGGACAGTATGAAACGTGGCGCGAGCTACGATAGTCAGTAATGGGAGGTGCACAGGCGGCTAGCTTCCGTTTCCTGGTCATAGACATCAGAGAGGGGGGGGGAGGAAGGGTGGGATAGGGAGGCGCTTCGTCGTGTGAGAATATGTCCTTAGGAGTCGCCTAGGGGGGAAGTTGGGAGAGGACGCAGTAGGGCGAGAGAGACAGTGGCGAGGGGAGACGGAGCAGGGTTAGAGTTAGCTGTTGGTCGGGAGGAGAGGGGGAGGAGGATATGGAGAGGGAGGGAAGAGATGGGGAAGATCGTGTATTCTGCCGATTATACCCCGCGTCTCTTCCCCTCACACCCTCCCCCTTCCCAGTTGCTCCTCTGGGACGACTCCTTCTCTCTCTACCCCTACCCACCCCCGCACCCTCATTCCCCCGTCCCAACCAGCTCTCTCCCACTCCTCTCCCACCATTCCCCTTCCTCCCTCACGAAAAACACAATTTTATTAAAGTTTACTACGACGGGTGGCTGAGGAGAGAGATAGAGAGAGAGAAAAAAAGCCGCGGGAAGGCTTTGCAGAGGAAGCGTAAAGGGAGGCTAGGGAAGGAAGGCATTGGTAAGGGTGTGGAGGAGGAGTTGGTTCGGCGGGCATGGACGTGTGTTTGGAGGACTCGGACGGCGAGAGGTAGGTGAAAGGAAAGGGAGAATGGGGGACGAAGGGCAATAAAGGAGGAGGGATACGGTCGGGGAACGCGTGTTAAGAGGTGCGTGGGAGAAGGAGAAAGGCGAATGTTGGTATAGGAAAGTTAATCTATGGAAAAACTACAAAATGGCTAAGGGGAGAAAATTGGATGGAGGCTCCTTGAGTGCACATTAGATTGGGGTGGAGAACGGCGATGGTGGCAGTGAAGGGAGGTGTGGAGCGAGACTACGGAGATATTGCGTGAGCGCCGTGGAGAAAGGAAAGCAAGTCATGCGAGAGGAATAAAAGAGGCAACAATCAAATGAAATTGAGCGTAGAAGATGTTCAGGAGTGTGAGAGAGAGACAAACGATCCGGTTTCAAACGCATTAGGAAACGTGAATTAGAATTAAGTTTGTGGCCTACAATCGCGTGGGGATGTTGGTGGTTTGTGAGTTTCCTCTCTTTGTAGGAAAAGAGGAAGATGGTGCGAAACTCTTTAAGAGTGCGAATATTAACGAAATGAAATGACGCTGATGCAAGTCCTTTTTTAAGTACACCTTGGGCACCGCTGATTACGTTTTCTCTGTTATGGTATCAACAATTTACTAGATAAATGGTTACTTAAATTTGGACTCTATGTTAGTTTGCTCGAAACACAAAAACGACTAGAATTAACCTTAGGTTTCTTTGAACTATAACAGAAAATATTGCATTTTTATATTATGTGGAGTCGAATATTTGTCAGCGTAAATTCGTTACTGAGCAGAGGCTGAATGTGAATCAGTCGGAAGCTGTTTAAACGGACTTATTTTGGTGGTTCATCTGGTCAGTCATTATCAATACCAGATAAATGAAGATTTTTTTCCATTGAAGGTTCTAATTCATTACTGTTACCCATTTTGTGATTCATTTAGTAATACTACATCGTGTTTAATTAGTAAATAATGGGTGGGTATTTAATAGTTACATAGAATCAGTTTGCTCTCTGCTTGTGACCTAACCTGTCAGGCCTGTAGATTTCCTATTTCCATTAAGTGGATGTTCCACTAATTCTTGCGCACTAACAAACTAGTCCAATTATCCTAAATATAACAGTTTCAGGTTTCTTGTGGAAGTTTAAAGTTTCTTTTTTTATCCTTACCAATTATCTTAGGCTAAATAGTTTTTAGGGACTCATCTTTTGTCATGAGACAAATTTGAAATCATTGTTGCTCTTTTTGTTCTACCCGCGATAGAAAAACTTCAGAAATTGTCCTTCGTTTGTAATAATTTTAATAGTGAGCTGGAGAAGGAGGTGGCTTTTTTGTAGTATTAATACCAAATTTGAATTGACTAGCTGAAATCGTAGAATAGATAAAAAGTTCTCCATTTTACCAGTTTTAAAGATAACTTCAGTTACATGCTTCTTAAATACTTCTTCAATACGTCATGTTATTCGTGCTGATGAATTCATATATATATATATATATATATATATATATATATATATATATATATACACACAAACACAATGTATATATATATATACATAATAATAATTCATTATGTGAACATATATATACATATGTGTATGTTTATATATATATATTATATATAAATATAATATTTCCATAAAACTTTGACGGAAACACACAATATGAGAACACATAAAAGGAACACTCACACGTTATTTCTTGATAATTTCGACATAATTGAGCTCCACCTTCCTCAGAAGATTAGTTAGGACTGCCTTAACTTAATCTTCTCAGGAAGACGGAGCTCAATTCCGTCGAAATTATCAAGAAATAACGTGGGAGTGTTCCTTTTATGTGTTGCTGTCAAAGATTTTTATTTAACACTTCCGTATTACTTCGAAGAAATCAATGCGCAATTCAATTACAACCCTTGGTTCTTTATTTTCACATGTTACCAAAATTTATCTCTTTGTAAAAATGTTGATCGTTGACTGCTGTTTGACTAGCTTTAGTAATCACTAGTTGTGAAATTATACAAAAAGTTAGCTCGTATAAATTTAGCTAATGGCGTTATTTCCAGTGGTTGCGTAGAAAAAATTGTTTTATTATTTATGCAATTAATGAATGAAATCTTAATTGAGATATAACTCTCCTAAAATACCTTAAATAAACGTTGTTAAGGATAATTTTATTGACGTTACACAAATTGCGAAGGTGTTCTGAGGCTGAGATTTAGGAATGAGCATACACGAAAATGGGAAATCGTAAATGTGAGAAGACAGGAGTGACAGACCCTTGATTTCTTAGCGGTAGTTTCGTTGGGAAGAGACAGCAAATGTGATGCGGGTGTGGAAGTCGGCAATCGACACTTGGCGACAACCTTGGCGAAGGTGGTCGTTCCAACTACTGGGATGTTCGCTCACTCCCTGCTTGGATGTTTCCCCACTTGTAACTCTGCTTGTTCCTTTACACTTTGAGGAGTGATTGAGTGAGAAAATAGCTCACACGGGAACCCTTTCCCGCTTTTATGGAAATTCAATCGTCTGGTAAGCTTTGGGTTGCGCAGCGGGAAAGAAAGGAGAAATAAGAAGCTGAACCCGAAGGAATAAAGAGATGAAGGTGAGGGCTTGCATGGAACGGGGATCTTACGAAATTGAAACGATTAGTGAATGGTTAGACGAGTGATATTGTGGAATAATTGATGCGAGTTTACATTATAATAGAAGCGGCCGTAACGTTCTAAGTAAATCGATGAATGTGTCTTATCAGGATTCCAAAGTATGTGCAACACTTTGGGAAAAGCCGGAGAATTTCAGATTTAAACGAGTGATACTTCCGGAAAATTCCAGTTCAAGCTAATTTCTTTGATTTGAAGTGAGCGATGGAAGCTCATAAATCCGAAAATTGATTTTCAATTCCTCTGGTTTCATTTTGTACCTTTATGGCACCCTGACCTTTGCATTTATGTCTCTCTCTCTCTCTCTTTATCTCCTTCATGAATTTCATCTGTGGTCGTTCTTTCTGATTCCTCTCGGTCATTCTTGATTCCACCATTGACTCTCGTGGGGTGTATTATGCCAAATGATATCATTTGAACTGTTTTCTCCCTGGGTATTTCTT
This sequence comes from Hetaerina titia, assembly GCA_037158775.1. Taxonomy (NCBI): domain Eukaryota; kingdom Metazoa; phylum Arthropoda; class Insecta; order Odonata; family Calopterygidae; genus Hetaerina; species Hetaerina titia. The sequence goes on from CM073772.1 coordinate 88,551,122, forward strand.
GCTCTTCGCTAGACTTACTCATTGATACATCTCAGTTTTTGGCGTGCCATCGCCAATAAAAATGCCCTACAACATTTTCTGTCTTCTTCGAATTCCTCCCAACAGCCTACTCGCCTCACATGCTATGCGTACTATACCTTCCATTACTTTCGGCATTTTCTTCCTTTCTTACGTTATTGTCCCTTTGTCACCAACTTAAAATAATATGCTCATCGTATGTTTTCAAGGAGCGCTTGCTTAATTTGAAGGTTTTGGTGGCCCGCAGAATTTTCTTCTGGTGGAAAATTGTCCTTTCCTGAGTTGTGCAACTTACTTTTTATACTGATTTTTTTCTTCCAAGATTGGCCGTTCAACCTCCTTAAAGAGTAAACAAGCTCATTTACCTTGTTTTGTAGGCTTCCGTAGGTATCTACTCTATCAATAAATATGGATGTAAAACACCTCAACTGTTTTTCGTCAGTTGCAATTTTTGGATTTGATTCACATATATTTAATTTGAGGTTTTAGCATTGACTCCATATGATCGCCTATTTATTCTTGATTCCATCTTCCCCTCTATCCTCGCCCTGCGCATCCTCTGAAACTTCCCCCCGTTAGCCTCGCGTCTGTTTGCGAATTCCTAGTACCTGCATCGCCATTTGACGTCCTCAAAATGTAAGACAGACTCCCCTCCCCCCAGCGCCGCGTACCACGGACGGAAGAGGAGCTTTTATTGAAGGTCTGATGGAGGGGATGGATAAAGCGAGGGTAAGGGTGATGATTCTGAGGGAGTTTCTAAAATCAATGTTACTCCGACGGAGTTCATGCCATTCCGTAAAATAATTTGGATGCAATCGGAAGATTTTAAATGTAGTGAATCCTTTGCCGTCATTTCACTAAGTAGACTCGATTTAGTCTTCTTGGTTTGATGTAAATATTCCTAATTACTTTTACCGCTCAAACTGTTCCCGCGCAAATGATGTTATTCAGGGGCACCACTGTGATCAATCTAAGTGAGATACATTTTACATACTGTGGGATTTTACACACTGAATGCCATTACTACAGAATCAACATTACAAGTGTACAGGACAAAAATTATACAATACGAGTACAGCACTATTTGTTTTGCGCTGATGCTGTCAGAGACTTCATAAACTCGTGGCAGATTGATGAGTACTGGTTCTAAGTATCAAGTACCTTCTACAAAAATAGGTCTGAAATTCTTATAAGTTATCCCCAAATCTTCTAAGACAGTGGGTAGTGTTCGTTATTATAGATGTAAATGTTTTGCACCCAACTGCCACCTTAATTAGCATCTATCTGCGTCTTGAATATGCCTAGAAGATGATGAAATAAGATCGTCGAATAATTAGTATCTTGGCTAAAGTCTCGGAAAAACCAATGGGAGTTAATGCGACTCATTTTTTTATATACTGACCATTTATTTCAAAAACGTTTCAGTAAGTATGGAATAATGACTATCCCACTACTATTGATTCGAAAACGATTTTGTCTGAATATGAAGAAAAAGTGAAACCTAAGTTTCGGAAATCTTCCGCGGAAGTACAAGAGAAAGGGAAATAAGGAATATAACGTGTAAAAGTTATTAATGGAAAATATTAAATAGGAGTTAAGGAGAAAGGGAAAATGGAGGCAGAAGACGAGCATGAGGAAGTAAGGGTTGGATAATCAAGCCGGGAAAAGAAGAGGCGATGGCGTTGAGGAAAATGTGACTTCAGCTAGTGGAAAGAGAGATAAGAAGAAGGGTGAAGGAGAGCAATTGTCGGGAAAGGGAAGAAAGAAGTGCCCGAAAGAAAAGGGGGAGTGGTGGTGCTGGGGGTGGAGGGCGGGTGGCGAGCTGGGTTATCCGGCTGGAAAGAAGGGCCCAATGTTTTTCTCCTGTTTGGCAAAGAATCCGCGGGATAGTCGTGTTGCCGGCTAAGGAGGGAATTTTTTTTCCGAGCAAGAGTTTTGGCTGTGAGGGGCAAGGAGATGAAGCGGGGGCGGCGAGAGGGTGGAGTGCGGAGGCGGAGGATTCGAGGCGGGGAGAGGGTCGACGGAGGAGGGGCGGCTGAGGTGGTCTTGGCCCCGAGGGGGCGATGGGAATGGCACTCATTAATAATACATTAGTTTAAGTTGGGATGCTGCCGCCGAGGAAAACGATCAGGTTCTCTCTGCTACGGGGGTGGAGAGCGAGAGGGGAGGGCAGAGGAAGAGTTGTAGGATGGAAGGGGAGAGGAAGGAAGGGAAGTGGGGGAGGATTTCGGGAAAGGCTGTGTACTCGTTGTTTTCACGGTGGAGGAGTCATGAGGGTGAGATGGGTGGTGCGAGAGGGCAGGGGACGTCGGCGGCGTCGGGGGGAGGAAATGAGACGGAGGAGGACGGTGGGAGGGGATTGGGTGATTCTGGAGCGGCAAAGGACTGGGCGAGGGAGGAGACACAGAGGTTGGGGGGAGAGGAAAGGGTGAGGGAGGGACAGGGTGGAGGATATGGTTCCAGGGAGTGCAAAATGGCGTGGGTGAAGAGGCAGCCGAGGCTTCGTCCCCCGCTCCGACAGTGCAAGGGACGGTCAGAGGGAGGGTGTGCGGAGCGGTGGGGGGGTGGAATAAGAATTTTTACAAAACGAAAAGGTTCTGGGTGAGGCGGGAAGGGCAAAGGAGTGAGAGGAGGGGAAAGGAGGGATGGGAGAGAGGACAAACTGCCAGAAGACTCTGGTATCACGTGACTGCCCTCCATTCACACACACTTCCCATTCCACGACGCTCCGGCTTCTTCATTTTTTATTTTTCCCCCACCTCCTTTACCTTCGGCACCCTTCCCTACCCCTGCCACTATTTTCCACTTCTCCTTCCCAGGACCATTCTGCTCTCTCCCTCTGCCTTTTTACTCCCCCCCCGTCTCCCACCCACGGCAGACGCGAGGGGAGTGGGGGGTGGATTGCGATCCCTCCCTTCCCTTCCTGCTCACTATTATCTAATATTTTCGTCCACCGCGCAATTGATTCCTACGCACTTCCTCCGACGCAGTCGTATATTTCCATTCTTTCACTCTACCTCACGCCCTCCCTTCTCTGCGTATTCCTCCTCCGCTGCCTCTACGAAACCTTTCTGTTCCCAGTTTCTAATGCCCTTTTCTTCCGGTTCCTGTCGCATTTTTCTTCCACCCCGTTCTTTTCAGCGACATCGATCCTCGATTCTCTATTATCTTGCATGCGTTGGAAAAAAAGTGGAACTCGATTCAGGCGAAACCTTTTTCTGTTGTTATCCACCTCTGTCCCCAAAATAAAATGGCGTAAATATTTTCCCCGACTGTCTTGAGCCAGTGTGACAAGTTTTGGGGTGAGCTGATTAGTGTAAGGCAACAAATTGATTTGGTACGTTGGAGGAATCGAAACTTTTGATATTCATCATTGATATTACTGGGGTATATATAATATTGTCTTACCGAGTATTGTATTCTTTTGTGTTCACCTGTAATATTTCATTATATTGATATGATATTCATGAAGGTTAACTATTAGATGAACTGAGTTTTTTTGAAACAGGATGGCTACAGTTTGGAAATTGATCTGTTAACTTATCAATATCAGGATGATAAACTTATTTCATCACCTTCCTTTCAGATTCTTAATGTACATAATTATTAAAATTTAACAAAAATAACATCGTTGCTATTCAAGATGTACTTGCGAGCAATGGGAGTAGTTCAATACTGAGTGAGATCTGAGGATTTCTCTGTCGGCGACTTTCGAAGGCTTCCTCTTAGTCCTTGCATCTCACGTGGGGAAGAAATGGCATACGTACATAACTTACTCCGTGTAGATATGAGGTGAATTGTTCTTAAAAATAAAAACACTAGTCATTTAAGCTTCCGCATGTTCGTTTGTAACATCGAACAAATATTTGCTAGTTTTTAATTTCATAACTCCCAAGTTCTTTAAGTTATGATGTCTTGTTCTTAGAGTTCATACCGTATAATCTGAGTATTTCATAACGCCCAGAAAAGAAAGGGGTAAAGCCTTTTCTTTAGAAATAATATTGTCTCTTCGAACAAAACGAACATCCAAAATAGACATTATGTAATGAAAATATTGCTTTCAAAAAAATCGGAATGGGAAGAGGACGTATAAATATGAAAGTAATATTGCGAGTTATTACAAAATGTTCGAAAAAAAATGTTATAAATGGCGCCAATGTTTTTAAGTCAGGTATTCTGTAAAGCATTTTGCCTAGTACTTCTCACTTCAAAATGTATGGTTAACTAAGGTTTATTTTGACTGTCATTCTCCTTTCGATGATTCATTTTGCACGAATAAATGACATTCTGATATTCTGATTTTTTTGTTTTTCCCCTTTACTTTAAGAGAACGTTACCATGTTATATTTTACATCAGAGTCTTCGTAAAGATGTTGAACAGATCCGCTGACGTTTGCTTGTAACTCTTTTCTTTTCGGAGAATACTGTCCTGAAATGGAAGATTTTCCCCTTGACTCTTCATCTTCAGCACTTTAAATTTATTGTGCATAAGATTTCTCCCAAACTCGGGGCCAAATCCATATTTTTTACTCGGCCTTAAATCTTTTCAGCTGTTCCTCTAGCTGTTTCTCTAGGCCTACAAGTCGTCTCGCATTTCCAAACAATTTCATTCTGTACTCTTTCTTTGGCTGCTTAATTTCGCCTCCTTTGCTATTCCATTCTCCTTGCTCCCCTCTTTATTTATCTCGTGAAGCGGTCTTTCCCCTGTCCCAGTATTTCTTAGACCATCCTTCCCGTGGGACGTCTCACAAACTCTTACATACCCTCGTACCTGGAATTCTTGGTCTCCTTCCTTCTTCCCTTTCTCGCACCCTCATCCTCAGCCATTTCCTCCGACCAAAACGCCCTTCCACGTTTCTTTCTTCCAACTGACCTTACCAACAGAAAATGAGGATGACGTTTTAGTTTTGATTTCTTTTCTAAAGGGCTCTATTTAACTTTTAAAATGTTCAGCCACGTTAACAATATCTTACATATCATATTTATTCTTTTAAATTTGCAGGTGTCAGTGGTGAGATAAAAGTTTAGGTCAATGATTCCGTTATAAGATTGAAAGAAAATAACTGTGCAATTGTCAGTATATGTTCCTTTTCACACTTAATATCTCAATTCGATCCTCAGAGTGTATTTTGAACTACACTTCTGACCACCAAATGAATTTTATGGGACTGTGAATATCAATCGAGTTAATGAACTCAGAAAAAAACAATTTATTTTGTATGGAATATGCACACATGTACATTTAACTCTGTTAATTCGTTATTTTCCATAACACTTTGGATTACATTCGTCTTAATTTTCTCGCTCGTTCCTTCTTCGCTCTTTTTCTCTTCACCATATTTTATTGGAGTGTGGGATAGTGAGTTGACTAATGTACTGGCTTCTGTTCCCGAGTGCTCGGGTGCGAATCTTGGAGGTGGCAGAATTTTTCATTGGAATTCGAAGCCTTACCTGAGGTTTTATGTGCAGAGCACTTCAAATGGAGTACGTTGTCCGTCAGATGGGACGTTAAGCTGTGGACCACCTGGCGCATTTCGTTAAAAGTAGGTAATTGCCGTTGCCGGGTTTCTCTCCACGTTTCTTCCATTCCTTGAATTTCCAACCCCTACCGAATTACTCACCTATCCCTAATGGCACAAATGAACTTAGCCAGTCATCTTTCCCCTTTTTTACTACTTTAAGTATCCTATCCAACGAAGCTATTCAGCCAAATCATCCGCCTGATAGCAAATATATCAACATTATTTTTTCTTGTTTGTTTATCCTAGCTCTTTATTACGACCGCTGGTATTTTCGAAGAAAATTGCGCGCCAAATGAAATCGTTCAATCGTGTTCCTTCTTCTTTCTCACACCTTTTCACTTTCTCTTTATCCCCAATTTCCTCCCTTCTCTCACAAATTCCAACCTCTTTCCCTGTGCCGTTTTCTCCTCTTTCTCACCGAAGTCTCGTCCTCCTTCCTGCTCATCCTGCTATCTCACCGCTGCCCCGCCCGCCCTCGCTTTGCCCTCCCGTGCGGTCCCCAAATTCACCCACCCCCTCGGCAGCCCAGGACACACGAGATGTAAATTTCATCAAACTCCCAGCAGATCGCACCGCCGTGAGTCTCTGGAGGAGGACTTCCCACCGCGACCCCCTCTCCTCTACCGTTCCCGTGTCTCCCTCTTGCCTCTTCTCCATCCCCTTCGTCTCTCTCTCACTCGCACTCTCCTTCTCCAAGTGTTCTCTCTCCGTGATATGGCTTCCTTCTGTCTACCATCCTTAGCACGCAACAGTCCTGGCTTCTCCATCAGCTAAAACCTATGGGATCGATCTTTTTTCATTTCTTCAACTCTGTTTTGAAAAACTTTTTGCATTGTATTTTTTTTATCTTTAACCTGCGCTCAATATATTTCTCATTAATTCTCGTTAGAGAGTTTGAATTGACATAAAGAGGTTAAATTGATGATAAATATGAGAATCCATTATTGTTTTTTCGTCCCTTTGAATGAGCCATGATTGTTGCGATTGAAAGCAATTAGCGAATGAGCTTTTTCATTATCGTTGAGATTTCCAACGTATCCGGTCATATATTCATGAATATGTGAGAAGTAAAATATGATATGTTATTTAAAATAACGTAACTGAAAAGATTCCTTGTGGATGTTAATACTATTCATGAAATGTATTCAATTTTGCGCTTCAATCATTGAATTTAGGTGTAATCGTTCAAATTAATTTTTTATCCTAACACCATTCCTTAGGAAATTGTAAGTTTTATGCTGTAAACATGATCAATCGATAATTAATTCTGGACAGTTGTTTTTTGAGTTTTCGTAGGGTTATTTTTCTAAAAAAATCCTCTAATCCGCAATTATTTCTCTTTTCCATGTTATTTTCCCTCTCTCAGAAGTTGTCGCATTTTTATTTTATATCATAGCATCTTTTTCTACGGTTAAACGCAAGATATTACATTTTCAGATAAAAAAGGGGACATTTAAGAGCGCGCATGTCTGTCAGAGGTACATATTTCATTTGAATCTACGCTGCCAGGTGATTATTAAAAAAACAACTTCGTCTTCGCATTTATAAGTACACAATCGGTTGATCACACATATTGTTTAAACGTTCTCACGCATCGAGCGTTATGTTTTTGAGCCTCTTAGGCTCTGAGTAATATTTAGACTATGGTTTACGGTCGGATATTTTTCTTTTAAGTCACATTTTATGGATCTGTATACACGTATTTTCACTTGAGACCACCTAATACGAGTGTCTTTAAATATCTCGCATGCTAATACATTTGATTTTAACCCATTTATACCTTCCTTCTCTCAGATGCGCACTCCTGTTCTCTTTTTAACTATATCAGAACGGAGAATTTAGAAGATAAAAATAGTTTATAAAATTGGCTTTCGTAAAATTATGCCTCAATTTTTTATATTTTAGAAGGCATTAAAAAATAGGTTCGTGTCAAGATGATGGTCAATAGGACAAGTACGTAATTTAGGTTGTTCAATGGAGTTTGGGCGTATTCCTTGTTTGGCTCGTTAGTTAAAATCAATTTGATGGGTTACCAAGATTCCAGAAGTGGCTCCACCCACTTTCTTGATAGTCGATTTTCCTTTCTTTGCATCGTATTTCCTCACTTTTCAGTGACCTGAATTTTCTTTAGCTGTTCACTCGCCTTTCAGGATAAGGGTACGTTTTCCAATTTGAATACTTCTGCGCTCGCTTTGAAAGCCTGAAGTCTGAAGAACAAGATTTCCCTCCTATATATTCTTCTGCAGTTTAGGAATAAACTTGACGATGCAATTATTTCCGCCCGTATTTTCCCTTATAATACGTTTTAGCTATTTCATGAATTTTATTCGAACAGGATGTTTTGACCGTATAAAAATTTAGGAATGGTTATCACGATAGTATCTGAAATTTAACTCTTGTCTTATTCATATTATTTTACGTGCTTATGTATTCCATTTAAAATCTTTGAATAATGTTGAAATGAAAGAAGTAACTTTGTACTTTCAAAACACGACCTAGGTTTTGATGTTGAACGTCACCATCGACGTCAAAGCGTAGGTTGTGTACATTTCATAAAAATACGCCTAAGACAACGAAATTCCGAATTATCAAAAGATGAGGCGAGCTCTGTTTATTCTTCTTTTAGTAGATCCAATCAAATTAATGGATCCACATAATTTTGGTTTCGTAGGTTGTATGCGTATGTTGTATGAAAAGAAACGGTATATGTTCACTGGCGCTTAGCCAAGTTTTCAACCCTAACATCCATTCCTATCCAAAATTTTAGGAATTGCTGGAAACGGTCTGCTTTCAGTTAAATAAACGAAAATTTTCCCGACAAAGTTTGCAGACAATACGATTTAAAATTTCGTCGCGATTCTTAGTTAGAACGAGGGTATTTACTCTTTAAATTAGGTCGAAAATATTTAACTTGACGGCACCATTCATAGAAGACGCATACTGGAAGAAGCACATAGTAGAAATTTCCCTATAAGTGGCTAAAAAGTAACGACTTTGAACGATTACACTTTTATGCAAACGATTTATGGCCCGGATAAATTATTGTATGCTCTCGGCGCCGCAATGAATATGATATTTAGAAGTGAATAGCTGGTAGAAAATATCTTGGCGGCCTTCGTCACGTTTATTTGAACTTTGTGCGAGCTGTTTAAGAGTATGAAGTTACTGAAAGCTTTTTGGATTGAGTAGGTGTTGGAAAAAGTTTTCGACAAATTTTTCCATGACTAGGAATCCAATTTTAAACCACAAAAATAGCTGTGGTTTCAAACCTCAATGGTATGGCCAGCTTGCAACTGTGACTTAGATGGAATTGTAAGACCATGGCCAACTCCATATAAGTCATTATCATGAAAATGGTGTGAAATATCTGATTTAAATTATTGTAGTTATCTTTTAAACATAATAGCAACAGAGTGCAACTCTTTCACTTTATATATATATATATATATATATATATATATATATATATATATATATATATATATATATATATATATATATATATATATATATATATATAGTCACTTTCTTGGAAAACCCACGAACGTGTACAATAATGTAAGTTCACTAATAGTCATAACAAACACAGAAACCAAAACACACAAAAGAGAGACTCACTGGATCTCGAATTTTCGGTGGTCCAACCACCTTTCTCAAGAGGACTTAGGAACAGAACTCTGTTAGTACGAGAGTTACCAGAACTCTGTAGGAACAGAGTTCTGTTCCTAATTCCTCTTGAGAAAGGTGGTTGGACCACCGAAAATTCGAGATCCAGTGAGTCTCTCTTTTGTGTGTTTTGGTTTCTGTGTTTGTTATGACTATTAGGGAATTTACATTATATATATATATATATATATATATATATATTTTGATGGCTTATAGGCTTCATTAATATTTTTTGTCTTTCGTAGTAATTTAATTGCATAGTTTACTAAATAGTCCATAAATAATCTGCAGCTCTACACGCAAAATACATTTTGATTTCAAATATTGCCTTCTTCTTGGAGAAGATCTGGTATGGTATCTGTACTGTGCATGCATTACATCACCAAGCTTAGTATCCCAGTTTTGCTTGATATCGTTAAGTGTAATGGAATAACACCCTTGATTTCCATTAATTCTTTTATCATCACCTATTTTACCATTACATCATTCTTAACCGCTCGTAAAATGGCGAAGGGTCACATGAGAGAAACAATCTCCTTTATTCGTATATACTCCGGAGGCCTCGAGACCTCTCTCGTCTCCCTGTCCCCTCCATCCTAATTCTCGCAATTTTTTCACCCCCCCCCTCAGGCATATACCCATCGCAGGCTCCAAACCTCCCCTGCCTTTCTCTCTCTCTCTCCAGACCTTCTTTACACGCCACTCATGAAAGATGCATGGGTGGCTAGTGCGTGCCGGTTCTCTGCGAGCAAGGAGCGGCCGAAGGAGTGGGCGGAGGGGGAAGAAGGGTGAAGGCGGGTGGAGTTGGGCGGAGAAGTTGTTGGAAGAAAACGCTTTCGGTTTTGTGTGCCTGCTGGATACCGGGATGAGAGAATGGGGGAGTGGCGGGGGATCCGGAGGAGTTGGCGGATGGGAATGGGGCGGAGTTTTGGTCGGTCGTGGGTGTGCGAGCGGGAGGCTGGAAGGAGGAGAAGGTTTACGGAAAATTGGGCGGGGAGAGAGAGAGAGGACGGAGTTGGGGGTAGGGAGGAAGGTCAGGGCGCCTTGGGATTGGGGACCGCCGGAACAAACACAAACACGGGGGAAAGGTGTGCGGACTTCTCGTTCTTGGGACGCGCGGGAGAACCGGGACGTGGGGCGGGGAAGGAGGTGAGGAGAGGCGCGGTGCGGAGTTTGGAGGGTGCTTTCGATGGGGAGGAAGGCGGTGTTGTGTTGTGGGGAAGTGTGGGGTCGAAGGAGTGGGAGGGGTGGGGATAAGTTGGACCTTGGGCAGGCACCCGCCTCTTCCCCCTGAACACTCCCTGCTGCACTCTGGCTTTTCCTTTGCCTAAAAGCCTCGGCTGGCCGGGTCTCCCCTTCCCTCTCGCCAGAGTTTAAAGCACACGAAATGAGTAGGTACATGATCAACTTCCATTCATCGGGTAGTCAAATGAATGGTTTATACGACCGGACCCACAAACCGAAGCACGCAGTGTGGGCGGAGCCGGGACCCGGAGAGTGGAGGAGAGATAGAGAGAGGGGGGGGGAGGAAGACAGTCCCTTTGTTTGGACTGGTCTTTGCAGCAATCAATTTACATTTAGGACCGCTTGAATAATGCTGGGCAAGGTTTGGCTCGGCTTTTCCGTTGCAGTTTGAAGTTAATTCTAATGGAGACCAAAAATTAAATAGGTGGCTAACCGAAATGTTGACGACTCTGTCTGGAGGGAGCAGCCGTAGAAATAGGCATCCCTTTCAAAAGAGGCGATTTTTTCGAAACATGTAGTTTTAAAAGGATATTGCGTACACGATGTTTAAAAAATAAAGTACTCATTTTGTGCTTTTTTGGCATGTGTATTCCATCAGCGAAGACTCAGAATTTAGTTGCCAAAAAATGTAGGTTCTTGCGTATTTCTAATAACGTCACTATTAAAATAACTTCAATATACGTATATGCACTGATTTCGATTCAACTCAGTTGTTAAAATAAATGAATCATTAGAATCTCTAATGCGCAAATTGTTTTTGACCTTTTATGACCTTTTACCTCAGATTATGTTTTGTGATAAAAATTTTGGCTACAACTTTTCAATGTATCTTCATTTTACCATTCCTATTTCTTTTCAAATGTTAAATATTATTTTTTATTGGCTCTTGGTCTTTATACTTGCTGGAATATGAAAGTAACGTATTTCATTTTATTCTGTCTTGTTTGTCGAGTCCAAAATTTGATTCTTTATCAAATCTCAACTTTTTCTACAACACCCACCCGTTCGTTCCGTTTTCCTGACGCATCTCTTCACTCGTAAATCTCATCATATTGATAAATATAGTCCATATAAAAAAATATACGGAATTCCTCACACGCATAAACTACTTAACCTTGATTTTATATACCAACAGATTTGTCTTAACTTAAAGGTCAGTCAAATGATAACTGAACAATCGCATAACACAGTCGGCGCGAGAGGTGGCAACACGCATCGATACTGCCATCGCTGTGGTAGGAGAACTGTACGTATAGTGGCAACTCACAGGCGCACGCAGTTGTTGGGTAATGTCCTTGTTCGTGCGCAGAATTGTCCAGTGTGTTGGTCCGTTAGATTTTCATCCTCTCATACATGTAGATGAACTCATTCTCATAATAATATACATAATTAACAAGTGTCAATTCATAAAATATAATACTTTAAATCTAAATATTTTTACATATTCAACATTGGGGAGTTACTTTCCTTGATATCCTAATTTTCTTATCTGGGTGAATATGGTGCTCAGAAAATTATGCCAACAACTTTGGGTCAATATCATTCTGATTTGATTCGGTGACCCTCCAGGTTTATACCACCAAAAGTATCTACATCTTATTTTGAACAGATTAGTTTTTGATTATTTTTGGGTGGCTAGCTGGGGTTAACAAATGATAAGCTAAAATATTGTACCTAACATATATTTTGATGAGGAAATTCAAGTGGATTTCCTAGTTGAGAACAGAATATCCTTATATGTTAAAGTTAAAAAAAGTTTGGAGAGTGTAAGAAGGTATTCCCCGTGCTGTGATAGGTTTTTTGCTATGAAGGAATAGCAAAGAGTATTTGGCCGCAAAGCTTTCAGAGGTAGGAAGAAAAACTCCGTTCCGTAACAATACTGACATCGAAGGTGGAAACGAAAGTGAAAAGAGATCGTTGTTTTCCCCGTTTGGTGTCAATATTATTTCGGCCGTTCAAAGTTATTCTTTCTACCTGTTAACTTAGTTGAGGCCGTAGAACTCAAATAATATAATAATAAACAAATAATGTATTCCACCAGGGATTTTAAATCACGATATGGGATTCAGGATCATCAGTTAACTTTCGGAAGGGTTATATGCTGAAGTATTTACGGGCGTCTGCATAAAAAATCTGGTATATATTTTTTTAGAGAAAAGATGATAGAGATCAGAAGCCTTTCATTTAAATTCAATGAAAAATGAAGCTTAAGAAAATTTTCTGCGAAGCCTTCCTCGGTTTGTAGATTTCGAAGCTTGAATCAACTCTGGTTTTGCCGCGTTTGTTGTTATAGCTACGATTCCGGTGAAACCTGATATCATGCAAGTTTTCAAATTTAGGATGTTTTATTGGATGTTAACATTCTATTTACTTCACTTGGAATGATAAACTACAACATGGAATACAACAAAAAGCCCTATTTATACTTGACATGGAGATTAGACCTAACTATTCAAAGACCTGTCTTGGAGTTTACTTGTCCCGAGATAATATCTAAGTGTCCATAAAGGTTTGCCCCAAAATAGATTGTTCGATGTACAGGGTTTGTCCGGAAAATAAGTGTACTGAGCTCAGGAGCTCAGTTTGTTGTTATAGCTACGATTCCGGTGAAACCTGATATCATGCAGGTTTTCAAATTTAGGATGTTTTATTAGATGTTAACATTCTATTTACTTCACTTGGAATGATAAACTACAACATGGAATACAACAAAAAGCCCTATTTATACTTGACATGGAGATTAGACCTAACTATTTAAAGACCTGTCTTGGAGTTTACTTGTCCCGAGATAATATCTAAGTGTCCATAAAGGTTTGCCCCAAAATAGATTGTTCGATGTACAGGGTTTGTCCGGAAAATAAGTGTACTGAGCTCAGGAAAAAAAATTATTACACTTTTACATATCTTAAGCTAATATTCCTCAAAATAGGACCCTTGTGAGTTGATACACTTGTTCCATCGGCGTTCCCATTCCTGGAACGCTCCCGCGAAAGCATCATCGGGAATCTCTCGAAGACACGTCGTCACGGCCTCTTTGACGGCGTCCAAAGTCCCGTATCGCGTTCCTTTCAAACTCCTCTTTATCTTCGGGAGCAGAAAGAAGGCCGGTGGTGCCAAGTCCGGGCTGTAGGACGGGTGCGGCGGCGTTGCCACGCCGTGCTTGGCCAAGAAGTCCGACACGACAAGCGCGGTGTGAGACGGCGCATTGCCGTGATGCAGCCGCCAGATGGTTTTGATCGCTGGCCGGACGCGGGCGACTCGTTTTCGAAGCCTGTCGAGCACTTGGACGTAAAATGCAGCATTTATAGTTTGTCGTTCAGGCACAAATTCGTAGTGGACGACTCCCCTTTTGTCAAAAAAGACAATGAGCATCATAAACTTATTTTCCGGACGAACCCTGTAAGCTAGAAATATTCCTCTCCAGGGAGAACAGTAGAATCACTCTTTTGTCTGGAAATTTTCCTTAATTATGTTCAAGTCTACTCTGAAGGATTAATTTGGAGAAAGACAGACATAATTTATGCGGTGGTATCTCTTAGATGTTGATGTGTGTGAAACGAATTGGTAGTTGTAAGATGTAGGGATGAAATTGGAAGGAGCAATTCCTTGTGAATCTATATAAGAATTCTGCGAGTATTTGAAATCAATCTCAATAAAAATGAAACAGCCATAAGTAATGAAATGTGTTGGAAAGGTTAATAACCTTTGCTGTGCATGTGCCACATAAACTAATATTCCCTGATATCAATTGGGAGATTCTACCGATTAAGATGGCACCTTCTGCAAGTTTTTCACAAGTAAAATCAAATAGTAGTGATGCCTTATACCCGCTTTCAGTATTCTCAATAAGCTTTTATTCTTGATTAAGGGATCGCAGCTATTAAACATTAATTCAAAAATTGAACACAACACATAGAAAATCTGTCCGGTTCGTGTGGAATTCCGCCATTGAATGACACAAATCTGCCAAAACTTGATATGTAATCTGGGATGGGAGTCCAACTAGGACCAAAAGCTAGATTTAACTTATTGCTAAAAGATTAATTGTCCGGTTGTACGTTCTACGTTAAGAAAATAATCCAACTCCTATCTACATCGGTCAGTTGGGCAATGGCGACAACGTTACGGAGATAAACTATTGGGAAAATAAATTTATGGGTGCACTTTTACTTAGCAAAAGCCGTGGCCATAACATTAAGCTATCCCATAACTTTGCATTACATATATCTTCCACTGTTTAATCATGTTTTGTTTCACAATTTCCCAACAATCTCTTGCCTGACGCGTAATGTTGAAGATGTAGATGTATGTACATTAGTCACCATTTTTACCATTTTACTTTTTGCGCAATGTATAAAAAGTAAAATGGTAAAAAAAGTGTGTAAAGTGTAAGTTTAAAGCGCAGAGCCTGTGTAAAGTATTAGTCTGCCTATTAGTATCCCTGTTCGCGAAAACTTCCAAGGGATTTGAAAGAACAGCATGGCCAAAATTTATCTGCAATTCAATTCTATTTCCAAATATCTAATCTCTTCGCTTATTTAAATAGCATAATTTTTCTGGTTAAATTACTTTAATTTTTCCTGAGTCAAACTGTATTGATCAATAGGTGGAAAAATGTATGATCATTCGAAAATACTGAATACGTTATCGAAAATACTGAAAACTTTTCTTTGGACAATTGTATAGAATAATAAACTCTGAACGCAACAGTTTTGTACTAAATAATAGAGGAATGAATACGCTAACAAATCCATGGAAGTCCACTCCAGTTCATTTTGCACCTTAATAATCATACCCTCACCGTATATTTCGAAAGAGGAGAATCCCTCATCATAAAATACATTATGAATATTGTTCCATGTCTCATTAATATCTATAATTTCATTTATTTTATCATTATTTATTTCGAGCTAAGGAAATTAAACAAGTTTAAAATATCTTTTACGCTACATGAAATAATTCTACCCTAAACCAATAATTAAAAATTAGTTTTTATTGATTTTCCTCCACAGAAAATAAGAAAATGTCCCCTCATATTAGTTTCAATGTTCAAGGAGAATTCCTTACTCCGGGCCGATTCCCAACGGTGCTACTGAAATTTTCAACTTTTCAACTCACGTACTGCAGAGCTTCAGACTTGTTTTTTTTCTTCACCTCTTTCTTTCGGTCCAAATTAAAAAAAAAGAAAAGGCATGAAAGTTGGATTGGCTTCCGTTGGTAGCCGGAGAAGGGATCGACGAAGCCACACAAATCATTCCTTCCTCCGGGTCATTGCTCATACTTTCAAAACCCAATTTATCCTCCTTCCCTCCCACCCCCTTTCGCCCTAAACCCACACGAAGGGAGTGCTCACTGGGATATCGTCCGACGTTTTTCAGATGGACACTCGCACACGACACGGAAGAAAACCATCAATCAATGGGGTGCTTATCTCCGGTAATTCGCCGCGTACTTGAAAGAAGAATGTGTGCTCACGTAAGTGCGTATAAATAAAAATATGGCAGTCAGAATGGAGCTGAGATGCTGCTGCTATTGTGTGTGTGTGCGTGCGCGCGTGGACCTCGGAACCTTGTTTAGCGCTGTAGAAACTGTAGGAAGAAGAAAGAAAGAATGGATTGGGTGGGCAGAGGGAAAGATACGTCCAATCGCAACCCTGGGCACAGACACACGCACGCACACAGGGGCACACGTCCAACGTGCTGCCCACGGGACACTCCGGCTGCGATGAATTTCGAGATCGGAATTCGAGATGTGGCACAAGGAAATGGGGGAGGTAGGGAGAGAGATGGAGGGGGTGGGTAGCAGTCCAGGCCGGATTTGAGGGATAGGATGGATGGGGCGGGGGAGGAGGTGGATTGTGCGGGGGAGATTGTGACGAGTGGGTGAGGGGAGAACTGGAGAAAAAAGGTGGATAGCGGGGGTGGATTTTACTTTGCCCACACCAATCTCTTCTCCACCTTCTTGACCTCCAACCCCCTCCCATCTTCTTCCTCCCCACTGTTTCATTCGCTATTCTTTCGGTATTCCTCTCCCCTCTTACCTCTTCTTTTCTCTTGGGTCATTCTCAGGGGACCAGCAGTGTCCGGCGGTCGCACACCCTCTCCAACTCCCCAGTCGCCTTCCCCGCGTTGCACTACCTCCTGCCTCCCCCTTCCGCGGAATCTCCCTCTCGGGTTATTTCCCGCACCCCTCGTTTTCCCTTGTCTCTTGGATTTCCACGCTCGAATGCATTGGTTTCGATGCATTTCAAACAATAGTTGCAGACCTTCATGCATTTTTAATATTGATGCTTGTTTTTTGCAAGAGATTTTATAATGACATACCAGAGTGTCCATGCATGTAGTGTGGCCTCAAATTAAATTTTAGGGAGCATCGATTAGGGCAGAGGGGTATTGAGTTCGACTGTGAATTTTGAAGTTTTTTGAAGTTGAAGAAAATTTTCATCTTATGAAAAATTGTGTTTCTAATTTTTCTGGTTTCAAAAACCACCCCACATCAATTGTGGAATGTAGTTTAACCATGATGAAACTTGAGCTCAAGGCGCAAATCAAGCTAATAGGTACTATACGAGTATCACCCCAAACCTTTGGGCGAGAGTGAAAGTTACGGGATCGGCCGGAGAACGGTGGAAGGCAATGGGAAGCCACCTCATTAATTTCCCTCGGAAGCTGCGTCTACAAGCCATTCTTCCTCGTAAAATATCCCGGAGGAAAAATATTTCCCAATCGGATAACTAGGTGGAGTCTACTATAAAGAAAACATGGTAAGAGCATCAAGGTGAACCATTGCTAGATAGGGAAATGGAATGTTAGGTTATTAGGAGTATTCCGTCGTAGCCAACAACAGGTAGCTAACATCCTCTTCGATCAATACCCTTGTATACATTAATACATGGAAGATACTAGGGAACAAAACAAAATACCAAATTGACTACATCATTGTCAGACCGAGAATGAAGAATTAAGTTAGCAACGTAAGAGCTAGCCAGGTTCGGATATTACAACATGGTGGTAATGGACAGGTGTCTTTGAAGAAGTTGAAGAGAGTGACATTAGAACCCAGATAGAGCACAAAAATACTGAAGGAAACGCAAGCAAGGTAAAATTAAACTGCAACCATTGACAAAACTAGAAGAACTAAATGAGACTAGGATAGAAGGACGATGGAAGGAAATACAGAATATAATAACTAAAGTAGTATTGATATGCAAATGCTTTCAAGTGTAAAAAATCATGGCCAGGGCCAGGCGAATGGTTTTAATACTCTTTGAAACTGTTGAATTTTAATGAATACTAGAGAGTGGCTCCGTTAAAGTTTCTGTTGCGGCTCTCTCGCTATTTCTTCGAATTAATCGCTGTGGTGGGTGAGAAACTCGTGTGTAAGTTGGCTAAATTTGAGCGGGTATAAATAACAGTTCAAATAACAGTGCTCATATAGTCAAGAAGAAAATACAGGTATCCAGGAAATAAAATTGAGGACACCCTTTATAAAAAGCTGCGAACCGAGTCATACAAAAGTACGAGAAGACCAAGGAAGAGTGAATAGAAACCTACTGTGAGGAACTCAAGTGATAATATAAAGAAGGGAAACAACGAAGCAGAGTATAAAATGGTAAAGATAATATTTCGAAGAAGAAAAACAAAATTCCAAAACGCCTGAGATGATAATGGAAACATACTAAAGAAATGTGAAGACATTGGAAAGAGATGAAAGTACAATGACAAGGGTCCAAACAACTGAAAGGTGGCTTAATCAAAGAAAAATTCTTGGTAAAAGATGAGATGACAAAATAAATGGAGAAAAAGTCAAAGCGAATGACCTTTTTGGGATAATTTAAGACAACTACGATACTGAAAAACTACCAGAAAACTTTGAGACGAGTTTAGAAATTGCAATACCGAGAAACAAGAGACAGCTAATTGGAAAAAATAACCCTTTGTTACAACAATTCAAGGAGTGAAACTATAGCAAATGGAATACTTCTACATGGGCAGCAGTAAAACTTAGGATGGATGATGTTCGACCGAAGTCAAACAAAGAATGGCTCAAGCTAAGAAGTCGTTCATGGATAATAGACGTTCAAAGCGTCCGTATGGAGCATGGCACTCTAGCGATCAGGGGTATGGAACATTTGGAAACTGCACCAGCGAAGAATAGAAGTCTGGTGCTGGTCTGGTATTTCAAAGTTATGGTGCTGGAAGCAAGTGCTGATAGTTAAAGTGGCAGAAAATAATGGACGAGGTGTTACAAAAATGCAAAGGGCAATATGGAGAACACTTCAGCAAAGAAGAGCTAGTTGGATTGGACAAATATTCCGGCATAAATGGATTAGTTAGGAACCTTATAGAAAAGAAAATTTAGGGAAGGATCCAGAGAAAAGTGTATAGGACAAAATTAAGGACGTAAAATATAAAAGCTATCAGAAAGTAAGGGAATAAAACCGAATTGAGAAGAATAGAAGGCTGCACTAAACCAATCTTCGGATTAAAATACTGATGATAATAGATGCGAGATTATCTCACAAGAAGAAGCAAGCTTCTCAAGAAAACATGTAGTACAGAATTGTACGTATGGAAACAGGGCATCAGTTTCTGAGGAATTATGAGAACCTACCTCTGCATTATCTGGCGAGCCCATGCTAAACCGCCATTTATAGCCTCCATTCAATGTTCAGTTGCCTTCGTTCAAGGGATAGCTACTCTACTGCTGTTATATACATGTATTTAGTTTAACGAGGAAATATTAGATTATGTCTCATATTTTTGTTTCATTCAGGAAGCATTTAGTTTGCACTTCCGATTTGCTCCTAAATACTTCACCCAATTCCTTGTAACCATCGAATATCCAAGTGCGTGATCTTTCCCACCTCGACCTCCCAGCTTTGGCGAAGTCATTCAATTTTACAACGTTCTGCAGTAATTGTCAATTCAAAAATTATAGATGCTATTTCATTTTCCCGGAAGAGAGCTCAAACGTATGTGGAAAAGGTCATGAATCCAGCGAAATCATTCTTAATGATATTTGTTTCAAGGTTTCAAAGTACGAGTGTAAATGCATGATTCCCAAAACTTACCGTAAAAGTCGTCAACACATAAAAAAAATCTTGGATCACGTTGATCTTATTTTTCCCTTCTTTTATGCGTAATTTTTCACAAGTTATCTGGAAACTCGACTCTTAATGCTACAATTCTATTCGTAGATCCTCTGCAAAGTGTTACAAGTAATGTAAAACTTTCAAATTTTCATGCTATCGTAATTTAGGCAATTAACAAGTATTTATTACCACTATTACTCTATTTATTACCACTAGAAAACTTCATATTTACAAATTTTAGGGACTTGTAATTTGTTTGTAGATTTGAAAAAGGGGTCCATAACCAAACAGGAAACTGACTATATCAATAACCCGTTTTATCGTTATAGACGGATATATTTGAGCAAAATCACCTTAATATTTGGTACTTACTAGCTATTTTACTATTTCAATTAAGTTTTATCCATTCAATTGACGTTTTTGAGGACTCCTTGCACAACTCCATTATAATTTCATGATTGTTATGAGAGATGCTCCTTTCCGTTCTTTAATAGAATTCCAATCTTTGAAAACATAACGTGTGTCTTAAAAATTTCCCATTCTGACAATTTGACATCAGCTCTCAAATTCCATTTCTTTGTTTTTCTCCTCGGCGATGGCTTCCACGTCCTCGGAATTACTCCTCTTGTCGCCTGCCAATTTCATGAATTGCGTTGCCTCTCTAGCGCCCCAACAAATTTAATTTATCTATCTTACGTCTCACAGAAGATGTGAAAGAGGACTGTACGGAAAAAAATGGAAGTTGAAACGAGCGAATCATTTTATTGTCATGAAGGAAATTGAAGATAAAATTGTGATTCACTGAGGGACATTTAGAAGGGATTTATCTGGGAATTTTCATTTTAAAAAATTTCAAGTATGAGGATTTCTAGCAGATTATGTTGACTATGTAAAATGAACCACGAATTGAGGTGTACAGTTATTACATTGGATGATGATAATACTCTAAGATAATATGTACTTATTTCAGTGTGTGAAAACTTGTAATAACTGGTGCCATGTTTAACACCTTGACCATTATTTCCAAGGTACCAGGAATGAATGCTCGAACCTAAATATTTTCGTTTAAATCAGGTAATAACCGTGCTTGTGATTTGAGGAACGCTACGGTCGGGAGAAACGGGTGGTTGATGTGCAATAGATCGAGGATTGATCCAGAAGAGAACGAGGAATGAATTGGTTTGAACTAGAACAGCCTTAAAAAGATGAGAGCACCAAATGTTTTGTAACAATTAAGGGTAAAGGAGGATAAAAATCATTCGCCTTGACCGGGATTCGAACCCGGATCCCTCGATATCCGGCCGAGTGCTTTAACCACTTAAGCTACCGAGACGTCCTCTTACACTCTGAAATTTTTGGGGCTTTAAAGGAACAAGATGTTATGACGAAATACCGTGCATACAATGTCACAGGCATTCGTAGTCGTGCGCGACGCGCCACAGTCCACGATGTTAATAAAGCCAATTTCAAACACTTAGGCTGTTCATACCTTAGACAAATTTCAAGAAACTGTAACAGTAACTTTAGCTATGTGTGCATTATAATAAACACATAGCGGGTGACTCCGTTAAAGTTACTGTTACAGTTTCTTGAAATTTGGTAAAGGAGGAGTTGCGCGAGGCATGAGTAAATATAGATGTGTACCATATGCAAATACTGGGCGATTTTGTACGGTAGGCTATTGATCGGAGGGTCCGAGTTTGATTCCGGCTGACCCCCCAAACGACATATTTTTTTTCCACATCTTTTTAAGGCACCGTAGGTGGCGCTGGAAGCCTAATGTGTGAATTTCGCATTGAGTGTTAGGTGAGTTGTACCCTCACTTATTAAACCAAACTTTGTGTTGATTACTGTGGCTATGATGCTTCTATGGAGTCTATAAAAATTTAAAAAGCTGAGTTCTAAGGAAAGTGAAGCTTGAATGGCTCCGTATCTGTATCGTTTACGTGTGAGTCGATTTATTTTTGCTGCTCTATTCCATGCTAAAGCTCAAAAACTGGGATCTTGATAATCCGTAAGAAATTAAACTTACTGGTAAAATTACCATAAAAATTCGTTGCGTGAATAAAAATGATTATAAATGTTGAGGACACGGGACGTTTTTGGAAGCTTAACCTTATGGAAAGAATTTCGGGACGCTCGAAGGAATTGAGGGAGGGAAGGAGGCTGTGGTAGCGGTCGGTGTACCATCCATTCGCAAACAAGGGAGGGAAAAAGGCTGGACACACTTGAGCGGCGAAAAATGCGAAACGGAGGACGCAGGTCGCCTACCCCCTTGCCCTTGTTCCCGCGGCGGAAAACCCCCTCGTTTGACGGCGGCCCTCTCCGAAGGGCACGGCAGAGCGAGGTAGTCGAGGGGAAGGGGTTTGAGAGGGAGAGAGAGGATGGCAATGCGGGCTGGAAGAGAGGGAGGAAGACCGGGGAGGAGACTGAGCGTGTCGGTGGTTTGGGGATGGGCGGCAGGGGGGAGAGGGGGCAGCATCCTCTGGGGGCTTCGGCGGGTGTGCGACTGGTGGGGCGAGCGGCGAGGGCAGAGTTGTCGGACGGTGGGAAACATCCCCACACTCCTCAATCTCCTTTCTCTCTTTTGCGTTGTGAGTGTGGATTCAGGGTTGAAGAATTTGTTACTTCTCGTGGCCAACACTTGTCCGGAGCCGAGCCCTCCATAAATCATCCTGCTCTTGTACCTCTATCCCTCCCTCCGTCCCACCTCTCCCCTTCCCACACCTCAGCATCTAAACCCTCCTCCTCCACACGCCCTAAAAACCTCTCTCATGCCCCCTTCCTACCCTCCTCCACCCCTCACGCCCCCCCCTCCCAAGCCCTCACGTCCACTAAAAATTTTCCCTCCTCCCTCGCGTCCTGCTTTCTATATATCCTGCAGTCCCCCAATCACCCTCTCGAATTCCTTCCTCCAATCCATCCCTCCCTTCTTCCAATTCTAGGGTTCCCATCCACTTCCCTTCTTTTCTCATTTCCAATACTGCGAATTCCTCACGCGCGGGAGATCTAAAAAGTTTCCGATTCCCCTTTCACTCTCTCCCTCTTTCCATATTTCCGCCTCCGCTCCAACCCCCTCCATCACGCCCTCCCCTTCACCCTCCCTTGTGCTCCTCTCCGCTCGAAATCCTTCCCTTTTTTCTCTCTTTGCTTCGCGGGAGGAAGCGAAAGAGTCGCACTAGTTCTCCCTAAGTGTTTTTCGACTGTGTCGGGCATTTTCTGATCGGAGAATAGTTTATTTTTCCATTCCTTCCCGTCCTTGTCGAGGAATTCGGTGAGTTCGAGTACAAATTTGATCGGGATAATCGATGTTGAATGAATCGAATGGGAACAGAGAAATCGCTCCTCATCCCTAGTTCCATATGCATGAAAAATCGTTGGTGGAGCACACTGGCTGATGTCATTTTTTTATGTGGAAAAAAATATGATATCGAATGCGTCAGGCGCTTCAGGGAACTTTTTTCACTTTCTGTGCAATTCTTCCTCAGATTTAGGTTTGGGGTTTTCCTTCAATTCTTGCACGCCAGTGGAAAAGGCCACCGAGCATGACAATGCTCCGTTCATTGCTACGTTTCTCATTGTAGGAATGCATAATAAGAGATTTATATTTAGTACTCTGACCGCTACTTCGCTGTCTATCCAAATTTTTAATTTTCCAAAAAAGTACAATTATTAATCCAGAAACAAGTAAAGTATGCTCCCATCCGTTAAATCTAAGGACGCCGGCTCCGCTTCTATTATTGCATGAAATAGATGTTTGTTTCCAAAGGCAGGGAAAGTGCAATGAAAAAATTGTACCCCGACGTTGTATGATCCAAAAAGCACATTTAAAGGTTCAATCACTAAAATAAAGATAAGCCGTAGTTCAGTTGCAATAACTTTAATTCTAATGTGATTTGTCTCTTTTAATTGTTACTTGCCTCAGTTTTATGACGTTTTAGTGACTGTGCATGGATCGTGATTACAATTTATATGAGTCGAAATAGGCGGAATCTTCTCCAAGTGCGTAGTACTATTAGTTTAGTACGTAATAACATATACAGATGTTCACGAGACATAAACATTCACGATTAATACATTAAGTGAACACAATGCTCAACTGAATTCATCACTGAACTACAAGCTTTCAATGAACTTGTGGTTTTCTGCAGCAATTTATGAATTATTATATTATCTTGTACGAGTATGTACCCAGATAATCTGCCAGGAATATAATCAGTGGAAAATTAGGACTGGCATTCATGTTAAATTTAAATTCTTTATTTTTTGCAGCACTAAGAAAGACAAAGGTACTAGTTTTATCTAGGACACCAACAAATAGAGGAGTAGATACATACAAATAGACTGCACTACAGCGATTTCCCAAATTTATTTACGTTATATATTTGTTAGATAAAACGAAAACTACTCATGAGTGAAACATTGTCATTACTAAGGTGATCAATCATTTTCACCTTTCAAAAAATCTATCTTTTTAGAGTTCCGGAAAATGGTGGGTGGTAAACCCACCACACTGCCCGAGCAGAAGGGTCTCATGTTCAAAGGCATGCATTTGGTTTCTTTGCTTTTGTAGTTCAGCCTAGTCTCGGGAAGTCATAGTATACGACTCCGGAATACAAACGCACGTCATGCATTGAAGAAAGGAGGGAGGACGTGCGTGGGTGGAGATTTGAGGAATAAGGAATGGGTGTGTATTGACGTGGGATGATGAATAATCGTCTTTCCGAAAAAGAAAAATGTAACCTTCCGTCCGAGCCCGTACCAACTCTTTCCATCAACTTTCTCCCCTATCCCCAGCACCATCGATTCCCTCCCAATCTCCCCGCCTCTTTCCGAATTTCAAGGGGTTAGGGAAGGGATATTAAGCGGGAGAGGGCGAGCGAAAAGTTCGGAGAGGAGATGGGTCGTCCTGAAACGTCGCAAATGCGAAAGTGATTAGGTGGGGGACGAGAAACTGGAGGGACGGGTGGAGATTGGGGCAGGTGCGGAGGAGGAGGTAGGGGGTTGGGAAAAGAAGAGAGTTTTTAGGAGTAGCAAGGGCAGGAGGGGCCTACGGGTTGGAGGTCAAACATTCCCTCTCGTCGAGCTTCGTTTTTTATGAGCAAGGGATTTTACTGCACAATTAAAAAATATTTGTGCATAGTTTAATCCAGTAGCGCTTTACCGTGGGTGTTTGAATTATTTTTTTTTAAATTTACGCACACAGATTTTTACTTGATGCATCCATTATGGGATAAAATTAGCTCTTGCCTGACCATGGTTTACGGACATTTTGTATCACTTCTGAAGGTCACTGTTGCTGAATATTATATTTGATACTTAGAAAGTTAATTGAGAAAAGTTACATCTATTTCTCATTATTTTACTTTCGAAGAATAAATATCCACGGACAAAAAATATTGGCAGGATTTCATATCCAAGGTATTAGCATATCGAAGCATAAAGTATTGCGGATCAGTAACAGCCAGCGGGCCGAGGGACATGGATTATTTCTTCTTTCCATCCTTTCCAAATGAAGATCTTATTTTGCTTATACTTGTGTGAACTCGAGCAAATATTAGGCCATTGGAGAGAAAGAGAGTAAGTAACTTACCCTCCCTTCCACTTTTTTCACTATTGGCAGGTGTAAGAAGTGGAATTCTAGGTGTGCACTCACGAAAAATGCTAGAATATATGAGAAAATTCACGGATCAGGACAGTGTTTTCAAGTCTTTTTTGTTCGACATTCTAGCTAAAATATTTGATACTAGCTAGGTATTCCAGAAAACCTCGATTGCACTGCGGAAAAGTTTAAACTTGACGAATATTTTCAACTTTATTGTTAAAGGTAAATAATTGACTCGTATTAAAAAATCATTGCCTCTGAGCCATAAATTCCTTATTGTAACTTAGCATGTACGTTTATTCGGTTGAGAATGCTTTATTTTTCTATCGTCTAAATGTTAAATAGTTAGCCTACATATAGAGTGATATAGGAGGGTGTCTTCTGCATATGCTAAATGGCGTTGATACATAAGCGTAATATTCCATTATGGGTGTATCAAGAAACCTTGTTATTGCCATTTTTGGCTTCGTAATCAATAGAGAAAAAGTCTCAGTTGAATGTTGTTACAAATTCAGAGTTCATTCGTCAAGTTTTAACTTCTTGAAAGAATGTACCAACTCTCTACAATAGTGAAGGATTGAATAATCTGTGTGCCATTTTGGGTATTGTGGGGAAAGCAGTGTCGGATATCGGGTGCTGGTCTCTCTAGCCTGAGGGTAGTGGCCCATGTTGACACCATTAATAACTCAAGGCGTCCCCAAGGAGACACTGACTCCTTTTTGAGCCTAACCTTTCGTGTGGTACGTGTCTCTCGACCTACGACTCATCCCCTACGGCACTGATCCACGTGAAAACTGTGGTTCTTCCGTTGGAGTCGAAGAAACTCTCTGAACCGAACTGAATGGAATTTCTGCCGGGACATAGACGAATAATATTTGCACAGGAGGCTAGTCTTCGGATCATGCCATTTATTCCAATGTCGTTCGTAGTGCCTCATCTGTAGCTCATGGGAGGTTTCAGCATTACCTTTATTTTTAAAACAAGGGTTAGGTCAAGAATGAGCCAAAAATGAAAAAAATAACCCTTATATCAGTAGCAGCAATAAAAGAGTGCAAGTCTGTGGAAAATTACAAACTCTTTTAATATGAAAATCAAACAATTCCACGAAGTTAAGCCTGAAAGTGAAAAGTATAATAGTAGAGAATTTTGAAATTGATCGGACCAGCATGGCTGTATCATTGTCATAGATCACAGTAATCAACCCGAAAGTTTGTTTGATAGTTGAGAGTAGAAATTTGTTGTCTCCGACGTAACTTTATGAACTTTAAACAACATATTGAAATGAAATAAACAATTCCACACACTTGGGTGTGGAATTACTAAGTTACTTATTTCATCTCAAAATGTGAGAGTAGACTTCAGCTAATACTATGCTCAGCAAGCCTTCGGGTTTCAGAAAATCAGGGTAGAAGAGTTAGTTCCTTTCACCTGCCGTCTATGGTTCCCCAGTAAGACCTGTTACCCGAACAAATACTCAGCTTGTTTGAACTAGGGTTTTCAAAGACGTCACACGGTATCGGACCTAGGTCCTCGGGTAAGTTGCCTAGCGCTAAACCTACTGGACTGCCACGTCTAAATTGTCACATTATTATAAAAAAGAGGCTGAAGTTGAGCATATTTCCTGAACTCAAGTTATAGTATACAGAGGGTTAACTATCGGAAAACTTTGGTGACTGAATTTTTTCTAATGGGTCTTGTCGAATTAGTCAATCATAATAGATCATTACGTAACATGGGAGGGAGTGTTTTCATTGCCTAGCTATGAACACAAAGTTAGATACCAGCTTTCAGTCAAAAAATATCAGCAGCTCTATAATTGTTGGAGACGTATGTAATAATCCTCAAAATGATCGAAATAATTATTGCATGTATAACAAAACTGAGAGCCACCAATCCCTCTCGACAACACTGAACGTTCTGATCACCTTACTTATTATCGTAAAATAATAAAGTTGTGTCCATCCTAAACCTATACCGGCAGGTTATCTAAAAAAATTAATAGAAATTATAATATTCTAGATATCTTAGTAGAGAAACCGCTATACTCATGGATTTATATTTGTGCAATCTATTCGGGATTTATCCATTTTTGCTGAATTACAGAATTCAATGCGTGAAATAACATAACCAAATGAATTATGTTTATGTGATCAAGTGAACTTAAAGGAGTTTGGAAAACCACATGTTGACAGTAATTTAAAAGTATTCCTATTAAAAACACAGAAGTGGCACTGGCATACGTGGAAACCTGTTTCACAATATTTATCCAGCTTCTCCCCTTAATTTTATTTCCATGCTGCCTTTCACTTTTACGATATTTAAACTAAATTAATTTTAGCTTACTTTAATCCCGATCGACTGTTTTATTATAGGGTGAGAGCAACTGAAAAAAAGTTGAGTCAATTGAATGAAGATGAACTGGAGCGGTGATTAATGAATGGACAATAGTCTTAATAGATGTTGATACTAGGAAGAGTGAAGGTAGAGGGAAAGTGGAATGGAAAAAAACTAGTTATCCATAAGCTTGCCAATGTATTAAGACTTTCAAATGTTGTAAACTCTGTCATAAACAGAACAGTCCAATTACTCACAGTTATGATACCCATTTTCAGCGAGAATAGAGTATAAGTTTATAGGTAATACGACTTTGCGATTGTATGTTCAATGATTTTCAAAGTTACCGTTGGCGACATTTTTCTCCTGGGAGGTTGGCTCTCAGTTTTAGGATAGATGGTGCTAGACTTATTCGGAAAATTTCAATTCCCACATTGCATGAAATTAAGGTTTCGTTAGAGTTTTGGGAGATATTTATTTTTAATCTATTTTCATGAATGTTTGCAAACACTCAGAATGAATAATGACGTTCCACTGATGTGCCGCAGCTGCAAATTAAACGATCTCTTACATCGATGCTTATCACCTGACTCATGAGCGGCGGAAGAGAGAATAGGAGATGAAGGTACGGAGTGAAATGAACAAACTCGAGGGAGGAAACGAACGGGTGTTAAGGTCGGAAGACCGGAGCAGCGCGGAAGAGCGTGACTGGCCGGTAACCGGCGGGGAAGGAGGCAGGCGGGCGGAGGGGGACAAGTCCGGAGAGGGAGTACGAGGCGGGAAATTTTGAGCGCACGGGATCCAGGAACGGAGAGTGAAGAGTGTTGGAATGGAGAGGAGAGGAAGGGGGAGAGGTGGGAGAAAGTGGAAAAGTGGCGTGTAGGGATGATTTCTGAAGGCTCGAAAAATGTTTCCTTTTCCGCAAAACTCTCCGTCCCCCCCAGCCTGGGCTGACCGTCACTTCTCCTTCGCCTCACTTTCCTCCCCTCCTCCTACATCTCTCTCCCTCTCTCTTCCTCTCCTACCGGCCCCATCGCCTCCCACTCCCGCGGCCCGCCTCTCCTACGTCATCAATTCTTAGTGACTCGTGCGCCAGGGCCGTAGGAGCGAGGATGAAGGGGTGGGGTTGGGGAGGGCCCTTCCTCTCCCCCTCGATTCCCCCTGGACCGGGCCCTTAGGGGGGAGGAGGGCGGAAGGAGAAAGTGGGGATGAGGAGGAGGCGG
The DNA here is from genome assembly GCA_037158775.1 of Hetaerina titia. Taxonomy (NCBI): domain Eukaryota; kingdom Metazoa; phylum Arthropoda; class Insecta; order Odonata; family Calopterygidae; genus Hetaerina; species Hetaerina titia. The sequence goes on from CM073772.1 coordinate 88,579,829, forward strand.
AATTGGGGGAGAGGGCGTGTTGAGGAGCGGAGGCGGGAGCGCAGGAGAGGGAGGGTGGTTGGGCGGATATCTGTATGTGTATTCTGGCTTTAAGGTCGAGGGATGCGGATGTGGGAAAGGGGGGAGGATGGGAAGGGAGAGTGAAGGGAAGGAAGGAATAGGGGGACCCTGAGAAGGGACCTTAATTCCCAGGGCCGCGTCTTGGCAGATACAAATTCGTTTTCCTCACGTATTCCGCTTTTCATTTTTCACCTGCGCGCATATGCCCCCGCGCCACGTCACACGCGATCCAATTATTTTTTACCCTCGGCTGACTTTTCCACCCTCTCCCCCCTCTCTTTCGCTCGCCCCTAAAGCCCTCCAATCCACCCTTCTCTTTTGTCTCTTCCGTTTCTTCTCCTTCCCCTCTTGCTCGTGCCTCGAGATGACGCTCTCTCCCCACTCACTCTCTTCCTCTCCTTTGGGGTGTGCGTGCGCGGGGTCGGAGGGAATTGGAAGGAGGGTGGGTGGGGGTGGGGTGGAGAGGTGAAGAACGATTCCGGAAGTCGAGGGGAATAGGGGGTGGCACTATTTCCCGAATTCACAAGGAGTGACAGCGGAGTGGTTGAAAATTTTTGGGATCCTTGGAAAAACACTTTTTTTTTATGTCATTGATTGAAAATAAAAGGAGAGTGTTTAGTAGGCGTAAAATGCACACACTCCTCCCTAATAAATAATAGATTTTCACATCAACAGGCGGAAGATTCTTTATTTCGTGTGTGGTCAAGGCCAGGTACTAATGTGGGAGGTATTATTGATGCTTATTACTTATTATCAAATTGATGAATATTATAATTACGTGGATTACCTTTAGATAATTATTTCATGTATACTTTCCATTTGAAGGGAATGGAAATTAGAAATTGAATAATTGTATTTAAAAATCCATTTTAAATGATTTCATATCGGGAAATTTTTGCACTAAAATTTATATTTTTGTGAAGATTTGCGTACTCTTTTAACAGCAATAAGTTGATAAATATCTTAGAACCTACTACTAGTATTTATCACCATTGAGATAATTCATTTAGAATATTTTGAAGTACCTGGTTTTCTATCAGACGAAATAAATTTTCTAACATTTCATGTTCATCATTCGTTTTATTGGGACTCCTATTAACATCCAATCACCACTCCAATCTTCACCATAGATTCTCTCTTATTAAGCATGTCGACAGTCTGAATTTTAGTTTCAACCGGTTGAAATATTTTGTTAGAGCAAAATCTGTACCGAAGATACAAATTCAATAACCTGTACAATTTTGCTGGTGTAATGTGATATGTGGGTACGAGTCATGCTTTTTTTTACATAAGGTGTACCAAGTGTCTAGATACTTTGAGATTAACTTCATTCGGTCGTTAAAATCTCTTATATAACCCGTTTCAATTAGTGTCAAGTTTTATTCTCAAGGTAGTGCAGCTTGCTATATAGATGACTAGAATCCTTGGATTGATGTAACTCATAATGAAAATCATCGATTCAAGCAAAAATGAACTTTCGATAACATTCCACTTTATAAAATACTGGCGGAGTATTTATTGAATTTTCTGGCGCAAAGATGATTTTACTCTCTAATAATTTACTAAATTATTTTATTCTTCAACGATTAACTCTACATAATTGATTTTAGGTTACATTTGTATGTGCCATGGACAAGAAATCTCGGAGGTGTTCTGAGAAGACTAAACTGTAATATCTATAAAAGTTGGGCACCTAATTTAGAGTTTATTTCAATGACCAAAACCTGGTACTTTATCAGTTTTTACTGTTTTGAGACACCTGAGGAGGAGTAAGTTGCCTTGTTTTTGATACCATCAATCTGTTTAAGGATTGAAGAACTTAAGAATTGAAGAAGGCATAGGAAGGAATTGCAACCGTAAAAGGAGCTCTTATCGGCGCGAGACGGGCTTAGGGGAGGATTCTTCTTCTTCCGCAGTTTGGAGAGGGGGAGATCGTGAGGGAGGAAAAGATAGACAAGGAAAGAGTTCAATTTCTCACGGAGAGGCAGCCGATGTAATCCCCTGAGAGGACGGGGGGAACACTCATTTCTTCGGTCTTACAAAACATTCCTGTGACTCCGGGCCTCGAATGGCCGGTCTCCGGGGTTGAAGGCCTTAAGGGGGTCGTGGACCCGGACGGCCAAAGAGAGGGACGGCCAGAGAGAGGAGTTGGCGGAGGTGACAGGAGTGTGAAGCGGTCCTTCTTTCGTCGGAGCGGAGGGTGGGGGACTGACTGAAGAGGAGGGGGACGGGCATGGTTCGAAACTGTAAGACTAGTGGAAGAGTGGTTGGGACACCGCCGCCTGGATCCCGCGAGAGATTCTGCCCTCTTCCCCGTTCCAAAATTGCTGCTAGCCAATCGCTGTGGAATGGGGGACGGAAGCTTGTGTGGTACGGGCGAGGTGATGGGATGCTGTGGGGACGGGAGAGGATCGTGGGTGGGGTGCTTTTGAAGTGAAAGCAGCGTTGGACGGAGGTGGGGTCGTCGGAGGCGAACGGCTCCGCCACCCCAGAAGCAGCAGAAGACTCGTTTTCATCAGCTCTCTTGAATGTTTGATGAGGGTGGGGCGTAAAAAATTGCGGGCAAGGAGGAGGAGGCCTTGCCCCCTCGACCCCTCCTTCCGCTGCCCTCGGTGGATTTTCTCTCACCCTGGGGCGGATGAAGGGGAAGAAGGGGCATCGGGGGAGGGTCAGGAAATCCCCTTACGCCCAAACCCGACCTCTTCGCTCCGCTAGCTTTGCCCTCCTTCCCTCCCATGCACAGTAGTCAACCGAGCGCCACTATTTCCCCCTCACACTTTCACCGCTACAAATTTCCTCGCCTCTTTCGCGCAGAGTTCTTTCTTGTCAGAGACGTATTACCTTCTTCAAATCGTTATTGGAAGGGGAACGAATAGGAAGGGTCAAGAGACTTAGGGAATATATAAATTACCCGTATATTTACGTATTACGTTGTGAGGTGGTGATATGATATAGGTTGCGAGGAAGTGCGTCGAAGTAGCGGGGTGCATTATGTTGAGATGCGAATTCATTGTGTTGGGCGCCCTCCAATGAAAATTTGATTAGCGAAAAAAATATGGTGATGAGCCTTGAGTGTGAGATATAGCGTCTATTGTAAGAATTTCAGCTACTGCATACAGTGAATTGAATAAATTACGCTCCTTATAAAAACGAGGGAATGATAACGAAAATGGAACATTGAATGATTTTACATGGCGGTAATGATGAAGTGAAATTTATGATTAGTGGATATTGAAAGATAAAAAGTCCGTCTTCCCTCCAGCTGCAAACTGATTATGGTACATACAGGTACTTGTTGTAGAATAAAGCAAATACCGGAATTAGACTTAAATTTTATCATTGGTTAAATAATCGTTTATTAAATGCCTTATTCTAATTCTTAGCGTTAATAAAAAGGTTCATTTATTTTCACTACGGTCGGAATATTAGAAAATAACTCTATGAAATGGAGGTTGCATGCAAACTATAACTATAAAATTTAATTAATAATTAAGAATAGATGCCGCCAGGTTCCTGAATTCATTGTAACACAAAGGCATTGGAATAAGGTGCTTAAATATGTATAATGAAACCCATTGACAAATTACCGCTCATTAATTAACTAAACTTAAACGCAACTATGTCAGCAAGGTAATCCATATGTAATCGTTTTAATGATTTATTATGAAAAATATCTTTTTGACTTAATACTGTGTTTTAATATCTTTTTATAAACTTTCATTTTCAAAATATGAATATTCCAAGACTTAAAATGATACTTAAGTTTTAGCATTTCCAACAACTAATTGAATTTTTGAGTTTGTAACAATTTCGGTACTTTGATCATCTTCAAACGCTTTGAAGCGATTTTTTATTGATGATCTTATTTTGAGGACCTTTCTAAGTATTTTTGTCTACTAAATATCACATCAGCTTAATGATTATTATGCTTATTTATAATATAGATATGCAAATGGTCAAATATAAGGCTGAATTTTGGATGTGTCTAGGTTTTATTCACACAAATGGACATACTGGGAAGCTGAGGAAACAATTTCAATTCAGCATGACATGCAAAAATTCCTATATTTGACTTCTGTTATAAGGAGTAATTACAGTCTAATCTTATCTCGTAAACCTACTGTATTTTATCTTTTCTAACGTGGATTGTGTAGGTAATGTTCCGACGATTTGTTGTTTCAGTTATTTCCTCTGAGTCAAATCGGTTTTAGTTTTTATACCATTCTGTAATGTCTGCCTTCATAACAAATTCCTTTGATGACAAAAGTAACGCATCACCAAGGGAAGTTGTTTCCAGTTATTAAGCCGACCCGCGTGACGGAAAAGTGTTATAAGTAAGTGATTTCAGTTGTTTTGTGATTTTTTTCTTGATTTATATTTTGTTCTGATGTTCCGGAATGACATTTTTCGCGAGAAATCTTATGAAGAAGGTTTATGACTTTTTATCAATTACTGTGCACTTTTAATCAAGTACAAATATCATATTCAAGTAATTTGTAGAAATCGAATGTCTTAAGTCATATCAGTCTGGCTTAAGATAGGGTCTATTGTTTTTGTTTTCAAATATTCTCATTACTCCCTCTCTGGGTTGAAGTGTATATTATTAGATTTTTAATTTCTCAGTGATGATTATTAGACATTAATTAAAATGTGATGGAAATGTTAGCGGGTGGCACATATAAAAATACTAGTAAAACCGTGAAATGTTGCTTCCACGATAACATCGATGGTGTCCCGCTCTACCGTCGCTGACCCTGATTCCACCGGCCAATGCTGTGTGTTAGCTAACTCTCTACCGCACTTGTCCTCTGGGGTTTGCCCCTCCAAGACCCTCGGGGAAAAAGGGGGCCGCCGGATTCCGGGTATGGGGTTAAGTTCCTCAGGTGGCGCGGCGGAAGTACGATGCCTTTTGGGATACACCCGTAATGTAATGCCTCGAGGAGTGAACCGATTGAGTTTAAGATCATTGCAACGAAGGAAAGAAACGGGTTAATATAAATATTTTTCTTCGATCCCTTTTTACCCCAAGTAATTTAAATTTCAAGTCGCCCTTTCCGCGTGTTGTCCCAATTGAAGGGGCGTTAGTATCGATGTGGCACATAATCTCCCATATAGGACATTGAGTATGCAATCTTCCTCAAACTTGCAAATTAAATTCCACATGTATTCCTTTGTGTATGCTCTTACTGTATACATTTCATTTAAAATTTGAATCTAATTTTATGAGTACTTGTTTCATGAATTAATACTTAATGTTTGAAGTAAAATTACCAGCATTGCTAATTAGTATTTTTATGCTCATTTGTGAGGCAAATATTTGGTATAGTAATGCTTTTGTCAATTATTTTGAAGGATCAAAACTTTCTAGTACAAAAATCTGCGTTTTACATTGACTGAACTGTGTTAAAAATATTTCTCAGAGAGAGTAAAAAGCGAAATTAATGATCAGTACGTCAAATTAATAATTTGGACTGTTTGCCGGAAAATTCGTTTTTCAATTAAAAATTTATAAGTCCTCCTTTATCCATGAAAATTTACGTCACTATGTAATTAAAAATAGGGGACATGGTAATCCAGTCGATTGAGCGTTGGATTACGTACCGCAGGACCCGGGTTTGATTCCCGGGAACGCCTATGCGCAACCTCAACTTCACTCTAGCTGTATAATTTTTCGGGTACTCGTTTATCCTGGGTCGGCATAGTTGGCACAGGGAAAGGAACCGGCCTCCTTTCCCTGATGTGTTGATTTTACACGCTTGAGCTTAGTATTTAGTGAACTCTGTCCTGATCTATCACATCAAACTTTAGGATTTGTGTTCTATGGTTTTTAAAAAGAAAAAATAATGTGACATTCAGTTTCAGATTATAATTCAGTTGTATTGGAATTTTGAAGTTTTATCCGTGCGAGAAAGGAAGAATTACCAAAAGCAATTTAATAAATATTTAACAGTAGATAGTTGAATAAAAAGATCGGTTAAATATGGTTGGAACAGATAGAAAAAGCAGAAAAGGAAAAGATAGGACTGGTAGAAAGTAAGGCAGGTAAGAAGACATGGGTCACGGGAGAGGTGTTTAAGAGGAGGGATGAAAGGAGAAAATGCAAAAACAGAAACACGAAATGAGGAGAAGAATGAAGAGAGGCCTGAATAATAAACGTAGCCAAGAAACGAATAGAGCCAAGGAAATTTGGTAGAACTAAAAGTGCAGGAATATGGAGACATTTCAGATGCAAGGAAAAGTTGAGGTGTCATACGAGAAGGTGAGAGAATTATCCGGTTTGAGTAAGCGAAGGCATAGTTTTCTATATTTACTTTATAAGATGAGACAAGGAAATTGCAATAAGTTGGACTAGAAGATATTCAGAGACGGTGAAAGGAACGCGTGAAAGAGCATATATAGAAAGAGATAGCAAAGATATTAGCCTGGCAACTTTAGAAATAGAAAGGGGGAGTGACATAGACTAGAATAGCCTGGGTCTAGCGATACCAAAGAGCGACACAGAAAAGGAAAACATCCCCATATAATTTCCAAATAGTTCAGGGAAAAATGGAAGGAAGGAATTCTTTGAACTTTGCCGGATTTTTGAGGAAGGAATTTGGCCGGTCTTAGGTCCATTTTAATTCTGTTCCAAAAGTGCCCAGCAGCTATTTTGAAGGACAATAAGATTAGTTCAATTTCACATACAGCATACATTGTTATTTGGCTCATCGTTAGAAGGTAACAAATTAGTGCAAAAAACTACGTATGAGAATATTTTTGGCTTCAGGAAGAGGAGAGAAATGCGTGAAGCCATTGCAATGATGAAAAAATTAGCAGAGAGGAACGTTGGTTAAAAACAGAATGTCTTTATGTACTTCGTGAATTTTGAGATGGTTTATAGCCATTTAGAGCGGGTGAGGTAAATGAAGATATTGCGGAGAATGGGTAGACTGGAGGGACATGCGACTTATTTTAAAATTTTTGAATGAGCAAGATAGCACAGGTATGGGTAGCAACGTACCAGTATATTCTGAGGAAATTTTAATGGTACCATGGGAAGGGCATGATTTGAGGTTGAGAATAGAAGTGGGTGGCAGGATGGTTAAGAAAGGTTTGCAAATGACCGAGCCATAGTGAGTCACACTGTTGGAGGGTTGTAATTATCATTGAGGGTATTTCAGGAACAATGCAAGCGGTATGGGATGAAGATCAACTATAAGAAAACAAAAATAATGAGATTATAGGGAAGAAGGAAAGCTAGTTTTAACATAATAATAACAAGGGAAAAAAATAATACAGGTGAAGGACTTCATGTATTTTGGTAGTAGTTTAGTAATTTGGGTGTTAGTTTAGACCAAAAGGGGCATAGTAATGGGGAAATAAAGAGAAAAATCGCGTAAATTTTTTCACGATAACTAGAAGTCGCTAGAAGTTGCTCAAAAGCTAACAGTAAATAGGTTAAATTCCTTTAATGAATTGAGCGAATATCCAGTAGAAGAATCATTTCATATCTCCCATGAATGAATGTTGGATTTATTCGTGAGCTCTTGTGTTTTGATTGAGTGACTGGTAACAATACTCTTCTGTGTTTTCATCAAGGTAATAAGCTTAAGATAGATTTAAACGGGGAAGGTTGAACTCACCATTTTATGTCTGTTGACACTGAAGTTTTGAGTACTCTCTTTCGGGGAATCAGTTCTTTTTCCTGTACCGCCATTTGGTTTTAGTAATTAGAACATCTCACCACCTAGGTTTTAGCTGGGTTTAATAGATGCATCTATCCGTTCTACAATAAATCTCGCTGATTTTACGTTGGTGGCCTGATCTACAAAATTAAATCGGGACTTGTAATATGCCTTTAACGTCTTCAGATAAATAACCTGCCCCAAATTTTCGCAGCAATTTTAACTTGCATTTAAGCCTACGGTCAACTAGTGGCTCCCATTATAATTTTTCCAATGGTTGGTACCTTGTTCATAACTTTTCACTAACCTAGCTGCTCTACGTTGCACTAGATCTAGTTCCAAAATTAAGCCTACTTCATGAGGTTCTCATAAACTTTCAGCATACTCAAGGTGGGACCTAACTAACGTTAAATAGCAACGCTTTTTGATCCTTTCATTACAATTATTTTTTTTATGAATCTCAACTTTTTATTAGTTATTCCGCAAATTTCACCAATGAGTTTGCCCCTGGACATATCCTTAGTTATCGTTGAACCATTCCAGGTATTTTTTTGTTTTGTCATTGTCGATTCTACTTGTGTTATGTGGGTTCCCCTTATAATGTGTTTTCAGGTAAAATACTTTTCCTCCAAAAATTTATCGAAACACATTCATTCAAATTTAATTCAAGTTCCCATGTCTCGCACCACTTTTGAATTGCATTTAGGTCGTTAGCTAATGACACTCTATCTTTATGACTAGATATTATCCTGTATATACGGCATCGTCAGCGAGTAGACGAAGTATACTGAAAACCTGAGACCCGATGCCTTTAATATATAAAAGGAACAATAGTGGAACGATAACACTCCCTTGTGGGACACCCGATGTTACGCTGACTTTTTCCGATGATACCCCGTCTATTGCGATCCTTTGCTCGTGGCTAGTTAAAAAGCTATTAATCCTATCTGTTACTTTGACCTGAAGGTTAACTTCTCCCGAGACCAAAAAATTATGAACGAAAAGTGCCAGTTGGGTCTCACAAGATCTCTACCCTTTCGGGAACTGTTTTGATTTTTCGTTAGGAAACTCTGACAATCGAGATATTTCATGATTAAACTTATGAACTTGAACAATTATGTGCTCTAAAATTTTGCATGAGATGAGTGTGTGAGAGATTGGTCGGTAATCATTCGGATATTCTCTATCGCCTTTTTTAAATATTGGAGTGACATTGGCTATTTTCCAGGCTTTTGGCATTGTGCGATAACTTAGGGATTTATTAAATGTTATTTCCAAGAAAGGAGCTATTTGCTGAGGTCATCGTTTTGTAAACACGAACAGGGGTTTGATCAGAGCCTGGCGATTTATTTGGACTGATATCTTTAAGTTGGCGTTCGATTCCAAGGGAAGATATTACAGCGTCAGACATGGGTTCATGGGAGCGATCGGGTAATAACGCGCATTGTTCCTGTGCACGATTATTGAAAACGCTTTGAAAATAGTGGTTTAATGTTTTATCTTTTTCTTAACTGGTGGTAAGTTTTAGCCCGTTGTTAGTTAGAGATGGCGCTCTCGACTTGTTTCCCTGAACCTCCCGTACATATGACCAAAATGCTTTAGGATTATAGTCAAAATATTCACCTAATCTTTTATTTTTAAATTCTGTGAAAACGCCTGGCGACATAATTTTCTGGCTAACGATTAACTATTTATAGTAATGCATTATGTCAGTTTGTATATATTGTTACAATCATCCTTGTGGGATCTCCTCCTTTTTAAATACCATGCTCTTTGGTGTCTTAATGCTTTACAGTACTTCTACGTTGTACTATCTAGGTTCCCTCCTGTCACTTTTAAATGTACTAGGTATTTTTTTATATTGCAGCTCATGCGACGTTGAGAAAAGTACTCTACAAGCTCTCACTGTCTCTGTTGCTACCACTTTCCTTAAGTGTACCATAAGACTGCGGCAGTTCACGCCTTAATCCTTTGTGTTAGGCCCGGTCAAACAAATGAATTTTTTTTTGGGTTTCTGATTTTTCATTGTCATCAAGTTTATTTTAACTAGCACTATTCTGTGGTCACTAAGTCTATTAAGTGTTTCTGTATTTAGGATAGCTTCGGATAAATTTGTAGCTACTAGATCAAGTATGTTTTTTACTCTGGTGAGTGTTAGTACTAATTGGTTTAACGAATGTGATGTTAAAACACGAAGCAATGACTCGTAAGACTTCTTGTCCTTACCTGGTACTTTGAAACTATAGCTTTTCCAATCAATGGATTGATTTGATATTGAAATCTCCTCCGTTTATAATTCTCCTATGGTGTCAATGGAAATTCATCTTTAATTATATTATCAACCGATATTAAGTTGTATCGATGGATATGATTAATACATTTTTATCATGTTTAAATAATCTTTTGCTACGTAACTCAGTTGATTATATTTTCAAGAGTATTTTGAAAAGAAGACCTAATGAATGTATTCTTCGTCTTTCTAGGTTCTGTGTGTTACACGTATTTTCACCAACCCTGAGGGGAAGGACTGACAGTGAGTGTTCCCATTTTTATTCTTTTAATTGATCCTAGGATAATCAGAATTTAAGGCATATTTTGGAAAATATTATACGTTTTAATGCATTTTAATATTTACATAAAACATATTATCTGTGGTAAAAGAGTAGTTATTGTTTTGGAAGAAATTAGTCATGTTTGGTTAAAAGAGAGGCGCTCTTTCTATTATGCAATCATAGATGCATTCAGATCTTTTTCATAGCTCCAGTATATCGTTTACTTTGAGAAACAATGGTCTTAATCTTTTTTATCCCTTAATTTTTATTTACGAAACTCTAATTACCTTTATGCAGTTCATTCAATTGCCTTTTTTTGGCAGATTTCAATCACATTCAGTTCTTATTCTCGTTCCATCTTTAGAATTTTATTATGGATTTGTTCTACCTATTCAGTATATGTGTCTGTAATTGAATACAATAGATCTATAACTTCACCTAATCTTTCATCTCCGACCATTTTATACTCGAGAGAGGATAGCCTTCAGAAATTATATCTGCTCTTTCAGTTGTCAGACGTCAAATAAATGCTTATTTCTCTTTGATATGCCGTTGCCTCATAGCCTACTCTTAAACTGAAGTATGCTCCATCAGCTACCTTGATTAATTCCTCTACTTGAGGGATATAGGTCGCCTTTCTGTAAATTGGGTATTGTCCACTCATTTTAGAAGTTTCAAACACGTTCTAGGCGAAAGTTACAATTATAACATTTTTTTTAGGTAAGGTGGAACATAATTGGAAAATAGGAAAACTCTTATGTTAGAGATGTGGAGGAAGAGGATTTAACGTATTTATCTAGATCATAAACGCATCTTAGAAATTTCTGAAATACAGTCTTATTGTAGTAATTATTTTACCTTGGTGTAACTCGTAAATTATGAAGCGTATATTTTTTGTTCTTTTTCCAGGCTCAATATTTGATTTCAGATACATAATATTGTATTATGTATCTGAAATTGGAGTGCGTAATAAAATTAAATTGGGAAATCAGTCAAATTTCGTGATTACCGAACTCGAAAGGAAATATATATTCCGAGCCGTGAAGCGAGACTATTTAAATTACATCTCTCTGCCGACACTTCACATATGTGTTTTATATATGGATCAATTTGCTCTCATCCATGTTTAAAAATCAAATTGTGAAAGTTAAAGATACTGTTTAATTAGCCGTAAGTGTGACAACCGTTTGATTTTACATTGCTAAATAAGCTCTGCGTGGATTCCGCATCCATTACTGAAAGAAATTTGTCCGATCGAATAATCCTATTTGGTTGCGCATTCACTAGCTTACTCAATTACTCAACTTCTTCCTGGTTCACGGGTGTCATACCTATAGTAAAAAACGACGAAGACTTTGACTGTTAAAAGTGTAGAAATATCTCTCCCATCGGTTTTATAAATATATATATATATATATAAATATTATAAATATGTATCGATATATTCCCATGAATCCCAGATATGTGGTTTTCCCATATATCGACATTTTACTGAAGTGTGCCTTTTTTACCGTTATTAAGTACTAGGAATACTGACTCTAATATTTTAAGGTTTAACAATTAATGTAGACTGCAAATTAATGTTTTAAACATAGTTTAAATCATAAAATAATCGTCCCAGTAGAAAATTCAGTTCAAATCAAATGGACCATAGTTGATGTACTTTTTCGATTTCATCGTTTCTTATGATTGAAAACGGGCGGGCGAAGCAATGTCATGGGCCTGTTGATCTCTGCTGTGAGAGAGGCGGGGATATTTTTCAACTTTGCATTGAGATCGATTTCTTTCTCACCTTCCACTGCTACAGCACAATTTTCATCCTTCCTTCCGAACTCATCTCGACGAGACCGGAAAATTCTCACCCTTCCCATCACGTCATCACCCCCCAACCTCTCTTTTCTCTTCGCCCTCCTCCTCGCTCCAACCCTCATTCCCATCTCTCCACACACTTCCACCCTTTCCCACCCCTCCTACGACTCCCTCACCCCCAACCCTCCCCTTCCCGTCTCTTTCTCGTTCAACTCCTAAGAGACACAACCCCATCTCTTCGTCCCCCCCCACCTTTCTCCTCCTGCCAACCTTCCCTCGAAACCCCCACACCCCTTCCCTCACACTCCCTCGCCCTTGCTGGCAATTCCGATTGTCACGTATCATCATCTGCCTGCCTCCTCCCAGAGGATAACCCTCTCTCCCACCCTCAAGACTTCTATTTCCTCCTGCCACTTCCATCTCTCTCTCCCACACCAATGCATACTCTTTTTTTCCCTTCCTCTCACTCAGTGTGAGGAGGAACTTCTCCGCCACCCACTTCTCTGCAATTCTTCTCATTCGCACACGCAGACACATTCGCACGGCCCTTTCTACCACGTGCCACACCTCCCCACTCCCCTCGATCGATCTTGTCCCGCCCTACGCTTCGCTTGCCTTCCAGTAGTATCTATTATTTCGCTCGCATCCCCATCTCCGAGGTGAGATACTTTCTTTCCTTCTTCCTCTTTTTTTTCTTTTCGTTTTCCCAGGAACTCGCTCGAGATCTGTCATTTCGCTTCACTCTGATATACGTGGAATTTTGTAATTTGGCGCGTATTTGCGTTCGCGTGAATTAATGTGTCGCAGTTTTATCTCCTATTTGAATACTGCCTAAATTTATTGGCTGTTACTTTGCAACTTATATTTACATTTTACCACCCGCGTGCCGATAGCAAGTATAATTTATAAGACGAAAATAGGAACAGCCAATTATGTATTGGAACGTATTTAACTCAATGAAATAAGTCTGCTCTATGTACATTTCAAAGGGCTATTCATCCATAAGACACTGACAAAAACGCAATTCTAAATAATTACAATGCCGTCTATTCGAAAATGGATTAGGAGTAACAGTGTGTTTCGTGTGGTTGAAATAACCTCAGGACGGTAGTACTTGAAATCTTCACAACTATCGACTTTATCATTTGAATTCGGTTTACTTAAAGAGAAACGACTAACATTAATAAGAAAATTACTACCTTGAACTACTTTCCATTTATTTGTCTATAGATTATGTGGTTTACGAGCATACTTTTCATTTTTTAATGTTCTAGCCGTCTCCAGGTTAATGAGCACCCGTTTGGTTAGTAAGTTTTTGTGGAGAAAACTATCATTTGGTTTAATGCACTTCAACAGGTTATCAGCTGGGAATTTGAATGTTATAAAATAGGATGGAAAGAATATTCTGGAATCGGGAGCTACATTAAAGTCAGTAAGTGATTAGCAAAGGAGTGTTAAAAAAAATGGGATTTTATTTGTTGAAATATTCAATTTTTCATTGATTTCTTTGCCCTTACAAAATCTTATTTCAAAATGACTTTACCCGGATCCTCGTCTAGATTCTCATCCTCATCGGTCTTTGCTTATGAGTTGATTATATAGTATTCGTGATACTGTAGAAAAATTGTTACTACTCGTAAATTTTAATGAAATAACTGATGATAGTGGACTTACGCCACGAAAGGACATTTTTGGCGAGTGAAGAACGCCGTGAAAGGACATTTTCGGCGTGAAAACAAGGATATTTTCGAGGAATTCCCAGCTCTGCGAGGTTTTTTGCAGTTCATGAATAATTTTAGTGATGGATTACGGGAGAAAGACGAAAATGGCAATGTAGAAGTACCAAAAATGCGATTTATCGCAAAGTCGGCGGAACACGTACGTCACGATAGGGAAGAGATTAAAAGTTTAAAAAATATAATTTCTAAAAAAATCTAAGATCTTAGAGTCCAATTTGTGCATGGATTGGAAGTATTTTTTCTCTCTCTTTACACCTATTCCCAAGCCGATGTAATAAATTAATTAAACATTTTATAAACCTTTTCTTGAAATTCACTCACATTGCGGCCGGTTAACTTTGAAACTGCTCAAATGGCCGAATATTTTCTCCATTTTTGCGTCTTCTTTAATCTCTCGTATCTATTGAGTGGAGAAAAGGTCTCCTCCAGTGCTTTGTAGGGTTGAATCGTGGTCGGGAAATCGGCCCAGAATAGCTCTCCTTAAGTCCAAAAAACTAATAGTAGAAAGAGACGTGTAATATGCTAGTGTTCTAATATGCGAATGTGTATCTAGGACTCTTGCGTAGGCTTGCCAGCAGGTTTGAAATAAATATCCCTTGGTGCACTTTTTATCAAAATATTACAAAGATATTAATGACATAATTTTTCTATTCTCCTAATAAAATAAAATATTAAATTTTCAAAACCCTGAGAATATATACATGCGCAAAAAATCCAGTTGGGATTATTTTGATAATTAAGAGATAATTAAGGAGCTACCTCTTTACCCTAAATTACTAAAATAGACTGATAACAGAGGATAATCAATATTAAATCCTCACTGAGAAGTTTCGACTATATTCCAAAGCACGCAGAAAAATATTTATGTACATTGTCCCTAAGGATATTGAACTGAAAAAACTGACTAAATAGAGCCTTTCCAGAGGACTCGAGCCCCTTAGTCCTAACATGAAGCAGAGGGGAAAAAAATTGTAATTACCTATAGAGGTGTCGGTTGTTAATACCTTAGGTCGTGTGTCCCAATTCTACCTAGGGCATTAAGCTCGCATTTGTAGTAGAATCAGTTTAGCACACTGGTGTATTGCAAAGTCATTGGAACATCTCAACTTATACTATTTTAATTTATAAAAAAATCTTCTATAACAAACGCTTTTTTTGTGGCCTATTGCCCAATCCTTTATCCCTAAAAACCGATGGGTGGGTGGATCATAGGTTGCTCGAAAAGTTTTTGCCTTATGGGCGAATAGAAAAGGCATTTGATTTCGTAAAATTTTTCTTTGTATATGGATTTAAGAGGGGTAGAATTGGCAGGGGGAAGGTTATAGCCACATTTTTTCTTATGGAGTATTTATAATATAAATTCTTCATACATAATGGCTCTTCTCATTAGTAAATATATGCGATTTTTTGAACATTTCATCTTACCTAGAAGTTTAGAATGTAATTTAAAATTTTCTGGCATTTTTAATAGTGTCAACTAATTTGTTATCGATTGCCTTTGAAATTTCACTAGACATCGCTAATCACACAATAAAATGGATTGGACACCCCATATTGCGTGGAATAGAATGAAAAAGTGTTCTAGATAATTAAACAAATTAACAAATTTAAAGCATTTGAATAATATTTTAATTGTATGAATTTTATGAAAAATTATTTCGAAGGGTAATAAATGCAATAAGTGGAGGAGTGTTTTCATTTTCTGTAATGACAGTAATTACATCTTTAGACAAAGGTCAGAATATATATTTATCAGTATGTTGTTAGCTCGCTCGTATGGTTCTGTTGTATGTCTCCACAAAGTTCAAATTTTTAAATAAAAATTCCATTTACTAGGTGCTTTGTTTAGGACTAGTGGAAACGAAAATCTATGTCAAATAAACTATTATCTCCTATAGTTTGCTTTTTTCCAGAGAATATAAATAAGAATATTATTTTGATAGTAAGGCCGAAGTGAGAGAGAGAAAGAGAGAGTGAAAGAGCAGACTTAACAAAAAATATAGATTAACGAATGTAGAAAATAGGCTTTGTAGTACTATTCATGGAAATTACTGACTCTAGTATTCTACATCATCTACATAATACCCCGCAAGCCACCGCAAGGGTGTGTGGCGGGGGTGCACTACCCGTAAAAGGGAAAAAAACCGCATTCAAAACCAACACATACATGCTAACCCATATCCATAGTGGTGCATACATTTTGCAAAAATCCTGTCATTTTACACTCCATTCAGTATTGATGCATTTAAAATCATGCAAAATGATATCCAAAATAAATAAAAAAAAGTGAAATCAGACGGTATAATTGTAAACGAAGGACCTGCGTGCCTCTATATCCGGAAATATATTATTTTTATAAATGTATCATTCTAGAAAAACTCATCTGTCTTCATTAAAAGTGGAAAATCCATTTTTAAGGGCTGCGGGATTTGTTTAACCCGGTGTGTAACATACTGTTCGTAGAGCTCGAAGGTATTTGGTTGGAATTTCTTCCAATATCTATATTATAAATTCCTCATTTTGTTTTCTCTTTCTGGATAGATATATTGAGAAATATCCGTATAGATAGTAGGTTTCCTGTTCATGGGATAACCATATGTCTAGCAGTGTGCATTTACTGAGATGCTAGTGTATAATTAGCTGCGATATGGCATGGAGTACATTTTATTTCATACGTTAATCCTATGTATTTATGAAATTTTGTAGTTTGAAGAAACGCAAAATATACCGGTAGGAATGTTTAAAACATCTTGTCTCATCTCGTTATTAATAAGATGGAGATGAGGTGGAAGTGCTAACATGGAAAACGATGTAACGCACGTGTCGCCTTATATCTTAGTCATCATCTGCCTCCACGTGACAGACTATGTCGTCCGCTATCATCGTGATGCCGTGACATCGACCCTTGACCGATCCACACTCCCGATGTTGGATTTCGAGCATCGCACAGCCCCGCGATGCTGAGGGGAGTGTGCGAGACAGGTTGATCGGACGGAGTAGGGAACGTTTGAAACCGATGAAAGAGCGTGGGTGGGGGACTCGTGAGCGTGAGCGGCTGAGTAGGTAGGTGTGAGCGGGGTTTCCGGGCGAAAGTGAGTCTCGTCTTTTTTCAGTCGCCGAAGGGCATTCGACGGCATTATTTCGGTCGTCGGCGAAAAGGGGGGAGTGAGAGAGATTGGGAGGCTGGGGGAAGCGAAGGGTGGGACGACGGCGAAGCTATCGGGCGGCGGCGTCGGAGAGAAGAATAGGGGAAGAATGGAGGCCATTCAGAAGGAGAGGGTGGATGGGAGGGAAGGCTGTCGACTCGGGGAGGTGGAGTGAGGGGGTGAGTTTTGTTCCGGCGTGTGTGGGAGTGAGACAGTGGGGGTGAACGTTGGACAAGGATTGGGATGTGGGAGGGGGAGGGCTATGTGTGGGAGGGGTTAGGGTGAGGAGGAGAGTGGGCTCCACCGTCGATGCAATTGGGGAGGTGAATTCCTCTGGGATGCATGATGTATCCGAAGCAACTGCTCTAGCTAGGGGCACGGGGGGAGGGAAACTGAGGGGGAACCAGGAGGGAAGGGGGAGGGTTATTACTCCCCTCACCTCCCCTTCCCTCACGCACGGGCACAATATCCTAGTGCACACCCTCCCCCCCAAGATATACCCGACTCCCTTCCCCACGTCACTCCTTTTCGTTCTACGCCCCGTCCCCACGACCCTCCTTCCCCACTGTTCTCTCATTCTGATCCACTGCCCTCACGTTCCCCCCGCCGCTCTCCCTGCCCTCCTCTCGTCCTCCCGTGGGAGATCCCGTGGGGGTGGGGGGATGGACCTGCGAATGGATCGGGTGGGGTGCGTCGTGAGGGGGAAGTTGGGCAGGAGGAGAGCGTGGTTTGGGGGAGATGGATGATCTGTGAATGCGGACTCACCGCTGGATGTTGCATTTGAGAGGGGGGGGTTGCACCGTCGAGGTTGCATGGGAAGAATAGCATGAAAAGTTTAAACAGAGCTCTCCCGAAGTTTTCTCGAAAAAATGTTCGCTAATATATAGCAGTCACCAAGGAACCCAAATGGCAGTTGCACTTAAATCTGGTGACTCTTCATAATAAAAAAATAATTTGGTCATCCTAAAATATCCACGGTGATATATTAGCAACTATTTCTATCATGTTCTCTGGACTGTTCTTTCTTGTTAAATTTAGAGTAGTAGGCAGCAGCTTTAGAGCGCTACATAACTGTAGTTTGAACTGATGAAATGTATTAAGAAAAGAATTGTAGAGTGAATGAAAAGCTTGGCATAGGTAAGGGATTTTAAAATCTATGATAATCCTGAAGTTTATAACTTCCCTTTTAACTGATCAATTCTCCGCACGCCACTTTACCGAATGTTAGACGACCACTAATAAATCCGTCCCTGCTACTGCTGGAGCGAATGCTATTGGTCTAGGAGCTAGTGAATACATAGGCCAACACAATCCGAGCCTACAGTGAAGCCGGTGCTTTTTCTTACCTAACCTATTTGCTGCTTTAAATACAGATGCTTGATTCTCTTTATTGGAGAAAAATATCTATAAAAACAAATAATAAAAATATTTTATTTACTTAAAATTACCCTTAACTATATGGAATCGTGGTATTGGAATTGTACTTCAGTTGTACTCGTATAATGTACCTCCAAGGAAATTTTTTCAAGAGAACTACTGGTCTCAACATCAAGCTGAAACAATTTCTGCTATAAATGTTTGCTGAAATAGAGTATTTGGGAAGCATTTCTGGACAAATTAAATCGTATGTGCCAAAACATTTTAATGCCCTTTATAAGTATGAGAAATAATTTCAAATTATTAAAGAAATAATTTTAATGTAGTTAAGAAATAAGTTTAAATTAGTCAATTAAAAGCGTAGAATTGTGTGTCGTAATGTTTATAAGCGATATATTACAAAGGTAGTCTAGCATTGTATATTATGTACAGAACGTGGAATGACTGATAAAGTTTGCTCATCGGCACGTATTTTAGATAACACTATGAATTTTAAAGATATTTTTATCATGTTACCAAAAGTTATAGAAGTAAAGAATATTTAATAAATAAGGTAATAGGTTAAATGTGAATGAATAAAATATATATTTTTCATTTAATATTTTTCAATGCCAGGCAAACCTTTTCATAGAATTAGATGACTGAATGACAATAAAGAAATTCAAAGTGATATAAAAAGGTTGATTAATTAGGTCAAGTTAGTTTGTTTAAGGTAATGACATCAATTTTTGCCTTTGACGAAGGGAACACTTGAGGCAACGAGGGGTAGGTGAGGGTAGCTTATATAAGTAATGAAATCTGGGCGTATTTATTATGCCACCAAATTATGGATACATTTTATACCTACACTGATGAAATAATGGAAAATGATAGAGATTGGGGTGGGCCCGGAAAATGGAGGCAAAGGAGAATTACTGCAAAATATTTTACCCTCGTTCCGAGATGATGGCCAGAAATTTTATCCCTGCCGTAAATGGCTTAGAATGCAAGACTGGGAAGGTGGTGTGGGGGGGGGAGGGTTGGGAAGATGTAAGAGGTTCATGCTTAAGAGAAAAGCAAGGGGGGAGAAAAATCAGTTTCCTTGAAAGCACTCTCCTTCATCCACCACCACGACCTAACCCTCGCTGCCCCCCCTTATCTCCTCCCCTCCGCCTATTACCTTCCATCATCCGGCCCCCATCCCCCATCTGCGAATTCCCTTCCCCACGACCTCCATCCCCTCTTTATCCTTTCTTTTCTCATTTTCCATCACTCAGCCGCCCTGCGATGTTGTTGCCCTCCCATAAGAGACGGCTCCGGAATAATCCGGTGATAGTCGGCGGTGACGTCACACACTTTGACCAGGGAAGTGTGCCCACGCAACGAAGATCCGCGGTGCATTAACGCTGTTTCTCATTCCGTCCGTTTTGTTTGGGAACATCATGTTGGGTTTCCCTGGCAGCCTAAGGTCTTTTATCCATGGCATATTGAGCTTCCTCTGACCTCTTCCCTCTCTCTCCCCCCCATTCCTGATCTCCTAACTTCTTGCTTCCCTTTTCCAAAGCAAAATCATCAAAAGGAGGGGAGTCGATTTTTATATCGCTCCGTTGCTCCCGGGTTGTTCGAGAACTAATCCGGGATTTACTCTCTATCTATTCGCAGGGCTTACTCTCTTGTCATCAGGAAAGAATGAAAAGTTGTTGCGGTAGTTTCAGGGGAATGCATTCAGTTGCATCCTTTTGTTGCGTTTGAATGCCTCGGAATTAAAAAATAATCTATTGGGACATAATAGAAGAGCTTAGACTAAATCTTTGTGTGCCTAACTTGTCTTATTCTACAAGAAAATAGTTTAAAGTTTCCCCTTAAAAGTAGATCTGAAAACCATTTTGTTCAACTGAATTTTCAACCCAGCCATTAGAAAGATATTTCATTCCCAATGTACATATAATAATATTTAGCAATAAATGTTCCCATCAGTTTAAAAATGGCCTCTTATTCAATAAAATGATTGAGAGTTTTCATGTACACGAATGGTCGTGTTAGCTGAAGTAGGTGGAGAGAGTTTGTACATACATTATGTAAAACTTTATTTGTAGTGGAAACGTAGCTATGCATAAATCGCACAGAGAGTTTCACCTTTGTTTTTGTTGCTCCCAGAAATTAAGTATCTGTAGGTAAGAAGTCATTT
The DNA here is from genome assembly GCA_037158775.1 of Hetaerina titia. Classification (NCBI taxonomy): domain Eukaryota; kingdom Metazoa; phylum Arthropoda; class Insecta; order Odonata; family Calopterygidae; genus Hetaerina; species Hetaerina titia. The sequence goes on from CM073772.1 coordinate 88,600,343, forward strand.
TTCAAGAAAATTTTCATGGATTCTTATTCTCTAAATGCCTGGAAATAAACGGAATATTTATTTTCATATGTAACGGAAGATAAATTACTTAATAAAAATTAGGTAACAATGTATCAATTTCTCCAGATTCATCCATATATCAGGACATTCAGGCATTTTGTCGTAACCAGTTCATAGCACTGTCTTCATTTTAAATGTTTCAAATTAAATGCTTTCATAATATTTTCTTCCATATCTAAAAAGACTTCTGTAATTATGTCACCACGGTGATATTTTAATGGTACATATGTAGCGTAGAACTTACTTTCATTAGAATAATGGATCCAAAGCTGAAACAGCATTGCTGAAACAGCATTGTAATGGATATTTCAGTGCAAACATTTATGCTTTAATTTCAAGTCAATTTTATAACCCAAAGCCAAAAAAACCACCGTATATCTTCGATTCCAAGTCGACTAGTACATTTTTCCTCACGTCGAACGCCTTCCGCCGTGTAATACAAAGTGTAGTTAATCCACAAAGCCACAAATATTTCTGATGTGTAACTTAAATTTCGACTAGCAAAATGCAGTTAGACGATGAAATTCATATTCGAGTTCATACATTTAAAGTTTTTGAAATTCTTAATGGTTTTTCATTGACATTTCCTTGCTTTCTAAAATTTTCATTGCATAAAATTACCTATTTTTCAAAGAGTTAATTTATGGTTTATTTTAAAATATCAATGACGAAAAACCCTTTTAGTCGTTTTCTTGTCACAGGTTAAAGCCAATAAACCTAAGATATGCAGTGTTTCGTGTATAGGCATCATAAATTGTTTCAGACGACTATTTAACAGGAAAATATGGGTGGGGTATCACTCTGGAGGCACTTCCTGGGAGGGAGACCTTTTTATACAAATCTTAGGGCTGAAAATCTTGATTTCAATTTTTCTTACTTCAACCGTCCTTTGCAAAATTATTATTTAGTTAAGTGAGATTATTTTTTTTAAGATTCTTAGCTCTTCTGTCAATGCAATAGTGTCTTTAGAGCGCTTTTATATTTAAGTGACAGATCTTATAAAGTCTGAGCCAAAAAATGGGTTGATAATTTTTGTTCTTCATTACACAACAACGTATGTGCTCTCTCTTTAGGAAAGGTCACTTCAATAGGTCCCTATATCTTTCGTCTCTTTCTCCATTCTAGGAGTAATTCAGACAATCCTGTTTTATGGCACACATCGCCTGAATCCCTCTCCGATTTTTCTTCACTCCCCAGCTCCCCATTTCCACTCCCCTTAAACCAATGATTCACTCTTGTCTCCGTTAAAAGTCGATCGGGCTGGTTCCATCCCGAACTGTCTGCAGTCAACCCCCACCATCTCCTCCACCGTCCGCCATTAAAGCCCCTATGGCTTCACTTTTCCTCTCCTGTTTTATCTTCTTAGTCCACTCTTAAATCCGCTCGAGTCCACTCGGTATCCTCGCCTTCTTCTGCAACCTTCAATATTTTTGCTCTCCGCTTTCTCATTTGCACCGAGGAAAATTTTTCATCCACGTCCAGAAATTATTTCCTGCACGCCTACGGTCACTTCAATAATGAACGCCTGTCAGCCTAGATATTTTAAATTTAATTTCAAGAAACAGTCTCTCAATAACTTTTGCAGCTGTTATACACGGGCCTTTTTCCTGTTAGAATACGTTATACTTTCAAACCATACCACACATTATTTTCGAAGTGACGAATAGTAAGGAAGTGCTTTTTAGAGTTGATGATTAATTCTCATAATATTAAGTATGTAAAATTTACAACAACATGATGTATTCCCTCCTAGATGATATTTTGTATACAAACCTAAGCTACTTTTAAAAATAATAGCTACCCGTTCTCAGCCATTATCATTATCTTTACATTGTGCTCTGAAAAAGTGTGAAATTCAATTTTTTAAGAAGATGGGTTAAGTTGGAAAATCCGAGTCATGCTATTGATTTTTCTCTGGTCCAGCTAGCAAAAAGGTGGAGGGTCCATAACCGAACGCCGGTGCGCGATTTCTTCTATCTGTTTGTTCTAAGTTGACCATTATCTTGGAAAACTGCGTGAAATGACCTTATCTCACGGAGCAGATATCCATACACTCGAGGTTGAAGTCTAATGCCGTTCATGAAACCTGATTTAATTTTTACGGCCAGCTCTCATAGTTCTTATACAAGAATTTATTTTGATATATTTTCCATGATCAACGTGACTTTCAATTTTATCCAAGACCATAGAAAAACCGTAAGCATAGTCATTAACCGGAAGGTCCGTTTGATAGGTGATGTTATAGTTCGTCCAACGGCGTGTGAAACTCACACATTAGGGTAGGTGGTCAGATCCTTCCCTTGAGGTGCTTATGTGTTCCCAGGAAGTTCTGGTACCCGGAAAATCACAGTTCGGGTGAAGCTGGTGGTGCCCAGAGAACCGCACAGCCGACCTCGGGCCCTCCGCTCAGTAGTCCAGTGCTCTACTTGTGGAATACCACGCCGAGACCATTGAAATTACAGTAGTGTTAAATTGTAGCTCTTGCTTATAAGCTGGTTTGATAATAAAGGTAGTTACTGGTAAAGGAAAAAATTGTATTACAAGCATCACGATTAGGTTTGGACGAAGTAATTTGATGCAACACTAATTTCATTTTTGAGAATTGATGCAGTGTCATCGAGTTTTGCATAATTCTAAAATAATACATCAAATCCAACAGTTAATATAAATTACTTTGAAAGTAAAGTGCTCTCATTTAATATTAGTAATAAAAATGCTAAGCAATGCGTCATTCAAGCTGTTAACTTTTCCGGATCTTCATTGGTAACAGTTGAAATTTCAGTAGATGAGAGAATTTTAGCAATTAAACAGTTGTAATTGCCTGTTAACTTTTAGAGACCCTTGCTCATTATCCAACGGAAATTAAATTTTCATCCCAATGACAGAATCATAGGTTACTTTTAAATTACCGTCACAATAAGAGTGTAAAACTGTTTAATATGTGATAAAAAACTGTTCATCAAATTTTGTACAGTCTTCTGTTAATGTCGAAAGCGCATGTTGTTTAATAATCATTGTGCTCTTTAATTCATTCAAGACAGTTTCAGTTCTCTTGAATATGTGGTGGAAATTCATTACCCCTTCTGACAAAGTTTTCTTATTTTGTTTAAATTATTTTCACTAGATTAAGACTTAAGGGACAGATTATATTTGAAATTGTGGACTCTTGCACGACTGCATATTTTAGGAGATTTTATTTGGACAGAACAAGAGGGGACCGCTAGAAAACAGGAAGGGAATAAATACATTGGTGGCGACGGAGCAACGATAGTACGGGTGAGGTTTTGTAAAGTAGAGCAAACAGTAAAGAGCCAGCAGGTCGACTTCCGGAACATGATGTTGAATATTCAGTTGCACAGAGGCACTTTATTTGGTGGGCGTCAGTAAATCTCAGTTAACACGTTGTTGTGTTCGTTTTCCGGTATTAATGCTTTTGCGCATCAATTTTACGGTCCTTTCCGCTCCCTCACTCTCGCTCGACCTACTCCTCCCAACTCATTTCTCTCTAATCCCTTTTCCGTTTCATTTTGTCTTTGGCTGCTGTTTTAGAGGTACTCATGACATTTTCATTTATCTCATCAATGCCCCGAAATTGTTTCATTCTTTGTTTTCAACGCACTGTATGATTGCGAAGTGAAGAAAGAGCATAGAAAAGAACTGTAAACGCAAAAGAAATGTTCGTACTGAATTAATACTGAAAAAACCCCTGGCTAATTTGATAGCAAAAAGTGTTTATTTCCCATGCAGTCCACAATGATTCTCTGGACTTAGTACAAGACAATGACAATTTACATCCAGTCTGAAAAAGTATGACGTCACAATATTTTCTCTCTTTCCAAGGAAATGTTTGATTTGAAAGGACTGTAACACCACACACACATAAATAAATACATATATATAAATAAATAAATATATACATATATATATATATATATATATATAGTTATAGATACTTCGAACCAAGGTAAGTAGATTATGAATAATGAATGCATTTCCTTAGCTACCCACGTTTACCTAGGTATCAAGGGGCTGCGCGCAACTTTGTAGAGTCAACTTGATTCAAAAGTTAACCTTAAGTTACGAAAACACTTGAAAAATCTTGAATTGAATGCTTTTTTTGCGCTTGGTAGGCACGCCAGAAAACACCATAAGTAAAGTCTCGTCACTGTTGTTATAAAATGAGTTTCATTCGAATGAATATTCTTATTTCACCATTCATTGAATAAATAGAGGTCAGGATTAAAATAAAAATGGTTTACTTTCGTGACCCATGGAATGCAATTTGCTACATTCATTTTAGTGTAGCTAGAGAACCTGGTTAAATTACTCGTATTAAACGGACGTGATAATACTCTTTATTATCCCTGATGCTAAGATGATTCTCCGTTAAGTGGGTTTGCATTAGAGCTGCTTGTTTCAACTCCAGGGAAAGCTGGTTAATAGTTAGTTATAAAAATACAGTTATATATATATATATATTATATATACATATATATATATATATAGTAATAGAAAGCTGGGAGTTAGTTGTCTCTTCATAGTTATGTAAAATACCATTTCTAAAAGCTGCTTCTATTTTCCTTCCGGTCATTCAAAAAGAACATGTGGTTTTGAACTCGTAGGTTCCTAAAACATTGATATAATTATCTAAAATTCTATATGTGGAATATTTTGTGAGTTACCTGCTTACTTTGGCCAAAATTTTCTAATAATTATAAGTTAATCTTAGCATAAAATCGGGCAACATACTAATTAAAAACTGTTCTCTGAACCTTACTTAGAGTCGCAATTTGAGTTCCTGCATTTTATTTCAAGACGGATCAATAAAATGTCATTGCAGGTTTCTAGTTGTAGAAAATTCACAAAACAAACAAAGAATAGAAGACTGAAAAACATTATTGGATGAATAGCTCATCTTACTACCGGAAATGCCTTAGCCGTGGATGTAAACCGGATTGTAATTGATTTATGGCCAGGTTTTTGGTAATTTAGAGACTACAGCCATTTGGGGTCAAAGAAATTATGTTTCTTTGCCTCAGGAGCCTCTGGTCTCCTCTGTTCTCCTGGGAATTTGACAAGTCACTTAGGGCTTGTGGTCAGAGTACCCATGGGATGAAACAACAGTTTACACAATAGCGACGCCCCAGACAGGGCTCGACTTCACGGCATTTTGGCAAAGCAGTCGGGTGCGTTACCCACCCAGTTATCCAGACCATAATAAAAATATATTCTTTTCCCAAAATGACCTCGAGGACAATATCTGTAATGAATTGGCAAAATCTTGAAATACCATTAAAAGGTTGAAAAAACATTGAGAAGTCGCTAGTCGAATCACGGATTTCGCTAATCAATATAATTAATTGGCTAAAATTTGGTTGCAGCTATCTGTAACGTGGGGAACTACCTGTAAATGGGGATGGCGAAAATATGAATTAAGCAAATAAAAAATCACATTTAATGTATCGGAGGGGAGATGGAGGTATTCAACTTTCTTGCAGAGATAATTTACCTTTCCACTTTGACCTTGTTCTTGGGAGCAGATTGATGTTTTATTTGAATTCATCTACTTATTAGTAATATGTTAGTTTTTAGCTTAGCACTACCGAATGACTCCACGGGTCTTTAAACCATACCAAAGCGGAAGACCTACGTGTGCAATAGATGGAAGGGCGATTAGTATTGACGTCATGGGGAGACACTCGCTTTCTTTGTATCGCCCTCGCGTCCTCTACCCAATCCCTATTTAACCTTTTACTCTCCCCTTCCCGCCTCTCTCTTTCATCCCGTCACCCATTTCACTCCTCCCCTTTCCAAACGGACGCGGTGAGAACGCCAACACTGGCACTCGGGTTTCATCGTCACCGCATCCGCCACCCACCCTGCCAGATATTTCGGTTAAAGCGCTTTTACCCGTGTCCATGAATGCCGTCATTTCCCCGATCGCCTATCCCACTCCTCCAATTTCCACGGTTTCCCCACAGTCCCGAGCCCTTCCCTCTCGCTCCCTCCCCCATCCCTTCCACACTCACCCGCGACCCTCAACTCACGCCCGCCCCCATCCTCCCGCGAGCTGCCGCTCACCCTCCCGAAACCATCCCATAAACTAACAAGTGCCGTTCTGCCCAATTCCACTGCATGACACGTCCCCTCCCGCCTCGCCCTCTCCCGCTGTCCGCGAGACTGGCTCCACGTCCCTCCCCTCTTTCCCCTCTTCCCACCCCTTTGCACGCAGCATTTCACGTTTATTGGAAGTTTTAATCTCGGCCATTGATTCAATGACGTAGAGAAGATTTGACGCTCTTCTGTTTAATCATTCGCGTTGTAACGCTCAGGGAATCATTTCAATCAAATTCTTTTCTGCCGTTCAATTTAATTGCTCTAATATCGATTCCCAGGTTTTATTTATTTCAGAATTTTGTGGCGGAATTTCGTGAGGAATATTTATTTCGCTTTTCCAGAATGTTTTAATTAATGAACGGATAAATATAAATACCTCACGCATTATTGGAGTTTGATTTGGCATTTCTCACTTGGGTAATCAACGGTATTATTAAGGTGACGTTTGGGAATTATTTTGTTGTTTTTATCGTTCATTCCTGATTGAGTTATCAAAATGCTAAATAAGCTTTATTTTCTTTAAATAATACTGAGAATTGTTCTTGTTGGTTACTGATTCTGTAGTGACGCATTATATTACATTAAGGGGTAATTTATGATATAATATAGATTTTTTCTGCCTAGTGTTCACAGTAAAATATTTTTATACTTATTTAAAAATGTGCAACTTTTTGTGTAAAAATACTTAAAATCTTGTGGTAAATCATAAGTTATCACTAAAATGTTATTACCTTAATAATTGGAGGGATTACTATGCCAAATGAAAAATTCCTCCATTAATAATATTCCTATTTGGCCTAAACATGAAGTCCTTTTTACTTTTAAAAGCATTGCTTCACAAATAGCGATCACATAAATTCTCGCTGAATAATTTTGAATTGCTAAGTAAAGTTTAAAGTGAACATCGCATCTACCCGCGTTTTTTCGATAACAATGGATGATTTAACGCCTGCTGTTAGCTGGTCATATGTACCTGAGGATAAATTTATCTAATGTTATAATCCATCCAAATATGACGTCTAGGTGTTGAGAGTGCATTCAAAATAGATAAACATTATTATCTGTGTTGATTTTTAATTACTAGACTATGAACTACGTCGTTTAGGCGACAACTTTAAAATGCCTATTTTCTAAGTAGAAGTGTATTGTTTTTTATTCGGAGAATGAAATGTGCTCATTGTACGAAGTTTTAAGTGTCAATAATTTTCATTCAGAACATGTTATATCAGTAGCATCGTTCTTTCTCCTAATTGGATATTTTTTATGGTAATTTTAGATGATTTTAATGATATTTCTTTTTTTTTATCACTCATAAATTATTAGCTTTTTCCTACTGGTTCTACTATCTTCTCGATTTCAATCTTTCCATAAAATCCATCTAGATTTTGTAGTTATTGATATCCCTATGCTATCTAACTACTATAAATATTCCCATCGAAATAAACTCTACGTAATGAGTACATTTGTGTTTGATTTTAGTTTCCAATGGTAACTCTGAAAGGAATTGAAAGGCAGTAAATCAGGGTTTGATATCGTCTAATGTACAAATATGTATTATTTGCCCATGTAATTCTAATAATTGGTGTGCTGCAGGGGTTCTGAAGTAATTTTAGGCTAGATATGAAGTTTTATATTCAATAAATGCTGAATGTAATATATTTTTGGCTTGAGAAACTTATTGTTTTTATTAGGGCGCTGGGATGGTTCTCATTAGAACTCGCTGACAAATGTAACGGTCGCTTTCAATCAAATTCAAACGGTCTCCATCCACTGTCCCCTTTTGTCGTAGTTATGAAATGGTCGAAGCCATATTTCCTGCAGTGTATGGGGCGAATTTCGTTTGTGTGACGCATTTAGGTGATGGTATACATTTTCTTCTGGCATTCATGGGTGACGATAAATGGTATGATGCAAAGAGATAACTCCAAGGAATCATTCTGCCGAGTGTCAGTTCTCATGGAAATATTAAATCCTCTTGTTTAGTGTTTTCCAGACATGTCGTGGTCGAATCCGAGGGAAAAGATGAAATTCTTTCCCCTCCGGGTTTTAAATGATGCATACTTGTGTATTGCGTGTATTGTATTTTGCGAAACGTATGCCCCATTATTCCCATGTCAACTACTTTTTAAAATGGCCGGTTTTATTAAGTCAGTATAGTACGGCTTACGAGTATTCCCCCATTGGTGCGAAGCAACTTCCATGTTGCTCAAAGAATAGTCTCTTGAGAGCCGGTCGTGACGGCTGGCACATTATTTCTTGCGATATTCACTCCCCTGAATAACCCTAAACGATTTCAACGAGATATGATTGTCTGCACCTCGCGACCATTTAATTCGCCAAGAGATCTGTTTACTAAAAATATAATATGTAACGTTACCTTGACAAAAGATACGTTTAATAAAGTGCATTGAGGCATTTCAAAATGGATATTTCTCGATTTTTAGGAGCAATTAGTGGAGGCGACCGGCATCTGGGGTCATTTGCGCCATTTAGGGTAGGGGGTTAATTTGGTAGGTGTAGAATATTCAGGGAATGGATAAAGGTTGGAGAGAAACCCGGCGTCGACAATAGCTGAATGTTATTGATAGGCGCCAAGGGGTCCAGTTTAACGTCCCATCTGACGGACGGCTTACACACTTCAAATACTCTCCACAAAGCATCCCAAGTAGGGATTGTGATACCACTGAAAAATACTGCCTCCTCCGAGATTCGATCCTGGAATGAGAAGCCAATACATTAACGACTGAACTATGTATTTACCCTCTATTTTTAAATAATATCTCACAGTATGATGCAACATTTTTTACCCGAACTACGGTAATTGAAATTCGGATGCCAATGTCTTTTGATGGTAAAAGCGCTCCATATGTTATATGTTATGATAGATTATTTAGTTATCAATCGTATTCTCATATGAGACAGTTTATAGTGATTATTCGAATGTAACAATGTTTTCATTTGTATTTTTTATTTGAAATTTTCTTCACATAAGTTAAAAGTGTGAAAGCGTTGAAAAAATTTGCACTCACTATATTTCATTGTGTGCATTACAAATATAGGTATATAATTATCTGAAGAGGAGAGTTAGGTAAAGTTTCTATGAATGATTTACTAGGGTATGAGAAATGGAAATCGAAGATGAGTGACGATAAAAATGTAGGCAGGCACCTAGATGTTTGAAGCAGGAGATATAAGAAATGTTCAACGAACAAATGTAAGACAAACAAGGGGCAGAGTTAAGAGAATTAACAAATTAATGAATCCATTACTCTTTAAAACCAATTTTACAATGAAACTTGAAGGCAGAGTTGGAGAGTTTTTTTTTAAGATCATCATAATCAACACGTTCTAATTCGTTTATTTTGACTTAGCTAATGGAAGAATTCGAATCTAGTTATTGCGAAAAATTGTATACAGGGTTGTTGTTGCTACATTATCTTTTATCAAAAATCTCATTTTATGGAATGCTATTACAAATTATTGACTGCCACATTCAAAGGTGGATAACCACTCTATGGAGTTAAACTTTCTCAAAGAACTTTCTTAAGTTATAACTGTCCCATGTTTGAACTCGGTTGATTTCTCATCATACTGCCCTTTCGGGTAAATACGACGTAATGATTTAATGTTATTGTAAATTTTTCGTTACTTTTAAAAATTAAATTATATTTTGATAGCGTTTTTGTGTATATCATTAATTGAGTTAATTATCTGATACCATTTTATTTAATTAAAACCTTCAGGACAGACGACCTTGTGTTTCAGCTAAATATTTTTCTTCTTTGGTGACAACTCCATTGTGATGTCCGTTTCCATTGTTCACCCCATGGTAGTAAAAGAATTCATGGCTGAAAAAAATCATAATGGTATTTACGGGCAAATATGTATGGCATTAGAATTTGTAGTTTTAACTTTCGAATGAAATTACCCATGGATGTTAATTGCGATATAAAGGAGTTTCTCCGTCCCTAAGAGTCCTATTCGAGATACAGAAGTAAGGGGTAGGGAGCGGAATAGATCACCGGTGTTGGGAGAATTGGAGGGCAAGGGGGATAGTAGGTTCACGTGTGGCTCGACGAGCGAGTTGTCGAAAATTTAAAAAAAATCAAAGAGTACGATAAATTGGCCAAAGGGATGGCGAAGGGGGATGGAACCGTGTTCCATAACTCCATAAAAATACTTTGCTGCGTCTCTCTGTGGCACTACAGACACGTTTTCGACGCGGTAAGTAAACGAACGGCGTTTTGTGGGAGGTCCCCCGGAGTGGGCGGTGGAGAGCGGAGGGTTGTGGGGAGGATGGTGGCGAGGGGGCTTTTGTGGGGGGTGGCGTGTCGAGAGCGGGTGCATGAGACGTGGGAGGGGTTCGAATCGGTCGGGATCCCGTGTCCAGTGTTACAGTGGTGGTTTTCCAGGTTGACGCTTAATCCCAATTCTCCCCCGTAGGTACCCTCCCCACCCCCGTTCTCTCCTCACGGCCCCGCCTGTCCACCTCCTCCCCCCACGGTCCGGACTCTTCACCCTCCCTTCTCGACCCCCGTTCCCCTCCTCCGTCCCGCCGTCTGCCTCCCTCCCTCGTCCCGTACGCATCCCAACGCCATAATTCGGTTTGTTACCGGGAAATGGACTAATTTCCCGACGCCGCGCATTTGTCCCCCTCGGCGTCAGCGTTCGACCAACATCCGCCTCTCTTCCCCAACTCCCCCCTTTTCTCCTTCACTCTGCTTACGCTCAGTCCCTCATCCCTCCCCGTCATCCTCTGTCTCTCTCCCTACGCAAGCCCCTTTTTCCCCCTCTCGCTGCTCCCCCAACCCCTCCCCCCCTCTAATACGCGTCCACACCGCTCCCATTCATCCCACCGAAGCCCCGCCGTCCAAAGTCCCCTTTTCCCTTGCCCTCCTCCCCGCAATTCCCTTCCCATGTCACTTAACTGCTCCCGCAAACCACTCCCGTTGGCGTTTATATGAGTATCGTGGGGTGTGGGAGTGAGGTTGGGGGTCCAGGGAGGCGGGATCGGAGATGAAGGTTGGGGGTGGAGTGAGGGAAGGGGGGTTTAGCTTGCGAGGGGAGAAGGTGAAGGTGTACACTCGCTGGGATGGAGGGAGAGAGAGAAGTGAGGGAGGTGGGGATGGCTACGGGCGCGTCTTTATAATTGCCCAAATCTCCACCGAATCAACAGAGGTCTCTGTTTCTCCATCGCAAACACGTCGCTCTGGGGGGAAAACGCTTCAATGCCCATGCGCGCGTGATTTTTCATCCGCTTGCTCGTGAGGTTGACGTCCGTCCGTTCCCCGCGTCCGTCCGTCTTGCCTTCCCCTCCCCCAGCTCTCATTTCCTCTCCTCCCTACGCGACGGGGAAGTCGGCGGGGTTGTTTGGGGCGGGGGTGCGCCTGGGGTTCGGGCGGGTGGGCACGGGATGGTGGGAGCGGGCGCGGAAAACATCGTCGACACACGCAAACAACAGCGTCGGCGTCCGAGGGAAGACACGCGCGTCGCGACAAGGAGCGGATTGGGACCAGGGACCGGGTCCACTAGCGTAATTTTATGTGCGGATGCGTGTGCTTGGACCATGGCGAGCCGGAGAAGGCGGAATGGTGCGAATCGGTGGGTGGGTAATGGAAATAATTGTGAAGTGGCATGGAAACAATGGTCCAAGTGGAAAGGATGGGTGCGGAGTAGGGGAAAATAATTAGTGTGAGGGTTCGCGCAGTAGGAAAATGTTCGAGATTGAAGTATACGATTGTTAGAGTCAATGAATAGTTATGCTAACGTAGCATAACCCGTTATGACTCCATAGATATTCGCAGCATAATTGGACATACTCGCATTGCTGGACTTACGTTAATTCTATCCTCTTTTTCAATGCACCTCATTTTTAATATCATCAAATTACAATAATTTGGTGAGATAGGTTGAAAAATCTAATTTATATTAATTAATTTTCATGTAAAACTCTGGACTTCTTTTGGTGTAATTTCACCCGTTAGAAAATAATAATGAGGTATTTTACTTGTCGTCAAATGGATTTGTCTTGACCATAAAGTCAACTTACTTGGCTTAGTATTGTGATTGGCTCATACAGTAATACCGAACAGCATGAAAATTTAATGCAGCATTGTATTAATTTCTGACCAGTTGCGTAAATATCTCCACTCAGTCCCCCTTTGATCACCCAACTCCACCACTGATCAAGGAACTCACACCTATATGAAGATGTGCAAAATTAAGGATATACTAATTTGTAAATTTTATAACGATCATGATATTGGGCAAAAATTATGGGTTTGTCTGGGAAAAATTTTTGTTAGAATATGCATCTATGTATTTTGTATTGAAAATACTCTGTGTCTTAAAAATTATGGCATTGCACATGTAACCCAAGTTTTGATTCTCTTCAATTTATTTTCTTTGGATAGTATTAAATTTGTATTGTTTTAATACTCTCCGGTATCGAGTGTTACTTAATCATAAATATTAATACCTTAGTCCTACCTCAGCATCCGTATATGTGTGATTACTTATTGTCTCATGAGAATTGCAACATGCTCCGTTTCGACTTAGTTGCTCTCATTTGTGGCTTACCCATCTGTGCACTGAGCCAACTCATTATAGAGTTTGCAGTCTTCTCTTAGTCGTACTTAGGTCATTTTTCTTCGTTAGCGTCACTACTGCTGCTTTTGGCTACTCACATATCCCTCATCGTCCCACATTGACTCCCGTTGGTAAATACTATATTCTTTTCTTACTGAGGTAGGTCACTTGTTGCAAGCTCCCTGGACGTGTGTCCGTACCTTTTAAAGTTTGCTATCCCTCGCAGCTCAGCATAGCGCACCGCCGCCATCATTCGTTTAAGCCACCTCCATATCCGTCTGCCGTCCTTATTTGTGCCGCGTAGTCACAGAACAGAACGCTTGTTAATTGTTTGCATTTGACCCGACTAGGGGACGTCATTGTTTACCATTCGGTATAATCTGACGCGTGACAACCGGGCGTGTAATAGAGAGTCATTGCCTCCGCCATGGAGTTGAAATTACTAACCCAGAAACGTCGGAACCACTCCGTTACCACTCGACGCCCGTGCCAATATTGGCTTGTGAACAAATAACGCAGCACTTACAATTCTTCGCGTCTTCAAATGTGTTTTTCAACAAAATTTGAATCGCAGTGTTCGTTTCTGATAATGTAATTTATTGTAATAAATATTTGTCCTAATACGTGGTCATTTATTTTCCACGGGATGCTAGAGAGTCTAGGCTGGCATCCTTCTCGCCCCGCCCCCGCACAGATGTATCACAGTTATACAGACTAACAAACGACCAATGCATTAACGAGTACATCTTAGAGAAGTATCGAAAAATATGGTTAAAATAAGATAGGTTAGATAATCAGGCTTATGGGTAGTAAAATGGTGATATTTTATAATTTAAATAATAATTTAATAGTCTATTCACAATTAATAGTGTAGTGTGTATTTATTCAGTTTAGTCCGTGTATGCTTAGTCTAAATTTGAAATTGTTCATTGCATCGTGGATTTATTTGATTTGAGCATTCAAGATGATACATACGATACGAAATAGTTAAAAACGTTGTATTGATATCTGTTTCCAGTGGTGGTGATGATGAATTTGATTTGTGAATGAGTTTTGTGAGTGAGGGACTTGGATGATGTTTGTGAATGCTCTTTTTTTACTATGATTTGTAAATAAGTAATCATGACTAGGTAAATTTGTATGATACAATTTTTATTTTATATCAATACTGGATATGTGACATCTGCTGTATCTTTGATCGCCATACAATTATTTTCATTCAGATTGTAATTTTAAATAATTAATTTAATTTTCAGCAATTCCGAACGAATAGATTAAGGTTATCTGGTTAGTGTTTCGATTGGGTGTTCAGTGTTCGCATACAATAATAGTATCAATTTCCTATTTTTGAATTCCATTTACATGACTAAACCTGATGAAGGCATATTATAAATATGCTCTCCCCGGGTTTAGTCTTGTAGGATGAAGAACATGTCTTTATTCAATAAGCTAAAGAAAATTGTAAATGTACTTTATTTTACGATTTACGATATTATAGGCATTTTTTTCCGCAAATACGTTTCTCACGCCTACATTTAATGAAAAAAGTTTTTTTATCGACAGTGCTAATATTTTCCAATTCAAATTTGGAAAATTTTATTCTTAACTTTTAATCTATTATTTGAATACAAAATTGAAGTAAATGCAATTTTCAGTTAAAGGTAACAGTTATAAAATTGACTACATACATTTCATCAGCATAGGGTTATAGAAACAGTTCTTCTTGTCATTGCATGAGAGATTTTTCCAATAATAGAAACATATTGAAGAAATTGAAATTTTAACGGAAGGTTGATAGAACTCATTTCATTTATTTTTTGGCTGTCGACTGCGTTAGTGATCATAATTTTGATGTAGTTTTAAAAACCATTCAGACTTCAGAGATAATATGAAATGTTGAATCGTTTCAACGCATTCATATGAAACTATTTCAGGAGGTTGTTGAAACATATTTCTTGGGTATTTTTAAATCAACATATACTATTTGCATGACTTTTAATATAATTTATGCAAATACATATTAATCATTTCCTGCTGATTCTTCCATTAGTACATGACAAATTAACTTTACTGTTATTTCCTTCGGTAAACAAGCAAAACATCTTAATAATTTTTCTCCAGTAAATTGTACAGTAAAACCGAGTGTGGTAATAGCGGAAAAATAAAAAAAAATATGTTCACTGTTACTTGGAGTAGTCTGCCGTAAGAATTGCCCACCAAGTATTAAGCTTTAATGAAATTAATTTTACTCTTTCTTTCATTTTCTGTGAACATTCATTTCACTTCTGGTAATATATAGGACAAAGTTTCAACTAAAAATATTTAAAGGTGAATTTAGCGTAATATTAGTGTTAGATACTGCCTTATAACCTCTACGAGTTCTCAAGCCCCTCCTCACCGCGAGCTCGTTTCCGGAAACAGCATTGTGCCCCATTCAGGATCCATCCCCAAGGTGTCATTCTAATTCGTGATCTTCAGGTTATATCCGACGAATACCTTATTCACCTCACCACCCAATGACCTCGAATGGATACTGACAAAATTTAGTTGCGCTTCCGCATTTAAGGTAACCATTCGATGCCGAATTAAACCTGGATATTTCCAAAGACTAAACTTCACAAAAATGTTCTAAAATTATTTAGACATTATGAAATTAACTTTTAAGTGTTTTTAAATTCAGTTTGTTGCTTTGCAAAAAATCGTTAGATACCCGGAGATTTGAAATAATTATATTTTATCAGGTACACCTGCCATCTTGCCTGTATTTTTTAACATTAACGAAAATTACTCAAACATAAAGATGCCTCCTTTCACTTACTTCCCCATTTTTATGTTGATCTCATATGTTACGCTAAAATAAGAAAATTTATTCTATTTGATTCAAGGTATTCTTCTACCAATGAACTCAAACTCCCATTTTAGCCATACTATACATGAAATAGCGGATGGCCTTTCATTTAAGGCAGGTTATAACGAGCCCTAAAAGTTGCTTCGCATCATCCTCGTTTTCTAACTACGATACTTATAAAAATGCTTCATACTCATATGCTTAGGTATTTATTTAGCTCCTCCCTCTACTTTTGATTTTGTTTCGCATACAAAATCTTGAAATCTATAAATATCTTTTCGATTCACGCTCTCCACAACCATTGTATCCTCCCTATCAACTTCTCTTTGCCTACAATATCTAACCCTTCATTAATTCCTCCCAATCTACGTATGTGTCGCATCCATAGCTACACATGAAAAGTCTCTAATCTACGCTCATCTTATTTCCTCAAGGATCATATTTCGGAACCATAAATGCTACGTTCACCTACATCTACATAATAACCCGCAGGCTGCCGCAAGGGAATGTGGGGGGGGGGTTTATATCACCAGTCGTGCATGCGCAATCACAATCATTGCACTTCTGCGCACATATCAGTTCGATCATACAATCGAGCGTACTTAATGAAACGAAATAAGGTACTTACATGTTAGAATAATCCATTACAGGATGTATTCAAATCATACGGGAGCAATGTTACGAAGATGGGTCATGCAGGATATCGACAAAATAGTATGTACATGACCAATACTGACTATAACCGTTGTGGATAACGTATTTACGTTCCGTATCGGCCTTCAGTTTTTACTTTCTTGCACCTTTACTTTGAATCTCTATCAGTATTTTCCTCCACTTTGTAGACTCATCCGTAGGTTTACCAAAAGGATTTGATCAGTCTTTGCCTGCTTTCATTACTGTCACAAGCCTTTCCCTGCCTTTCTCATTAAATCGAAATAGTCCACGAAGTTACGGAAGCTAATAGCCAACTCCGTGTTACCTCTCTCTTCGTAATATCCACCTCGTTTCTCCATTCGCTTTCCTTTATATACAGGTTAAAAATAAGGTATCTGTCTTTGTAATGAACTTCTTTTGCTTCAATTACTTCGGTAACTGTTTACTCCTCTCCGACTGGGTTTTTTACCCCAAAGTTAATGTAGCAAACAAAAGTATTACGATTATTTTCCATATTTATTTTTCATCAATATTGTCAACGTGGAAATAGTGTCATATATTATCTCTTTATTAAGTCCAAAATCATCTTTTAATTAGTTAATTCCGTGTTCTTTAACCGTCTTTGAAGTATATTTCATGCAACCACCCTTCCTTCTTGGGAAATTAAAACAATAGTTCTAGAGTCCAAACATTGTCCTGATTTTCTCTTTTTCGGAATGGGGATTAATGTTAATTTTACGAATTCTTTTGAACAAACTCCTTTCCTAAAAATGTTCTCGAGGAGCCCTAGAAAACATTTTGAATTACCCCTAAACATTTTCTGTATTTCAATTGCTTTTCTCGGGTTTACTTTTAGTAGTGGATTTTCGATTGCTCCATCTTAATACTCCTTGAGCTATGCTATTCTTATCAATGCCCAGTTTTCTCTCTTCATCTCTAGGCAATAGGCCATATCTTTGCCTTGAAAATTGTTCTCCATATAATACTACTTTTCTTACAAATGTAGTATACTCTACTACTTATCTTCCTTGCCAGATTATCTTTTCTCTTGAATGATATATTTTCTGCGTTATATCTAAGATTTGGGTTTTCCAACCATTTTTTACCTCATAGTAATTAGTTCACCTAGCTGAAGAGTGCCATTGGTATTTCAATACTAGCTACTACGAAGTACTCAGAAATAATTTTAAGTGATTTTGTTGATTTCTAATGCAAAAATCTCCTAAATGAACCCGTATGTCAAGTTACCCCTCTTTATTTCAGCCTTGTGAGTTCTAACTTTTGGATTATTATATAATCAGTAGTGAAATTACACTATTCAACATAAATTTCTCCTGTGTTTATCATTGCCAAATTATCCTAATATAATACGTTTTCGCACTAATTATCTATTTGCTGGTCCTTAATATTTTGGCAGTGGTAACTTCTGCTTGCTAGTCTTTGCGGAAAAACTAACCTCTCAAAGGACACGAAGTAAAATACTTCTGTCATAAATGTTCTTGAATTTAAATAGCTTAATTTTATTTTTTTATGGTATTTTGATAAATCGTTTGAATTTTTTGTAAATTTCACCATGAAGAAAATCAAATTTATAAACGAGATGTGAGTTAAAAAAGAAGAGATCATATACCAAAGAATTTGCATTTATAGGTACGTGCTATTTGTACTCGCTAATGCAGATTCTTATTGTTGCTTCTAGCCCGGTTGTGTATTAAAAAATTGTAGTAGTTTAGGGAAACATTATGTATTTGAATTGCGCCTGTATGAAAAATGCCTATGCCTTTTTGGAGTGAATATAGCCGAACGCAATAGATAACTACTTACTAGAAAGAAAGATATTTATTCCGAGCGACTAGGGATTTACGAAGTCGTTCCGCGCAATTCCCTCGGTTCGAAAACTTATTAATACATATATACATAAAATCCTTTTGTTTGCCAAAGATTCATATTTGCTTTGGATTAGCGATTGGACAATTGAGTCAATTTGTCATCTTGATTGTCGATTTTGCGATCCGGGAAATGCGGAAAAAATGTCCAGTGTTCCGTCGAACCACGCCGCCCCTACCTCTCCGATGAAACGTATCGCCATCCAGCTTCCTCATTCGCCCCGTCCCACTCCATCTTTCCCATCTCTCTCTTAACCAGAAAGCCGCCCTACCCTCGCCTTCCTCCGACCCGTCCCACCTCACCCCTCTCGGCCTTCACTGCTCCGGCTTTTTCGCACCCCTTCTCCCGACGCCTTCCGTCCCCTCCCCAACTTACCTGGACCGATCTTTCCCGCCTCTCCTCTCCCCCTCCCATCGTCCGCTCCCCGCTGATTAAAGTCGGTTCCAACAGATCGAGCGCTCGGAAATGGAAAGAGTTTTGGGAGTGGGACTTACCGCTCGTGATTGTGTTTCGCTTTTGAGCCCGCCCCACTCCTTTCGACACTTCTCTCATCCTCCATCTCCTCCCGCCTCCCCCCACGGTCCACCAAAATTTCCACTATCGTACTTCCTTTCCCCATCCCGACAACGATGCCCACCCCTTCTCCTGTTCTCCCCCCTTTCCCCTCCGCGCTCTCGTCCCCTCCACCCCTCGTCATCCCGCCGCTGTCCGCTGTATCGTTCCGAGGACAGTGCGACCGCGTTATACGGCCCGTGTCAACTCAAACACGGAGGTGCCGGTGTTGATGTTAATTAACGTCCCTTAATTAACGGGTGGAGTGTTGATCCGTGCAAAAGGAAGGGAGGGGTGTCGGAGGGTGGGCGGGTTTTGAATGGGGTGAGTCGCTAGCGGGGGAGGCCGGAACGGGGGTGAGAAGTATAGGGAGGGGTAAAGGTGGGGGGAGGATGATGTTCGGATGGGAGGGGTGCTGTTTGGAATGGGCAGTTGGAGTGGGAAGGGAGTGGAGGGGTCGGTGGAGCGCGGGGAGGAGGGTGGCGTGAGAGGGAGTTACGAGGGGATTGGCGGGGGGGTGGGGGTGGCAGCGGGAGATAACCGATTCTGTTTGGCGAGGGGGAGAGAGTTTGCCGAATGCGTTTGGATGTCCGCAGTAATTGATTCCGTGGTCTGCACAAATTGGACTAATTGGGTCTCGGTATGGATTTTTCGGACAATCTCATTCCTCTTCTTTCCTGTCCGCCTCCGAATATCCTTCCTCTTATCCTTAATCGCATTTGATTCCATTTTTTTTGCTTTTTTGCAAATTTGTTTTCCGATTCCAGAAAACATTCATGAATTTTTTTGTGGGTTCGCAGCCAATGCCAATGAATGGACCTTAGGAATATAATGAGATGAATAGGAAAAAGACTAATTTTTTGAAAGAATAGATTCTTTTTATGATAATTTAAAATGGAATGTTATTTTCGATATTTTTATGCTTTATAATCTCTAAAAAATTCAAAATAAAGCTTAAGCGTGTGGTGCTAGACAAAGGGCAGTTGATTTCTTGACACTATGACAAAAGACATCGCATACCTATGCCTTATATTATTATTATTAAAATATACATGTGCAAATAGACAAATGTCAGGTGGCACACAAGTACCAAGTATTACAATAAACTTGCCTTGGAAAAATAACATGATTTTTCAAATCCAATCAATATCACTAAAGATAATGAATAAAATCAGTCAGAAAAAATACACTTTAAGGGAATTTCCAAACGCCAATCTGTAACACATACAAAAAAATATATGTGTGTTTATATATTATTGTATGTTTACTTTGTGAAACGATGAGGTAGGTTAACCAAGTACACATCGATTTAGATGTTACTACCACGATTTTATTTTGAATATATTTGCAAACAGATGTTTTTATACCGTATAAATGAGAAATAATGGGCAACATTTCAAGTGTACTAAGAAAGTTTATCACCTCTTCTCATGATTTAACTGCTATTTTACATCTCATTTATAGCACATTCACATATTCTGGTACCTTGATACTGCCTGCAGTCATGCTTTTGGTGATAGACGGATTCCAAATGCTCCTCTCTTGCTAATGTACTCAATGTTCAATAATTTTAATATACTCAAGCAATCAAAATCATTATTTTTCTCGTAATTTTTTTGCATTTATTTATTTGAAATAACTACCAAAGATTGGAACCTCTCTCTTCCTAGCATATAATGATGCGTGTGAGAGTTAGGATTATATGTTTAGTTCGAATATTTTTACGTACATTTTTTCTCTTTTTGATATTACTCGTATATTCCGTTAGCATTTCATGACCTCCTAGGCCCTATTATGTGCAAATAAACCCAACTAAATTTCTATTGCTCTCAAGGGTGGGAGAGAATCGATTGATTTATTTTTCACTGTTTGCATTGCTGCTCTATGTTGTTAGACGTATGTATGCTCGATGTACGCTCGTTACTAATGGCTGCGGATGAGTCTGTTCCCAGTCTTTCGCCGTTGGCTCCTATAGAAAGATGGGGGAGGATGAGTGTGGGGATAGAGGTAACGGTGGATTTGCAGATCCGCTGACAACGCTACAACCGTTGTACATTTGATTCCAACCTACCCCATTGCCGTCGATCGCCCCGCGAACATGTTTGACAGACAAGACCTTCAATTGGTGGGCACTATGAAGGTAGACATGTGGTTATGGGGATGTAGGAATTCATCCCTGCTCCTTTCGACGTCCTAACCCTATCGCGCGGTTTCCCATCGAATAGCTCTTGTTTGGGTTATTAGTTGTTAGCTTGCTCCTCTTTGTGATAATTTTCTTGTATATCCGTCAAATAATAAAAATCTTTAGCGTTAAACAACTCAAATTAATTTTCTCCTAGAAAAGGCAAACGTACTAAAATATTTTACAGAGGGAATTTTATGATTATTTAACTCCTTTACCAGCTTTAATCAACCATGAATACTTTTCTGAAAAAAAATTATGCTTATCCATACAGTTTTTTTATCCTTTATTTTTTGAGTGTTTTAATTTATGATTATTCTGTGACTAATTATTCTGGAATACTAAAATGGCAAGTCCTTCATGATTTTTAACTATGTAATGCGTACGATATTTAAATTCCTATCGCATCCAGCTGCTGATAGTATTGGATAAAGGATATATCTCTTGAAATATTGAGGATTTTGAGGAATTAAAATATTTGGCTACCGAGCTGATATGTAACGAGAGATATCCTGTATATTAAGGAGTATTGAGAAACTCTCATAAAGTGTGTAACTCTTCTAGGTGTTTGGATACTAATGTTACAGTTCTGTTTTTTTTCTTCAAATTTTGATTTTGAAAAGGTTTTAAATATTATTTGGAATAATATTTCCCGTTTTAGTTATTTACTAACTACTATCTACTCTAAATAAGCTTGTAGACGAATTAAAGGATGCAGTACCATTAAACCATTTCGATAAGCTCCATTTTATACCCAAGCGATATGAACATTATTAGCATTTCAGTTCGATTAATTCAGTCTGAAAGTATAAATATTTTTTATGCCACGCTGAATTGATTCGTGGTGAAAAACGAATATCGCAATTTCAAACTATTGTTTCCCTAATCATTCAGTTTCCCTATTCTGTCTCAAAGCTCTCCTGTAATTTTTCAAAACTTAATTTGTAGAATTGATTCTTTCAAAGAAATTATCATTATGTGATTTTATTAAAAATTTTAAATTGTTGTACCTTCAGAGAAAGAAGGACTGCAGAGAAAGAAGCATATCTATAAACACTGCCAGAAGCAAAATTCATCAGAGTGAATGAAAGAAAAGATAGATAGATGCAGAAATAAACGTAGGACTTGCATAAGAATCTAGCCTCTCACCACTATTTAGTATTGAATTTGAGGCTACAATAAAAGATACGGAAGAATGTGCACAAAATAAATCAACGTGCATGCAGATACTCACATGGCATCGGAGAATCTATCAAAGAGTCAAAGGACTGCAAGCGCCCTTGAACGCAAAAGATACTTCAAGGTAATATCTCCGGGAGGAAATACGGAGAAGGTAATGTGAAAGTGTGATGCTTAAGGTAGATATTTCACACGGGGTGAGAAATTTGCATGAGGTGAACCTTTTATCTACATCAAAAGCCATGTATCAAGCGGCGAGCTCAGCAACCTAAGAGGATGTTTATGGGTAGTAGGTAGCTATTATTCTAAAATACACGCAATTGATTGAAATGAAGTAGAATGTGAATTGTAAAAATAAATTAAAACAATTTTAAGAGTGGCGCTGAAGGTTAATGCTGTGTAATAATAAAAGGATATAGTCACATGAGGGGGTATCCATAGAAGATGGTGGAGGAAATACAGTGCGAGAAAGGAAAACTAGATGGATTTATCTGTGCTTATCTAGAGACAGATAATTTCTGAAACATAAGATAGGGAAATGGAAGCGTCGTAAGAATAAGGCCAATGAGGGCAATTCCTTGGTATATCATAAAAAATATGAGGCAATGAAAAGGAAGAATGGTCAGCCGCTAACAGCCAGCCGAGGTTCCCGCATCTAGTCCAGATAAGGATTATTCTTTTTACCACATTAAAAAAACTAAGTCTCTGTGGCCATTTTCTGTCTGTTCATAATCTCTAGTTAAATGGTTTTTAGACAATGATCCTAATACTGTTTATTTGACAGCTTATTTTTATTTAATAGGCTTTTCTGTCCCAATATTCTTCAAGTAATCCCTTGCATCCGCGAATAGCTCAGCACGATCATCTATGCTTAATTAGCTTGTTAGTTGAGGGTAGAGCTCAGCTCGTAATCAAGACGCAGTCGCTAGTGTACTCGTAATTCGAAAAATGGGCCAATTTTTTTCCGTCCCAATGGATTCCCAGACTGAAGCAACTAAAACATTCTACATAATTGAAGCTAGGTAAGGTCCCTTTTGGTAAACATAAAAACAGTCAGTCGGTTCTTGATGGGAATAAAGAGTTGCAACGACCTAATTAGAATCCGGAATGAGGAGCGGAGATATGGATAAAGATCACAGCTTCAATCTTCAATTAACTTTTTTTCTATTCAACAGGGATATGGATGAATATAAGTATATGAATGGTAACTTTATTATTGCTGCGCTGAATCTCCACCACGAATTTTACTGCCTTCAAATGCTTCTAAGTGGAATTTTCAAATTTTACCTTCGACAATTTATTTTGTACTTGTTGGCATTCGGAACGAAAATTATGTGTAACGGGCACAAAACTGCACTCATCCTTTTATGTGAATATTTCAGTTAAAAAGATCATTTCAGTTAAAAAATCATTTATGATTAACGATTTACCTTAACCATGTATTCAACAGATAGTAACACCGTTGTTAATTAATGTATTGGAACGATGTCTTTATCTCATTCAATCACACATAAACGACTGAGAAACTACTAAGGGAGGTATCCTGATCAAACCAACTCGTAATTAGAAAAACCCTGGATTCATAGAATATTCACTCACCAAAGACCAATATCAATAAGTTTGAATAATAAGTATACACAAGTACGACCGAAATATATCATATATCACTAGCGAGGATAAATTTATTCAGTAAATAAACATTAATATATGCATAATTATTCTTTGTTTTACATAAAAATAATGTTGGCTAAAATTGTCTAGATATTTGCAACTTAAAGATCTTCTTTTTCCATAATTCAAGAATTTCTGCTTAACTTATACATTTAATTGACTGAAATCATTTTAACCAAAACCTTGGACTTCTATTTAAAGCGCCGGTTTTCCGAGTAATTTAAGAGTTAGACTCGGTAAGGGATTCACTTACTGATTGCCGGTAACTAAGATGTGTATATTATATACAAAATTCTGGGTCGTAGGATTTCCAATTCGTAATTTTTATCTTTTATGGTGTGTTTTTGAAAAAACTGCTAAAAGAGGAAGTTGGGATAGAAGGTAAGGCAATTGTCCCAGGAATAAAATTGAAGCATTAGCTGTTGTAAAAATGGCCGAAGAACAAGCCAGACCTTTCGGTAGACGGAGAACTGAAAAGTCGAGGGCTGGCAGCCATTAACACGGAGAATCAGTATCGTAGGTAAATGTAGGACCTAAAAGTGAGAAAGGGTGGTGAAAAAACATGAAGAGCCACCATCATTCAGAGCCAGTTGTATGATGTAGGATCATTTCTCACAAATGAGGACCGGTTTACAATATGCAGAGCTAAATCCCAATAACCAGAGCTGGCTGCCGAAAACCAGACCAAATTTACCCAGTTAAGGGGCTGTTATGGCACTAATTATGTTTTCGCTTTGACCAATTTTTAGGATAAATTGCGACTTCTATTAGCGGGCGTGAATGGTTTTTCATTTAGCAATTGCTGCTTAAATATTCAACACTCTTTTAAGATGAAATTTTCTAAGATAAGAAGCTGCTAATTATTATCCGTTGGTTGTTTTATATTTTCCATTATAATATTTTAATTGGAAGCCTATCTTAATCTGTTAGAAATATGCAATTAATGCTCCATTCTTTATGAAATGAAGTTATTACGTACTCGGCTAAACTTCGAACAAGAATACGATTAGTAAAGTTCTGAAAATGTGGAGTCAGATTTAGGAGGCATACAAATAAATAAAATATGAATGGTCTAATTTTAGTCCCTTTCTGAGTTAAGTTACTTACAAGGCTTATCTTAAAACATTGGCGTAATTATACTTAGCATATAATAAATATGGTTGAATGAAATGAAAAGCACCGCTGGATGTACCGTGGCGGGCGGACTGGGTTTATTCAAACGAAATAGCGTCGGAACTTTGGGTCCCCCGTCGAAATGTTTCCATTTTCGATTCAGGATTCACTTCTAGATGAAAAGACACATCAATTGCAACATTAGGGAATTTAGAGGCTATAGAAATACAACCGATTTATATTTTTTATTGAAATGTATTTTTAATCATTTATCTCCTAAATAATTGTATCTTTCGATCTTAGGTCTCATGAAAAAAAATAACTATAAAAAATTTACTTTAGCTATTAAGATGTAACTAAAGTTAATGTCAATAATAATTTATTTATTATTAAAATTTTGCATAATTGCAATAATACTCGCTGAGAAGAGGGGTAATATATCCTTTGCCAAGCAACACTGGATTTGGTATTTATTTATTTGCGGATTGGGTGTTGATTTATAACGCAATTTTATTGTTAATTGTCACGAAAGTTAATTTTTGAAATGGAATTCACAGTAATAATTCAAGTACTTTCTGACTTTAGTTGATAGTTATGGGATTTAATTCCATTCATTGTTGGACGTGATAAGGTTGAAAAAAATACTAACATACTCGTATTGCATTTTGTCATTTTTTATTGAGCATATATTCAATTATATATTATATTATTATATTCATTTTTTTATTCATTAATTTGAATGATTGAAATTGAACTCATCGCATTCAGATAAACGCGTTACTGAATATAATTATTTGAAAATTTTCAAATTGCGCAAAGGCTGATGATTTCTATCATAATTATTTCATACCGTTAAAAATTTCTTAGTTCCCGAAAACTATACTTACTTTGGAAACGCACGTAATATTTAAAAAGACTTGAAATTAACTTCATCCGGAAATAATAGCTAATCCCTGAGTTATTGCTTACCTATTCCCGCACGCATCCGTACGTTAGGGCATTGCGTGGGGAAGGTCCTGCGCTGGAGGGACGATATGACTGGGCGAGACGTGGCCGGGGGCAGAGGGGCGTTAGGTGTGAGGACGCGTGGGAGGGACGGATGGGATGAGGAAATGCGAAAGGGGGGGAGGGAACGGAGGTTTTGGAAGGGGGGAACATCGCGAGACGGATGGGAGTGAATGGTGGTTTGTTTTTTGGCCAAGCAGATGAGTGAGTGGTGTGAGGAGGAGCGGAAGATGATACCTCTCCCATTCACTCCCCGCTCGCCGTGGCTCTCGCTCTCTGATTAAACGCGGATTTTAATCCGGGATGGAAAAGGCGGGAGGATTGGCGGGTGAGGGGGTGGGTGTGAGGTGCTGGGGCTTCCGTGGGTGTGTGCGGGTGGGCGGGCAGAGTGGCAGGGAGGAGGAGGGGTCCGAGAGGGAGGCTGTAGTTTAGGGTGACGGGAGATCGAGGCGGGGTGAGGCGAGAGGTAGAATGAAGTGCTCGCCGTGACTGATGATGGCTTTTGCGAGATGGAAGGGATGTGGTTTCGAGAGAGAAGGTGGAGGAGGTTGGGACGTGTCTAGGTGGCTCGGGATGCAGGAGGACCGACGGGGGGAAGGAGCGGAGTTGGGAAGTAAGGAGGCACCACATATTGCCCACGAAGCAATATGGAAGATGAGCGATTGGAGGAGGAATACGCATGCGAGGGGGTAGGGATCATGTGGGTATGAAACCATGAACAGCAGGGTGGCTTGAATCACGACAGTAAATGACAGATGCTTCACTGATTGCTCACATGCATTAAAGGTAGCTTTTAATCAAATAAAAGATAAGCATAAAGTTTAAAAGAGCTGCTTATCAGCATGTTGACATATGATATTGAACCATTTTATATTGTAAATAATATATAAAATAGACACACAGCAACACCACAACTAATCATTAAAAAAAGATGAATTGGGAAATTGCTGTGTCTATTTTCTATGTAATGGAGAAATTCTACCGAGTAGCGGCGAAAACAGTGTTTTATGTTGTAAACTTCATTTCTGATTGCTTCACCGTCCTAAGGTGAAGGTACTACCCTAATTTAAAGCTAATTTTTATTTTTTTTGAGAGTTTTGTCTACTAGAATTAATGATTGAAGAAAACCACCAAAAGTATGTAAGATCTATGATGTAATAGATGCAATCAAGTAATTGGGTATTAAACGGGGATCTTAATACAGTCTGTATTATACGAA
This sequence comes from Hetaerina titia, assembly GCA_037158775.1. Lineage (NCBI taxonomy): Eukaryota > Metazoa > Arthropoda > Insecta > Odonata > Calopterygidae > Hetaerina > Hetaerina titia. The sequence continues at coordinate 88,627,418 of CM073772.1, forward strand.
TGTCATACTGCTGAACCTTGGGCGTGTTATATTACGGGGTCGACTGTGCGCAAACGGAATGATTTACGTTGTAAACAGTAAGTGTTTTAATTGTATAATTACGTTTAGTATGTACTCTATTTTCGTAAATGGTGTAGCTAACTTTCAGATGGGTTTTTAAATTCAAATTGCCCTAAGCTTCGGAACAGACACATAATGGAATTCCAACTTGGTACCGGAAATTTTTGGGATTATTTTGACCTCGTCTTTTTTTTTATTTTACAAAACGTGCATATTTTGGTACACCCTACTTTTTGATTTGATAGCCGTTCATTGATATATTTTGGTAGTTTTAACTTTTAGATACTTTATTAACTCCACAATTTTCTTATGATTAGATGTTGTATAGTAAGGAATTTGATAATTCCATTCTTGATGGTTAAGGATTTTTCAACTGGAGCGATATTAATTAGACTCTCAATAAATGAGGAACTCGTTGCCTTATGCTCGGATGATTCCCTTTATTTTATTTCCTAGATGGATCAAGTAGTATAAAACAGCATTCGTTTTCCACACTTTCATGATACATAAACAAAATAAAAAAGTATCGTAAATAGCGGTGACTCTTCAGAATAGTAGAAAGGGAGCTGTCGTGCCAAACAAAAAACGCGACTACAAGCTATCGGCAGGTATTAGGTGCGGAAGACCTCGAGAGTAACTTTTGCTAATTTGATTCGCCTAATTTGCTAAGATCAAATTAGGCGAATCCACCCTCGCAATAACCCCTAAGGATCGTGTAATTCTTACCTTAAACGTAATGAAGAGTAGTTCCTTTCCTTTTACCATATGAAGTTTCCCTGATTTTACTATCGTCCTCATTCCAACCAAAAAAGGACAGTGATCGAGTCGAGTGACATGTAGGTCGAGTTCAACTGGGAGTCATCACAGGTATCACCTTGATTAGGTCCTAGAAAACCTTGTTCACAATTAGAAGAAACTATTCAGTGGGCCACGCCACCATTCGGATAAAGCGTAATAGGAATTTTTGTCTTTTTAAAAGAATTCACAATAGAGAATCTGTGCCAGCCTATTTTTACCAAACGGATATATTATCTTTGAAAAAATGAACTACAGAATATGAGCCATACGCACATTCGTAAAGGAAGGATATATAAATACTTTTATGGTGCTAAAAAAGGTATTCTTATTTTTCCTTCATTCAGCCTTCGGTAATGTCGAGTAGCTTTTCATTATATATCTTGCGGATAGTTCTTGAAGGGTGAATATCATAGTAATATCTATTCAAGAGGATTCCCAAATTATTGTCTCGGTAAAATACCATCGGACATGTTCGACATAGCTTGGTAAATAATGAGTGGATTTCGTTTTTTTAACGTCCACACCCTTCTGAAAGAATAAGGATTCGAGTAACACAATGGACATTCCGCTTTAGTGGTAACGTTTCCGTGGGAGTTTCTTGCCAGGAGGGAGAGAGATGGGAAGGGGTGGGGGTAGTCATGGCGAAAAAAAAGAACAAAATAAAGGATACACGTTGACGGAATGAGAAGGAGGATGGTGGGAAGGGAAGGAGGATGAAAGGGAGGCTGGAGAGGGTTATGTAGAGCGGAGTAATGTGGAATTCGGGATGGCAGTGTGTAGTCGGAGGGCGGCGGTGGGGAGTGAGAAGTTCTCATCCCGGGGGAAGCGAGAGGCGGGTTAGTGGGGGTGATGGAAGGACGGGAGAGGGAAGCGAGAGAGAGAGAGAGGGGGAGGGGTGCGGGGAGGGTGTGGAACGGGGTTGGGAAAAGGGGAGCGGAGGGGACGAAAGGACAAGAGCGCGCGCTCGGTGGCAGTGTCTCGCCTCACGAGGGAAATCACCGGCATGGGCCGAGGAAGGATGAGGAGGTGGAGGAAAGGGAAGAGGGAGGGAGGGTTGCGTGGGGTTAGGCGGAGAGGTTAGGGGACGTCGAGGAGGAGGGGTGACTTTTCAGGACCCGAGAAAAGTCGGGAGGAGCGGCGGGGATGGTGTTGGCGGGGTAAGGGTCGCAGCGAGGAAGCCCGGGGAGGAAAGAGGAGTTTTTTGAGCGTTTGATAGGAGGAGGGTGAAGAGAGGAAGCGGATAGAGGGATGCCTGGGTAAGGCCGGGACGAGGTCGGGGAGGCTGGGGGGAGGGAGGGGAGGTTGAGGCCCGAGGAGAATCTGTGGAGCTTGTGCAGGCGTTCGGGGGATCGAAGGGAAGCGTCCCGGGTCGCGTGTGCATCTCGACTCTCGGGGAAGGAAGCGAAGGGGAAGGGGTTGGGAGGAGGAGCTCGGGGATAAAAGGATTGGAAAATAAAAGGAAGTAAGTCGAGGGAGGAGAGATTCGCGGGATGCGGACGGAATGAGGATTTCGAGGCCGCGGGGGTAAGGTGGAGGGAGTGGACCGGGGAGGTGGGTTTGGAGGAGAGTTGAAAAATTACGACTTGGGGTGCATCGGTGGAGGGAACCGGCGGAGTGTGAGACGGACGAGAATTCCCGACGCAACGAATTATGGGGAATGACGAAAGAAGTGTGAGGTGTGTGTCGGAGGGGGGTGGAACAGACGGTTGCTATCTCTCGCTCTCGAACGCGAAGGCGATTGTCCCCGGGTCTCCTCGCCAGGCTCCAGCTTACCAGGAACTGCTCTGTAAGGGTTTTACCTCATCTTGGGAATCCTCGAATGCGGTCGGAGCCCCGCCGCCAGGGAGGAAGGAGGCGGAGGGGTGGTGAGAGCAATAGGGGGCGTGGGGGACGGGAGGGCAGAGAAGGGGGTCGAGAGGGTGAGAAATGGGGTGGAGAATGAAAAAATTGAGGGAGCCTTTGGCGAATTCCTAGTCGTGGTTGTCCCCCTTCCTCCACCGCGTCCCCTCTCCGGTCCTTTTAATTTGATACTTTAATTTTGTCCGACCGCATGGGTCATGTATTTTGCAGCAGGGTCTTTCTCCTTCGTCTAACCTCTTCTCTCCTTTCTCTCTCCCTCGTCCATTCTCGATTCCGCCTTACCTCTTCATCATTGTTTCCTCATCGCCCTCAAAATCCCTAGCTCTCGTGACCCCCCTTCGTCCTCCCGGCTTCCCCCTTGATTCTCTGTATCCTTTCTTGTCGCTCGTCTCTCCGCATTCATCCTTCTCCCTTCCTAGTCCTTCATCTCCACGTCTCCCCAATCCCACAAGAGGTTTTCTTTAAGCTCCTCTCCCGGAGTCGTGCCTTGCCTGCGTTAAGCAGGAGAGGTTAGGTATAAGACTTTCGGAACGTCCTTCATTTTCTCCTAGTCTCGCCGCAATGAGGTATTTAATCATTTTCGTTGCTGTCCAATGGCGGAGGTCGTTTGGTAGATACGCAACTAATAAGTGCCACTTAACGTCTTTTTTCAATCTAAATATGTACTGGGATATCGTTGGGAATAGTTTTGGTTAGTTATAAATGAAACCTAGGAATCTCGACTCTATATCCAATCGTATGTATCCGAATTCATTTATTTTCCTTAAAACTTTATATACTGTGGATAACTGCTCTGATAAATCCACACTGTATGCCTTACATTCCCATCAATTCGAGGTTATACTTCAATATTTATTTCCGTTAATTTTTTTGAGATTATCTTATGTGTAACATACTTTATTTTATTTGTTTTCATTCCAAGGCTTATTTTCCTGGCTCTTGATTCTTCTTTCAGCGCATCAGTGAAATAAATCTACCCTTTGAATGCCACAGTACTCATGAAAACTCTTTTGCCTTGGCCTTGCATTCTTTTCGTCATTTCCGAAAATTTATCATCCTCTATGCCTCAGTGACTTGTATATTACGTTATTTGTCACCATTACCGATCGCACCCTCAACACATATACATCCAGTCTTCATTTCGCTTCTCGTCTGTCGAGTGCATTCATACACATTATTTCGTTTTTTGTCTGAAACCAACTTATTTGTCTAGAAATTGACCTTATATGACGGTAGTGCAACGCTTCCAATCTTTATCGTTTCCTTCACTATCTTCATGGCTTTTCTTTGTTTAACCTACTCTTTTGATCTCAATTTCCTCGACCTCATCCTTACTCCTCCGCCTCCACTTCTTCCTTCGACACTGGCAACCATTCACCCCTTTTTTTTCCCCCTTCGCTCCTTCCCACCTAGCTATAATCCAAAGCCCGACCTCCCTTCTCGCCGGAAATTGGGTACGGTAAACCTAATCACCCTCGAAATAGGAGTGGGAGTGTGGCGGTTCGGGGAGGGGGAGGGATGGAGGGCGTGAGGCACTTCAGTAGTGGGGACGGATAGAGGAGGGAGTGGAGAGGAAATAAAGGAATGAAGGAGGGAGGGGATACCCTGCACTGTACCGTACAAGAAGGAGAGCTCCGTGAGCGAGTCCGCGAGTGTCGTCGCCAGGCCCTTAATTAACCGCGTAATTGAGTTAATCCCTCTTTTTTTTAATTCTTTCTCCCTCTCGCCCCCTTTTTACCCTCGCTCCGCGTCCAGAATGGTGATTCGACGCCGTGGGATTCCCGCTTGCATGGAAATCAAGCGTGCCCGTCTTCTTTCCCCCTCCCCTCCCGGGTATTTTTTTGTAAAGTGAGGATAGATGATAGATTAGCGATTTCTTTTTGGGTACGGCAGCAAGTACTCTCGCCAAGGAAGGTCGTCGAATTGGTTTGGTAAATTACACAATGACGAGGTCTAAGGTAACAATTCGCTTCCAAAAATCAAACTAATAAACTGGCAGTAAAATATTTTTCGTTCTCGAGAGCATGTATTTACTAGGACGCCTAAAACAGAAGCTGCAAACTGGCTTGATTCAGCAGTTAGCAGACCACTGCATAGGTCGGAGTTAAACTTGTTTCATCACATTGCCTCATCCGCTCCACAAAGCGCATATTTATTCCAACTTCAGTGGTACGGACATATTTGTACGTGTTCATAGAGAACACGGATGGTTACTAAATTGAAATTATATTTTGTTTGAATTATCCAATTTCTTTATTGAATTAATTGTGAAATCAATCTACTTCTACGCAGAAAAAATATATTACTAACTTCCACAAAGCAAAATCTAAAGTAGTAGAGTTAAAGTAAAGAGGATTCAAAAACTGTTGTAACAGAGTATAGCAAAATATTATCATAACCATGGATAAAATCCAGCATCAATATTACTGTTAGCAGGAAGGTATTGAGAAGGTCATATTGGTGGAGTCTGTTGCCACTGAAGGAACTGCATAGGGAACAGAGTACAATTTTTAGTAATCAGTAATTCATTTTAGGAGAATTTCTATAATTTTATGTGCATTGCCTATTTGGATGTAGATTGTGAGCGTATTAACGAACAGTTTTAAGACATTTTTCTGTACAACATAAGCAGCTCTAATAATACTTGAGTCATGGGGACTTTGCCTGAAGGTAAGCAAAACGCGGAGATTGAGAGAAGGAAGAAAATGAGGGTGGGCTGGTCTCTTGCTTTTCCATCTAAAAATGACGAAAGTGTACCCTGACTTGAATATTTAATTATACGCCTTAAATTAAACTGCACCCCTCCGTTACACATTGAAAACGAGCTGGGGAGAGATTGTGATATCCAGGGGCCCTTTTCAATGTAATGGGTTCATCAATAAGTTACAAGTCTTACGCTATTCTTAATTTTCGCAATGTTGGCCGTGATATATTTTCGTACGAAAGATAAATCCATTTGAATTGAGTTAGCGCATGGAGCTCATGATGAATTTGGAAACTTGTGACAATTTTCTTATTCTATGCTGGGAAGAGAAAATGGATATATTTCATCTAATTCAAACGGGGATTCAAAAGCCTTCCTACAAAAGCGAAATGGCAATATTTTCAAAATCGTAAGGAGAAAATTGAACGGCGTAACCTACTTTGGCCGCTACGTTTTGTATACAACTCATGCGCTCGTTATTTACGAGTTTTGGCAAATTTAAAAATTAATATGCCATTAATTACAGCAAAATATTACGCAAAGTCACCATGAAATCATGTGTTTTACTTGTTGAAATGTTATACTCGCCTTTCCTGAAAAACGATCGACATTCTGTCATTGGTCAGAATATAATTTTTGATTGAAAATAGCGGGATTTGCGAGATAAATAAAAATGGTTTGAAGATGTTTAAACTCTTTTAGGTATTGGTTCATTTCTCCATGGGAAACGAAAATGAAAAAAATTATTAGATATCCTGATAATACAGGTCAGTCAGCCATCACAATGAGCGGAGAGTGGTTTGCATAAAAATTGTCACATACTAGTTAAAATCCCAATCCCGCTACACCCAAACGTTTCATACTCGTACTATCCACCGTGTTCACTACGCTATGAGCACCGACGATCCTCATAAAGGCAGTGGGTGATTTGTTATAGTGTTTCATGTTTAGTTAAAAATTAGTCCGTAAGAGACTTTAGTGATGCATGGAGATTAAACCGTGGTTAATTAAAACTACTAAAGACAACGAACGCTAACGAAATCACCGCAATCGGCCGAAATTATGGGACTATAACTTGGATGATATTTCCCTCTAGGCAGTTGGACCGCAACTTTGCGTAACCAAGTATTTTGTGGTTCCCTTTTTGCTAGGCGGTAAATATATTTCAAATTTCAATAGCTATCCCAAAAACAGTAATTTTTATGATATTATAATCGTAATATTTTAACGGAAACCGGGCGTGTAACTCGCAGTAGAGCATATGAAACGAAATTCCGAATCGTCGAATCAGTGGTACCTACACTTACGTTGGAAGACTTTAGAATTCCATCGCACATAAAGACAATTTCCGTAGCTTTTCTAAGTATGTTGCTTGGTATGGCAGTTGAGGTGAACTAAACTGGAACCGATAGTATATATTAATAAATTCAATCTTAGAAGAGGTGAAATATATGTCAGACTTATTTTAAGCGTACGAAAAAAGTGTATATTACCGTTAACTCCTTGGCACACAAATTTTATGGAACATCATGCTCTTGAAAGGCTAAATGCTATTATTTTTCTTGCACCTTGATTTTTCTATTGATCGAGAAAGCAATCATACTAAGCCAGTGCTTGTTTCAAATCCACTATATGTTTGTGCGTTACCACCGTTATGACCTTCCTCATCTTTATTCTTCATTTTAGTACATTATATATCTCGGTTCCTATCTCAGTATTGTTTTGCTTCCAAAGTGACACTTCACCTTTTCCTAGTCGGACTAATGCATCTTCCTGGTGAGGATTTATTTCAGGTTGTTTTCCATAGCTTATTCTCTACCGTATAGCTTACGATGTCATTTCATTCTTTCTTCTTTTCATTACCCCATCAGATATCTTTTCAAAACGTAACTTACTCATAATATTGTTACTTCAAACTCAATGTGTTAGTTATTTGTTTAACGTAGTTAATAACACTTCAGTTGTCTGTTGAAGATGCTCTGTGAAATCCGGTCATGTTTCTGCTTATATTCCGTAATTGCTCCTATTATTAGCTTGCGGATGCTTGTATGGGCGTCAGTTCTTACGTGTTTGTTCACCTGTTCTAACCTAGTTGCACAAAGTTTTATTTGGGAGGCACATGACGAATAATACAATTGAACACACTGAAAATACGAGGGTCATCCGGAAAGTGGTACCCGTTCGTGAAATAAAGACACAAAAGTAAATATTAACAAACATAAAAAAATTTATTTGAATGAGGATACTTTAAACTACTTCTCAACATAATCTCCAAGCAAATTAAGGCATTTGTCATAACGTGTGACAAGTTTCTGTATTCCTGCTGCATAGTCCTTCGCCGCCAGCTCATTGAGATACAGGGTCACTCCTTCTTTAAGTTCTTCATCGCTGTCAAATCTTTTTCCTGCCAAAAAGTCAAATTTTTGCATAATGCAGATGGTGTTTAACAATTTCATGAACAATTGTTCGAGAAACATTGGGAAAATGCTCACAGATGCCATCAATTGTGACGCGCCGATCGTTCCTCACGAATTCGTCAACTGAGCTCACCAGTTGGTCTGTAATGACAGACGGTCTCCCCGAACGCTCATCGTCGTGTGTGTTCCCCCTCCCCATGTTGAAGTTGCGACACCACCGCCGAACAGACGACTCGTCCATTACATTGTCTCCATACACCTCCTTTAATTGGCGATGAATATCACATGGGCGAACGTTTCTTGCATTGAGGAATTTAATCACTGCCCTCACTTCACAACTGGCGGCGTTCTCAATTTTTTTAAACATTGTAAACAATCACAGAAACAACACAGGCAATGCTAGCGTCACGCAACTTGGCTCAGAGAAGGCAGACAAGCCACTGAAGCTATCTGACCTCGTCCAGCGGCTACTCGCGTCGTCAGCACTTCATGCGGCACGAACGGGTACTACTTTCCGGATGACCCTCGTAGATTGAAGGGTATTTAATTAACATTTTAGAACAGAATATCCTTTAAATAGTTAACGTTAGTTTTTAGGAGTGTATTTTGTTACTAAGAACGAGCATTATTCATGATATACTGGTAATAATGAAACTTCTCGAATTGTCGTCAATTCCATCAATATTTATTGCGCAACAATGTTTTTATAATTTTTAAGCAAATCGTATTTACTTACCTTTGAGTTACATTTTTTTACCACTATAATTACCTCTCTTATCTTCCAACTTCACTACGATATATATAATAGGTATCTGTCAGAGTACGTATGCCTGGATGCATGCTGATTGTGCATTCGTCACATCCTTCGTCGTCTACGGTTCAGTAAATATGCAGTCACTATGTCATTGGTTTAGTAATTTTAAAAATGTTATTGAGCGTGTACTTCTTTTATGTATCCCTACATATGTCGTATTTTATTAATGTATTTACGCAGTTAAAATTATTTTATAGCCCCTGCTATTCCATCACGGCACTACTTAAATTATAAATGATAAATTCAAATAGAAATTTTGTTTAAATTACAAAGTTATCTCTTTCTAGTGTATTAATTCAACAAATTATCTATCTGGTGCTAAGAGCTTGTGGCTAGGCTTAATTTAAATGGAGAGGATTAGATTGGTTGAGGAATCTCCTGCTATTGGAATTGCAGTAACATAACCATATCGATAATATTTAGGTTAATGATATTTCCGTCGAATTAACAACAAATGATGAATTTAGAATTCTTCGCCCAGCTGTTTTCGCACTGGCACATTTTTCCCAATCAAGTTATGATTACGTTAACAAAATTCTCGCTGGCGCAAATGCAACCAATAGAATATGGGTTTTGTTATCCTTACCGAATGTAAGCACATAATTCGGAGATGCCTCAGCAAATGCACCGTCATGAGAAACATTTGTTAAATCGGATGGGACCAAAAAATAATATTTCAAAATCCAGCTTTCGCAAATAAAGACGACCCCTTCCTCAAATAGAGAACAAGGGTGCGCTTTCATACATTTTTTTCTCTCTCTTGCGATGATCTCGCTCCTCAATACATAAGTGTGCGCGTTAAAATTGGATGTCTCTGAAAAACATCCGACGCAGTGCACACACAATCGCCATTCTCCGCCCTTCATCCATCCATCTGCACCTGGAGGAAAAAAAATCCTGCCCCACCCGTTCCCCCACTTCACTCCCTCGCCCCTCCCTTTCTCCACCCCCCCTCTCCCCTTCGTCCCACTCTGCCCTCTCGCCCTCCACCCCGCTCCCGCCACCTCCGAGTTCACCCCCACCCATCCCCTACCTCCCCACGCCTTCCCGGTCCCTCCCCACCTCGAACACCCCCGTCCCCAATTCCCAAACGTCACAGCCTTCTCATCTCGTCCCGAGTTCCTCCGCCCCGCTCTTTTGTCACTCCTCGCGAGCGCCGTGTGTATAACATTCGGGCGGAATAAAAAATCATATCTTAGGCTGCGTTATTTGTGGCGCGCACTCACTCATTCGCCCCATAACACGAACAAATATCCACCTCTTCCCCCATTCTCCCTCTTCATTCATTCCTCACCACCCTCTCGTCCTTACTTTTTTTCCCTTCCTTCCTCTTGTTTCCCTCTCGCACAGCCGCACTTCGTTTTACCCACCTATTTTTTTTCGGCGGATCCGCGCATGGCGCCATTCATTTTTTCCCCTCTCTCTCTTCCTCTCGTTTCTTCTCTCTCTCCCCCGCGTCACCCTCTTCCATTTTCCGAAACCCCCTTTTGTCAACCGCACCGGCTCGTGCTCTTCCTCTTTCTTCCCCGCCATCCGCCACCCTCACACACACCCGCGCCATCTACCCCCTCGCCGTTTCTCTCGACTTAACTGCCAAACGTATACAATCGCCTTTTCTGTTTCCAGCCCGCCCACGCGCCTTCGCCGCGTTCCCAAGTCCCCTCCACTCATTCCCTCGCGAAACCCCTTCATTCCCTCTCCCCTCACTGCAACTTGTATGCTGCCATCACACAAAGAGATTACCCATCCCTCATCGGTCGAGTCCCCTTCCACAATATCCTACCTACCGCAGACCTCTCCTCATTTGCTCAACACCTCCCCCAACTTCTCTCTCCCCCCATCCCCAACGCTATCTCCACGCGCCATTTTCATCTGACGTATTCTCGTATTCTCTCCCAGCATGTCTCTTTTTGTGTTTGTCGTTTGCTTTCGAGCATATTATTTTTTTTTATTTTTGGTTTCGTTATTTAGGAAAAGTTGAGAATCGGGGAGGGAGGTTTGGTTTGGTCCCCGTCTCCTCCCCGATTCATCTCCTCTCACTCTCCCCAAATTCGCGAGCGGGCCCCGACACCTCACCCTTCTCCAGTTCTTTCTGCTCCCTCTCCATACTCTGCCCCCCTCCCCACGCTCTCGCACGATGAGCTCCGCACCCTCCAATCCTTCTCCTCCCCCCCCTGCCATCCTCTCCTCGAACACAATCTCTCCACTTGCCAACATTCCACTTTTCGGGTTTACTCAGCGAAAATGGCGTCCTCTTGTCATGTCTTCACATGCCATGCGGATCTCTAACCTCCACCTGCTCATGGCTCGCCCCTCTCTCCCCTACCCGGTAGCGTCAAACCTTTTATTTCTGCAAACAATGGGAAGAGGAGAAGAGATAATACCGATGATTGCTTAACGACCGGTGACAAATTGCTTAGGAGAGGAAGCAACGTTCCTTTTATTGGCGATGCGGGTGCGGGCCTTTTATTAACTCGGAGGTCGCCAAGGGTAGTGACTTTTTTGTTTATCCGTTACCTGCTTCGGCGATTTTTTTAGAAAGGCGAAAGGGATGATTCGTGGCTGAGAAGAGCATTCAGACTGTTTGATAATGAAACTTGCGCAAGCGAAAAAGTCAACGGTAGCTTTGTTTCTGCCAGTAAATTTGAGATTTGTTTTCAAAGGATGCCATTCTTTTGTGCTGTATCTGCTTTGGTATCATATGAATGGTCTTAATTCTACAATTCATCCCGTATTTTAACTGGAATGAAGATATATGGAATGACTGTTTAATTTCTTATTTTTAAAAAATTTGATGAATGCATACACCATGTTAAATCTTAACATATAAGAAAAGTACACTTAGGTAAGGTATACGAGTATTGGTTCTGTCTCATCATATAATGAACGATACGGCAGCATCGAATATGAATTCGCATCAATATAGCAGTATCAAAATGATCAGTTTCTGTAATGTCAAACATACAACATGTTCAAAATAAACTGAAAGGGAAAATTCGTTCACTTTTATATTATTTACAGTTTATGGTAGGTTTATCCTTAAAAAACTTTTTCATACACTTTTGTAAAAGGTTATTTGAAATAGTATTTCAAAATGCATCTGAACTCATGTCCAAAAATATTTTTTTTTAAATTACTATGCTAAACATCACAGTTAGAAGGAAAAGAAAGGTTAAAACATTATTATGTGAAAAGATATATTGTTTTTATTATTTGTCGAGATATGTTTCCTTCCTGGATGATTTTGATTTTAAAAAATTTTTATTACCGTCCGGATAATAAAATCCATCATTTAATATATCTGTGAACATCATTGTTGTCATTCTAAGGAAGTATACACTTATGAAATCACAAATATTCCCCAAATGTTTATGTTTAATTATTAGCTTACTGTCCTTTTTATTTCTCTTTATGCGTACTTTTTCCAGTGAATCATTATATATTGTCACTTCTATTTATTAGTCATTTACCTATACACCATGGCACAAAGTCATTCTCCCCATTGAACCACGTATGGTTGGATGTAATACAGATGAATTGTCATCTGTATTACCGCGGACCGATTAAGGTATACCAAAGCAAAGGTTCTTTCGTACTCTTTGGCATGCCATTGAAGAGCGTATATTTATTTCAAATAAATTATTTCACCATTGTCTGCGTCCTTATTTCCTTTGACGCCGTCTGACCTCGTGCGATTGTTTCATATTCAGTCAGTCGTCTTTCTTCTCTTAAACTTCATAGAATTTTTTTGGTGGTTACTCGATGTTTATTTGCTTTATATTGTATTCCCGTGCACCTCACTTCTCTTGCTCCTTCGGATCATCTCCTCTCAGTACTTTTTCAAACGACACCATGTTGCCAGAGGCGTACAAATAAATATATGAGCCCATCAATCAAGACTTTAAATGCATTCTTTTATATATATATTCTCTTTATCATCGTAAAAATCTGCTATAAATAGCAACATTTGGTTGTTTTAGGAGTTTTACATTGACTTAAATACTAAATTAAATGCTTTAACCTACTTTGCAAACTGCGTGTTACCATCTCTTAGTCCCTGATGGGGATCGGGTTGGTGCGGTGGCTAACCTACTGGTTTCCAACCGAGAGGGCCCGGGTTTGAATGTCAGAGGTGGCAGATATTTTTTCGAGGGTTTTGTGGAGGGCACTTTGAGTAAGTACGCCGTCCCTCGGATGGGAAGTTAAGCTGCGAACCCTTTGGCGCCTTTCGTTAAGAGTACCGGCCCCAGGTTTCTCTCCACATGTCCGCCTTTCCCATTCATCCCTAATGGCGTAACTGACCTCAGCTCTCGGTCATATCCTCTAAAAACTACAAATATTTAGTCCTTGAAGACTCCTTTAGTTAGTACCTAATTACAAATCCGCTGTTGTAACGGGGAACCGTAAGTACTCTGATGGTGACTCCAATAGTTTGTAGAACCTTTCTGATACTGTTAAAAAGAGCCTGGGGTGCAGTCGAGGAATTGGAGTGTGCTACAGATATAAGAACAAAATTTAAAAGTTTTAAGTTCCATCAAGTCATTTTAGTCGATGATAAACATCGATTTCAAGGAAACTTCAAGTTTAAATTTTCAAACCTTTTAATTTTTATTAATTCCGCTTTCTTAGCATTTGGATTTGACTTTTTTTATGTTTCACGTGAATTATATTGTAGATAGTATTTTAATATTTTTGGAAGGAATGTCACCTTTATGACAGTGATGGGAATAATGTGAGGACCACAACATCGTCCTTTCTATCGTTGCCGGAACTGTGCCGTAGACCTCACCACTTCATAACGTGCTTAGGGACTTCTAATTGCTTGATTTCTCATGCATTCCTTCATTTAGACCACTGGTAATCTTGATGCTGCTTATTATATTTAGTACTATATTTATTCAAAATGTTAGCATCAAGGAAAATATCATAATCGTGGTTATTTAGAAATAGTTTTCTTTTTGTTACAATATACATTTTCACAGGATCATCCCGTAAAATAATGTTTACCCAATCTTTTTTTAAGCATGACCGTTAGTCATTCATTTTTTTGACAATTAATGGAGATCCAGCATCCGTCACGATTTTCATGGACATCGTTTAGGTATTCTTATTTGTCACTTGGAAACACCTCAGCATTCGACTCCAACAGTAATCGATGATATTCTATTAGTGCCAAATTTCATTTTTTTGCGTTCACCGGAAGTAAATTGAACGATTGCAATGGAATTTTAGCCTAATTTCCTGCGGCGGAGATAAATGGTGTGGCAAGACCACCCGGAATTTCCGTGATCCTCCTTCCTAGATATCTCTCCCTCCCGCTTTTTAATTTTTCCGCTCGCAAGACGCAAGGTCTTCCTACGCCCCCACCCCCGCCGCTCTTTGCCTCCTCACCGTCCTCTCGATGCCCACCACTCTCTCCCCCGGAACCCTCCCATCCCCCAACCCCCTTCCACGCCCCGTTTTGCGACTCAGGCATCACCTTAGTCTCACTTAGCCTAAATTCTACCGCCATCGAATTCCCATCGCTCAATTTGGAGGAGATAAAGGAGCGTGGAGAGAAAGGAGAGGAGCGGGAACTGGGTGGGGAGGGGAGCGGGGGAGGGAGGAAGAAACTCTCGGAAATAACTCGCGGCACAGAAGTTAGAGCGGGATGCGGGGGTCGGTGAGGGTCGGTTAGGGGGGAAGGGGACGGTTAGGGGAAGGTGTGGGATGTAGGGAAAGACGGAGAGGGAGGTAGAGAGTGGGTGAGTGTGGGGGGGGATCGTCGAGAGAGAAGTGGGTTAGGAACGAGGAGTGGGGATTCTTGAGTACGGGGATTCAGCCTCGGGATCAAGGGTGGGGATGGGGGTTGGGTGGGCGAGGGTGGATGGGGGTGGGGGCCCTCCTGGAGGAGGAGAAACTCCTCCTGTCCACTTTCGGTTGCGAAACCCACACACTCTTATTCACCTCTATTCTCGGCTCTCGTTTTCAAAGTGACACGGTGATTGGTGGATGGGTCCGTTGCAATGAATTCTGGGGAAGAGAGATAGAGGGAGGGAGGCCAGGAGAAATAGGGTAGGGTGTGTCTGGAATGGCGAGATGGATAGTTCGCGGCGCTTTTTTACTCCGAAATGAGAGAGAAAGAGTGGGAGTGAGGGCTGGATCGAAGGATAAAGGGAGGGAGAATGAAGAAAAAGCACTGAAAGGTGGGTGGAGAGAATGTGAGACATGTAACATGTGATAGGAAAATGCAACCGTATGAATTCCAAAAAAATCTTAACAGATTAAATGAGTGATCTAATAATAAAAACTTTTAAGCATAGCTGTTATTACTGGAAAAAAGTCTTATTTTTAGCAGTTTTATTATAGCCAGGTGTGCCAGCAAGACGGCGATGAATATGCTTTCCTTGTACTCCATACTTCAAGTGTTCATATTCCTTTTGTAAAGTCGTAGTTGAGTTGCGTATTTTTGATTAACTATTTTTAGAAATGATAATATCATATAATTTTGAAATTATCATTTACGTTGTCAATGCATTATGAAATCCCATTTTATTACGAGCCGAGGAGGAAGGTGTTTGGAAATCAGTGAAAAAGGTTGTAAAATTTAAAGGCATTAGCAAAACATTGTTGTTGTGAAAATACATAGTTGAAACTCTCCAGAAAAATTTTTCAAAATCTTATTAAGGTGAGTGTAATAAAATCGGTTAACTTCACCATTTTATTGTAAAATCTCCATCCGCATGAAGTAAGACTTCCTTGTGATAATAATAAAGATTGACTAATTGGTGCGGATTTAATCAAAGTAATCTATGAAATGAACCTTAACATGAACGTAAATATGAGAAAATATCCCCGGGACCAAAATGCGAGAGGTAAGGTTGCCCAAAGTCATTATTTGGTGGAGCACAGTTCTTGATATTATCCCATTGGCCACGCATTTTCGAGGAAGGTGCTCAGCGTTTACCAGTTTAATTTTTCCCCTTTCGTTTCGCACTTTAGAAATAAAACAGATGGGATTATCACTAAGTAATGTTCAATTTTTTTGATCACTTATGATCATGAATAGTAGACGACGTAAGGAGGTGTTACCAGGAGAAAGGGCATTTCCTAGTAGCTAAATCCTATAGGCCATTATTTAATAATAGTGGTCATTATTTCTCAGCTATAAAAAATAAGTTAACCATTTTTCGACAAAATGAAAAACTTCCTATGATTAAATGTACCATGGGATATCTCACTGATTTCTCATCCTTTTTCGATTAATTCTGACCCATGCTAATAACCCTTGGAGCAAAAATAAATAAACTTTGATCGTTTACCTTTGAAATACAAGGCCGAATTCTGGGAAGAATATACAAGGTCTGTCCCAAAAGTAGTAAAACTTAGTTTTTCCCGAATTCTCATGAAAGGTTAGAGGCCGGTGGTGGTGGGGTTCCAGCCTATACGGGATTGAGATCGTGCGTTTGTGAAACCTCTTTAACGTGACCTCGTTACTCTCTGTCAGAAACCAGTTACTAGAAAAGCGAAACGCCATCAAATTTTGCGTGAAACTGGGAAAAACCGGGAAAGAGACCGATGAAATGCTCAAAGCATCTTATGGTGATAACGTCATGGGTAAATTGGATGCTTTTTGGTCGCAAAAGATAAGGAAAATAGCAGGAGGGTAGAGAAGATGTTGCAGACGCCGAACGTTCAGGACGCCCTTTGAACTCAAAAAGTAACGAAAATCTAGCAGGAGTGATGGATTTGTTGGACAGGGATTGCAGATTAAGTGTTCGCATGATTTTTGATGAACTTTGCATCCCTAAAAGTAATGTGCATCGACTTGTGACCGAAACATAGCTGTAAAAAACGTTTGAGAGCACTCGCATCAAAAAGTTGGTGACGCGATTGATCTAGGACGGACAAAAGGAAACGCACGCGGATCTGCCAAAAGCTTCTCGACCATATGAGTGAGGATCCAGATCCAGACATTGCCCCACCAGACTTCTTCCTCTTCCCAGCCTAAAATCTGTGCTGAAATTCCCTCACCACGGCTCGGTGGAAGTATTACAACAGCGCGTGACGACGTAGCTTAGCTGAATTCCGGGCGCCGCCTTCCAGAGGGCGTACGAGGCGTGGAAAACCCGCTAGCAGCGGTGTGTGGTCGCTCAAGGGTACTACTTCAAACATTTTCAGTGAATGTTTCCATTTTGGAAATTATTTTTTTTAATCGACTCAGTCCTACTACTTTTGGGACAGACCTTGTTTATATTTCGTCACGATAATGAATACTGAAAATTAACTTACATCATCAGTAAATTAGTACAGGATTTCAGAATTCGAGGGCCCGAATTTCTCTGTACATCCACTAAATGGACGATATAGAGTATATAGAGCCTGATTACTGTGGATTAGTCAGTAAAATGTTGACAGTGAAAACGTGCTTATAGAAACCTACCACGTTTATGCAAGTGTGCGACTGTTGGAACGGGGATTTAGTGTGGACAAGGTCACCCGTAGTCTAAAATTTTTTCGAATAGCCATGTTTAAAATTACGCGGTCTCCTCTCATGATTCTATCGTTGGCGTTCTTGTCTATAACGTCACTTGATACAATAATAATTATTGTGTTGATTCAAATCTCATGGTGCGAGATAATTGATGATCAATATAAGTACTAGAGCTTGGATGACAAAACTAATGCTTCATTTTGTCAAATATGATGGACCAAAGGGAGAATGAAAGAAAGAAAGGCCTGAGGAGATCGCGCTAGAAAGTAGAATCATGAGTTGAAGGGAAAGCGATGTTTAAGAAATTGGAAGGAGTGAAGAGAAAGAAGTGGTCGAAAGTGGGAGTGAAGCGAGAGGAGCGGGACGATGGGATATGGGGGAGGTGGTGGCCTTGGAGCGATAGAGGAATAGTGGACGAGGTATATATATAGATATAGGTATAGGGAACTTCTCTCGTGTTCACTTCTCTTTCGAAACGGTATCCTTGCGGAAATGAATCGGGGGGATCGAGAGGGTAAGGCAGCGGGGGGGTTGGGGATGAGCGAGTCAGAGGGTTAACGGGTGGGGGGCGGGAAAGGGGGAGTGGGGGGTTGAGGTCGGGCGAAATGCGAAGGGGTGTGGGCGACGGGTGGTGGGGGAGGGATGGTTTTGGCCTCTACCTCACTCTCATCCGCACGACGAATTATAGCTCTTGTCACGGCTGTTCATTTGTAGATGGAGTTTTATCCCCAAGAGAAGAACCCCAATCACGAGCCGAGAAAATTGCTTATCTCTGCAGCCAATGGGAGAGCGGGAGGCTGGGCGGAAGGGGAGGAGGTGCAAAGGGCGGGAGGGATTGAAGGAGGATGGGGAGACGTGGGGAAGAGGGAGGGATGTGGGTTCCCGGACGGGAAGGGGGGGTTTTGCGGGGTGGGGAGTTGTGGGGGGTGGTGTGAGGGGAAGGGATTGGATACGCGCGATGCACGCCACATACTCGCCCTGCCTCCTTACTCTTCTTCCTCCTCTGTCCCCCCCCCTCCACCCACTAGCGTCCTTCCCTTTTCTCCCCCTCATCTTTACAAACCCACCCCACGTCTTAGAAAACTTCCCCTTCTCCCCCCTCTTTTCCTTCACCACCCCCACACATTTCATTCACCCTTCCCCCTGCCCAACTCCCCTCCCACTCTCTTTCTCCTACTTTTCAGGCACATCCTTTCTCCCAACCTCCACAAGCCATGCTTACTACAAAAGATATTCCTTTGGATTTGTATGTGCAGTGTGGTTATATATATATATATATATATATATATATATATATATATATATATATATAGCTTAAGTTTTTCTCCCTACCACACTACAATTCCTGGTGACATTGTCCCTACAATACGGCTTTTGGTTATTGTTTTCCCCACCACTGCTATTTCATTTTTCTCTCTCCTTTTTCCTTCACTTCTTGGATATTTAATGCCCCCACAAAATCGATCTAGCGAGCATCTTCCCTCGGCTTTGAGAATGTTATCAGGATTTTTTTCTCCTTCTCAAAAACAATATCTTTGCGAGAGGAGCTCTTGGGACTCAAACCCAATTTTCGTATTTTCTGTGAGAACAGAAAAATACCACCGGGACTTGAATTAGTATTTATCAACTTCAGAATATTCACGATTAATACTTGTAGTTTTACATTTTTACATGTGAATAAATAAATAGAACTGTAGTTTTACGCAGGTTATGTTTTATTTGTGCATGATACATTGCTTTTATTTTGTAACTTCGGGTTTTTATTATGCCATGCAGTATTATTTGAATGCAATTCATGTATAATACGTGTGTTTAGTATATTTTTATTTTTGTATACATACGTTTTATGTAATAATTAGTAACAAGCATAAATTAATAATATTCATTAACTTTTAGGAAAAAACAATATTTTCATCCTTTTGTTTTTTATTGGATTAAGATTTCTCATTTCGTATTGAATTTGCTTGGAACGCATTCTGTTTCGGGAGCCTTTGACTTTGTAAGCTTTCGAGTAAAGTATGGTTCTTTGATCCCATGTACGTTAGGAAGCGAACATTAATAGAACATCATATAATTTAATGATACTAGTGCAGCAGTTGTTTTCGTTTTTACAATTTTTTGCCTAAATACTACAAGGAATTAAAAAAGATTAATAATATTTTTTGAGCAAAAATACAGCATTGATTGGACATGAAAATAGTATTAATTCGGTCTGAATTCGTAATTATCCACGACGTTTTTGTAGTGATTTCGTAATTGAGACTGTTTTTCAATGTTTTTATATCTTCTATGTATGATGTATGTGTTTTTATATGCATCGAAATTCAAGTACGCTTATGTATTTCATACTATCCATAAACAAAAGGTAGGATCTGATTAATAGAAATTAATACCGGGACTCTTTGCATCCTTTCGCGATTGTTTTTTTTATATTTAAATAGAAAAGTTCTTTTTGCTGAGTATGAACTCGTACTATTTCTTAAGCTATTAGTCCGTTGATTTCTCGAGCATCTGCTTGTCAATTCCATACCATTTAGAGATCACATACCGTTTCGAAAGCTCTAGGGACACACAAATGAAATTTTCTTATATTTTATAATATGAGAATACTTTAAAAATTCTGCTCGGTCAAACTCAAGTGTTAAAATGTAATCCAGATGTATCTTAAAAGTTTTAGTTGCTCAGAACATTAACAATCGTAATAATTTATAAACGTAGTGTCCTCTGACCTGATAATTTTTGGGATAAGGTTTACTGTTCCAGACAACGCAATGGAACGAATCAATAATGGACAATTCAAAATATTTCTCTTTTCCACTATATAAATTTGCACCAGAAAAGTACATTATTTTGATTTCTCCATTACGACATTACGTGAAATGTTTGCACTCTTCACATTACATCGTTTTCACTTCAGTGGATGTATTTACACTAATTCAACCGTACCTTTGGCACTCCAAATTTGCCTATCAGTTCGCACAACATAGGGATTTATTTTTGAGGATTCCATTTTGCCATTGCGCTCGAGGCGGAAAATTTACCTGAAAATGCACACAGAGGAAGTTCGAGTACAAACCCATCACATTTTATCGAGCCCAAGTGTCCCTCACGCCGGGCCTTTTTAAAAGGGTTGTCTCCAAAGCGGTGACTATGCCGAACATTAATCATCGCCTCAAAATGTCTCATCTATGTATCTACTTCAGCTTCTCAATCGTGAATTTTTTCCCCTCGTATTCCTTCGCTCCAGTGAGCCGTCTTTTATCTTTCATTTTAAATCTCTCTTCGCAGCAATCTCGCCTTTTCTCTTTCACCCAAGCTACCCCTCTTCCCTCCCCCTTCTCCCACCCACTAACCCACACCGTAACGCTTTTCTTATCCTCCCCGCCGCCTCCCAGTCGCTTCGAATCTCCCATCCGGCTCCCTTCAATGCCAACCTCCACTGCTCCAACGGGGGAATCCCCGCATCCCCTCTCCGCCTCCTCTTCGTTCTTTCCCTTCCTTCTCATCCTCTCTCCTCGGCCGCGGAAAGGATGTCTCAATTACCGGGGGCAGAGTTAATGCGGCCCTCGGTAATCAACCGACTGCAAATAATTTTTCTCCTTCTACCACCCTATTTGTTTGTCTCTTCCACTCTATCGGAAACCCGTCCTCTCCGCCCCACTCTTCCTCCGAAATCCTCCCCTCTTCTTAGTTTTCGCTCCTTTCTCCCACCCCCTTCGCTACTCTCGCCCCTCCGCCACTTTCCGAATCACCGATCTCCCCTCCTTTCCCTTTCCTCCGCACAGTCCGCATCCATCCCACCCTCTTCGACCCCCTTTACCCTTCCGCTTGCCCACTCATCCTCCTCTCCCCGACCCCGCCCACCCCACGCCCTAACAATCCTCCTTTGAGCCATAAACCCAAAAGCAGAATAATGATGGAGGCGATGGGAGGTTTTGCGAAATAGGGGCGCGAGTGAGAGGTTTGGGGTGGGTGCGGAAGGGAATGTTGTTTTGCTGGGGAAAAGCTCTTGGATGAACGGATTTATTATGGTGGTGCTGAGAGCATCTGCTCTAGTTTTGAATCCGGGGCGTTATAGCTTCTGTTTCCGCTGCCCGTGAACGATCCTGAAACTTTTTAGGACAATTAGTCGTGAAAACACCAGTTTTGAAAATTATGACACGATGCAGATTTTTCTACCTCCATGCGTAAAAGTGAAATTCGGGGAAAAAATGTATTTAAATGAAGTGAGTGTATCATCTGTAAAAATAACAGCTCACGGCAATATTTTAAGATAACGCAATAAAGTCAGAGAAGATTGTTTGGATTTGTATTTTCCCTATGTAGATTTTTTTAAAGTATACTGTCACATACCGTAGCCAGTATATTGATTTCTGGAACAAACATTTCTTTAAAGATTTCGTTGGAGCTGCACGACCCAATGATTGCCTTAGAATCTTATTTAGTATGTATATACGAGATATTTAGAACTCTAAGAGTTGGACTTAGCCTGAAACAAACGTCAAGTGGAATTGAAAGCAAAAATATTAATGTAGTAACACTCATGATCAGTATTTCAATCTTAAGATTGGCTTTCTTTAGCCCCCCACTCTTCTACATTTAGAGTTAATTCCTTCTCTCTTTTACCCCCTTCTTAAATTACTCCTACGATGTGTACTCGTATGTACTTAGCTTTTTTCAGCTGTAGTTTTCTTTTTCCTCACTCAAAGATCTAAGTTTTCATCATGTTAATATCTCTTATCACCAAAATACTTGACCGATAGTATTAGAAAATTTCGTGTCAAACATATAGTATATTTTCATAAAATACGCTCATATAGAGATGAGTTAAATTTAACTCTGTTTTGTACTAAACTATACGCTTCAATAAATATGAAGATACTCCCAGAATTTTACCTATTACGATTATTACCATCTTAATCCTCCCTTTGATGTTCCTCCAAAATAAAAATTTGTAAAACGATACCTTTTAGAGAATTATAATCATTATTTTAGAGGTGGTACAGTTACTTTTAGGTGAGGGGGTTGAAGAATATTTCTGGTTTAACAGGAAAAAAGTTCTAATGCATGAAGCATCATTCGAAAACCTTAAACACACATTTAGATTTTTTAAATATAGAAACATAAAGAAAGAACACTCACATATGTGCGATTATATACGATTCCGATGACAACGGTCGTGTCGACGAAACGTCAAAACTACTTATGTGAGTATCGTTTCTTTGTGTTTCTATGTTTTAAAAATCTATAACTGTGGTTATATATATTTATGTGTGTGTGTATGTATATATGTACACATATATTTTTTAATATATATATACACATTATATATATATATATATATATATATATATATATATATATATATATATATATATATATATATATATATATATAGTCACTTTCTTGGAAAAGCCACGAACTTGCACAATAAAATTCACTAAATAGTCATAGCAAACACAGAAACTAAAACATATAAAAGAGGGACTCACTAGTTCTCGAAATTTCGGTGGTGCAACCACCTTTCTCAAGAGGAATTGGGAACAGAACTTGTTCTGTTCCTAATTCCTCTTGAGAAAGGTGGTTGCACCACCGAAATTTCGAGAACTATGGAGTCCCTCTTTTATATGTTTTAGTTTCTGTGTTTGCTATGACTATTTAGTGAATTATATATATATATATATATATATATATATATATATATATATATATATATATATATATATACACACACAAATATACGTACATACGAATATATGGGAATTGTAAAAATCGATAAAATATTCTTAAACATAGATTAGAGGATTGAGGGTGAAAAGTGGAAACCAAATACGTGCAAAGAGGATGAGTGCGAAAAATACAAGGAAGAAGAGGCGGAAGGGAAGATAATCGGAAGTGGATCCGGGAAAAGTACAGGGGGGTAAGAGTGCGGTTGTAGAGATGAAATAAGGTCATCGGATAGCTCTACTTCCACCCTCTTCCCCGTCCCACCCACCCCGCTCATACTCCTACCGCCCACCGATTTCTCCCCACCCCCTCGCCGCTAAACACCTCATCCCCTTCCCTACCTCCACCCTCTCCTCCTCTCTCCGACCAATCTTTTCCCACCGAGTGGAATGCTCCCCCACCATTCTCCCTCTCTCCGCTTTTCCCTTCTCCATGCGGGCGTCTAGCTAACCCCTTCCCTTCCCCCCCAACACCCCAGCTCCCTTCTGGCTCCCATCCCCACCTTCTATCAACTCACTCCCCTTCGAACAACCCCTCCAACCCTCCCACCCACTCCTCGAACACACACACACACTTCCCCACACCCACTCCCTCTCCCGGCGGAAGAGCAGAATAAAATAAGGCAACAAAAGACCGGGAGTAAAATAAAAAACAGTTTCAATTCCCAATCCACCCATAAAAAGAGGGGCGCGGAAGCATTGGGTAGGAGAGTTTTGAGGGTGGATGCGGGGTTGAGGGGGGGCAGAGGGAGGACGGGAGTGGGAGTGAAAGAGTGAGAGAGAGGATAGTCTTCCTTCCGTTTGAAGATGCAGATGCGATATACGGCAGTGGGAGGGTAGGGGTGTTAAAGGATCGAGGGGTGGAAGGTAGTAGAGGGAAATAGAGAAAGCTTTTTAGAAGGCAGAGGGGGAAAAGCGGCGAGGATAGGAACGGTATCGAGTAGACGCCTCACGAATTTTCTGTTGGAAGATTTTAGAGGATATTATAAAATTTCATAGTGTTAAAAGAGTTAAACACTCGTAATAATAAATCCGTTTCATTTTATTCAGGAGTAAGGTTGATTTTTTTTAACTTGAGATATTTTGGGAGACATTATTTTTCAAATAATCTCAATGAGGGATTCAATATTCATGGAGATATACTTTCCGCATATGAGGATACACACTACATTTGTTTAGTTGAAGACAGCTAAATTAGTATGGGAAGAATCAACCCCAGCCGTGCTCTTACAAATGGACAAAAGATGGGTGAGGGAAATTAGAGAGAAAAAGTAAATAAATAAAATAAATAAATAAAAGAAATAAATAAAAGAAATAAATAAATGAATAAAAATAAATAAATTAATAAAAATAAATAAATGAAGTGCGAAAGAAAATAAAAACAAAGTGCAAGTCACAGGAATAACGTCGGAAGAGATTCCACTGTAGTGAATTTTGCAAGGGTTAAAGCGTTTACGCATACCCAAACAAGTGAATGATTGACGGGCCACTGGCGCAGAAGGAAACCTCTAGAAAACCCTGGTTATGTGAGGGCCTACGACTAGCAAGGATCAAGGCTATTTAGTACATCCAAGCTAGAGAGTGCGTGATTAATTTGCATTTGTTTCATTTTATTGCGGGTGATTGGCGCTGGCGCCTGGCCGCTGGCGCAGAGAGAAGTCTCTCACAAGCCCTGACTGGTGAATGCTTGATAAGGGCGAGGGTCAATGCTATTTAGTAGTACACCTTAGCCAGAGAGTTTTTTGCTATCATATTTTGGTTTAATCGTTTTCCGTTCAACCCCCCCCCCCAATATCATTTTTTTAAATTTTTATTGAGTTTGAATCATTTATTTAATTTTATTCATTTATTTATTAATTTTATTTATTTATTTCTTTCTTTCTCCACTCCAATTTTCTTCACCCATCCTTTGCGCATTTGTAAGAGTACGGCTGGGGTTAATTCTTCCCATATTATTCATACGGCCGTAGTTACCGTTCGCTTCATACAGAACTAAATTATGTGTTAAATTTGCGATTACACTTTTATTTAGCCTTTTTTATCGCATAGAAATGGATTTGTTTTACAAAAAGCACATCGACTGTTTTGGACTAGGTGATAGAATTGGGTATTCAAAGCCATGGAATGGAATGCGACGTTGGTGGATGTTGAAAAAATTGCGGGAAATGGAGAAATGGAATAGAGTTTCTGGAAGAAGGAACGGGAGAATGAGGGAGAAATACGTTTATACACAAATAAGGACAATGTATTTTGTAGTGATTCGCAAGTAGTTGGTGACCAAGGTTAAGTTAAAGGGTGCGATGGTGATAAATTACTTGTCGTAAGTACGTAGTGTGATAACCATTGCATTCGTACCAGTGAAGTGTTTTTGGAACAGATATGTGAGTAAGAATAAGAATTTGGATAGAACAGCGGATTGCGTAACACTGCATACGAATTTAAAATCATATTCAGACGTGTTTGTTCACTTCTATGAAGATCTTATTCATGTTGAATATTTACACAGATCAGACTTTTAGAATCCTACGATCACTCTTTTGGAAATACACAATTGTTTACAACAGAGTGGCTTTACGGTATTCTATTTACTTACTTCATGCACCGTCCCCATTGTATTCATGAACAATCACCATTCGTATTTACGAAAACAAATGTATTAGATTCCCCCTGAAAATGTTTGTTGGAAATCATTCTCTCGACTATGTCTATCCATGTATGCCGAAATTTATTTTTGCATGTGAATGTTTGTTGAAATGTGTCTGTACGAGTATAGGCGCGTGTGCGCGCGTATTTAGAATTTTGTTCTCCCAAAAACTGGAATTTTGTTAATTCGTACATCACAAATCCTATGCATGATATTTTTTCGAGAAAAATAGAAAAAATATTACATTTTGACCGAAATCAATTATTCGAAAATTCCGCTTGGCTTAAGATGATTTTGCTATTTTACCCATTGTATCGCTTTTCTCAGTTTCTGTATTTGTGTCACCATAAAAGTTGAATGTTGTAGATACAATGAAAATCGTAGGTTTTGTATGCTACTTTTCTTTTCAAAATTTTCCTGGAAATTAGTCAGCCAGGAACTTTTGATTAATTTTACCTTCTATCGGGTTAAATTGTTCGATAGTCCACGATAGTCCATCGTGTATTTTGCATGACTTACGCAGTACTTGATTAATTATCAATTCGTTAGCCATGCCTCAGAATCCTACTCGTCAAAAATTCCACAGTAATGATATACTATATAGTTATTTATGAAGTATTACGGCTGCCATAAAGCAAGAATCCAAGGCGACAATCAACAATGACTCAATAGAATGTGACGTTCAAGGTGATACATAAAGGGGGGTAAGTGTAGGGCAAGGAAAACAACTAAAAGATGAGCGATATTAAGTTTAATACGAAATAAATCTATTTCCATTCGTCACTCCCGAGAAAGAGCACCTCCTACTCTTGTTTTTTTTTCCTTTTTGGTGCGCTGTCGACCAAGCCTTTGTTCTCATCTCTTCCGTGTAGAGTCGGTACTCAAACAAACCACCCTCCTCGTGCCCTCCCAAACAAGAATAACCTCACCCCCCAGCACCAATCGCACAGATTGAGCTCGCTCCGCACTCGATAAGGGAAACAGCGACAGCCCCTGTTTGACATCGGGAGAAAGTTCAATCTGTGACGACCACGAGAGCGGCTTGAAAACCTCTTCATTTTCTCAAGCACCTTTGTCTCTCTCCCTCTCCCCTCCCCCTCCTCTTACCTACTAGGGATCTCTTCTGCCCCAGTGCATGCAAACAGCACTTCACCGTTCTTTACCTACTCTTTAAAATCCCTTCCCTGCCCTTGCAGTTTTTCCTACGCTGTCCGAAGTGAGACGGCTAATACCAAGCCACCGATTCACTCTACCCTGGCAGCTTCCCCTTGCGCTAAATCACAGCTAATTTTATACTGCCGATAATTTACGGTATTCATATTAATTCTCTTTAATGGTATTTACATTCAATTCATCATGTACCAAGTATTTAATTACTTTGAACTTATATATATTTATATGCGCGAACTGACCGAAATGTCTACCTTTGTCGTTTATGCTTTTTCAAAAGTATATCTATTTTTGTCGCATTTTAGTGAAACATGTTATGATTAATTGTTTATTCCAGTAAACGTTTACATAAGGATAGCAATTTTAGTGCTTGATTCATCTTAATGGTACGCATACAAAGCTATTTCCTCACTGATATATTATTAATTCGCATTGAATGGTACCCACAGAACTGCTAATTCATATTCCATGGTTTCTTATTTTAAGTATAATTACCTACTGATATGGCTTGTTTGCTTTAGCTGCTTCCATGTTAGGTATTGTGAACAAAGTTAAGAGAGAGAACTAGGATCGGATTGGTGTTTTGGCTTCTTCCTCTGGAGTCCCTGATTTTATTCATTTCCTAAGAGTCGCGTGAATATTTCTCATCCAAACATAATTCTGTGTCAAAATAAGGTATCAAGTTCAGAAAACCGTTGAAAGAAGAAATACTTAAAACGTGGACCAAAAGACGATTTTTCTGTAATTGGTCGTGACGAGGTCTATTTTCTTCTGTTTCTCCTTACTTTCAACAACTTTAATTATCTATTTATTGTAACGAGACAGATGGTCTGAAAAATCATTCACCTATCAAAGTGTATGAATTAATAATGGAAATGTGCATTACAATCAGTAGAGGAGATTAAGAGACAATTATTTTAGAAATCTGGCTTGGGATTGTCAACAACTTCCATGATACTTAACTGAAATACTTCACTTGAAAATGGGTACCTAATAATTTCCAATTTATTTGATGGATTGAAAACACGAATTACCTTTTGGCAGATTTGCCTTGCAAACATGATTAAATTCGATGAAAGTCACATTAGTTGTAATAAAGTGGCTAATTATGAATTTCTTCAATATTATTCGCCAAATATTATTAAATCGACAGCTCATGACATTCCGGGCGTATTATAAGTCCTCGTCAAGTTTAAGTTACTTAAGCTACCAATATTAATAAATATATAGTAAAAGACTAACTAAAATACAAATTAGCTCTAAGCGACAGTATGAAGTTTCACATAGGCGAATCCTAGACAGATAAGGGCAAAAAAATTTTATTCTACATTTTAATCACCTGCCTATAGACTAAATGCACTTGGATTCTTTAAGTGGAGTGAAAAAGATAGTAAAAATGCCATTTTAAAATGAGATGGAGTATGTAATAGGTTAAATAATATAATTGTTTGAAGAAATCTTTATATATATATATATATATATATATATATATATATATATATATATATATATATATATATATATATTGAGTCTGACCTGAAGAAGGCCTCGTAGTAGGCCGAAAGCTCAAATAATCTACAGTGTGTCCTTTTACGTGTTACTTGTTTTATTCTGTGTTCTATTGTGCCATCCAAAAGTTATATTGCTCTCGTGAGTACTTCCGCATCATCGATATATATATATATATATATATATATATATATATATATATATATATATATATATTTTATATATATATATGTATGTGCGGGTCGCGGTGGTCTAGCGGGTAGAGCGTTGGACTGCTGACCAGAGGGTCCCAAGTTCGATTCCCAGGCACGGCACTCTGGGCACCTGCAGCTCCACCCAAGCTAGTTGATTTTTCGGGTAGCAGATCTTCCTGGGAAACCATAACCGGCACAGGGAAAGGCACTGGCCCCCCTACCCCGATGTGTGAATATTCACACGCCGTCGGGCTTGGTACACGGGTGAGCTCTACCATCACCTACTAACCCGACCTTCGGGTTGATTACCGTGTTTATGGTTTATATATGTATGTATATAACATGCAAAATATGTGATAGTTTTTTTGTTTTTGTGACACTCACTGTCAACCAATAGCGGATCGACTCAGAGCACCAGAAGTGGTTTATCTCAATTTTCTTACTCTTCCAAGTTTAATTTCTTTCAACAATGTCCTAGAAATATATGTACCGGATTAACTGATTTTGGCAAATCTATCTTTGCTTTATTTTTGTATAGAAATATTATTTTCCAAGTTTTGTTTGCACACTACATTTGGGATTGCAGTTTTAAACATTTTTTAAACTATATATATAAATTATATAGATGATAAATTGGGACGCTGTAAGTAATAAACAATGGTTGAAATTAGAACGAAAAAGAAGTTCAACGTTTGAGGATAATCTAGGAAACGTGGATTAAAGGTGATATTTACGGACAGAATAGAGACTTTGAAAATAACCCCTAAAGAAATTAGAATCCTTATTGTTACTCTTAAGTTCTATCGGGCTGGGGCGGTGGTATGAAAATATTAGGTTCTCTTGATAAAATCGCAGAGTTAAATGTTGAATGTCGGAAAAATATATCCGGAAACCTTATTTAATTCAACCTGGGTGACCATTGAACTGCTTTAAAGGAGGAATATAGTAATTGAATTTCTTCTGACTTAATGGAAATTATAGCCTGTCAGTACACTCACTCTATTCAGTTGATAGTTAATAGTTATTAGATGTTTGTATTTAATGAAGAAGCATCAACTTAATTCATTAAGATTTCTTTGAAAAAGTCATTTTTATGGATGAAAAGCAACGAAGGACATATTCAGAGTGAAATTGATCCTGTATTAGAACATTTACACATGCCTATTTCAATAGAATACAGTTATCCATTGAAAAGAAGGTCAATTCATTTATTCATAATGGAGAATTTTAATACTTTGATCATTCAACGGAAACTCAAATGTAGATCCGTTGGATACGGCAGGTAAACATAAAAACAAAATAGTTCACATATTAATATCAGTAGAAGAATATGCTGTTCTCAATAGTGGGCATGGTATTACCTTAGGAAATTTCAACTAGTTTCAGCATCCCAGAAATATTCCCGTAGACATTTCCTATTTTCATTTCTTCTCCCAGTGTTTCATTGTAAACGTGAGCACCTTTATTTATCGTTTTAGAAGGCATTATATTTATGTTACCCACGCGGGGGGAAATCCATTTGTGCGCGTTCCTTCCATTGGGGAAGGGAGGGAGAAAAATGAAAGACTACCACATTGCTAGGAACCGAACTCCTTTCCTACACCCTTCTTTGCAACCCCTCCTCCCCTTAATACAAACCTACACTCCCTCTTCCCTCCTCCATGCCCCTCCCCCTCTCTCCACTACACATCTCTTAGAGAATCCCCTTTGATCACGGCGGGTAGAGATGGTCCACGGGGACATTCTTCAGCCCACCACACACAGACACCCACACAGTCCCAACCCCTTCTTCAGTCCTTTTGTTTCTTTCATTCGAGCCCTTGGTATGCGACTTCCTACCGCTGCTGTTAAGAGAAAAAAGAAGAATTAGTTTCCCCTCCCCTCCGACTCCGCCCGCTTCCCCTCCTCCTCTTTGTATCCTTCCTCCCTTTCTGCCACGGAGTAGATGACGTGGGGCTCGCACAAAGCGGGTGCAAGCCACGCCCCCCCAAGGGAGTACGCTGCGCGCGGAGAACGGTCTCAACCCCCTTCCCGCGGCTCCTCCCTCCACCCCCTCACTCCTCCTGCCCCTCACTTTTCTTCCAACCCCTTCGACTCCACCCTTCTTCCCCCCTCTTTCCCATCCGCCAACCTCTCCGCGTCAACTCCCTCAACCCTTTTTTTTTCCTCCCTAGCTCCCAAGCTTCCCTCTCATCCTCGCTTTTCCTCCTTCGTCTCTCTCTCTCTCTTTCTCTTTCTCTTTTTCTCCAGCTCCACCACGGTCCCAGCATCTCTCCCTTCCCTTCCTTCATCTCCTACACTCCTGCTCTTTCGAGTCCCTCCGAGGGAGTCGTGACGTCATCCGTCCCGCCGCCAACGCCTCCTTTTTCGCGGAGAGGAGGAGAGGAAACTGAGGCGACGAGTGTGGCGCCTTCACTCGCGTCGCGGCCAAGTGGGTAACCACACCATTTATTTATTTAGCATCATTTTTGAGGCAGCCATCACCCTCCCAACATTTGTCACTTAGTTTTTCTGGTGGCTCCGTACACCTCGTCTTAATCCCCACTACCTTAAAAAATATCCATGACATTAAAACGTATAAGGTGAATAGAACTTTATTTTGGGCATGTTTTTCTGTGGCTAATAAAAGCACTATTTAAGAATTAAAGCCGTGCGTAACGGAGTAAATATTTCGAAATGTGGCATTATAATTAAACCTATAGGCCGTTTTACATAACAGATGTGATCAAACATGATAAACAAATTGTGTGGGCTATTTATGATTATGCGCATGACCTCATGAAAAATTCAGTCCAGCATTTTAGACTATTTTGCAAGGATACTCCAGCTTATAAAATGTTAATTTTAATGACTATCAAGCATTTGGTACCAGGATACTACAATTATTATAATAATGTTCGATATGTTTTAGCTACTGGGTAAGATGGGTTCTCTCTTCCTGGTATCAAATGAAAATTATGACGGAGCACGTGCAACAGCGAGTGACTCCTAGTAATAACTCCGTTGGTTTATTTATTTTATTTATTTACCCTTTAAGCCACCGTCAGGGTGCGCGACAGGGGATGAATACAAACAGAATGATTTTAGCCGAACATGGCCCTACTGCGATCGAACAATATTATTATAATCCCATATCGTTCGTTGAAAAAATACATCTTAAAACTATTTTTTCTACACTTAATCTCTCCCATTTTATTAGCATGATTACTCCTACCGTAGTACGATGAAGTACATTTCCAATATCACTACTGAAGACAACTCCTCCCAATTTATACAAGACCTTCAAATATGTCATTTAACCTTCGCTCCGCTAGCTGCTATAATTTTTTGGATACGCTACTAAGTTTACCATAACAACGTTTTACAAATCTAGCTCCTGTACGCTGCACGCGATCCAATTCGGCAATTAATCCTACTACGTGAGGAAATTTTCGTGGTTGGAAGAATCAAAATGCAAACTTTTCTCTAGCTAATTCCAAGACTCAAACCACCCCCTAAGCTAAGCTGTTACATTTGGAATGTAGTAGGTTATCTTTGACTCATAACACGATGTCTTTTCTTGGAGACTAAAAATAAACTGTCATCGGTTCTCATGGGTGTACAAATAAACTTACCGACACCGGAGTTTTTAATCATGCCCTAAAAATTCATTTCAGGATTTATGTTTGGGTAAGTGAGAAATGAACGGTGAGGGACACCTATGCAAGGTTGCTAATATCTGGAGGCCTAAAGCAAATGATGGTTAGAAAAAATCTCGCTCATTTATTACGATACTTGAAAACGGGAAGTATGTGCTCCACAGGAAACGTAAACGAAAGATATCCCTCTATGGAACAAGCTTCATCGGGGATATTATCCGGTCTAGAAATTTTCAATGGCGAAATATAAATTGCAATTAATCGAATTAACCTTTCGCCCACGTGACTTATTCATCCTAAATCTCTGGATTTTTTTTTTAAATCTCCTCTTAGCCACTATCAATTTATGCTAAATATTTTTTCGTTGTTTAATATCATCGCAGTGCGTTACAGTAGAATTTGAGGCATACTTTGTCAGCGGAACAGTGAGGATATGTCATATTGTGGTTTGAAGCTGATATTTATGATATGTTGATGAATTTAGTGTCCAGTATTATAAATAACATAAATTAATAATCTAACAAAAATATAAGTTCTCCGCAGGGATATTGTTTTTTTTCCTAGATGTCCAGAAATAGAAGGCATTAAAAACATACAAATAGGTATCGTGTAACGTATTTTCATGTGTACGCATTAGTGAGAATGGTGTTTAATATTTTTATTGGATGTATTTTTTCAAGTCACTTCGAAAATGCGTTTTATGAACCAGCCTTCCTCAATTAAGGTAACATATCTGACGGCAGTTTGATCAAAATGCATAAAAATACGAAAATATATGCGTTTTGTCTGCATACTCAGTCATGAAGTATCCAGCCCGTTGATTTTCTCGCCGTTTTATTTCCAATTTTACATTCCAGAATTTTCTACGCTAAATAATAATTATAATGAAAACGCTTCCCATTCTCCAAAAGTTACCCTGCATAGCACGTCGGAACATCATGACGTAGCATCCGCTAATGTAGGCGGAACCACATGGAAACTGGAGGTTCTGAACTTACTTTTCTCTCTCTCTCGCCGTGTCTTTCGTCTTGAGTGCCTTCGGAGCGGAGTCTCGTGTCATTTGGCGAGTGCGGTGACGCCTCTTACCACTCCGCTGCGAAGAGTAATCTCGGCGGAATACATTGACATCTCGTGGGGATTTCGCGATGCAGAGAAATGGGAAGGATGTGAATGGGGAAGGTTGGTGGTGTGGGGTAGTCGCATAAATGTGTAGGGTGGCGGAGGAAGGAGAGTGAGGGGGAGGGGGCGTCAACGAGAGAACTGCTCCGAGACTCAAGAGTTAGGAGAAACTTTAGTTAAACAAAACCGGGCCACTCGTTCAAATTTGTCCTCGTGCATGTGATGAGTTTTGAAATAGCACTTAATCCTAATGGAACCTCCTTTCATCTAATTTAAAGCGAGTTTTAGGTGGGTAATTGATTGAGAGGTTTGTAGAGAAATTTGTGAGAAACATCTCTCCAGAAGAGGTGTTTAAAGGAATGACTGTGAGTTTATATTTCAGTGGCTAACAGTAATTGAAAATCATGTTGTAGTATTATGATTATGAATATCTGAGATTAATTTAAAGAAATGAGTTGATCAGTAGTAATTATTATTAGGTAATCTACCGGTTAAGGTAGGTTTTTGGATAGACACAACTATCAAATAAACATTTTGTAACTCCAAACAAAACCCAATCCAGCAGCCTAATCTACATCAGGTCCCTCTTCGTCTCCGCGTACTTCCTTCCTCCCTTCATCCCGTCCAACATCCCAAGTCTGTTCCTGCCCTTTCCTCGCTTGCTCAACATTCTCCCCTCTATTACCTTCTGTGACAACCCACTACCGCTCAATACGCCTTTCATCCATTTTTCCTGCCTCCATAGGATTTCTCTTAACAAACCCCTCTCCTCACCCACCATCTCCAGTACCTCCTCATTTGTTTTCCTTCAGTCCCCGAACGCTCATCGTCGTGTGTGTTCCCCCTCCCCATGTTGAAGTTGCGACACCACCGCCGAACAGACGACTCGTCCATTACATTGTCTCCATACACCTCCTTTAATTGGCGATGAATATCACATGGGCGAACGTTTCTTGCATTGAGGAATTTAATCACTGCCCTCACTTCACAACTGGCGGCGTTCTCAATTTTTTTAAACATTGTAAACAATCACAGAAACAACACAGGCAATGCTAGCGTCACGCAACTTGGCTCAGAGAAGGCAGACAAGCCACTGAAGCTATCTGACCTCGTCCAGCGGCTACTCGCGTCGTCAGCACTTCATGTGGCACGAACGGGTACTACTTTCCGGATGACCCTCGTAATACCTATTCCATTAGCTCCTCGTTCTTATCGCATTCACTGTTCTATACACATAAAATATTTTCTCAGTAAAAGAATGATTCTATTCGTATTCCTTCTGTCGCACTCTTCAAAACCCCCATCCTTATACCTCATCCGTCCGCTTTTCATTCAACTTCTTGTACATACCCCTTATTTGTACTTTTTATGTCTTCTTGGAATCTTTCCAGTAAGTTCCTCTCCTATCCTACCCTCACCAACACTTTTGTGTCCTTCTCCTGCATCAAACTAATTTTCCCCATCCTATTTAATCCAAAATCTCGGAGTGTATGCTAATCACCTTTTCTTAAATACCGGATTTGAAATCTATACTACAATGCCCTGCATACCAACTATTCATAAATCTTTCTTGGCCTCATTTCGTAGATTCCCTGATACCAATCCTCAAATCCTTGTAATAGCATATTTTACGACCGGAAAATACCTTCCAATTTCATTACAGTTATACCCATATTTTTCAGCAATTCTGTCAAAATACTTCAACCGTTCTTTCTCCTATCCCTCCTATTAAAATATATTTTGTTGTTTAAAGCTTTCTTCTAGCATTGTTTTACTTTTTCGTTTCTGGCAATTATTTTTCCATTTTTACCTTTAGCTTGCCCATTTTTTGTTGTCTTCGTAATTTCTGTCTGCTATTACATTGCTTTTATCTAAATGTTTCCGTCCCAATATCATTTTATCCCATCCATTACTGATTCAACTCTATTCATTTAAATCCCTTCGACGCAATCTTTTATTTTCACTCTCTTCCATTTGCCCTATTGCTTAGCATGTAAACAAATTGTGGTTTCTTTTTTTTGTTCTGTAAGTAAAAACAGTAATAAGCAATATAAAGTTTATTTCCTTAGATAAGTTAAATTAGGGTGGAAGTAGTAGTTCTGGGGTAGAGCGTTGGACTACTAACCGGAGGGAGGGTCCTGGTTCGATTCCCGGGCACGCCTCTCAACTCCACCCGAGTTGTGTGATTTTTCGAGTACCAGAAACCGTAGGCGGTACAGAGAAAGTATCTGCTCCCCCAACTCTACCGTGTGAATTTCATATGCCGTTGGGCCTAGTATTGAGTGAACTCTACCTACTTGTAGCGAACCGACCTTCGGAATGATTACTGTGTTTATGGTGTTGAGTGTATATATTAAAAGTGGGTGTTTTAAAGCATTTCTACAACAATTGTACTTTTATTTTTACACTAATATTTTGGTACTAGGTGAACTTAAAAAGTTAGTCACAAATGAGGGAAGACTAACTTGGCAGATTTCACTAGAATTTTTATAGTTAAGTCTCCCCTCTTTTACGCTTAATATGAAAACGTTACATCAAGTAACGCCTAGGTCAGTGTCTTATGAGCTTAGATGTAATTAAGTATACATAGTATGATCAGTACTTATAAACAACGCCTTTAGTTAACGTTTTCTTCATGATTGGTAATTTATTTTATCTTACCACCAGCATTTCTCTGATGTCTTCGAAGGCTCCACTAATCCTGGTATCATTATTATCGTTGCTAAGAATTAGTCTCTATATACATATGAGCATGTATAGTACCAAGTATCTTTCAAAGTGAATTGCAGAGGACAATCATTTGGTGCTAAGTTCCATCTTACTCAGTGGATGGTTGAAAAACATCCTGCCTAAACTGATCAAACGACGTACATTTAGGCAACGAAAGGTATTGGTGTCTTCATAATTCGTCTGATATCAAGACTTCACCGCTTGTAACTCTGCTTAGTATTCGATGCCGAATTTCGTGACACAATTCTCGTAACGTTAGATGTTTATTTGTTTGGATATGCTTAAATGGCCACAGACGGGAGAGTGAGGAATAGACAATAAATGCGGGGAGCGGAAAACGAATATGAACGGCAACCTCATTCAAAAACAAAATTGCCTTCTAGAGGTGGTCATATGATAGTTTAGATGATTGATGATTTAGATGATTGTGTAGATAAATAGTTTCAGACGACTAAAGATAATTTTCAAACTGAAAAGCGAAAAACGCTGTCTGTACATTTTCTTAATATCAGATGGATTCTTATTTTCTAAAAATCTCATAAAATGGTGGTTTCACTTTTCAGTTCTTATCAAACCGGAGGAGTAGGAGGTTTTATCAAGAATTTCATGGTGTTGTGGTAGTCATGAACCCAAAAAGATTTATGGTGAGTGTTATTATGTTGATTTCTATTTAAAATTTTCATAATCTTGGTTTTCTATGCCAACAGAAATGCTATTAGTCCATTTGACTCTATTGTGATGTTATTGATTTGATGCCAATTATGTTTGCACTGCATTTTAACCATTACTGGAGGATCCTCATCGTATGAGTTATTTATTATTTTACCTCGTCTAATGGAGATACTGAAGAGTGAAATAATCACTTGCCACCGTCATAGCAATTAAGATGTTGATTTTTTTAAAACGTGTGACGGTGGATATCACCTGGTGATGGTACGTTATACGCCATGTACTCAACATATTAGGTTTGAGGGCTTATTTCCTTCTCTTAGTCATTACTATGGTCAAGGATGCCACCCTGATTGGCAGGTGTCCTTTTCCGATCAAACCCTAATGGCTAAAAATCTTAGTGCTCAGTTCATTATTCATGGCAAAGTGAAATACGTGAGCACTTGATATTTGCAAAACGAATTCATTCTCGCTTCGTAGTGGCTATGGCATTTTTTAATAGGTTGGAATACATGATAGATTATTATTGTAAGATAAAGAAATAAACCTGTTGGTATAAATTATGTTTTACTATTGGGTAATTTTTATTCGGAGAACGCTCAACATTATTTACGTTTGAACTTTCTAAATTGTGAAGTTTCGGTTGATTTATTAGCTTAGTTCAATGCTAAAAATTTGTTGATAAATACAGTGTAGCAAATTATATACTTTTTTAAACTCGTGATTTTCCTACCATGGATCTTGGATAGTGTTTGGCGGATGTTTTTACTCGGTATCTAGTGATTTAATTTCAATTTACAACGTCTTCACACAAACAAGAGTCGTTTTTTGATCATGGAATCTTGAATTGAAAAATTAGGCATTGTTCCTTATTCCTTCAAGTTGTACTCAAGAAATGTTTTAATAAAATCTGATAGACAGCTATTACGTGTGCAGTTGCAGTTTTAGTGGTGACTACGCTTATATGCACGAGATATAATAATTTCAAAAGGGATAATTTGCAATCTATAAACTAATCATACCCTCTCATAGTGTTAAGAAAAAACTGCATTAGCCTTTCTTATAATGATAATGACAGTGGACTGATGTATGATTTTATCATTCGAAAAATTAATACTTTTAATAAGTCATAAGGTGACCTTGATACCGATGTATTTGGAAATTTAAAAAAAAACTAAATTAACTCCCTTTTATGCGAATAACTAGGAAAAATATGGTTTTGATTTCATTTTCATATGCCCTATTTTTTATATATGAACATTTTGACATTGTGGTGATAAATGCTTAACCTCTGAGTATTTGAAAATATCCTTGTGCCATAGTGGATGGGAGTCAAGAAACTAGGGTACCCTTGCGCAGCCAAATTAAGCAACTCGCAGCGCATTTTCACTGTATCCGATGCGTTTGCGAGCTAATGGATTCGCATGGCGTGATGAGCAAAAAGGAGAGAGAGCCCCATCCGTCGGTGCGACGACATCGCTTCGGCGCACGGAGAGGCATTGGCAAGCACGAAAACAAAGGAAGCGAGCGTTATGACGTTTTCGCGAGTAGGTACGTACATCGGTGCCATCGGAGACCTGCTGGGAGATAGAGTGAGGCACTCGTTCGCGCGTCCCTTTTGGCCCATTAAATAGAGCAGGGGAAGAGAGTAAGCCATGCAGGGGGCGGTGTGGAAAGAAGCGGGAGAAACAGCCAGGGATATTGTCCGGAAGGGTTTACACTGTGATAGCAGTCAAAATGGAAGAAGAAAATTAACGCAGACGTGACGAACGGAAGAGGATATGTACTTCATTTCCTCCAGGTTAAAATTCAACATCGTATAATTTTTATATCTCTTTTATTTTAGCTCGTTAAGCTGGATATAGCAAAGAATAAAAGTCTCCCTCTGCCCGAATAAAAATCCACCTCTATGCCCTAACCTCTTACGTGGATGATTGATTGTGGCAAACGGCGGAATAAATTTAGTTTCATTTGTACAAACTTTTTTGCATTTTTTAATTAGTACGGTTAATTTTTAGAAGTTCTCTATATGTGATTGAAAAAAATTAAAGTAAAGAATGAGAGGGACAGTGGCCAGACATATCTGCTTATTAAAAATTATTAGCAATGTCCTGGGTAGTATAATGGATGGGGAAAAATTTTGACTATACTATATTACCTAGTTTTATTTTTACATTCAGAAGAAGGGCGTTTGACAACGTAAGAATGACGATTTCAGTGTAAGGAAGGCGTGATTGACAAGAATTATGAGAACTATTAATGTGCCAGTGGAAACATTTTGGACTAATGCTATTCGATCCATCTCTCAAAACAATGGAATTTCAATAATTTTAATAATATATGAAACTAATGAAAGAAATAGGAATATCTTATATATATATAACTAATAGTCCTCCGGAATCCAGCGATGAAAACCACCTCAGCCTGTCACCCGTGAGTGAGATAGGCGTAAGAGCATATTTTAAATTCGTGCTTAATATTAAGTAAGATGAAGAGAGATTTATTATTTATATCAAACATTTTTTAGCAGAGTGGTGTTTCATAAATAATCAAAGTTGAACGCATGCGTGGTTGAATTAATATCTTCATGGAAAGAAGCCCGCAGTAGAAAATAAACTCCTCAAGCGAGTATCGGTAAAAATCCTTAAAATGGCATGGAAGTATGATATAAAACGTACATATTAAGTATTAGAAAATCAAATGGGATGAAATACATTAAAAAAAACACAGCGCACGTTCTGTCTATGTGAGATAAGAGTACTCTAGCACGCTTCATTATTTATGGTTTGCGTTGTCACGTGAGAGGGAATACTGGGTGCCCTCAAAAGAATTGAATAGGAAGGTGAAGACAAAAAGCAATGAGTTACATAATGGAGAAAAATCAGTTTGAGGACGGAGTGCAAGAGCATCAGCGGTGAGAGGTGTGTAACGGGAATAGATAAGATAGGCGGTAATGCGGTGGGTATGGGCTAGACTGAAAATGCGGAAAGTGGAGTGAGAGAGACAAGAGAGAGAGAGAGTTGGGAAAGAGGGCATGACGTGAGGAGAAGAGGAAGAGGTGGGTTACGGCCGGAGTGATGAGATATGCACCATTGTGCGGCGTTGTATGTGCGACGCTCTCCTGGGATAGCGGGGAGCGAAGGCACGGAGGACACGGATATAGAATGCGGGAGCGGAGGGTTCGTGGTATATACCTCCCTATGTGAATATCCACATATATGTGTTTGTGTGTGTGTGTGTGTGTGTGAGACAGGGAGAGAATGGAGTGGGGTGGCGTATAATGTGTGGGAAGGTGGGCGAGGAGGACAGGATGATGGTGGAGGGGAATCCGTTGAAGGGGGAGGGAAAGAGATGGAGGAACGAGAGGAGGGTGGGGGTGTAGGGTAAAGTACGTTCTGAAAAAGAAGGGATGAGTGTATGGAGAAAAGAATCGGAGTTTGGAGACACAAAAGGGAAGATCGATAATTCTTATCGAAGTCTAGAACCAATGTTCTAGTTCTATGGGTCTGGGTCTCTTTGGCGGCCATCTCACCAGCAAAGGGTTGAACTACTTGTTCTGCAGTTACTTAATTAATGAATGTTTACTTGCAGCATGTGTTACTTAGTGTGTAGGAACCTTTTAAAAATATTTCTATATTGGAAGTGTAATTGGAATTTTGTCACGTGTTTGGGAGGTTAAAGATTTCGGTCTCTACTGTAAGTGCATCTGATTACAGTATCAAAATTGAAGAGGCAATAAGCTCTCAATTTGGAAAAGTACGGTTCGAAATGATGTTGGATGAATGTCGAGTATATAGATATGACGGCATCAGCAGATTGTATTGCTATACGTAGCATAGGCATTGACTGTACCAAGTCAACTTTCAATACAAAACTTGATTGCCTCCAAGTGTTGGAGAGATTATATGGGAATACGTGCGCTACGACGGAATCAAAAATGATAGCAAAACACCTCCCGTAAGTAATATTTAAGCAGCAATGATGAGAATGAGCTTGCTAACCTTTAAATCTGGTTGAAGATATATTTGTGAAATCACGACGTGCTGTTGTGGGGAACTAACATCTTGAACCATTTCCGAAGAAATATTCGTGACCTAATTTATAGACGGTGCTCTTATGCCAATCAAATTATAATATAAGGAGTTGTCCAATTATTTTGGCGTGTGTTCGAAGTCCGAACTTAAGACTTTTTTTACAATTTCAGAATCTCATTTCCGTAGAATTTTG
Source organism: Hetaerina titia (assembly GCA_037158775.1). Taxonomy (NCBI): domain Eukaryota; kingdom Metazoa; phylum Arthropoda; class Insecta; order Odonata; family Calopterygidae; genus Hetaerina; species Hetaerina titia. The sequence goes on from CM073772.1 coordinate 88,668,170, forward strand.
GAGGATTACGCTCAAAAAATTATCTTTGGTAGATAAATTATTTCAGCAATGCTTTAGATTTCTCTAGACTTGGTAAAAACAACTTAATTTTATTCATAAAAACATATCTTGCGAATTATTAAGAAATTTACTTTTTGCGCTTCCTTGTACAGTTTTTTTCCTGCTTCATTTTATGAATAGCTGTGCGTAGGTAGTTTTATTTTATTGTAGATGAATTTACTGAAAAAATAAGGAATTAAGGAATGATTAATGATTATCTAATTGTATCCATCATTATTCAATTATTTTCATGAGATCAATTATTATCATGCCGTCTCTTATCTCTCATTACATAATTTAAAGTAATTCAGATATTTGAAGGGGTGAATAAATTAGGAGGTTATTATTATCTTCAATAAAAAGGAAATAATTATTGCTAATTGAAAAATTGCGGACTATTAAGTAAAAAGTAACACACTATGTAGAATATAGTTCGTAAACTGTAAATTTTTCAAGTAAAGCCAGTTTCAAAAAAAGTGATTTAAGAGTAATACATGTTTCGCCAATTCCTTTTATCACGTTGGAGTACTTAAGTATTCTATTTGCGCACTTTCCAATACTTTCTTCGAATGGATAACATGCCTACAAATTATATCAAAGCGTTACTCACCAATATTTCTAAAAAAAACATTGAAATATACCCTCATGGTGGGTTTTATTCAATATTGCTTATGCTGCTCACCTCTTTAAAACGAGTGCCCAAAAATGCCAGAAAGGGAAACCTCCTGGGAACTGTTAATACGAATAAATTTCACTCAGATAAACAAAATAAGTTTCCAAGGGAAAATTTTTGAAAGCTATAAAAATCCTCCTCCAGATCACGTCTCCCATGATAACTATTGAAAAGAGAGGACAAATAGAGTTTTAATAAAAAAAATGCATCATGGTATTTTTCTAGTGTTTATGCAGCCTATGACATGATTGTGGTGATTTCAAAATAGTAATACAAATTGACTTAACTATGGATTTAATAATGAAACCTGAAAGTTTTGTTTAGATACATATATAAGGTAGGTGTTTGGATGGACACAACTATCAAATAAACATTTTGTAACTCCAAACAAAACCCAATCCAGCAACCTCATCTACATCAGGTCCCTCTTCATCTCTGTGTACTTCTTTCCTCCCTTCATCCCGTCCAACACCCCTATCCTGTTCCTGCCCTTTCCTCGCTTGCTCAACATTCTCCCCTCTATTACTTTCTTCAACATTCCACTACCGCTAAATACGCCTTTCATCCATTTTTCCTGCCTCCATAGGATTTCTCTTAACAAACCCCTCTCCTCACCCACCATCTCCAGTACCTCCTCATTTGTTTTCCTTCGGTCCATTTCACCTTCTCCATTTTTCTCCACACCCACATTTCAAAAGCCTCCAATCTACGTCTATCCTCCTGCATCAGCGACCACGTTTCCGCGCCGTACATAGCTACGCTCCATATCAGAGTTTTTACGAGTCTTGTCTTAACATCCCTACTCAACGTCCCCGTCATCAACTCCCTTCTCCTTGAGAAAGCCTCCTTGCCTAGCGCAATTCTTCTCCTTACGTCACTACCACTTTGACCGTATTGGTCCAAAACACTTCCGAGATATGTAAATTGCTCTACCTGTTCTATTTTTCCCCGCCTATTTTAATATTTAGCTTAGCCTTTTTCTTTCTGGAAAAACGCATAACCTTCTTTTTATTAACATTGATTCTCATCCCATATTTATCGCGCTGAACCTCCAATTCACTCAGCAATGCTTGCAAACCCTTGGCTGACTGAGCAACTAATGCTTGGTCATCAGCAAACCTAACCGATTTTACGAATTCCCCTCCGACTTTCATTCCTACCTCCAGTTCTTCCCATGCCTCTTTAATCATTTCCTCCACATATACGTTGAACAGCACCGGTGACAATCGGCAACCCTGCCTTAGATCTCTTCCTAACACTGCCCATCCGGACTCTCCGTTCCCCACTCGCACCTGAGCAGTCTGAGACATGTCCAGACAGTCCAGTTGGACGGGATGAAGGGAGGAAAGAAGTGCACAGAGATGAAGAGGGACCTGATGTAGATGAGGTTGCTGGATTGGGTTTTGTTTGGAGTTACAAAATGTTTATTTGATAGTTGTGCCCATCCAAAAACCTACCTTAACCGGTAGATTACCTAATAATAATATATATGTATATATATATATATATAGGTTATTTAATCGTTGGATTTTATTTCCTCCATTCTTTCCTATGCCCTTGTCTCAAAGTCCTCAACTTTACGCTTATCCTCTTGTCTCTACGGTCAGGTTTCCGAGCAATACACAGCTACACTCCATATGAAAGTTTCCAATAGTCTTTTCTTTACATCTTTACGTAGCGAGGTTCATGAAATCAATTCTTGACATGACAAAATTATTCTTTTCATACTTCTCCTTGTCTTCCCACTCTCCAAAACACTTCATAATTAAAAATAGACGCTTCAGGCGTGATATAGTGGAATATCATGATTAATTATAATTGGCAATTTTCCACAAAATAATTCTTTTTATATTAATACGACCGGTTTCGATGTAACTATATTATCTTCGGGTAACAGTCATTTCTCATTGTCTACATATGCTGAAAAGCAAGTGACTGTTACCAGAAGATGATGTAGTTACATCGAAACCGATCGTATTAATAAAAAAAATATTTTTTGTGGAATATTGCCAATTTTAATTAACTTCAAAATTAGCTTAACTGCTCAGACTTTCGTTTATGCCATTGCGTTGCATTGCAAAACATCTAATAGCAGGTCAGAGAAAATACCTACTTAACCAAAGTTGACGTACTCGGCGTTAATATAGTCAATAGTAATCATATTAGATAATTTTCGATGAAGCAGATGAGTTTCATATGGCACTTCTTTTAGTTAAAATGAAGATTTTCCTGTCGTATAATGTTTATAGGAGAATTTAAACTCATATTGTTGCATAAAAAGAAGAAATACTGACTATAAATACTGACAGATTATTGCGAATCATGCTTCTGAAGAGAGATTTGTTTAAAAAATAAGTCGAACTGAAAAATATAAAAAAATGCTTTAAGAATATTGCAAGGGTATTCGATTGAAGTTAGATGTAAAACTCATACACGCGCAACAACGAGCTATCATTCGCATGTCTCCCTACGTTGTTGAACATATCTCCCATATTGATTATTTATAGAAGACCTATTCGTGCCATAAGAAATCACTCAGAAGCGTAAATGGGTTCCTTTTGGATGCATAATTTAAATCTAATGACAATTATAGTAATTAACGAAGATTACAAAGAGACCGTAATCTGGGGACTAACTTGGATAGAAGGGCCACGTATATTGAGATGTTTTCTCGATCGGTAGTATAAAGTGGAGGAATTCTTTCACCTCATTGTGCGCAGGAGTCTTACTATCAGTCCTTGGGGAAAGGAATTAAGAGAAGAGGGAATTGCGTTGCAGGGTTCCGGTGTGGGGAGGAGGGATTCGGCGATGTGAAAAGTTCGTGAGAAGGCGAAGAGGGGACGGAAGAAGGAAAGCAAGGTCGCGTCAGGGGAGGAGGCCGGGTGCAAGAGGGGCAGTGAAACGGGGGCGGAGGTGTGTGTAGGGTAGGTGAGGGGGCGGGTATGTCCGTTCACGCATCAGAAATGAAATTGAAGGGTGGATATCGCGAGCGAGGAGTCTAAATTAATCCCTGTGGCCGGAGCGCGCCACCGGTTTTTTCGCAAACCCTATTCCGATGTTAATTTATATATACGGTGAAATGGATCGTCCGTCGTCGCCTCTCCAACCCGTTCTGCCGCCCGTTTGTCCTCTCTCCACGTCTCTCCCTCTAATCCAAAACCGTCACTCAACTTTAAGGACATTTGATTTTGAATTAAAAAGTTTATTCGGAATTGATGCAATTCCGCCGAGGCGAGAAAGTGGGAGGGCCGCGAGGGGTGAGTGTGGGAGGGTGGGTTGGGTGGGGAATTGGGAGAGAATTCGCTCGAGTGTGAATAGGGAAGTGGTGAGGGTTCGAGAGGGGTTAGTAGGGGTCTCTCTCCCGCCCCCCAACCCTTTCCCTATCACCTCATCTCCCTCCACGCCATGCTATACCTGCCCGCGTTCCCCAACCCCTCTCCTCCGACCCTTTGCCAATTATTGTTGGGAATCGCTTACACGCATTCCCGATTCCCGCCCATATAACGGGAATTCCTGGTGATTTTGCCGGCCGCGTGATGAACAGCGCGTTTCTCCTCTTCCCCCTCCCCCATCCCCTTCCTCCTTCTTTCCTCTTTCCCACCCCTTGTCTGCTTGGCCCTGTGTCGGTGGTAGGGCGAGAGAGTCGTTCGCAATTCATAGGACCATTCATATTTAAATGCTCAATCACCTTTTCGGTGTGTGTATCCCGTGATTGGGATGGATTCATTTGCTCAATTTCGCCGCGAAACTTTGACCGTTGTGTCGCTGTCGCTTGTTTTGTGTGAGGTAAAAAAAAATATTTTTATATATATAAATATATATATATATATGTATATGCACACCACGGGAGGGGTGGAAGATTTTTTTTTACCGTGCGTACGTGTGTGTGTGTGCTCTTTTATACAAGTTTTCTCTTAATTGGGTCGGCCGCTAAGTGACGAAGCACGGAAAAATACATCGGAAAAATAAACGGAATCGTTGCATGAATTTTGCATGGAAAGGACAATGACAAAAATTCGGTCGTTATACTTAAATCGTGTGGTGGCCGAGAGTGGATTTAAATTTTTTTTCCACTGAAAGGATTAATGCTTTATTTGGATATGGCCTGCTTCTGGAATTACATCCCAGGGAATAATCTTTGAATATGGAATTCCGTGGAAAATATTCAGAAGAGACGCCTAAAAATCGGCAATTAAATGAATTCTTAAGTCTACCAATGAATAACTGTGTGCAAATGAGTAGCTATGTTCTTTTAAGTAAAATAGCGCACTAAGATTACCATTTTTACTTTTTGAGATCTTTCCACAGACCCACAGGCTATGTGATGCCGTTTAAGTCGCCACAATGTTGTACATATGAGCGTAGTTTACACGCAATTAGAAAAAGAGAGCAGTTAAAAAAATCATAATGCCCTAAAAATAGGTAGCCGATATCATATGCTGCTATCTTTAAATATTTAACTCACTTGCTGAGTTAAATCTTGCTGAGCGAATTGTGCTGGTGAACAGAACCTCTTTTCAATCGTTCCAAATTACATCAGCTAAATTTACTGTGGAAACTTTCCTGTAAAAATCTAGCAGGTAAGATCTTTTTTTGAGGCACTGATTAAATCAAAATTATCAACTTTTTGAAAAAAAAATGAGTGTTTCAACTGTGGTCAAATACTATTGCTTTAAGATACCAAGGTAGAATGGACTTATTAAAGTTCTTCAAAGAAGATGGAAGTATTGGATGGGACACAAATTGAGAGGTAATGGAATTGCAACAGAAGATATAGAGAAAACACCGAAAACTATAAGAAAAGATTGGCGACTAACGAAAACAGTTCACATCAAAATATCGATATTGTACACTAGTGGTTAAGCATCGACGACGTTAGTAACATTTCAGGATCTCTCCGAAATATGAATTTTGTATAATTGTGTATATAAAAACCATAAACACAGTAATCAACCTGAAGGTCGGTTTGGTAGGTGATGGTAGAGCTCACCCATGTACTAAACCCGACGGCGTGTGCAATTCACACATCAGGGTAGAGGGCCAGTTCCTTTTCCTGTGGCAGTTATGGTTTCCCAGAAAGATCTGGTACCCTAAAAACCACATAGTTCAGGTGGATCTGCAGATGCTCAGAGAGTATTTCCTGGGAATCGATCACGGGCCTTCCGGTCGGTTGTGTACCTATAAGTGGTAAATAGCCTTCCTATGAAATTACCGTAAATACAGATGTTTCTAATTTTGTCAGAAGCCTAAAATGTTTTGGAAAAATACTAGATGAAACAACACTCTACTTACTGAAGTACGCGCTTCTCGTAGCTAATCTATGAAAATCTCGGTTCGTGTGCTTAACTAAGTCAGTAAATTACTTTAAAACAACGGTTAGAAATGGCATCCGGAATGTTGAGTTGGTCGCTGCTATAATTAGAGCGTCCCTATGTCCCGTTCATATTATCCCACAATATTCCTTATAGCCTGGTGTTGTTGACTCATATTGAATAAAGTACCTGAAAAAAATATTCCCCAGAAATACAGGTTCATAAGCCATTAAGTCTGCGATATGTATATTAAAAATGGTCCCAACGAACCACCCACCTCCCCCTTCCACCCTTTCAATTCCTCCCTAACATATTCTACGTCACCTACCCACTCTCCCTAAACATCTACCGTACCATATCCCATCCCATCATCAGATCCCTAAAGCCACATCAGGCACCTAACAACGACCAGAACCATTTGCACGGCGTTAAAAAAAGAGAGGGGGAGGAGAGAAAGAGAATCCGAACCGATGCGTTGGTGGTGGGGGAGGGGGACTGGAAGGTGGGACTGAGGGGGACTCGAGAGGAGAGTGGTGCGGGAAACGAGGGTGGGGCTGCGGTGGGAAGTGTATGCGGAGGTGGTGTGGTGGGATGTGCGTATGTGCGGGTGGCGAGGCCCGGTACGGATGCGGAAAACGCGTGGGGCGGGGGAGGGGCGAGCATTTTTGGGGCACCGGTGGGATTTTTCGGGGTCGGAGTTGTTTTTTTTTTCCCGAGAGAAGGCCCCGCGAGGCGGAGCGTGCGGGTGTGAGGAGACGAGATGGCGGAAGGGGTGAGTCGGTTGGGTAGTAGGTGGGGGAAGACAGATAGATGGGGTGGGAGGATGAGGGGTTGTGGGAGAGGTGTCATAAATGAAATCACAGTGACTGAGTTTGTTTTTACGCCGAACGGACAGATTCCCTCATGACCCACCTCTTTTTATTTTTTAATTTCGGGCGTAATTAATCAGAGAGGGAAGAGGGAGGAGGGATGGAATGTGGAGGGAGAGAGAGGATGGTCGGGGGAGTGCGAGAAAGGAGTACGGTAGGAAGATGGAGAGCGAATTCGACAAGGGGGGAGGGTTCGTTCGTTTTTTTGAATTTGCGACGGTTGTGAAAAAGGGATATTTTTGTATATATTCTCGCGAATTTTATTGTTGCTGCTTTTTCTTTTATTTTAGGCGCTACTCTCCCTCTCTGGCCACCGCTTCCCTCATTCCAGGACGTTTGTGAAAGCGAAAATATCGTGAACGAAAATGGATCGCAGGAATATTTTCTGCGAATTGCTCAATGCCGAGGGAGTGATTGAGATATCACTGAATGAGAGGTTAGGAGAAGATTATGAGAAGTAATGATGGTGAAGTGGTCTAGGAAAACCAAATTTTCAAGGAGTAACCTTAGGTACATTTTTCGTGGAAAAATAAATTAAATCAAAACAGTAATGCGTGTATCGAAACATTGAGATTCATAATAGTTTGCATAAATGTTGGAACCCTCTCTTTACTATTCGACCTTGTGGTCATATACATACGTACTTCTGTTTTCGATGATTTTAGGGTATGTTGAACATTTTTAAGGGCAGTGATTGTGTTGGATGTCTTGTAAAGATTGAAAAAATATTTTTTCCTGACAGTGCACGTCCGTTTATTGCTTATGAATCATTGGTTGACAAATCTTTGTGTCTGCTGAAATACATTTATTATCAACTGACATCATTACCAATATTTTAGCACCCTTCAGCCAAATTTTGTTAGATACTGGTGAATGACATTTTCTATTTAAATTACTTATTACCTTTTCCCTATAAGATATCCCAGGATATGACGTAATACTTGCTAAAATGATATTGGCATGCTTTAATGTTCACAGAGCTTTTCGAATGCACATCGTTCACCGTGAGCTACATTATTGCAGCTGTTAATCTGTCTCTTTCTTAAATGTTTTAATGATCCATGAATAATATTCATGCTAGTAAATACAGCAACATAAAATTTCCAATTCTGGATTAAATTTAACATCTTCGTGCATTATTTAACCAAAGAATACTTTATTCCTGGGTTTAGAGTGTTAATTGAATGTCGTTGCTACATGAATTTCTGTTCCCTGCGCTAGTTATTTTTTTATGGCGAATAGAGCTCAGATTTCATAAATTTATATAAATTCGGTGGTACTCACTCATCTTTGCATGCGTTTAAATAAAGTATTAGAACCCAGATTCAGCCAGATGTTTCCCTAAATAAACGATTTAATTATGTGATACCAATCAAATGGTGAAAGTGATGTTTTTATGGAATGCTTGTGATTAACCCACAGATTCATAAATTATATTCGAGAGTTCAATGCAATTGATTGAATGTAGAAGAATCCCGTGGCATACCCTTGGGATGAATAGGGTCAGGTCTTGGAGAATATTATTTATGATATCTGTCATTATTGGAAATTAATGTGTTTGAAAAAATGCATTTTTTTCATTTCGTGTTTTTAGACCTGATTCCGGTATTCCTAGTGTAATATGAATATGTCCTGTAGTACATTCTATCCACACTGTAGTGATTTCACCATGTATGTATTCACCACGATTCTGGAGGAATTTTCTTTGAGACACCTACTAAGAAACATCATGTAAACGCGATAAAATATTTACTGTGCACTTGTCTATCTTTCTTGTATTTGTCCATGTTAGTAGAAAAAAATAGTAGTGCTTTGGCGGAGTATCTATGGAAAACTTAAACTGTACTATTCTTAATTATTATAATTAATTTGCCACAGAATAAAATATTCGAAGTATTAGGAATATAATGCAGCTGGTGTATCATTAGTAATTCTGACATCTATAAGGATTTAATCTGTGTGTCATCTATCAGGGAGAAGTGCAAATCGGCAATCCAAACAAACTATATCAAGTCGTACATCCCAGAGAATCCCATGCCATCCCGGGAGGTGATACATCCACACTTTTTCGATAAGCCTATGCCTCCATATCGCTCCGCCTCCAAGAATTTTTCATAAGAAGTGAACTAATTCAGGGATAATGAGTAAAGATGTTAAGAAAAGAGAAACCAAAAATTTAGCGTGGAGGGTGGTTTTGTACGGCGCGGAAAATGGTCGTTGAGCTGATAGGCGTTGATTGGAGACTTTTGAGATGTGGGTGTGGAGAAGGATGGCAAAGGTGAAATAGACGATATTGAAGGATAGCAAACGAAAAAGTATTAGGCATTGTGTGGAAGGAGAGAGGATATTTGGAAGAAATTCAAAGGAGGCAGGGAAGATGGTTACAGAAGATTTTAATTTGAAATGGAATGCTGGAGAATGTGATAGACGGGGGGGTAATGTGATAGACTTAGGTAAAGGTAAGGAGAGGAGAAGGACATGCCTGTGGATGGAATGAAGGGGTACAGAAAGTATGCGGAATTTATGGAGAGCTTAATGTAGTTTAGGGTGTGTCTTATTAGGTAATGCTAAGAAATGTAGCGATATTCAGCACTCTTGACGTGTTCATCTAAAACCTATAATAAACGATAGACCACCAATAATAAATTATACACCGACTAATAATATCCAATTTGTTCTACCCTTCAGCCTATAATTTTTTTACGATCGGTACATGCCGTTAACAAAACCCATGGTGCCTTTGCATCCTCCTTTGTCATCTTCTTCCCCTCATTCCCTTGCATTTGGAACGAGCGCCTTTATTATACGCACTATTATGAGCCGAGGAAAGAAAAGAGCCACGCGTGGGTCATCGTGGCATAAAGCCATTGCTTAGGCGCCCGCCCATAAAAAGAGGCGATCCCGCCCACCCTCCTCCTCTCCCCCGCCCGCCACACGGCCTTGTCCGGGTCGCGTGGGGTCGAGAGGGCTCTCGGAACACGGGAACGGGGCGCGGGGGTTGAAGGGGGGTGGGATGTGGCGAGAGAGAGGGGGCGAGGAGGGAAGAGGGAGAGAGGCGATAGTGATATAAGAGATGAGTGAAGTGAGTCGGTGCGTGTTCGAGGGCAGTTGCGTCAGGAGGCTGGTGCCGGGGGATGGTATGAATGTGTGTGTGGCAGGACGGAGGAGGGAGGAGGTGGGTGTGGGTGGGTGATGAGGGGACTGAGGGGGGAAGCAAACCGTGTTGTGCACCTGAATTGTGGAGGATAAATGGTCGGATGGGCGGTGGGTTGGGGGAGGGTTTGAAGGGGATGGTGGATGGATTTCGCTCGTCTTCCTCAGTCTCCATACTATGGATAGATGGTTTGACTGAAGGGGGGTGGTGGGTGAAGTGCCGTGGAGGAATGGGGGGAGGGAAGGGTAGGACGAACGGGGGAAGTTGGCTCGAAAACCGCGGGGAGAGCGCTGTGATGCGCGCGGGGATTTCCCGTCGAGCTCTACGGCCGCTTCGGAGCCCCGTTGCCGAGGCGGCACATGAGGCCGAGGGAAATACGGAGGAATGGAGAGGAGGTCTTCGGAAGTTTTTTCTTTCCTGTCTCGACTTACACTTAGCCTCGTCCCAATTATTGCCATTTTGATGTTTTGCCCAAACCAGCGAGTGCTTGGATGGTTGCAGCATTTGCTTAAAGGGACAGTTTTCGTGTTCTATGTACGTTTTACTTTTATTTCCCAAAGAACTCTTTTCTCAGAATATGGTTGCTTAGCAATTCATTCTTATCTTTCCACAATCTTCCATAAAATGGTTTAGAAAGTTTAAAAAAAGAATACTTTGTCTAATAGGTTAATAGTCTTTAGTAGATGGTAATGTTTACCCAGAAATATAGTCAATAAAATATAAAATGTATTGATATTGAAAATTAAACAACTTGGCTTTTTAAAATTTTTTAATTCACTACCTGGGTTTCGTTATGGGTCATCATCAGGTCATTCATTCCTCTACTTTGAAAATAAATCATTGCTAAAAATTAAGCTATTTAATTTTGAAAACTTAAAAAAACGACTTTGGATGTTAAAATCAAACTTAGTTATGTGGAACACGAAATATTTAAAAACCGAATCGTCAATATACTACTCATAGTTCAATGGTTATTAACGTAATTAGGTGCTAACGTCTTTATGAATAGGTACTTCCTTCCAAAGTGTTCTGCCTATTCCAGGTAGGCTCTGGATGGTTCCAAAAGCCTACCGTCTTCTACGGAATGCGATTACTCTTTCTGTTTCTCCTAAATTATTTCCTTTTTTAGCACTTCGCAATTTCTAAATGCCGTCATGATGCCTAAAAAACTTATTCTCTTTTTTATTTTTCTCAACTAACCTAGCATTCCCCCTTCTTTCACGAAAGAAATAAACATTAATTTGGACATATTTTTCTCCATACTGATTTTACTACGCTCCAAAGCCAAATATTAATTATGGAAAATAATTCAATTGGATTGAATGACACTTTTGTGGCCACTATGTTGGAAATTCTTCAAACTAATTGTCATTCAACCATTCGGTAACCATTCTAAGGGAACTAACACATCTGTTTCGCTGGTATGCATCCGTTATTAGTAATTAGCTAGCATATTCTGCTAGGTAAAATTTATGGCTATCTCACTTCCAAGGCTTAGCGATGAGATTCATTGGAGTTGTGACTGCACATAGTTTGTTTCAAAATTTATTGCACAGCTTAGAGTAATAGCGTGAAATGCTCATTTTATTTTTATAAAGCCTAATGTGTTTACTTTATTTACCCATGTCGTTGTTCTAAGAGAAGCTTTTACCACCTCATCTTCACTAAAGCAAGGTTGCCCAGAATATAAGGCGAACCGCTACTTTTCTCAGAAAAAAATAGCAAAGGAAGAATTTAAAGCCTCAAAGATGCAGATATAAAGTAATTCCCACCGTAGGGAGACAACTTTTGAAGTGGAACCTTGTCACACATTCAGATCGATTTTTTATATAGCATTTGCAAGATTGATTTTTCTTTCATTTGATTTGTCTTCATTCAACAAAAGAAAATAGAATCATCAGGTCACCTCTTATATTAAAATCGGTTGGCAAAACTTTATGCCACAAGCAAAATACGAGTATTCAGCCTTTAATTTGACAGTAGGGATATTTCCATCCGAATTACTAATTACTTTTCATGGTATAGTCTGGAGACATATCGCCAAAGACACTTTTTATCCTTTCGAAGTTTATTGAAATTAAAATATTTTTTGCGTCGATCATCAAAATCTACAACATTTCAAGAGCACCACATAGGAATCTATTTAAGTAATGTGAATAGGTGTCATGTTTGTGAGAATTATTTATATTTCTGAAAACTCTATTTTATAGAGTAACTAAATAGCTCAATTTTAAGGAATTAGAGATTTTTCAATATTTAGTTTTTGAAGCTTTATGTACCCCAAATATCGGCAAATCCAATCAATATCTCTTGATAAACACATCTATAAAGATTACGATGTTAGTTTTACCAATGAATTACATTTCAAATGTTCTGGCACTTGATATCTTGGAAATTATTTTAAAAATATGTAACTAAAGCTTGTAGATTTTAAAAATGGAAATAGACCTTTTTGTGGCCAATAAGTAGGTATTTCACTTCCATTGTGAAACCGAATTGGATAGATCTCTATCATTCATAGTTTTGGTTTTTTTTTACTTTTCGGAATTTATCAATAAGAGATTAGTCTATAATTACTCAATTAATGATATGATATCTGTAATGATTAAGGTTGGAGTGTGATGCAATTACTTTTCATGTAGTAGACAGCTAAAGGGACTATTGCTCTAAGTTTTGACCTTCACTTTTTATCCTCCATCTGGACAAAGAGAAGTCGAGCATCAACGTATGGCCTGGCTTCTTTTTTAGTATTTGTCAATCCTGGCTAGACCGAGAGCTCAGAAGGCTTTTGGAAAGGTAGTATGTAATAAAATAAGTGATAATAATAATATAGTAATTGTATATAAGTATGGAATTAATGTGGCACCTTGTAAAGCATAACTTGATTATAAGGCCAATTTACTTTCCTTCCATTCCTAAACATATCTTTCCCGATATATCGAGCCCTATCAGTAAGAGTATTTCCTGACATTAAGGGTTTCTCGTTCTCTTTGACATTAAAAAAAATGCATATGTGTCGGTGAATACTGAAAAATGAATAATTATAAACACGTGGGTAATATGGGTAAAATGAGTAATTATATATAAATGGGTACGTGGTAGTCGAGGGCTCGAGCGTTGAACTACTGACCCGCGGACTTGAGCTGAGGACTCGAGCGTTGGGCTACTGACACCTCTCTGGGCACCCTTAGATTCACACGATCTGCTTGATGTTTCGGGTACAACAACTTAATGAGAAACCATAGGCGGCACAGGGAGAGGATCTGTCCCTCAAAGACCCTGATGTACTCGTATGAATTTCACCCGCCGTTGGGTGGTGATTGTTTAGTGAACTCCATCATTACCTACCTGCCGGCCATCGGGTTGATTACTTTGTGATGGTTTTTTATGCATAATTATTTTTTGAACATAGAAATCTTTTTTTTCACTCGGTGTTAACAAAATCATTACTTTCAATGTCATCAGGAAGTAAAAGACTTGTTCGTATATTCTAAAGATCTCCTCTACAATTTGACTTCAAAGGAGCATACACCCTGCGCTCACTAGCTTTAAATGATTTATTTTATTTGTTTAAACATTTTATAATTCTAGTATACTATGAATAAGCTATTGTGTCGAAAACTGCTGAGTAAATATGTCAAATAATGCTTTATTAGCAATAGGTTTACTAGTCACAAATCCTTAAAGGTATGAAATGTAAGTTTTCTCCGAATGAGTCATTTTATTCTTATTTGACAACGTATAGTGGACCTGGACCTCTCGTAAATAACATGAGAATATTAATCCCTATGATTATTTCCGTTTTTATGTCGGTTAATAAATTGTCGCATTTGTAAACTTAAATTGAACTCGTAATGAAAAACCAATCTATTATTTCTACGAGGTAGATAGTATTATTTTCTAAGGAACTCGGCGAAGGAGACAGAAGTTTGGATTCTTTTATTTCCTTCTCTCACCCCCCCCCTCTCTCTCTCTCTCTCTCTCTCTCTCTTCTCCTCTCCCTCTTTCTCTGTCCCTCATGAGAAAAGAAGATTCGAAAGCGACGACACTGACTCTGGAGACTCCGCCATTTGGAATTCGATAAAAGTGGCTAAATCACGTCAAATCCAAATCCCATTGGCACTTCAACTCCTTCCACAGGACGCACACACAAACGCTTGCTTCCATTTTCTTTTCTCCTCTGTCTTCACTTTCAAGTTATAAAACTTGTCCTTCCTATGGCTCTTATTAAATGGCAAAAAAAGAGAAGATGTGAGTGTTTGCACTAAGGAATAAAAGTCGAGTTCGACGCCGAGGAGAAAATGAATCCCGAATAATAATGGACGAGATAAAATATCGATGTCTTGGGCCTAATTTAGTGAAATGTGGCGTGATTTTGTGGAAGAGGAGCGTATGTTATCGTACGGAATGCGGGGTATCCTCGAGTAAATGAATGCTGAAAAAAGAACAGTATGGTCACCAATGAAAAATGAATGTAGTCTACTACCTACTGGTGTAATGTGGTTGGGGAACTTCGACAAAATCTTTTTGATAGTATAGGTACTTGCAAAATAATGGAATCACATGGGGAAATGTCGAAAAAAGGAGCAAAATGAAGTTGAAAAATGTAGAGATCTCACTTTCTTTCAAATGGGCTATCATTTTCAAATTGCAATTTGTGTCATTTACTTTTTCCAAATACCCATATCATCTTCTTGTATTTGATATGAAGGTCCAATATGGGCACTATGAGTAATTAGGATAAGTATTTCCAGCTTTTATCATGCTCTTGAATTTTGGTGCCGAATAATATGTCGTTGCAAAAATTGGTCCTTTCACGCTGTTTTATTTAATACGTATGCATGCATGTGCTACCCTAAAAGCTAAGAAGTTTTTGTTTAAAATAGGTAAAAAAGGTATTGAAAAAAAGCAAGAAAACTCCAAAAACATTACCTTTGTGCTGTACCATAGGAATTCTTGCTAAGGAAAAGATGTTTGTAAGAATTCTATCGCCTTTTTATTTAGGAATTAAAAGAGGGTCTTTAATCGAATTATTTACGAATAATCCGCTGAATATTATAAAAAAAACAATCTTTTTTTAAGGAACATCATAAATGAATATGATTCAAATTACACATCCCTTAAAACGACAGAAGAAAGTTAGCAGTCATTTAAAGATCCTTTTTAAAAATTTTAACTATTGAGATAATGGAATTTCGGGCAACTTAGGTTGGTTGGCAAGGTCTGACAAAGAATTCACGAAGTCTCTACTGATATCTGAGGCTAAGCAGGGGCGATCAAAGCTATAGAGAGCCTCTTCACAGTTTAAATGCAAAACTAAGACCCGAACGCGGAGTCCAAACCGACCCGAGAGGAAGCAAAAGGGACACTCACAACGAGAAGAGGAGGGACGCCTTGGAATCCGTGGAGGAGCCGAACGAGGGAGATGAAGGAGGAGAAACAAACTGTTGCAAATGACGC
This sequence comes from Hetaerina titia, assembly GCA_037158775.1. Lineage (NCBI taxonomy): Eukaryota > Metazoa > Arthropoda > Insecta > Odonata > Calopterygidae > Hetaerina > Hetaerina titia. Next base: position 88,683,677 of record CM073772.1, read on the forward strand.
CCTCTTAACGGACGGAAAAGACGGATGAAGACGTAATGGGTGGAAGTAAATACACTGAGCGGGCTCGAATTGCCGAGAACGGCAGGAGGAATCTTTTGGGAGCGGTGCCGAGAAATAGATTGGTCTAGGCGCGGAGTAGGCAGAGACGAGGAGAGTAACAGGGAGCGAAAGATGGATGGAAAGAGAGAGAGAGAGGTGGAGAGAGGGATGGAGGGAGAGAGGAAGGGGTGGAGAGAGGGATGGAGTGAGCGACGTTCCTGAGGTAGGGGTGGGGCGTGGGAGGAGGGGCTGAGTGAGGAAGGCGTCGAGGGAGGCCTGGCTTCGGCGGAAGGGGAGTGGAGGGGAACCCACCGCGAGATTGGACGGCCGGCGAAGGAGCCCCTCCCATCCTCTCCGCTCCCACCCCCGCACCCTCCCCCCATACTCACACACCGCCTTCTTTCCGCTCCCCCGCTCTACCTGCCTCCCCCTCATTCCCTCTCTCCTTCGCATTCCGTCGCCGTTTCCCCTTCTCCTCCCACTTATCCCACGCCGCCTCTCTCTCCACCACCACCACCCCACCGATCCCCCCATCCACCCACAACCCCCCCTCGCATCCCTCCCGCGAAATCCCTGGAGCCTCCCCCTTTTCCGCTGCGGGGCCGCCATTTTGTTTCCCGGTCCGTCTTCCTCTTCTTTCACTCTCTCTCTCTCTCATCCCCACGTTCGCCCTTTCCCCGTCTTTCTCCTCTCCTTTTTTCTCATCCTGCCCCGGTAAGATCCCGTCACGGAGCTCCCCGGGACAAGCGGAGTTCTCGGGAGAGAAGGAGGGATGGGTCGGCCAGGAAAGGTAGGTAGCGAATGCCGTGGCATTGACGTTTTCTCGGGGAGATTTCCGCGCACGGAGCTTTCTATCCCTGTCATTCCACCACACCAGAAATCGCTCTCCTCACCGTGCAGGATTAAATGTACCCCTTGTCATCAGAGAGCGGAAAAAAGTGCACATCCTTCGGAGGTTAAACACCTGCAAAATCGGCCTAACTTAATTATCACCTCCACATCAACACAGAACCCCATAACCGCCGTGCGGCGGTGGATGTTATGAAACCGGCCTTTATGCGTAAATATTCACTTATGCATGAATATGACCAACTGGCATCAAGCAAGGAATAGCTCAAGTTAAGAAGGCTTTCATGAAGAAAAGGCAACTACTATGTTCAAAGAATCAAGGCTGCAAAACAGGAAGCAGTTCGTCAAAACGTTCGTATGGAGCAAGGACGGCACTCAACGGATCAGAGATATAGATAATTGAAAATATGGATCAGCGAAGCATAGGAGCCTTTGAGACGTGCTGGAGGAGAATGATGAAGATTAAATGGACAGAGAAAGTGAGGAACGAGGAAGTATAGGAGAGAAGAGGAGAAAAGGATCATAAGGATAGGTCCTCTTAAAAGAAGAACTTGATGGAGGAACAATGAATTAATTAGAAACATAGAGAGAAGAAAAAAATGAAGGGAAGATCATGCGAGGAAGAACAAGAGAGAAGTACATAGGGCAAATTAAGAGGGGCGTAAAACAGAAAGCTATTAGATGGAAGCTACAATCAATAGAGATTGGAGTGCAGCAGTAAACCAACCCTAGGATTGAAGTACTGATGATGAAGGCATAAATGTAAACAAAAATTTTTACCTAAGTTAATTATACCGATTTTTCATGCCGTTAAGTCAAATTTCCCCAGCACGTGGAGAAACTTCTCTATATCTTTAGCACGTACGTAACTTCAGTGCTGATACTGTAATGCACTGGTTCCGTGCATCAATGTACATGTATATCATGTCACGCTTGCCTACGTGCGTTATTCAACTCTCTATCGGACGTGTAATTTCCGTGCCTCTTTCCCACAGACATAGGTGTGTAACTATCTGCCGTTCCGACATCCCTTCTATCTCGTCCGCCCCGGGTTATCCCTCCCCGCCCCCCAGGGGGTCGCTTTCGTATCTCGCGTCATTTTGACGTGAAGAAAGACGACCGAGGCGGGAGGGGTGTGCGAGACGGAGAGGGAGGATGCGAGAGGAAGGTGAGGGAGAGAGGGATGGCGACGGAGAGGGGATGGGAGATTGAGAGTTAGGAACAGATGACGATCGCTTTCTTTACTGCCTCGCTTACCCGCCAATCGCTTCTCCCCGGATGCTCCGCGGGAGGCCGCTTTTTTGCGGTCGTTTACCTCTTGGTAATCTGTCAGCAGGGCAAAATGTCCTTTGGGATTGACGTGGGGAGGTGGAGGAGGTGAGATCGTGTGGAGTGGGAAGGGGTGAATGGAGAAGTAAAGGCGAGGAATAAGGGTGAAAATGGGAAGAGGTTGGGGGATGGAGGTTTAAGGATTGAAAAAGAAAACAGATATTAGTCATTTAAGGAGGATAGTGCGTTACGATGAGAACGGAAGGAGCAGAACAGGATAAAAGGGAACCGCTTACTATATAGTAGTGCAGCAGGGAAGGGGATTGAATATTTATTTGCGCATTCCTTTCCCAGATATTTGGTACGCAATATAGTCATATGAATCTCTGATTTGAAATCACAGTCATGTTCAATTGTGCTTCAAATAATAATGAAGCACTGGCACTTTTCCAAAGACATTTATTAAAACCACGACCAGTCTCCATGTACTTCATCATCTTCAGGTGAAGACCGCAGTCATGTGCCAACTTACAAGGTCTGTCCCAAAAGTAGTAGCACTGAGTTGATTAAAAAAATGATTGCCAGAATTGATACTTTTACTAAAAAGTCTTGTGTAACTCTTGTGCGTCCACACGCCGCTGCCAGCAGGTTCTCCACCCCTTGTACGCCTTCTGGGAGGCGGCGCCCGGAATCCTGCCAAGTTCCCTCGTCACGGCCTGTTGTAAAACTTCCACCGAGTGGTTTTGACCTTATTTCAACTCAGATGTTATTTTGGGGAAGAGAAAGAAGTCTGATAGGGCTGAAAAAAGTTTGAATCCTCACTCACATGGTCATGAAGCTCTTGGCAGATCCGCGTGGGAGTTTCATTTTGTTCGTCCGAGAGCACTCGCGACACCAACTTTGCACAAACCTTTCTCATGCTTATGTTTTCGGCCACTTCATGGATACCAAGTTCATCATAAAACATGCAAACACTTAATCTACGATCTATGTCCAACAAAGTATTCACCCTTGCAAGATTTTCGTCAATTTTTGAGGTGAAAGGGTGTCCTGAACATCTTCTCTACCCTTCCGATACATCATGTTCCCCAACACTATTTCCTTTTCCTCCATTGGTAACTGCCGACCGACCCAAAAAACGTAGATTGTGCATGCTATAAACCCCTATTTTCTCTCAACTGCTGAAAAGCGTGTGCGAAAATATGTAACTGAAGTATTGTCAATCATTGAAATAAAAGAAGGTTGTCTCGAAGCTGAAAAAAATGAAAGTGAAAGATATTCAGTTACTAAAATTTGCATAATTGATGACTAAAATGATAAGAAAGGATAGAATATTAATGAATGAGTCCCAAAATGGCAGTTGAATAATGTTGAAATTATTCACCGGTATATAATGTTTTGTTATTGATACGAAATTATATATATATATATATAGTATTTAAGGAAAGGGGATAGGAAAACACATAAAAGACGAACACAGGAGAGGTGGGGAAGGGGAAATCAAGCAGGTATATATATATATATATATATATATATATATATATATATATATATATATATCCCACGAAATCCTTGCGGGGGAGAAATAACAGCAGCAGGACAGAAGACTCAAAAGAAGGCGAAAGTAGTTAGAATAGGAACCTGGAACGTCAGGACAATGTTGAGGAGAGGCAAATTAGAAAATATTAAGCGAGAGATGGAAAGAGGTAACATAGATGTTTTAGGCCTCTGCGAGGTGAGATGGAAGGATAGCGGGGATTACTGGAGTGACAATTATAGAGTAATATACAGCGGCGGGGATGAGAGCCAACGAGGGGTTGCCGTAATTTTAAATAAAGGGGTAGGAAGAAGCGTAGTCAACATAGAGCAAGCGACAGATAGAATTTTACTCGTAGAGATTAAAGCAGAGCCGACGAACTTGGTCATTATTCAGGTATACATGCCACCGAGCAACCACAAGGAGGAAGAAGTCGATAGGATGTATGATGAGTTAGAGGATATCATCGCGAGTGTTCCTGCAGGGAAACATTTGATAGTGATGGGGGATTGGAATGCGACGGTAGGCGAAGGAAGAGATGGTGGTGAGGTGGGGGACTATGGGTTAGGCACGAGGAATGAACGCGGGGAGAAAGCAATTGAATTCTGCAGGAGACAGGGGTTAGTCATCACTAACACATGGTTTAGACACCACAAAAGGCGTAGGTATACATGGAAAATGCCAGGTGACTCAGAAAGGTATCAGTTAGATTATATTATGGTTAGGCACAGGTTTAGGAACAGTGTGATAAATTCGCACAGTTTCCCAGGAGCGGATGCGGACTCTGACCACAATTTAGTTGTTATGAAATGTAATGTTCGTTTCAAGAAGATAAGGCAAGGGCGGCGGGTTAAAAAATGGAATTTAGAAGCAGTAAATGAATTAACGAGGAAGGAGTATCAGGAGGCTGTAGAGAAAATGATGGATGACGGTAAAGAACTGAGTGCTATCGAAGAAAAATGGGAATGTATCAAGAAAGGGATATTGGAAGCCGCTAAAGACACTATAGGAACCGTTAACGGGAAAAGGATAAGGAAACCATGGGTAACGGATGAGATGATTGCGAAGATGGATGAGAGAAGAAGATGGAAAAATGTAAACACAGAGTTAGGCAAAATGAAGTACAAAGAGTTAAACAATAAATTGAGAAGGGCCACAAATAAAGCAAAAGAAGAATGGTGGAAAACGCAATGCGAGGATATGGAAAGTTTACAGAAGAAGGGTGAAATTGGTGCTCTATACAGCAAGGTTAAGTTATTATCGGGAAGTAAGAAGGCAAGAGCTGTGCTAACAGTTAAAGATAAATCGGGTAAGATAATAGTTGAACCAGGAAAAATCCAAGAGAGATGGAAGGAATATATAGAAACACTGTATGGTAAAGAACTTAGGCCGACAAGGTTAGACATAGAAAAGGAACATGACGTAGAAGAAGATAGCTTAGGTCCAGGCATACTCGACGATGAAATAGAAAGGGCACTAAAGGAGATGAAAGCAAATAAGGCTGTGGGGGTGGACAATATTCCTGTAGAAATGTTGAAATGGTTAGGGAAAGGTGGGAAGAAGGCCATATATGGACTGATTCGTAGTATCTATGAGGAAGGAATCTGGCCGGAAGATTTTGTGAGATCGGTGTTAGTTCCTATTCCAAAAAAGGCAAAGGCTTCGTCATGTGAGGATTACAGAACAATAAGTTTGATATCCCACGCAGCTAAAGTTATTCTCAGGATCATCAACAAAAGGATAGAGAGTAAGGCGAATGATTACTTAGGGGATGATCAGTTTGGGTTCAGGAAAGGAAGAGGTACGCGTGATGCCATTGCAGTAATGAGATTACTAGTCGAGAGGAATATAGAATACAATCAGGACGTTTTTGCCTGTTTTGTAGATTTCGAAAAAGCGTTTGATAGAGTGAATTGGGAAAAATTAATGCGTGTATTGCAGAAAATAGGAATGGATTGGAGGGACAGGAGACTAATCCGCAACCTGTACATGTCTCAGACTGCTCAGGTGCGAGTGGGGAACGGAGAGTCTGGATGGGCAGTGTTAGGAAGAGGTGTAAGGCAGGGTTGCCCATTGTCACCGGTACTGTTCAACGTATATGTAGAGGAAATGATTAAAGAGGCATGGGAAGAACTGGAGGTAGGAATGAAAGTCGGAGGGGAACTCGTAAAATCGGTTAGGTTTGCTGATGACCAAGCATTAGTTGCTCAGTCAGCCAAGGGGTTGCAAGCATTGTTGAGTGAATTGGAGGTTCAGTGCGATAAATATGGGATGAGAATCAATATTAATAAAACAAAGGTTATGCGATTTTCCAGAAAGAAAAAGGCTAAGCTAAATATTAAAATAGGCGGGGAAAGAATAGAGCAGGTAGAACAGTTTACATATCTCGGAAGTGTTTTGGACCAATACGGTCAAAGTGGTAGGGACGTAAGGAGAAGAATTGCGCTGGGCAAGGAGGCTTTCTCAAGGAGGAGGGAGTTGATGACGGGGACGTTGAGTAGGGATGTTAAGACAAGACTCGTAAAAACTCTGATATGGAGCATAGCTATGTACGGCGCGGAAACGTGGTCGCTGAAGCAGGAGGATAGACGTAGATTGGAGGCTTTTGAAATGTGGGTGTGGAGAAGAATGGAGAAGGTGAAATGGACCGAAAGGAAAACAAATGAGGAAGTACTGGAAATGGTGGGTGAGGAGAGGGGTTTGTTGAGAGAAATCCTATGGAGGCAGGAAAAATGGATGAAAGGCGTATTGAGCGGTAGTGGAATGTTGAAGAGGGTAATAGAGGGGAGAATGTTGGGCAAGCGAGGTAAGGGTAGGAACAGGATAGGGATGTTGGACGGGATGAAGGGAGGAAAGAAGTACACCGAGATGAAGAGGGACCTGATATAGATTAGTTTGCTAGGTGGGGAGTCACAAAATGTTTATTTGATAGTTGTGTCCATCCAAAAACCTACCTTAACCGGTAGATTACCTAATAATAATAATATATATATATATATTCATTCACATTGAAATAGAGATAAGGAAAGTGGTAAAGGAACACATATAAAGGACGAACACAAAAGAGGTGGGGATGACGGATGTGAGCAGATCACGAATGTAAAAATATTTTCCTCGACCGGGACTTGAACACCGGATCTCTCCATTTGCCGGGCGGATGCATGTATATATATATATATATATATATATATATATATATATATATATATATATATATATATATATATAGATGATTTCTTCGAAGTAACACGGAAGTGTTGAATAAAAAACTTAGACAGTAACACACAGCACGAGAACACATAAAAAGAACACTCACAATAATATCTTGATAATTTCGACGGACTCGAGCTCCGTCTTCTTCGGAAGATAAGATAGACTCTCTCATATCTCATAGTCATATCTTATATTCCGAAGAAGACGGAGCTCGAGTCCGTCGAAATTATCAAGATATTATTGTGAGTGTTCTTTTTATGTGTTCTCGTGCTGTGTGTTACTGTCTAAGTTATATATATATATATATATATATATATATATATATATATATATATATACACACACACATCTATAACTTACCCGCCTATCTAATGTGAACAACACTAGTCATCCATTTGGTGCCGATAGTTTAGCAAAAAAGCCCCAAATTCCTGCCTGATAAGTTGAGCTCACACAGAAACGTATTTTGAAAATACGAATTTTTTACATAGAATACTTGGCCAGTGAATTTCTAGAGACCAAAGCTAGTAACCTTATCGAGGAAATTATTGCAAGAGCAAGCCATATGAAACGGGATAAGAGAAAGTAATGTGTCTAGAAAGACAAGAAGCAATAAAAAATATCAACTAATATATTCGTGAATTTTCTATAACAAGACGGTCTTATCTCGAAGCCTAAGATGTCGTTAAAAAGTTCAGCCCCAGAAAGTCCATCTTGGTGTTTAAACTCTTCTTTTTTGCAGCCTTCTTGGTTGGAAATTTCATTTTCCTATCGGAAAGTTTTTGCTGTGCATAAAGAGATCAACTTTTATCGTAAATCATGTTGTTTTGCTGGGAGCAACAGTTTTTTTCAAGTTAAAGAAGGCGTTTTATTTCAAGTTTCCGCCCCCTTGGGTCCCTTTTCCCCGAGAAAATGTGAAAATCCCAAAAATAAATACTAACTGGATCTCCCAAGTTTTTTTATGCGAATCGTTCTGAGAGAAGTGAGATAAAAGTTTTCCTTTAAGACAGGGAACCATACTAAAAGTCATGGCCTCTAAGAAATCTTCTAAAATATTATACAATCTACTTTGAGAAATAATGTCGCCTACTTCAACCACGTTGAGCCATTTGAAAAGGTCTCCTTTTCGTGGGGTTTTTTAGCTAGCTAAACCATATAAATGTCTTTTTTGAGTTAACACATCAAAATTTCATATAGAACCACCATTTAAAGTGATTACTTATTGTAATAATTAGATTTCGATGCATAGGTGGCAGGAAATGAGATAGAGATGATGAGATAGAGTATGCTTAGTGAAGACGATTTTTCCTGAATTCTTTGGCGTAAATACTGAAAATGGCATCTTACGTTTAGTGCGTCAACTTTACAGGTTTTACAATTTATCTGTGGTTATTAATTAACGAAAGATTATCAACTGACAAGTTGAAGGTTACCTACGATTTTCTTTTAATATTTACTATTTGCTATTGCAACAGCAGCTATCATGAAAAAATATGTATTTCCCCTGTGATTATTGACGTTTTATGTATTAGTTATTAAATATAACAATGTTTTCATTGAAAAAGTATCCATACATTTATGTGATGTGCAATACCTCCGGTATTATTTGTGATTAGTAGAACAGTATTAGCAATTCTTTACACAGTGATAATTACAATTCTTTATTCTAAAATGCACCAATGAAAGGCAGACATTAGTTATGATGTATGTGTTAGTGCTCTATTTAATATAAATATTTGTAAATGTTCAGCCAATAATTGAAAGAATCATTTTGCAGAGTATAATTTTAACTATTTTTCAGAATGTCTCATAAGGCATTTCATATATGTTCGGTTTTCATATAGGTCATTACACGTCCTACGTCCTGACATCCTTTCATATTTATTTTATAACCTTTGATGCACCTACCCTTCCACTAGAGGCTTAATTTATAATATATTTAGTACTTCCGAGTTCATTATTCTCCTATAATTCACTTCCGTATTTCTATCAAGTTAAGTGAATCGATCCTATATTTGTCGAATAAACGTACGATATCTGAGCAACTAGTACTAATATGTTAATAAAGTTAGATGATAAAGTAAGCCTTTTAATTTAATTCGTCTTATCAATACCATCTTTAATGGCTCATATTGCAAATGCATATATAAAAAAGACGCCTCAAATTATAAAAAATTATAAATTTTTTTCCGCATATCTCTTCTCATATGGCTAGAGGTATTCAAGATTTGGTACCTTGCCTATCTGATACTAATCTCAATGCAAGAAGTCTTTCAGCTAGGTTAAGCAATTCCAATATATTTCTGATTTCATTAATCGATGGCTTAATGAATAGATTTAATTACGCTTGTATTTATATTTATAATTAGTTGACTGACCAAATCGGTTGCATTTTTACACCTTCATTGAAAATAAATTACATTATTATAATCATTGAATTATATATTATAATTTTCATTCATATTAGAGAAATTTACGGTAACCACGAAAAGATAATAATTCGCAAGAAGTCTTTGTCTTTTTTGAAATTAAGCGGATCAGGTCGAACTTCCACATGATGTCATGCCAGCCACCGCTAGGTTGTGTGGCAGGGGGTGATCAACCACCAGGCATGAAACATCAAAAATTAAAATTATCACAATTTTTCGTTAGAATATATATATAAATAAAATAATTTAATGATTTTACGAGTAGATCTTGATAACTACAGGTGTATAATCTACGATATCGAGGAGACATATACTTCTCTAAGCATATAATAATAATATGAGAGAAGCAGTTTATTACAAGACGCTTTATAACTAAGGGTATATAAGTAATGAGAAATAACATACTAGTCTTAGATGCCAACACATTAGGCATTGCCACGGCTCAGACAAATGTGGCTATATTTTCCCTGCCTACTCCAAGTAATCCGAGGTACCGAACTTCATTAACCGAAGATCGAACGAAATTTTATGCTTCTACAGGGTGAAGCAGAATGGACTTTCTAATTTAGAAAATAACTGCAGAGCGCGCAGGTAAATTAGCGAAGTGGGAGTAGTGGCATTAGCTGAGAGAAACAACACCATTTTTAATAATTACCATACAATGGTCCAATAAACATCAAGGCTTTATCGTAAAAACGTTCTTTTAAAACAATAATAGTATGGTGGAGATGCAGAGGGCTTGTCGTAGGCGGATTGGTTTGACTTGTCATGACAGTGTTCCTAATGCTAAAACCATTAGGAAATGGATTACTAATGTACGGACGACAGGATCTGCAGTTCCTAGAAAACTAGCTGGGTGACCTAAAAGTTTGAGCACATCTGAGAAAACATCGTGGCAGTGAGAGCGTCCATTGAACGGTCTCCATCACATGGCGCTCTGCGCGGAAACATGCTCCTGCTCTTGGAATATCGCCCAGAACGCTAAGGCGAATTTTACACTTTGACCTTCACTTACACCTCTACAAGATGATGATGTTCAAGAACTGAGTTCAGAAGACTGGGTGAAACATACAGATGCTTGCAATGCAATCTTAACATCTGTGCAACCCGACACTATTCTGTGGTCTAGCGATGAAGCGCATTTTCACCTCTTCGGCTCAGTAAATAAGCAGAACTTTCGTAAATGGGCGATTGAGGACCCTCGCGAACTTCACCCGAGACTTCTTCATAGCCCCAAAGCGACAGTTTGGTGTGCTCTGTCCTCCATAGGAATTATTGGCTCTTACTTTTTTGAATCTCGAGGTTCAACTGTTACTGTAACTTCTGAGCGGTTTTGTGAGATGATGAAGAACTTTTTACTCGCCAAAATGAAAGAGTATGGTAAGGTTATGACATTGAAGCCTTTTGGTTTCAACAGAATGGTGCCACGGCTCATACCACCCGTCGTTCACGCCAAATCCTGCAAGAACATTTTCCCGGCCGCCTGATCTCCTTACAAGGGGATGTTCCATGGTCCCTTCGCTCCCCGGATTTGAGCCCATATGATTTTGTCTGGGGAATTTCAAAGCTGAGGTTTACAAAGTTCGGCCAAGGACCTTATAAGATCTTAAGGAGGAAATTACAGATATCATCGCTGAAATAACGCAACATATTTTGAGAAGAGTTTTCGAAAACTATTTTGAACGACTCTACGTGTATGTACATTGCTCACCAAGATGGGATAAAATGGCGTTAAAATGACAAAAAATGGCATTAAATTTACAAATAAAAATCTTTTTTAATTATCTCGGTTATTTTTTTTACATTTACCCGTCAAATCAGGAAGTTCATTCTGCTTCACCCTAGAAAGACTTAGTTCAATTTCATATATTATTGTTGAAAGATAAATTATTGCAATTTTTGTTGTTATTTCTTGTTTTTTTTCGCGCAGACAAAATGGGTCAGACGGTGGGATCCCCCGCTTTTCACCAACTGAAAAGACAAACTGGGAAGGATTAATATTCTTAATCGCACAACATTTTCATGTGTTATAAAGTTACCTCTATTTTTGGACGTTTATCAAGGTAACCACGGTTTTACTTAGTGCAGTATTCGTAATTTCAGAAAAAGAAAAGGAAATCCTCCATTTAACGTAGAATTGTAGTATTCCATAATCATATACTCTACTAAAATATTTGGATAAATGCATGAGTAACTGTGATATTTCATATTCTACTGGCCATAAAAGAGTTGTTTGTATTATATACCATGTTTCTGCTACTAATTATCCTTGGTGTTACTTGTTAAATCCTATTATGAGTTGTTTTGATTCAATTCCACGAATTTTGATCCATAATGAAATATACTAGCGTTTGTACCACATCTTGCTAAAGGCTAGAGAAATCGTAATGACAACTTTAATTCATTCTAATGGCCTAGATGATGCATGATCTGAGATTGAATGTGTGGTTTCAATGCAATAGCAATTACTATTGCCCATTGCAACGATCCAAAATTTTAAATCAATTCGTCTTTTCGCTATGTAGGTACGAAATCTTGTACCGATGAGTCATATGCGAAAATCCCCAGCGATTCATTTTTAAATTAAAATAAATTATTTCCCAAATGAATGGTGAGCCAAAAATTTCAGGGTTATTCATTGCATGGTAATGCTCGTTCGCCGGTTATTTGAAAACTTTTTTCTTTCCTCGGTTTGCTCATTAATTCTGAACACAGACATTAAGCCAATCGGATATGAAACAAACTAGTTAGCTTTCTGCAAAACAGTGCATTTAGTACATGTTGACTAGGGTAATGAAGTTAGCTCAGTATACGTATGATAAATTATATAGAAATTATTGTTAGAAAAGTAAGAATCTGATTGTGCAAAGTAAATCATAGATAATCGGATGTTGGACAAATAGAATTTTAATTTTTTGGATTATCGTTAAATGTGTCACTTTTATTTCTTACCTTTATTGTTTTTCCCACAATAGTTTCTATCTAGTTAATTTTTTATTCATTAGTTGATTAAAATCGCTTTGCAATTTTGTCATTTTTAAGGTAATTAAATAATTGTTAGGAAACATGAATATCTTTAAGGATATAACACAACTTGCGAGTAAGGTAGATGCTGAAAATTTCTTTTTTACTTAAATTTGATTTAACCACGTATTGAGTATCTGGTTACTCTTTTAGTGAGGAGAATAATTCTGAATGCTATCAAAACATTTCGAATTTTGAAGAAAGGTCTGATAATTACGTATCAAAACTTTATTAAAATAATATATCTATGCCAGAACATTAGGTTATAGATAAGAAAAAATAGTTGAAGTTGTGACAAAAATAAAATTATCATAATTCGACACAAGACGTCTTCTATACGCTCTGCAAAATTACAAAATAACATAGCATATCTAACATCCTTAATCATTCGTTAATGTCAGTTTCCTAAAAATTTTAATAAAATCTAAAGTACAGTTTTATAATTCGTCATCAATTGGCACGAAATTGATATTTAGCATATTATAACGTTAATAATAATGCAAAGTTTATTCTAGGATATTTGAATATTTGAACAGTGAACAATGAACAATTAAATTAACCGAAAGTGATTTCATTTGAGTTATTTCTCAGCTTAAGATTGAATATAATTGTGATGATGAAATCCCAATAGATGGGTATAAAATTGTGAAATGAGAATACTAATGGATACTCGCATCGTCTAAATGGTGTAACGGAGAGAGTTAAGCAAATTAGTAAGGAGTTTCGAAAGAGGGTGCGATTAGACCATGTACATCCACCAGGCCAGGTTGGCCTGGTCACCATACCTTATCGAATTGCATACAGCGCAACGATCCGCATAAAGTAAGAAAGTATTAAAGAAATAAAAGTGCATGTTAGGGGGAGTTAAACAATATAAATGAATAATTCTAAGGGTAATACGAACTTACATTTCAGAATTTCTAGAATGTGATACGGTAGCTCAGCCATTGACATCTTACTTAGATGTTCCTTTTATAAGTTTTTGTGTAAAAGCTACCGATTATCGTACAAAACGAGTCAAAAGCATGACTGGGAATGAAAGTGAGCGCAAACAAACAGCTGGGCCATAAAAACTGTTCCTAATCGCATTTTGTCAGAATAGGGGAAACTACGATCGATACGGATCCCGTTCAATTTACTTTCGATCGTCCGTGACGGTCTCGAAAAAGCGAAGCAATTGATTCGATTTGGCTTGCATATACATCATTGGACCGTTAACCCCATATCTGTCAGTTAGCATGGTCAGATGTATCCTCGACCCCTTGATCTACCTACTCTCCACATAGTTTGGCTCAAAGCTTTCACCCAGGTCAGCTGGAAGCCGTGTGAAGAACTATAGCTTAGCGCGAGAAAATTGTCCTAAAGAGACTCGAAGTAGGATCTCACCTGCATATTTACATGCGTTTATTCAGTAATATTAAAGTTATTGACTTGCATGTTTTGTAATGTGTCGTAACAAATTCGGTAATTTTTTACCGAAGATTCAAGTTAGAATTTGGAGAAATCTTTGAAGAGTTAAACTGCTCCTTTGGGTGATATGCTAATGCACAATCTCTTCTCATGTTATTGTCATGCATGCTTTAACTGGGCCATATAGAAAATTAGCTGTGTTGAAAAATCTTCACTGTCCTCTAGAAAAGGGAAGAATCCTGCTCTATATTCGATCAATCGTTAAGTTTCATTAAAGGTTTAACATGAAAACTGACCGTATATATTTCTTGAGTTATGTTCTTAGCCTATTTCTGCGGGGAAATTTTAACGAAAATGGTGAAAAAGGAGGACTCAAAAACCTAATTCCTTGGGAAAGTTCTGGAAGTTTCCATTATTCCCTGTCACCGCATGGCACGCTCTAGGCCATTAAGATGATGCATAACCTTTGCTTATCTGCGGGCCGTATAACAGATGCTTACCGAGCCAGAGGTGTGGATTTGGAAATTTCCGATGATTATGGAGCTTACTTCGTTCATTTTAATTACTTTATTGTGCTGATAGGCACAAGAAGTAAGTAAGAGAGGGAATTTCAATGAAATTTAAAGAAAAAATAATTTTTTTAATATTTCACTGCAAAAAATAAAATAGCGAGGTGATTTTTCAAATATCGATTAATTTGAAAAATCTACCTCCGCGATTGCGGACTTCGGGTTGTGCATTACTGCTCGATGTAGTCAAAACCTTCTAAATATTCCAATTATGAACTTGACAGCAACAATGATAATATTTAGAAAACTTATTTCATAAGCATGATCTTGAAAATTGTGGAATATAGCCTGCGAAATCATTCTTTTGCACAGAATCGTGGCTACATGCAATTTACTTTCAAGTTGGATAACACTACATTATGTTTTTGTGACAAATGTTATTCTATGTGTAGTGAACCAAGGAATCGCTCTGCCACACTCATTGAAAAACTCTGGTTAAAAATAAAATTAGCCTAAAATGTGACATTTGCGTTCTTTAAAAGTTTGTTTAATTGATTGTACAAAAATATTATTTTAAATTTTGGCGTCCACATCTCCCGCAATGTTTTAGCATTCCTAGTATCTGATGATGCCGAGCAGAAGGGTAGGTGTACTCCACCTTTAAAATGTAAAAATGCTATACGTACTTTCCAGCCGTTACGACATAAATAAGTAACACAAAAGCATCGCCGTTTATTTGTGTTGATGGGGTTCATTTTTGCGCGAAAAACGATTTCCTCGCCTTAAGCCCATCCGGGGGTATCCCTTTTCTCTCAAGCGGCGATTTCTCCCCGAATCAATTATTCAGCGGCCATCTGTTCGAAGCGACGCCCCGGATGAGAACCGACGCGAGATCGAGGGGGAAGGGAAGAATGATGATATTCCAGCGGATACTCCCCTATTCACCCTTCCCAGGATATAAAAATCCCTCCTATCCTTCACTCTCCCTCACTTATTTTCCTTACTTGCCATATTTTTACAATTGTTTCAATTGGGCAAATCCTAAGCCATCTGTGCGATAGTATGTCCTCCCATTACTTCCAAGAACTTAGTAAATTTTTGTGAAGTGACCTCCCTATTGATAGATAGTTAGTCGAGTATCTTCTCTCTTTTACAAGTTCCGGCAATAGGACTAAAATCAAAGGGCACTAACAAAATTTAATGGATTCTGAACTTTTTGTCATTTCATTTCAGGGTTTATTTCTTAAAACTTATTATTTTATTACTATTTATTTATTACATTAGTTGATTTTTCCTACAAGCCATACTTAGATGCTTATGGGTCATTGGCTTGTGTTTGAAACAATACTCTTACCGCTATTACAGGTTTTATGTACCACATCTCCAACCCTCTCTGTCCCTTACTATATTCTTCACGTCCACATATCGACCTCCTTCTTCCGGAGATCTACTTAGATATCATCTATCGTTTCTTATCTTTTTTTTTGGCTTTTTCCTTCATTGTACCTTCCAAAAAATATTTTTACGGACATCCTCACCTAAGTAGATGTTCATTTCAGTTCCTTTTCCTGTCCTATGTGATATTCAGCAATTTTCTTTATTCACTTATTCCTTCTGAACTTCCTCGTTTCTTGCTTGAGGAAGGTCGGTTTGATAGGCGATTGTAGAGTTAACCCAGTGCTAAGTCCGTAAGTAAGTATATATAACCATTATTTTCTCTACCTGGTCATGAAAATTAAGTCTTAGTTTCAGCTTAAACAAAATTACACAGGGATCAACACATTGCATATTCGTACGGTCGGAGTATGCTGCCTGTAAATGTTTTCACATACTTTCAGATTAATATGCTCAATGATAATCTTAATTTTCAAGACAATAAAGCAATTACATTGCCATATTCTACTACTTTTACAGAAATGATTCTTCTTTTAACCTTTTCATGACTTGGTCACTGAATGTTTGAACGAGGTCCACCAAGTCCTCGGGTGAAATGTTATTGACTATTGAAATTTTTTAACAAGTGTTACTCAAAGTTCTCCAAGAAAAGAGAATTACTTAATCTCTATCTATAGGCATTGGATTAGCATTTATTAAGTATTATATTCTGAAACTCCGAGACTTCCTTCAGTATTTGAGGAGCATATCACTACTGGTCAATTTAATGGGTGCGTTATTGACAACGACTTGAAAAGTCTGTGCCAATTTTGACAGAAAAAAAAATTAGAAAGTATGAAACAAATATGACAAATAGTTAGTTTGCCCACCAAGAGACTTGTTTTTGTAAATTGCATCGTTTTTCATCAATATCTTCATGAAACTTTGAGGGGAATCTTTTGAAAAAAATATTACGAGTGGGAAAATCACGGAACGTTGTTTTTCTTGCAGTCGGCAGCCATTGTCCGGGCAGGTGCCGTCCTCAATGGACTCTCTCTCTCTCCCTTAACGGCACGCTATCCACTCGCCCTGCCTCACGCTCACCACAGCCCTTCATTGCGTCACAACGCTCTATTCTCCTGTGACTCCACAATGCCCTGGCGCGCGAATTCCAGTCAGCCACCATTCTTTTACTCTCTGTTCCGTTTCATTGTCCTCTAGGGCGCATAAAAAGGATGTTTCAGTGCCCCGTGTTTACAAATCCTTCTCCCCTCCCTCCCTCTCATTTTCTCCCTCTTCGTTCCAATTTATCTCCACTCCGTGTTTACTTACACCCTTCGCCATAATTCCGCGCGTATTTTATTTTCTTTTATTCCTTTTAACTTCCATCCTTCCGCGTTCAGTTTGAATTTTTTTTCGTCCCACCGTGCGCGGTTAAAAGTTCGTCATTCAGTTGATTTCCAATTACATTGCTGCCGCCTATTGTCGCCATCCGGAAATTCTTTTCCTCCCTCCCAACTGTAAAGCAAAGGTCATCTCTCTTTCTCTCTTTCTTCGACCGTTGGTTTGTTTTTTTTTTCGGAATGGTAAACATAAACATTTCTCTCGTCGATTGAGAGTCGATCAAAAATCGCACATTTTTCGCTGTTGTCACTTAATTGTTTGCGCTCGTGCGGGAAAGGTTTGTGAGCACTTGCAAAAAAAAAACCACTCCCAAAAAAAAGTCAGTCATAAGGGATTTATATTGAATTGACAGAAAAGTTTGTATTACCTATATGTATATTGAATGTCAATTTATATGCCTTGCAGCCTGTATTATTTCTGATTTATAGCGTTATTTCTAACTGAAAATCTGTGAACAATATATTTTGCTACTAACATTTTTTCCAATAAAAACTGGGCCTCCACTCTATTATTATACGAAAACAAGGTTATTATGTTATAATGTTAATTTTTTCGTCATCATAGTCATATAACATTTATTTCAAATATTTAGGCTTCCCCATAAAATGTTGAACTTTTAAAAATTATGGTATTGTATTAATTTCCACAACGGCGTCTTAAATTTTATTTATAGAAAATATAGTATGTACGTGTAAATTACTTTCATGCTAATAGGTATTTTGAAAATGTCTCGTCATCATTACGGAGAGCATTTACTGCTGTTTACAATACATCTATCAATTTTAATGCTCTATATATCAACAAACAAATAATGAGTTTACTTGGCGAAGTTTCGCTACAATTTCGAGCATGAAAGTTAGTTTTTAAATAATTTTTCGCAAAGGATTAGATGTAACATTTCTCTTTTAACTGATAGTACTATCTTTAATATTCATACGAAACCCTCAAAAGATCAATTTGTCGTTGCGATCACTTGGGCCAGAGATTAGTTTTTGTCATTTCTTCACGCCAAGTTTACTACTGGATCAAAATAAAAGGCCTGCAGGTACAAAATAACTACATGCTCTTGTACTTGCGTTAGGATTTTTCTTGAAAAGAGAGAATCGGGATGTTGCGGTGGATAATGTACTGGTTTCCCAACCAGAGGGTTCGAATCCTAGAGGCTACAGATTTTTTCAGTGGTATCCCGATCCCTACACGAGGTGCTCTATGGAGAGCACCGTGAGTATGCCGTCCGTCGGATGGGACGTTAAGTTGTGAACCCCTTGGCACCTTTCGTTAAGAATAGGCTAATGCCGACGACGGGCTTTTTTCCAACGTTCCTCCATCCCCGTCCATCCCGAATGGCGCAAATGACCTCAGCTGTCGGTCACCTCTCTTAATTACTCGTATTACCTCAATCACTCCCGAGAAGTTCCTTCAGGTGATATCTTGCCAGAAACTACCTGGTTCGAAGGTAGTTATTTTCAGTGATCTAGATGCGGAAAGAGAAAATACTCTTGGTTGGGACTCACACTACGCCAAAATTGCTTGCTGAGAAGAGCCGAGTCATAGAGGACATAATGGAGGAAGGGGCAGAAGGCAGATATTTGAAGTGGAAGAAGTTACTAGATGTCAACTGAAACAAGATTCTCAGAAGTTAGCGCAATCGAGGGCATCCAGTTGAAACCTGGCGGACAAGAGTTCCACCTGAGAAGAGAGAGAGTGAGCTGCGGGAAATGTAATAATTTCCGATTCATGGCTTCCTGAAAGTATATTGGTATTTCCGTGGTGACAATCGTGGTGACCTTGGCGCTCCTTTCGGATGATTCCTAAATAAAGTCCATTGTTGCCGAATTTTATTGTAAACATTTATCTGAAGCGTTCAATGTACGGAATCCTTTCACCCTCGCACGATTCGAGAACGCAACAGTAGGAAGCCTAATTTACGGCAATAAAATCCATTATTGCTGCAATTATTGATGACATAACATTCCAACGCATAACATACCATCGCGCACAGTTTTCTGGTAGCCTGTAAGGTAAAACGCAGATGTAGATCAACTCCTCGAAGCAAAGACATGAGCTTCGATATCAAATTACCTGCGATGGCATACCTTTTACCTCGAGATGATCTTTAAAAGTCACAGATCTTTCCTCAGCAACTCTTTGCCATAACTAATTGTCAAGAGTTCACTAGGGTAAGCAAATATTCTTTTTCTTTGAGCATGTAGCTATGAGGGAATGAAGAGATTGGCAGGGAAAAGGACAGATTGGAGGGCTGATAGAAATCAATCCTCGGATTGCTAACCCATGTTTATGAAGAAAAATTCCGTTCACCTCGAACTCCGATAAGTGTAGGTACCTGCAGTTTTATGGCACGTAAGCTACCAGAGTATTTCTTCTGGAAGACCTCATCAACGAGGTACAGTACCGCGGTTGTTTCGGACAGGAGCGGGGACGGTGCCAGAGAAGGGGTTGCATTTTTTTCTTAGGGGTTGACATTCGGGGAACGGGAGCAAATGTGGGCGACGAAAGAGGTGGAGCAAGGTGCGAAGAAGGTGGCAATCCCGTGGGAGAGATAAGAGGGCGGAACGGAGAGGTGGAGGAGTGAGAGAGGGCGGAGGAGGAGAGAGGGACGTCGTGTGACTGCGTCCTCTTCCCGCTCGCTTCCCTTTTCTCCCCCTTAATGCCCTCATTCTTCGTCCTCCCCATCCGTCTTCCTCCAAAACACAACCACTGCCTCCAGAGACTCCGTGTCACCGCTCCCGGGAGTTCTCTCACCCTTCCTCCCGAACTCCTGCCCTCACCCCTTCCCTCTTCCCCCTTCCACGTCACGTCTTCCACCTCGCGACAACTCCCCGCACGACTCAAAACTCCCGACGATCCCCTACGAGCCACCCCACCGCTCTCACCACCACCCATCTCCCAAAAAAAAAAGAAAGTTCCTCCCCGCATTCACGCATGCCGAGAAACTCCTGCTCCGGAGATTCCTCCCCGCAAACTCTGGTGCGGAACGACTGCCCCCGCTTATTAAGCCGGTTAAGGAGAGAGAAAGAGGGAGGGGCGAGAGGCACCGAGACAGGTCGCTAGAGGAGGCAGGGTGGAGGGAAAGGTAGAGGAGGCGGGGACAGTGGGAAGGAATTTTCGCCGCGGCTAAAGGGTTGGTGCGCGGTCGTTCCGGGAACTGGAGAAAGGAGTGGGTTTTAACTGTGTGGAGTGCAGAGAAACACGGACGGCGTAGGTATGGGGTGCGGGTGGAATGGAGAGCGGTCAGAGGAAGGCGACCCTCGCAAAACGGGCCGAGAAGTTCGCATGTGGGTGGGTGGGTTTTCGAGGACTAGAATGTGAGGTGGGCGGGTGGTACGATGTTTTGGGGAGGGAAGTGCGTGGTGAGGGGTGGGTGAACAGAGGTGGAGATCTCACAGTCAAATGGAGAAGGGAGGGAAAAGCATATCGGAGGGTGGGGGAGAAAAAGGGGCGGGGTGAGGGAGGTTCTGCGAAGAGGTGGTGGTCGGAATCGAGTAGGAGTGTGGGTGGTGTAAGGGGGAGGGTAGGGCACTGCTGATACTGGCACCGCCCGCCTCCTCCGTCGTGGCCGGTGTGGCATCCTAAGGGTCGTCCGAGGAGCTATTTGTCACTCTCCTCCAAGGCGGGGAACAAGGTTCGGCCATTTCGCACGAGGGCCTTAAGGGGCGCCCCTGAAGGAAGGATAGGGAAATTCCACCCCTCGGCCCCTTCCACCCTCTCGCCCTCCCCCAGTCACCCTCCTACCTCTCTACCCTACCCTTCCCACCAGCATCTAACAGTCCCAAAATCCTCTCCTTTCCTCGGTCCCCATTTCCTGCAGAAATTCCCGGGTTTTAGCCTCCTCCTCCTCGTTCCCCTTCCTTAGCCCCCCTCCCACCCCCGTCCACCCTTTCCATTTCCCCCGTCTAATCACGCGAACCAACTTTCAGGAGTCCTTCGTTGTCCACTTCGTTATGAATAGCCAACGCCATTAGTGGGCATAATGGAGTGTGTGTCCCGCGCATTCCCACGCCTAAAGTCACTTCACGCGCCCACTCGCCCTCTCTCCCTACCCCATCCCCCATTCGGGCATCTACTCCGAGGCTCTCCGTTCCTCTCTTTCTCCATTTCTGTCTTTCTCTCATTGCACCCTTTCCGCTGTTCCTTATGCCCTCACCAGCTACTGGCTCGAAGCTCGCCTTCACCTCCCGATAGATATGAGTTGTCCGTCGTCCCTATATGTCTAGGCAAATAATTTACATGTAAATATCTCCAGCTCGCCATTATAATTTAGTTTGTTATCGCTCATTTATATCTTCAAAGTCAGAATAATAAGTGCTAAGACTCCATGAGGAACGTGGTATTTCAAAGTTAACGAGGATTATGGAGGCATTTTAAGCGTCAATGTGCGATCAAAATTTTCAGTCAAATTCGTGCTAAATTTTTCCACAGCTTAGCTAGCCTAACTAAAGTATTTTCAAACGATAGAAATAGTCTTTGATTATCTAACTAAAAACTAATAATGGAAAGGAGACAAACTATGCAAATTTCACTTGAATAGTTTATCTATATCTATTCAAGTGAAATTTGCATAGTTTGTCTCCTTTCCATCATGGATAAATTTCACAAAGTTAGCCCTAATACCGTTCGGTTTGTTAAAAACTAATAATTTTTAGGTTGTTTCATCTTAACACACTAATCATTTAGTGTGTTGTTTTCCTAAACATTTTAAAATGAAGAAACTAGTTTTAATTCCTTAAAATTCTTTAGGCGTTCCAAATAACAAAACGGATGACGGAATTTGTTTG
Organism: Hetaerina titia; assembly: GCA_037158775.1. NCBI lineage: Eukaryota > Metazoa > Arthropoda > Insecta > Odonata > Calopterygidae > Hetaerina > Hetaerina titia. Next base: position 88,705,530 of record CM073772.1, read on the forward strand.
GTTTCCTGTTAGGATAGAAGAATACTTTATGTTTGGTATTCTTTTTCATTGCCATAATATACTCTTGTTTTTTATACTCTTCCTAGAATTATTCTGTCTATATCATTCTAGTTCATATGTTTACGTACTAAGATTTAGGGATTGATGAGTGCTGTTCTCCTTAGCAGATGTCCATCGATATTACATTTGCTTACTTTCTATGTAATACCCTTAAGTACCATATACAAATTTTTAGTAATCTCCTCTCAATATCTTTCTTCCGTCATATTTCTCTTCATCGTATCTCTCTTTATACGCTCTCTACGTGGTTCATTCCTCTATTTGAATTTTTTTTAAAGTTGATTTTCTTGTATTTATACTCATTCGCTCAATTAAAACCGCTGATGTTGTTTTAAAATTTATGGATCCCCATTTTAGAGTTGGTAGGCTAAGTCATTTCATCGGCATAAACAATTCTCGTGCATTGCATCTCATTCGGGTAAACGCACATTTCCCTTCTTTTATCAGTAAAATATTCCCTTTTTTTAAATCATATTTTAAATTCTCCCTCTCATTCACCCCATTAACCCGGCCCCTCACATTTGTATACATTACACAAGCTCTCCGTAACGAAACCCCAGCATCTCACCAAACCTCTTAACCGGACCTCTCTTCAGCGAACCTCTTTACTCCCATGATTTTCCCCTTCCCTCAAATTCTAACTCACACCCTCTCTCTCATCCCCTCTGCTGCTTATAATCCACCCCTTCTGCATTCATCTCCCTCTCTCTCTCTCCGTCTTCCTCTCAAAGGACCTACACCCCTGGCCACATCTCCACCACCATTAATTAAGCCACACTCTCTCCCCCGTTCCAGTCCGCCCAATTCCCAAACAGAACCTCCTGTCCACTTTCTACCCCTCACTCACCCCACACACCCACATCTTCTCTATTCTTTTCTCTTTCGGTTGCTACCGTCTATTTCTACTCTGCCGTCCCTATTACATGAGAATTTTCTCTCCCCCGGACGTTACTCAACAACGCAAGAATTCGTCGGTTGGTACCCGAAATGTAGAAGATTAGAGCTGGTAACTATTTCTTTTTATTAAACCATTTCTTCACTGAGGCAGAAAAATATATACACATTGGTGCATCATGAAGAATTTCGGGCATTTATATGTAATGTCCTAACATGTACTGACTACTGCAGCAATACCCATTTTGCATACGAAGCGAGGCAAATCTAGTCTATAAGCATCGCAAATTTTAGGTGTTATTGGTAAGGATCGAATAGCGTTAGGGTTCTGTATATGATTGTATTATATGTTGAATTGAATTTTTTATTCTTTTGAAGCTCTAATCTCATGAATTTTACATGATGATATATGTTTGAAAACTGCAATGCTGTGATATACCAACCACTAAATTTTTGTTGCAAAACAACCTGCAACGTTGTGGTATACCGTAACATCAACCTTTAAATGGTATTTAATTTATTTTTACTGATAACTTATGTATCCATCCCCCCTGTCTACCTTATGAATGATTGTATTTCAATGCATACTAACTGTTATGCATTGAAATACATTCTCTCAGAGCCGTTACGTCACTCTAAAATTCACAGTTGTCGTCATTCTGTCCTCTGTTTTGTGGTCTTCCTATTTTCTATCTATCTACTTAATACCCCGCAAGCCACTGCAAGGGTGTGTGGCGGGGGATGTTAGGGCACCACCCGTAATTGATAAAACAAAACCGCATGCAAAATCCACAAATTTATACAGTCTACAAAGAAAACATGGCATACATTCATGCAAGAGCTCTTACAACCCACACACATGCAAACACACAAACTACCAACTAACATAAATATGCCCCTACAAATTTTCCTCATATCTTGGCAATGTTTAATTTTTTCCAGCTTCTATATTAAATGTTTTTAATATTTCTAAAGTGACTTTGGTTTCTTACTATTATGATTTCTGATTTTTCTGGGAAAGAATCAGTATTTGTATCTATCTTTACTGGAATCTATCTCCCTTATTTTATCTTTGTGATCCAATCTACCTAAGTATTGTGGGGCCATTATAATTCCTTTAGTGTCATTAAAATTGTTTGTTCTGAATCTTTCTAAAAGTCTCGCTTGTTCTCTCCGTATCCCAATTGGCTCTTGTTATACTTGTACTCTTATTATTACAATTTTTAATCTCATTTTCCCTCACACAACTGGCCTCATTTTATCCTACCATAGTGTAAGTGAGATTTAGAGTTTCTACAGATTGAGCAAATTACTAAATAAATTATATCACTTCTACTCCTTCTTCTACATGATACCATGTAAGTCACCGCTCGGAAATTTAGTAGGGGATTATTAAACTAAACGTTTTAAAACTAACGTAGAATTTGAACGCTTTTGATGCTCTAATTCAAAAACGCTGAAAATTTGATGCTCACTTGTCTCGCCATTTTAAGCCAGTAGTTGCATACTAAGACGCAAATTATTGTGTTTATAATTGCAACTTTGTTCTGGTGCCGGTTTAGTCATAATTTATGCAGCATCAACTGTTAAGGTTTTCTTAATTTTAGTCACAATTTATGTATATGAAATAATTCAAGCAATGCAGATCGTGAAAACTAAAGATGCATTTACTACGATATCCAATTAATACATGCTACTTCTCTTCGCACACGAGAGGAGCTATTTGAAGCATGAAGGATAATTACTAAGATTGATGAGATAATGACGGCATTCTAGCCAAATAAGAATTTAAAAAAAATTCTTTTTTCCTCTAGCGCGGTTGGATGCAATCATTCGGATCCCTTACCGTTCAGGGGAAAAATTACATCTTAATTCTATCAGTTTTCAACTTAAGATCTCTAATTTATTGACATGATATCTCCGAACGTTATGCGATGGGACTAATAATATGAGAACACCTGCTTCTGCTAAAGAGATACAATCAATGCAGGAGTTTGAGGCTTTCAATCTATTCAAGATTTTTAATCTTTAAACTGTAAAGTGCGTCGTTAGGTATGGGGTGCCTGTTAATTAGGTTCTAAATTTCAATGTTAAAATATGTAAAAAATGGACCAATTTCCGATTCAATTCATTTTATTTTCGATGGAACTTCATTTTTTACCGAGATTGTACAGAGCTGGAAAATAATAGATGCACGATTTGAATGCATTAACTATTACCGTCCCGATGCAAAATGTGTTTATTCCCTCACAAATGTTGCTGTCTACGAAATCTGTTCTCAAGACCCATTATCAAATATCTTTGTCATCACTGCCGACTCAGTGAGTCATGTAGGTATCACGCAAAGCCCATGTTCACCTCGGGCACTGATGCCGTGCTGTGGCGTGATGAATGTTAGTGTAAACGACGGATACGGCCTCAGGCATCGGAGCAACACTGCCCTCACGTCTCTCTCTCTAATTCCACCTTTTAAATTTCACTTATTTGCTTCCTTTTTTATCTCTTCCCTTTCCACTCCCAAGTTGTCTTTTTAGTACTACGGTCTGCAGTGTTCTCCCTCCACTCTGTTGCTCTCCATCGTTCTTCCGAATCCCATTATCCTTCCCGCACGGGGTCTTCCACCCTCTCCATCTCTCTCCCTCTTTCTCACTTGCCACAGCGTTAATTAACGCACGCCACTCTCCCTTTTCTCTCCCCCTCTCTCCCGACGTGGTGCCCCTAAAGTACCGATCCCTCTCTCAAGTAGTAACATTTGAACTGCGATTTTCATACCCAATGCCAGCCCAAAATGTTGGCTCACCACCAAAATGTTTTAATGTTACTAGCACCGCTAATGACTGATGCTGAAAGGGTTTTTGGGAGAACAGCAAAGAAAAACGGTTTAAAAAATGTTCAGCCGCATGCCTCAAACGACACACGGAACGCATTAATGCACAGTAAACTGTTTATAAGTGCGTTGATCGTAGTACATTGGTGAATAATTCGTCCATTTCTTTATTTCACCGTTTACTTCGTCTCTAAATTAAAAATAAAATTTTTAGTTGACACCTTTGGAAATTGAAATAAAGTAGTTGAGGCTGGTCCAGCAAACATACAATATAGTTTCGATTGTTTTGAATTTTTCAGGAAAAATCAGTCTGTTTCAAAAATTTGCTTTTAAAATGATTTAAATTACGTATTATTATTGATCTCGTAGAATTCCCTATGTTCACAAACGTATTGTATTGAAGTACATGTGATTCACAACTGGAGTATCTAAGGGATGAGGAAATATTTCAGTTTTTACGAATGTATGAATTCATGAAATTATATGTAGCATGGAAAATTTGAGTTACTCTTTGCAAATCTGATATTTGCAACTAAGAAGAAAGCATGAAACATATTTTGCATCATAATTTATCCTTCAGAGAGATGACCTAGGAAAATTGTTGGGCAAATATTAGACGATGGATGTCTCTATCAAGTGGATGCATAGTAATGCTCTGAGCACCAAGAAAATTAATTTACGTTTATATATTAGCCTAGACACCACCTCAGTGCGTGAGGTTGTGATAACAAGATACATAGCTCGGTAACGCCAAGCATACATATATTATTATTACATACATTATTATTTTACATTTGATTATCTTAAGAATACTTGTACTCAAAATAAAGGAGAATGATTGAATAGAATATACATACATGCATGCATGCTTACTCCCTTCCGATATGGCGTTTTCAAGAATATTTTGGTTTAAGTCAGGAAAGAAACTATCTTTCACTAATTTCTTCCATACTTCTTTCTCCATTCTCACATTTTTACCTCATTTCTTAAATGCTCCCATGCAGCTGAATATTTTAAGTCAGACCACATTCAACCATGAATATTTTTTATCTTCCTCTTTCTCTCTAGCTATTTATGTTGTTCTCATACATCTTTTTGGTGATTTGACCCTCATAATTCTCTACACATAATCAAACCAGGCCGATGCACTTATTTTATGCTCGAGAATCTAATCGATTGCATCAGGAAATCAGTGCAACATGGGATGATAATCGTTGAGATATGGGGTTTGAAACAACGTAAAAACAAATTTTATGAGGTTTTCGAGAAAAAGCAAGGCTAAATTAAGTTTGAAAATAGGAGAACAAAATTTATAGCGTTTGGAAAAGTTTACCTATCTTGGTAGTGTTTTGGACAAAGATAGAGTAGTAGTGACATTAAAAGATGTATTACGTTAGGAAAAGGAGCTTTCACAAGAAAGAAACGAGTTGATGGCAGAGAGTAATTATTTTCAGAAAGGCCTCGTTAAAAGTTTAATAGGGAGCGTGGTTTTGTACGGTGCAAAAACAGTGTCCTTGAAGCAGAATTTCAGACGTAGATTGGAGACACGTGAATGTGAATGTAAAGAAGGATAGAAAACATTAAATGTACAGAAATGAAAAAGAACGGGAAATATTAGATAAGGTAGAAGAGGAGAGAGGATTATGAGAGAAATCTAAAGAATGAAGAAAAGGTGGATGCAGAGCTATTTAATTGGGAAAGGACTTTTGATAACCAAAGCTAGTCAAGCGAGGTAGGGGGAGGAAAAGGATAGGCATATTGGACGAAATGAAGGTTGGTAGGAAGTATGCGGGATTGAAGAACCTTTTTTTGTAGCGTGTGGTGTCAAGGTAGATGTTAGCTGAAGAATCTAGCAACGATCTGGTTTCATTTATTCAAAACTTATCTTAAATCTAAAACAGGCTTAATAAGAATGAGTAAAATCCAAATGATATTCTTTCATGATCCATTTATTCTTTGCCTTAGCTTTCGTATATTTGCCACTTAGGCTCTCAAGTCCTATTCCCACCGTATTACAATCTACTAATCAACAAAGATGCAGTGATCAGTATCTTTTCTTCCATGCAGTAATTTGGAGATGAGTGTATTTTTATCTTCTGAATTTAGCTATGGTGCCTAAAACAAGCATTTTCATTTTTTTACATACTCCTTATGTCACTAACAAACTTTTTTCAAGCATTCTTATGCCATTTATTCCCTTAATCTATTCTGCCAACTCTCCAAAATTTGGCTGAGGTAAACAAAATAATCTTACATTTAATTTATTCTGCCGTTTTCCATTACTTTGAAGCTATTCTTATCATTTTCCTACCAAACCTACTTCCATTTCAAAAGCAAAGTGAGCTAAGCAGTGAAGCTTCACTGTCGTTGTTGCCTCAATAAAGATACGTATCTAGGGATTACTGTAGATATTTTGGGCTCTCAACCAGAATAACTGCATTGCCGGCATACGGACCGATTCGTATATTTACATTGCCGATTGCGTGTATGAACACCCACCTTTTGCTTTCATGTAGCTCTAACACAGCCATTGTGCATAATTGTTTCAAAAAGTAATATCTTTCAAAACAGTTACTCAAAACCTCATATACTCTTGAATTTCTATTATAATAAATTTTATTGAATCGCTTGCTAAAACCATTTTCTCTCGCAGCTTTCTACAGTTTTCCTGGATTTACCTTGTCGCATGCCTTCTCCAAGGAGTTTAACGCGCAATAGCCTATGCTTTCGCGCGTCCGTATATTTCTCCAGTAGTTATATAGACTCAGATAAGAAGGCTATTTCATCTTGAGTGATTATACATTTAATATTCACATAATTTTACTTATTTTTTAATATATATGTGGTACAAGTTTCGTTGCTTTGACTCCATTATTGCGTCAGCGCCAAATGTTGCAATCTGAAACATATTCAGTTTGTCTGTGCCTACTTCTACAGAAAAAATGCTTTACACAAAGTTTTTATTCACGTTTAGGGTCAGGAAAAATTCTCATGGATATGCGTTACTCATAAAGGATGAGCAACGCACTTCATATTGATTTCGCGAGATATTTGCAACATGCGACGGTGCATTACTTATCGCGTGCAGCAGTCGGCCTGTTGCTTTGAAATGTGCCCTTTTGCGATTGATATGACCTTGGAGAATTTTCAGTACATCCCTGTAGTATAATTTATTCACCTCCAATTGTTTCTGCTAGTACGGAATGCCAATTTACCCTTCTTCAGACATAGAATGGCCAGAATTCTCCACGCAGAAACCGTCACTTCTGCTTTCTTCGGTATTGGTTTTTCCACATAGAACTATGCTGTTTTCTATCGGGAAAAAATGATGTAGCTGAGTTTCATCTTCAGTGATAATCCTCGAGTGAAACTCATTACCCTGTGACTACTACAAAACGTCAAATACGAACATATCTACACGTGAACGTCGTTCGGATATGGGCAATCTGGGATCTTCGCAGAAACAAGTTTCGTGCAATTTTTATGTTACCAACGAGTGGGTGGCACACGGTGAAATTTTAATATTTTTGATAGTGCTCTTAACCTTATGCGACGATCTATCATTTCAAGAAATATTCTTGTAAAAACTTATTTATGATATAAAAGTACTCTTAATTTATTCATGGTTACTATAAGTTGGCGAAGAGCGACTGCTTATTGAGATTACCGTTTGGATGCCAAGCGTCTCAAATTCAGGTCTAAGTTAACATTTCAGACACTTAACAAATAAACTCAAAGTTTTTGGAGCACAAAACCATACTGGGAAACTTCAGATACGGCAGTACATAAGGAGCAAGCAGACTACTCCCAAACAGGAGTTTAGAAATAACTTTGCAGCTTCCACATAAAATAACTTATTTATTTTCTACTAGTTTCGCTACACTGTAGCATCTTCAGGAACGTACATATCTACCTACTAGAGACTACTCCCACTTTGAATGAATAGGTTTCACAGACAGGTCTTAGTCGGGAATTTAGTACCCCCTTTCCAAACAAATATTAGGGTTTATTGCTACAATTATTATATTAATGTTTTCTACAAGATTTATTTCTTCACTTTTTAGGTTAGATTGTCATAAAAGGAAGTGTTCGTAAATACAATACCAACTAACCACTAGTAAAATTCGTCCCATAGGATGTTTGAAATTAAAATATACGGATTAATGTTTTATGATTCACGGTATTAAAGTAGCTTAACCGATAGTTAAATTATAGATCTCATGTTGTGGAACTGTTATTTATTTAAAAAAATACATTAGATAACTTAAATTTAATTTTAAGAACCTGCAAAAGTACCGTATTTCAATGAAAATGTCCATTTGCCGTAGTAGAAAATCCCTCGGCAACCTCAAGCAGTGGGGATGCCCCGCCCTCGATTTCTTTGTACGGATATCGGATAACATCTGCGAATTCGGCCGCGTATGCTCACGCCACAAGGGGGCCCACGAGATCCACGGCTGGGTGCCGATTCTCGTCCCCACACCCACCCCCAAAGCACTTGACCCTCCGAAGCACCCCTCCGGAAGAGGCGGAAGGGACGACACCGGATGAGAGAGCATACCGGAGGGACGCGGGAGAGGGGGTGGGTTTGAGGGCCGTTTGCCATGAGGGCCCTTGGGTGACGCGGAAGGCACCGCGCGTGCCGTCCCGGACGGGTCTTTACCCCCTCATTGTTTCTTCCCCGCGGCGAGCACTGAGGGTTTTTTCCGATCCTTCCTCCTTCTCTCGCCCCCGGTGTTCCACGGACCCAACCCGCTCTTCCCTCCCCCTCCCTACCAATCCAAACTCCTTTCTTGCTAGCACCACCGAGTATCGTGGTGGTGTTGGAGGAGGGGACTCCCCGACCACCCTGCCACCCGTTGGCTAATTGATGGGTTGCCATGTGGCGGGGCTTTAGAGTGGACCCTCCTCCCCTCCACTCCTCTTGCATTGAAACGAATCTCGGGATAGTCGGGGCGGACTGGAGTGTAAGGGTGGGGTCGGTGGTGATGGTAGGTTACGTCAGGGGGGCACGCGGGGGAGGAGGGAAGGGGAGCGGGCCGACGCACGTCCGCTGCCCCTTTCCTCCTCTCAGCAACGCCCCTCCTTCCTAACCCCCTCGACCCGGTGGGCCCCCGTGGTGTGGGGGTAGGAAAGGGGCGGGAGGCGTAGCGAGAGGGGGACGACGCGTGCATTAGTAGGGACGTGCGTGCGGCTCATTTCTTTTTACCGCCTCTTTTATTTCACGCGTGTTAACTCTTTGGTCGGATGTCTTCGGTACGATTAGCATTACTTCGCCCAGCTAACCTATCATTCTTTCGTTTATTTTTTGCCCTTGGCTCATTTGTATCGGGTCAACAATTGATTTTTTAACTGATTACCCTTATCATAAAGTTAAGAACTAATTATTATCTCTAGTCTACCCTTGTGTTAGGTTCGCAATTTCGCTCCTCACGATATTAGCCGTCTCTATCCTGATTACACAAAATATGAATAGCATATGTAAAGGTTGGATAGTTTTGAGATCACAGACAACTAAGATATGGTGTTTGAAGCTTCCCTCTCTTTTCTTCTTTTCACTAAGAACTAATTTTTATCTATGACCACAGAAGTAGATTAACTTTTGGGTGTAAAAAAATCAATCCATGACACTTGATTATTGACTCCAGCTTGGAATCTCTAATGAATAACATATTATATGTCTAAGGCAATGATTTCTGATACAATTATTTAAATGAAACCATCCCGAAAACTACTTTAGGAATAGCTATGGCTCTATTTTTTTCCATTTTAGTATTTATAAATTACTTAAGGGTATTTAATTGTGATTCATTTTGGTTTGATTGGTGTATTCCATTTTTTATGTCTTTCCACCCGACATATCACTTCATGGTTTGTACAGTAAATCATATTTTGTTGTTGCCCGGCGAGTTGCTTTGGACAAATTCATTAATCTGGCTTGGATTTTCTTCAATGTGCGTTGATATTCAGATTAATTTTGCCATGATTGTTATTAAAAGATGGCAATTCAGGCGTTCTTAGCAATTATTTATACTTTCTCCTGCATTACTTATCTCCTAAAACATTGAATAAGTCTATTCTCTTTCTAATTCGCATTCTCCTAGAATTTTATTTGGCAATTTAAAATGTATTTTTGAATCTAGCACCACGGAAGAGACTAAACCAGTGGGTCGTTCATTAAGTCTTTAGGAAAAATTGAAAAACAAATCATTTTTGGTATTTTTTTATATTTCAACATCACCACCTTTTAGCTCGATACACTTTTCCCAGCGTTCCACCACCTGTTCTAAGCTGTCTAAGAAGTGGTATTTTAGAAGGTCTTTAAAATGGGCAGTCGTATTGGCGATGGCCACCCGACGTTCGATGTGAATCGTTTTCCGCGGAGCCATTTTTTTAGTTTGGAAATTTAAAAAGCCACTGGGAGACAATACTGGTGAATACGATGGATGCTGTAATAATTCGAACTTTAATTCCATTCTTTTCACAGTAGAAATTGCGCAGATATGCACCCGTGCAGTGTGTTGATGGAAAAGAACTTTTTCTTTATCAGAATGATAACATTTTTTCTTAATTTCTTCACTAAACCGGCAAAATAACGACGCACAATACTCTCCATTTATCGCAATCGTATCAATCGCAATTTTCAATCGTTTGTCAATTTTGAAAGTAATTCATGTAGTTGATTCCGCGTGTATTCCGAAAAACCGTGGCCATCACATTGCCGGCCGAATGTACCGTCTTCCAAACAAATAGTATCCACTGTATCCGATTACCCATTTATCTCTGGAATGTAGTAGTAGATCCATGCTTCGTTGGCAATTATTTATCGACACAGAAACTCATCAGGACTGCAACTGAAAAGCTAGTATCACAAAAATTTTACTCTACACCTCCACCAGTGGCGACACTCGAAGCTGTAAAGTTTGGGTTTGTCTAGGTCATCTAAGAGCAAACCATCGGCTAGTATTCTACATATATTTGATAACATAGCTATCTGGAATAAATTTAGTTTAGCGTGTAAATATGAAGTAACGAGTTCCCTGCGTCGCACCTCGCACAGGTTATAGATTCTGAATCTTTATTAATTTGGAAAAATTGCAGAAATGCCACACCAGTGGATACTAATAAAAGTCATTAAGTTATTATTAAAGCATTAGACCTAAACTCTGCCGCTGAAAAGTTTAACTTTTTAACTAAAATATATCAATAATCGTCCTAAGCTAAAATAATTAAATAAATTTGGCATCATTTTTGAACTCTGCTATAATGAATTGCGTGTAAGTCTATTCTACACTTTTCAGAAAAACAAAACACGGAACAGTGTACAATTTATGAAAATATGCATTATTGAGATATGTATTTACAAAAATAATTCCGGTTCTTGTTGTTGTTGTTGGGAGCGCAGATCAGGAAGAAGATATACATAATGTCTGGCCTATACATACAGGTACTTGTATGTGTAGGCCAGTTGTTAACTATATCCGGCCAATCACTAGCTCTCATGAGCCTCCATACATACCAACAAATGGTCCACGAAAGGGTAAATACTATAACAGAGCTCTTGATAAGCAAACTGCGTTACACTGTGAACTCCTGATTAGAAGGATGAACTCGTGTGGGCCTTTCGCAAAAATATTTGCCACCTATGCAATACTGTAACTGTTTAGTTTTTCACTGAAATTTTATGCGGAAATTTTTAGTAGGTTCAATCGCACTGGGTACAGGTATTGAAGCCCGGCACGATAGCTTAAGTGCTCGAAGAAAGAAGAGGGGAGGGGGTTTACTCAATAAATGAGTGAGAGGGGCCCAAGAAACGAAATGAGCGATCGGCTGTTTTTGGCTTTGGCCAAGAGCAGCAGAAGTTTAGTGGCTAATTCTCGCATGTTTGGAGAGAGTCATATTGAAAAACCTAAATTTAATACCACGTTCATCGTGTAGGGAACCAAGTGAGAGTCTGGTTGTGTGGAGGTTAAACTCTTTCCCAGAAACGGTTCCATTTCCACACAACCAGACGCTCCATCTCGGGCCGATCTCAAGTTGAAGATTCGTCCGCCCGTCGATGCAATAGCAGATATAACCACTACTCAATTCGATTAATGTGAGCGTTGAAAACTTGGGCTCTATTACCAATCTCATGTTCTAGACCTTCATAATAAATATTTTTGTTATGTGTGTATAGTAAATAGGTCAACATTATAAGTAGGAATCTTTTAATTTTTCTAGGTCGAATCTGTTTCATTTCAAAATCTTAAATATAATACTCAATAATTATCAAACCATATCTTGCGATTAATGATCGATGAAGACGGATTAGTAAGGAAGAAAAGCTGAGAATATTAAAAAAGCATACATGTAGGTAATCATATGAAATGATTACACCAAATCCCGAAACGGATTTGAGTGGATTGTCATGATGTTTTAAAGGTGTACTGTTCACGACTTATCAAAAGGTTCTGCAAAATATTATGCTGGTATATGATTTTAGTATTGTGTTGAGCGATTACATTATATTGGAAAATCGCTCATCACTACCTCATACAAACTACAGGCGTAAGGAAACCATACCGCACATCTATCAGAAAATAAGTATAATCTAAGAAGCAGTTGAAATATGAAATCCTCAAGGGCGAATGCAGCTGGGAAGTAGCTCACCTTTACCAACTGTTAGTCAGAGAATGACATGAAAAATAGTATTTCTACCTTTATTTTCTATTTTAATTCTTATTCAGTCTGTAACATTGCTTCTAAAAATAATTCAGTATCGTTTATGCATTTTTACCTTTCCGGAACGTGGCCCCATTAGAATGAAAGATGGAATCTCAGTGTGAGACTGAAATGATGGTCCTAGTTTTTATTTGCATTGTACTTAATGCTCTGTCAATTTTACGAGAGCAATTCATCAATGTAAAAATCTTCCACCCAATAATTTCAGGACTCCAATCACGTCAAACTGTTATCGTTTACATAAATTTTCATTTAAATTATTCTAAATCCAGGTGTTACTCATTCTCTGTTACAACTCTCTAATTCACCATTTTAACTAAAAATCAGATCAGCATTACGTAAACTAACATAAATAGTCATTACCTAATCAATACTACTCTTGTTATACTACTTTTGTATGTATGACAATCAACTACCGTTAACACCTAATGACACCAGCGGGATTTTCCCTAAAAGGCCTATTCCTCAAAAGCGGACGTACCTGTATATTTTACTTCTCTAGTATTTGTGAGTCTAAAAGGGTCAAGGGATGACGTCACTTAATGGCCCGAATTGAGTCTCGATGAAACTTCCATCGTGGCAGAAATGTCAATACAGAATGGGGAAAATGCAGGGAAGAGGAACGCATAATTTTTTTATAAAGCCGCTTCCGCATTCATAGTGAGGACAATGGAGACAGTGTAGCAGCGTAGTGCAAGGGGAAAGAGGCACATTAAAAGAAAGAGATGAGAAAGGAAGAGTTTTTGCAACTGGGTGCACGAGGGAGAGAGTCAGGGCGAAGAACTAATGGCGTGAGGGGCAGTAATGGCCAATCGGTATCGGGCGACGGGACAGGGTCGACGAGAGAGGGGCTGGTGCGGCCAGGTCGGCGTGAAAGGGAGTTCGGGAGAGAGAGAGAGATAAGGTGAGGGTTCGGGGGAAACGGGTGGTGGGGGTTAGGAGTGGAAGGATCCATGACAATGGCCGTGATCACAGTTCATCAGCAACTGCCCCCACGCACGCTGTTCATTTGTCCATTGTGACCTCCCCCCCGTCCCCACCTCCATCTCACTCCCGGGGCAGGGCGAGAGCCCTTTCCTCCAGCATCCTCTGCCCCTCTTTCTCCCTCCACTCCGCTCCTCATCCCTCCCTCTCTCGCCGCGGCGGAAAAACGGGAGGCGAAAACAGGACGTCGGAAAACAGCACCGGCGACCTTCTCGGCGGCTCCGACGGTTCTACGAGCGGACCTGGATGACGTAGTTTATTGGGGAAAAGGGGGGTTGGTTTTGATTCCGGCGGGACTGGTTAGGGCCGGACGGAGTTTTTCAAAAGGGAGTGGGGGGAGGGGGGAATAGGGGGCTGCTGCGGCCCCGTTGAGGGTGGTGTGGAGGCTTTGGGAAGGGAGCAGGTGTTGGTGTGAGATGGCGCGGGATGGGAGGGGACACGGAAGGGGATGGGGACTTTGGGTCCGCGTTGCTTCAGGTTCACTAGGCGAGAGGTTGGGGAGGGCAGTGAAAGAGAGGAGCGGATGCTGAGGGCTAAAAAAATAATACGCGCGGAGCATTAATTTGAATTTGGCATCACAATAAATAGCAGGTAGTTTAAATTAACTGTTGTTTATCAATGAATCCATATTTTTTCTAACCGAGTTGGCATTTGTTTCTGTGAAAAATGTAGATGGTAAATAATGTTTCTCACTGCGTTGTGAGTGACACGACTAGTGAGGGTAGCTACGAAGATTTCTCCAACATTATTGTCATTATTTCCTGCGTCTGCGTAATTAAACGATTTGTGCTAAATTTTAAAACTTGTGCCTATCTGTTATGAAATTTTCCCGATGCAGCGTTTTTCGATGATGGTCTCTCAAAATTATATTAAAACCAATATACAGCGAAGTCACAAGAAACGGCGGAACTCCGGTAAAGGTGAATGATCTTTACACTCTGAAATTGTTTCATTGTAATAAAGAGAAGTGTTCATTAAAATTATTAAATGCTATTATGGAACGTTATAATGTTTATTCAAATCTAGGTAGTTCTGTGCAAGTTTTTGCTCCTTTTGATCATTGAGTATTTTAATTAGAATACCGATATCGTTTTGTTGAAAATCTCAAAAGAAAATTTTGTATGCACAAGCTTACGCAGTACCTATAACGCAAAGTATTTATTGATATATTTTATTAATTAAAATATTTACATGAGTAAAAATATACAATGTTTATAGATGATAGCCCGAAAAAGTGATAATTAATAGATAATTTAGAAAACAGTTTTATTTCGTAATAGGTAGAACTATTGACTTTTTCACAAGCGTGTAGTCCAATGTCTGTGTGCACTCTGGTAAAGAATTAATGCTGAACAAAGGAGTTCAGTAATTTTGTATTTGCTTTTGGAAGGGACCAAAAAAATAATCTTTGTCCTGAAAATAAAGAATATTTTCTGAAGTATTGCCTAAATCTTGCACTTTATCATTGCGAATGAGTGAGAACCAGGGTATGCATGCACATTAGATATTATTTGCCGTTGATTTAAGAATCCTTGCTTTCAAAACCAATCAACCTTCTGGTATAATAATGTAGGTAGGTCTATTTTTCGGCTTAAAAGCATTTTCCTTACTCATGTTTTACATTATTTACGTCTTTCTTGTATCGAAAATATGACTGGCATCATCATCTAGGCTTTGAGGCAGTTTTTAAGATATTGTAACTCGGTCTTTTAACTCGGTAACTGTTTTATTACTTTTGTAATATTTTCTATACAGCCGAGAAACTTCAACCTGGGACTCTAAAATTGCTTCGTGAACTTTTCTTTGACGAGACACCTCGGAAAATGTAATTAGCTCCCTCTTGGGAAGTGATGGAAAAGATGTAGGAAAATAGTGGTGACACCATACTAACTGAACGGCTTTCCTTATTCTCTACGGGTTACAAGGGTTTTCATTGTTTCTCATCCCCTTTGTGTGGGGAAACACTGCACTTGGCTTGTCCTCCGTTCTTCGCATGCGTTTGTGGCAGTTCTAGCGCGTAAAAACTCCTCGTCGAGGGAATTTGAATGCAGGCTCGGCATTGCCAAGAACAATTCTCTGTTCTACCACACCAATCACCAACGGAGACGGCTTAACGACTCCATTTAAGTAATCCTTTTGGCTATCTAAACCCCCAACATGTTAAAATCCTTTTAATTTAATTATACTCTCTAAATTCGTTCATTTAATGACAACTTGACAGCATGCTGAAGTAATTAAAACGCTGAGATGCCTTAGGAATATGGAGAAGAGCATACATTTTAGAAATAACTGATTCAGTCGTAGCGAGAGATTATATTCTCTATTAAGATAAAATATATTTCTTGATAAAGCCGTTTTTAATGTGTACATTAGGAATAATAATACTTTTGTTACTGATTTCACTTTGTTGATACTTTCCCAGTATCATTTTTATTTCGTAATGCAGAATTTCATCCATGTCTCTCAGATTCACTTTGAAACCCGCGAAACTTAAAAAATAAATGGGAAGAGAAATATGTGGGTAATGAATCGGAAGAGAATTTGATAAATGGACTATTTTAAAATATTTGCTGAGAATGAATTCACTGGACATGATCCGAAATGTTAGCTGAATAAGAGAGCGGTGATTACTAGTATCAGTATCTTATGCACCGTATTGTATTTACACTCTGTCACTTTAAAATATTTTTGTAATATCTACGGTATTGAATTTCAATATGAAAATTGAAAACTACGGAAACAAGTATTGTAAGTTTAATTAATCATTAAACAATCAAGTATTGCAAGTCTCATAACTTTACCACACACGCTTTCCATCCAGTGTACATTTTCCATCGTGAATCTCCATTCACATTGATGTGTAAATTCATGTGCGTAGTAGAAGAGACTTTAGCACCCACTGCTGTTGCCAGCTAACACAAGGATTACTAAGCGTTTACGTTTATATTCATTTTATTTCTAATAGAGTGTGTTGCCAACGAATATCATGATTACCTTGCGCTCGTTCCCTTTTAATAAAAAACTATATTCTTTTAATCTCCTGGTTTTTATGTTAATATCGTCGAACGTAAAAAAATGTCATTTTTGATTTTTACAAATAATCATATTGTGAAGGCGATTAAATTTAAGATTTTCATTAAGAAATCTCTCTTTTTAAATTTCTGCCTCCTATTAAGCCAGTATCCCTATGTTTCTTTGGTTTAAGGGTTCAACAGCAGGGACTAGCCATCGTATCTTCGGAAAAATAACGTACAGTGGCGAAAAATGTTTCGGAAGGAGTGGAAGATGAATAATTGACAAGGGAATAGGGCATTTTTGCAGGTGTAATAATTGAAAAGGGAATAGGGCATTTTTGCAAATGGGCTTGGAATTCAGAAAAAATTAAATGAATATTAGTTTGAAAAAAACATGGTGATTGATAATCTCGAAATTGAAGTAGCGTTCGTCCAGTGAAATATAGGGAGATCTTAAATATTTTTCGTTTCCCTCTACTTTAAATAATATACCTCAATAGTTTCAGTTATTTATATGCCACTCAAAGTTACAAAAATTAACGCGAAAAGGTGACCTGTAAAAATGGTTGAATTATTTTATGCTGGATATACGTCTGGAGAAATACTGCCCATAGTTTCATTGAAAATGTGTCAATGAGTGTGACAGGAAACTCATTTCTATTTACTAATGGCAAAATGTCGGCGTAAACCAGGTGTGAACAAATACCTCACAAGGGAGCGAGACGGTATCCATTGAAAGATTCTTGAAAATATCGGTCGCGTATGCATCGAGGGATCGAGGGAAGAGTTGGAGCAGGTGGATGGATGGAATTGGGAAGAGAGCAGAGGATGCTGCCCTGCGGGATACAGAGCTGGGCGTGAGGGGGGAGGACGGGTATGCCTGTTGGGTTGTGCTCGTCCGGAGGGATAAGTCGGAGGGGATGCACAAAACAGAATTACGGAACGAGGGCGCGTGCCCATTTCGCGGGAATCCTCGCCCCCCTCTCTCACCGCTCGGGACCCCTGGAAAGTAGTCGCCTCCACCCCAAGGTCCAATATGTACAGGGCTACCTTCCCCAACCCTGACAACCCTCTCTCTCCCACACGGCCGTATTTCTTCAGGAATAGTTTATTGGCTTTGTGATGCAACTAGGACATATCTCTTGCGAATTACTTCGGAATGATTAGGTACATCTCTCTCACTCCGCGTCCCGTTTTCCGTTCGGAGCCTCCCCAATAGGCTCTTTTGTCGTGCCGACCGCCTAAACAAATCAATCGGGGAGCTAATCGAGTCAATGGCTGGAGATGGACACGCGTGACTCTCTTCCCCCGTTCGTTCTCTCTCGGTAATTTCTAGTTCTCGCTTAACTGCCGTCATCTGTTTTCCGAGGGCGCGGAACGTGATGGGAGATGTTCGGAATGGGAGACAGTCACCCGTGCGTATCGATGGCACACGCGACCAAGACAGTGTGAGTGGTTCTCACGAGAGTTTTATTCCGTGACAGCAGCGAATTTTCCGAGAATTTCTTTCCCCTTTACTCTCCAGCTAGTGTTTTAATTTGATTTGAATTTAGCTATCTCAGTAATAATTTAAACGAATTAGCCACATGAACTAGGTCAATGTAATTGATCATTGAGCTATCCTAATAAAAGGTCGGACGTCGGGTGCGTGGTGAATATTCAATGGGTCGCATGTAACAAGGATGGTATCTTAATCTATTCTGTCTCCAGTGTATTCTAAGTATTAACTTTTTTTCAAGAAAATCGTATGCGTTTGCTTATGGATGAATAGGCAAATAAAATAAAGTTGGTATTTAATGGCATGTGGTCAACAGTTTTGTTACGTTTTCTTCCGTACCTCAAGATTTAAAACGAGTTCATTTTGACTGTTTGTTACCATGATTGTTACCTTGGACTGCATTTCTAGATTTGTCAAGTACATATTTTTGATTTACTTCATTTCTTAAAAAAGAAAATTTATTAATTATTTAAAATTATTATCGTTTATTAAAAAGACTGAACTCTTCATTTTTGGGTATGATGAACATCATATTACGCTTCATTTAGCGTTACAATCCGTTAAAGAAACCCGTTCCAAGCTCTTGACCGTTGATAGCAAGCTGATGAGGGCAATAAAGGTTTGAAAATCAGCAAACCGGATTTTGAGCTGGTATTTAAATCATGTCATCCGTTGAATGAGCATAAAATGAATATAGCAAATGTGTGAGTGGTAACAAAGGTTGGTTTTTTATTTCAATTAATGTATTTAGATCGCATTCATCCTTTGGCGACTCTTCTCATTTAAATTTAATCTATTTTTGGAAATATCTCAAATGGGCTATTATTTATCCCACAGCTTCCTCCGTACTTGCTCTGGGCAGACAAGTATGTAAGTGATGTGTAATGTAAGAGAGAAAAGAGATAATAATTTCACAAGCATTTTGCAAGCATCAACAAGGCTTTTAGCGAACTGTACATCTACATCCTACTCCTGGTGCATCTACATCTACTCCTGGTGCTAGACCCCTGCGAGGGGTCTAGCACCAGGAGGAAAGGGTAAGGAATGAGAGGGTTGGGGTTTATTCAAATAGGTAGGGGAAGGCGGGGGAACCTGTAAGAAAAAAATATTTTTCCACGCGCAGTCCCTAACCTTACTTATTGTAATGAACTGACTCCTGGGATGTTTCGACTACAAGCATTCTGGTCTCTTATTGTTCTAGGAAAAAAATGACATTTTAAACCTGTCAGTGTTGCAGTCTATCTCTCTAATCTTACATTCGTGATCCCTCCGACCGTAATACGTTGGGGTTCCTATTATATTCTTGTAAAGTACGAATATTTTTACTTTAGGCTGAAATTTTTAGGCAATGCTGCAATTTATAGTAAGAAATTAATGCGATTTCTATCATGAAAACGATTTATTCTAGCTAAGATTCGATGACTTGATATTAAGGGTGAGGAAACACGAAATTTGAAGATAAATGCAAAAGGGGGAAAAAATCTTTCTATAGGTATCCTATACATGTTCCAACTGTAGTTGTATCATTTTCCCCTAATTACATTTTGCTTTTTAATTTTATAAAAGTTCTATTTCAACAATAAAAACAGGTGGTACATGTTCACTTAACAACAGAGATTCGGCAAACGATAAAGAAATTTAATTCATCTCTTCAAAGGATAAATGTTTTGAAAACTGCAACGTTTACTTAACTTTTCTGTCCTGTTTAATGGTTCCAGTTGTATTTTCGTGCTATTGCCAGGCCTCGATCTTTTCGTCGATCCCTCGTGGCTATAGCAGCAGATGCGAAGAACGTCGAGTGCTCGTCCCTCCTCTTCAGAATCGTGTTTCAGTATCGAATGTCTTCAATGCTCTTTCCTTTCCCACTCTCCCTCTTTTTATCGCTGTCGTATGCGCCGAATAAAAGAAGACCGGCATTGAGGGAGCGTGATGGAGGGGGGATAGAGAGTGAGCAGAAAGAGAGAGAGAGAGAGAAAGGTGGAAGGAGCGTCAATGGAACAGCAGTTTCGATTTGCAGGAATAATAAATGAAGTGGGATGGGTGCAATTGGAGGGGTGGTGTATGTTTTGATGATGGGGAGGGAGGGGCCGCTGGATGTTGGGCTGGGGGTCTTGCGTCGGGGGTTGGAGTGGGGGACAAGGATGACTGATTTCAGAATGGGATGAGAAGGGAGAAGACGATTCGCCCACACGTCACAGCTGAATCGTGGGCAAAGAGAAGAATAGACTCTCGTCCAAATCCTTTTCAACTCCCCGTTTTCAGTCGACCCGCTAAGTACCCAGCGGATGAGAGAGCCTCAAGTGGACTGAGGCATTTAAAGGCCGGATAACAAGTGCAGTGTCATAGGTGATAAATGGGTTGAATCTGAATGATACTAAAAATAGGTGGTCTGCAAAAGGTACCAAAGTTCCGCATCCACGATGGTTAACACTTAGATCCTTTGTCCGTAATATGGATACCTATTCATTCTGCAAAATGTTTTCAGTGAATACAGTTGGCATTTTCTGCTGAAATTTTTGTGTTTTTTAACAATGCATTACTCAACTAAACATAATGACTATGGCTTATAATTGTCTTCCGCTCATGTTTACGTCTCAGTTTTTCCCTTGAACCAGAGAACTCTGGGAAACCTCGAGTGCCAAACACATTTCAACAAATTTCATGCATCGCGTAGAACTTCTCAAATGGGAAAATTAGACAAAATAAACTGAGTTTGATAAAGAAGGTAATTAAATATACATTAAAGTTTAGAGAAGAATCTGTGGCCAAACAAAATGTTATTATCCCCTTGAGGTAGCTTTTCCTTAACCAGTGAAGCCAAATAATGTGTATTTTTCACTCGTTTTATTCACACACTTCGCCCTTCTTAAAGATGATCCGAGTTACCTTTTAAGTAATATTAATTGATGATAATTATAGCACCCTAGATAAATTAATTGGAAAATTTTTCTTAAATAGAGTTTTAGAAAAAGGGATGATTAGTAATTTATTACGGATCAGGTACCAAGATTTCTATAATTTTGTGTTTTTCGTTTCCGATGTATTCACCGGCAATTTTATTGGGTAAATTATTAAAAATAAAGAAGAAATCTCATTAATCCTCATAGCTGATACTTTAAATATACTACGAATTACATAAATGTCTAGATTTGTGGAAACAAAGGTAGTATTTTATCTTTGAGCACATCATTATTACATATTTTCACATCTTGCAAATAAAACCATCGGAAAAGAAACCATGAATTATAGAGAAGATATTGAGAGTGATTTGAGAAGGTAATAGAGGACTTTAACGACAGAGTGAGGAAGAAGAGAGTACAGAGAATGGAATGACTAACTGAGGTGGGAAATGAAAAGAGCGAAAGTAATTTGTTGGTAGACGCAGTGCAAAGTTATGGAAAGTTTACCAAGGAAGGTTGAAATTGGTGTGCTATGGAGGAAGATGAAAGCACTGCTAGGGTGTAAGAAGGGAAAATCTGTGAAAATCTTCAAAAATTAATCAGGAAATTTTTAACTGAACCAGGAAAGCTACCAGAAAGATCGGAAGAAAACATAGAAGATCTATATGATAAAGGCATTAACCAGCAAGCTTAAGAACAGAAAGTGTTAGACGTAGGTGGGGATAATTTAATGACGAGGTTGAAATTACAATGAGAAAATTAAAATCAAATAATAGTTCGAGGATTGTTAGTATTCCCGCGAAAGTACTTAAGGGTTTTTGGAAAACGTGTGAGGAAGAGTTTGTATGGAATCTTTTGTGTAATTTTGAGAAAGAAGTTTGGCCGAAAGATTTCGTCGGATCAGTGTTATTTCCCACCCCGAAAGAGGGAAAGGGAGCCATAGGTGAGGACTATAGAGCTATAATTTTTATCACATACACCGTTAAAGTGGTTCTCAGGATCATCAATGAGAGGGATATCGATTACTTAATGGATGTTCTGGTTAGGTTCAGGAAAGGAAGAATTACGCGTGATGCTATAGTAGTAATGAGGTAACTAATAGAGGTGAACATAGAATACAATCAGGATGTATATGTCTCTTTCCTAGATTTCGAAACTGCTTTAGATGAAGTGAATTGGGAAAAATTAATGATTGTATTGCAGAAAACAGGAGTGAAATAGAGGGAGAGCTGACTTATCCGCAACCTTTGCATGTCTCTGACTGCTCATGAGCAAGTGGCGGGTGGAGAGTCGGAATGGCCGGTGTTAGAAAGTTAGGCATGCATGTACATTATCATGTGTGCTATCCAACGTTTGTGTAGCGGAAATGATTAAAAAGCATAAACAGTACTGGAGGTAGTGATAAAAGTCGGCAGGAGCTTTATAATATCAGTTAGGTTTGCGGGTGAACAATCTTTAGTTTGCAAGTAAGCGAAGGAGTTGCTAGGATTATTGAGCTCATTGGGAAGTCAGTACAAAAGGTATGGGATGATAATCAATGTAAACAAGCAAAGGTAATGAGGT
Source organism: Hetaerina titia (assembly GCA_037158775.1). Lineage (NCBI taxonomy): Eukaryota > Metazoa > Arthropoda > Insecta > Odonata > Calopterygidae > Hetaerina > Hetaerina titia. Next base: position 88,727,994 of record CM073772.1, read on the forward strand.
TTTCGGGAGAGGAGAGATAAATTATATAGCTAAATAAATGTGATACGCTTAGGAATATTTTAAGAGAGCACGACAAAGGCACACCATTTTGACAGAACTCCACTCGTTTTCATGGGTTAGGTAGAGATTGCATTCTTTGATTGTGTTATTTCACCGGCATTCATGTTTAGCATATTTAGTAACTCATTAAAATTGTCTCATTTAATCAAAATGGAATATATTTTCCAATTATCTGCAACCAGGTGCATGTCAGTTACGAGAAATAATTATTGTGCTCTCAACAGGCAATTGATTCAACAGTCATGAAAATAGAATATGCTTTAAGCGTGGATCCGTTTTATGGAGACTTCAACGCTAGAATTATTTTCTCCAAGCTTATTGCTCAGTATTATTTTTTCTGAAGCACTTAATAAGCTGTTAATTTTACGTTTTTGATATGCCTTTCTACTTATATGTACATCTTATAAAAACAAGTCTTCAATGTATCCGATATTCAATGGTAAAACTAATTTTTACTATGCCTTAATTGAATATTCTTTCAATAAGTGTGCATATTCATTTTCTCGGATAATTCAAAATATATTGAATGAGAGAAGAATTTAAATTCCCGTAAGAAACTTATTTATAGAAAACCTTTTATTTGTAATTAATAAAGTATTAAATATCTCTCATATCAATTATACTCTGTACATGCCAGAGATCATTCTATGATTATTTAACTATCTACGTTTTGCATTATCCTCCACGGCTCGCGCTAATTGCATATTTCGCTTTATTATCCATTTATCGTCTCACTATTGCAAATTTTACCTGTATTAACTAGCATGAATTTGAGCAGTTATTTGAACTCTGATAATCATGAGATCACCAAATGAAAAGCACTCGGAGTTCTTACGTTAAATTAGTGTGTCCTAATATATACTTAAATTTTAAGTACACGCCCCATACCAGTGCGTCCTGCATTGGTCAAAGTTTGTAGAAATATCTCCATTTGACCAGAAATTATATCCCCTCAAATTCTAGAATTTAAATACACTGGAGTTTTTAAAAAAATACGCTTCCAGAATCCATGGTCGAAAGGATTTTCAAATGCTGTTGTAAGTCTTCTACAATCCCATAATTCTCCCCACCAAAATCGAGCCATAATGTTCTCCTTTCACCGAATTTCTCCTCCAGGCAAATGGCCTCAAGCCGTTTCCTGAACTGAGTGTTCGAACGAGTGGCCTTTCACTCCGCCGGATGCCAACAACTGTGAGCTCATCTTCCACCACAGCCGAAGTGGGCAGCTTCATAGATCTGTAGTGGGGATGAGGACGGGGAGCACGACGTGAGGGGGACATGTCAGGAACTCGGACGGGGAAGAGGGAGTGAGTCGCGAGAGGAAAGATACCTACTGGTTGTGATTCAAAGGGGGAAAAACGAGGAGGCCCATCCTCCTTTCCGTCTGCCACGGAAATACGAGACAAACCCAATCTGCCATCGCATAGCGCCCTCCCTCCTTCCAATACTCCCCTCCCCATCCCGATCCCCTTCATTTCACCCTCGCCATCCCCCAAGCCCCATCGGGTCCCCTCCTTTTTATCACGCACCCCACCCTGCCCGTCGGCTCCTGAACGCCCTCTCCTCCTCTCCGGCTGGAGGACTCAGGACGTCATACTGCGTCGGCCGACCCCCTACAGAGCTGCGTGTTCTCCTCCGCTGCCACCCCCTTTTCCGCACGCGCGCCCGCTTTCTGTTCCTCATTTTTTTTTATTCCCTCACTCTACCACCCCGCACCGCCACATACGGTGCTATACTGCCGCCGCCCCAAACCGAGGGTGGAGAGGGATGGAACGAGAGGAGAGAGGTGGAGGCTCTCTCTCGATTGCCCTGATTGTTGTGGCTGCATGTTCAGAAGTAGGGTAGGGAGGATAGAGGTGGAAGGCGATTGTTCGGCCGAGGGAAGTGGTACTACGGTGGTGGCAGGGTGGAGATGGAAGGATATGAGTGCCCGCCGATATTCTTCGCCGCGTTATTTTCTATCGAAGCGGAATTAAGGATTTCAATCTCATTCCTTAACTACTCGCGTTGATCATTTCCGGTGGCTATGCCCTGCAATGAAAATAAACGAGATAGATTCAAAGAATAAAACGATAATATAAATTTACGAAAAAAATAAGATATTGGAGCAACCAGTACAAACCTTTTTCGAGATGTGTTAAGGAGCGGTATTGATAAATGAAGGCTTTCTTCTATTTAATGATGAATTTTATTTCCGACATCATGTTCCATTTTACGTATTTACGTTTAGTAATCAATTACTATTAAAATTTCAGATTGTTTCTTTGCCATTGCCGTCTCGCTGAAGCAGTTTTCGAGGTCAAGTCAGTCGTTTTCTAACGTATTTAACCCAAAGGATTTCTCTCTGCTCCCCCTTAGTTTGATCTTTTTAAAGTAAAAAAATCGATAACGTTTTCTTTCGATTGATAGGAAAACATTTTTGTAAATATTATTTTATTTGTTTATCCCTAATTTTTACTTTGCATTTTTCAAGGTTTGATTTAAGCATAAAATTATGTGTACTCATTCGTATATTTAGGGGAGGCAACGGGCAGCTGATGTAATTTGCGCCAATAGGGTTGGATGGGAAAGGAGAAAGGGTGGAGAGAAACCTGGCGTCGGCATTAACCTACTCTTATCGAAAGGCTCCAAGGGGTCCCCAGCTCAACATCGGCGTGGTTACTTAAAATGTTTTCACAAAGAGCCCCAAGTAGGGATCGGGATATCATAGAAAAAGATCAGCCATCTCCAAAATTCGAACTCTGGGTCCTCTGGGTGGAAAGCCATTACGCTAGCCACCGAAAAATTTCAATCCACTTATGTTTACTTAATGGCGTGAACGTTTTTATTAGTAAAATACGTGATAACTATGATTAATATGGATATGGTTACATGGTTATACAATATTCAAATTCAAGGATATTAATTTTGTAAAAGAAAATTGCATGATTTATTTTTTAGTGTAATTCGTACCTACCGATTTCATCCTGGACTTGTTGGAGACTCATACCGACTAAGCCAAGATGTTAAAATTGTGGAAAACAGGAATTTTAATCTAATGTCAGAGAATCGCCTCCCGATTTCACATGAATATATACTTTGAACATCTGGCGATTTAATAGTGACAAAATAGTTGGAAAAATTCCAGTGATGCAGCCTATGGTACTACAAAAAGGGAAGTTACCTGAATCTACCACAGGTACCACTGGTACTTTCTTCACTGAGTCCAAATTTCACCCTGGAAACGGATTGTACGCTTAGAAATTATAGTGAAAATACTCTTGCTAACCGATCTTAATATGTTATTTTAATATTTCAACGAAAATAAGTAAATAAAAACAACAGATATTTAGCTAAGTGTGTATGTCACCGGTAGTGCGTTTAGTACGACGCAATTTCTTACAGAGTTCAGATTTCACATAAAAACGTAATTTAAGCTCAATGAAATACTAGTTAATCTACTCTTTCTAGACCATCTTAATGTTTTTATGAAAAACTAAAATAAGTAAATTACAATAATGGTCTACCGAAGCGTCTTCCCTAGTAATTTCCGCAGAAGGTAATCAATCTTATTTGCTAAATATATTTTGTGAAGTTAGTTTTACCTTTCCATTCTTTTAATTGATGTTCCATTGGATTGGATTTTCCATTGTTCAGCGCCATCCAAAAGTTATTATTTTGGATGCTCAGGCACAAACTATTTGACCTATTTCCAGAGTTCCCAATGTTTTGCTGTATACTCTTTTTTCCGCAATGGAGGGAAACAATCCGAACGTATAGAAATTTGCCTTCGGATTTGACGTCATCGTTGTATCGAGGAACGAGAACAATGTATTTCAAGCCAAGAATCTGTCGAAATCGACGAGATAACAATATTTCCCTTGTGGAGGTCCTTTCTTACGAAACAACATTTCTATTACCTTCTTTGAAAGTCATGAAAAGTACGAGGAAGGTTAAGGAAGGCTTTTACCAAAATTTTCCTTTAATTAAGTTATTCTCAAATTGAAACAGTAAACTTGAAGTCTATTTCACTAATGCCAAAGAAAATTTACAAATCCTTGTAGTTTCTGCAAAATCTGTTATCTAATCATATCAGTTGAAAAACTTACAACATCTATAATTTGATGTTATATGATTTACAATGTTTGATTTTACATGATAGCGTGTTTTAGAAATGGTTTGAATTGAACAAAGAAATGTGATTTTGAACTTTGATGATGAATGGCCTATGATTATAAATGACACTTTTCAGTGACTTTCTGTGACAAATTTTTATATTCAATCTCTTGACAAAGAAAAACATTCACGAAGGAATTATTTATTAAATTAATGTGATGATAATCTGAAGATATGTCACAAAGACATACTTGTATATGTTTTCCCACCATCTCATTCCAAGATCTAAAATTTTGATGTAGCTTCGTCGTGAACTATGATTTGTTTGCCCATTTAACCCAAAATAAAAAAATCATTTCTATTCTCTGCGATTATTTTTGATAGTATAACACACTGCAAAACTTTTTTTTGTTTTGTATAAAATTGCCCCCAATTGTTTTTTAGTTAAGTAAGTTCAATCACCGATTCTTTTAAACCTACTCTGGACTTGGTGACCGATGCGAGGTCCTCCCTTCTGCCGCTTTCTCCACTCTATCCTGCCACCTGTTCGAACAGGAGGCCCTCTTTCCGCTCTACCAACCTCCTAAGGTCCACCTCCCCTTGTTCCTTACGGCCTCGAGTGGCTGGCTGCTCGTCGTCTGACGTGAGTAGCGTGGGGGTGACACTCAACGCATCCCTGACGTACGATCCTCAGATGTCCCTGCCTCTGTCTCCGCCCCCACCCAAAAAAATTAACTTCCTCCCCACAACCACCCCGAGCCCTCGATGACCTCTTCTAACCCCCCTTCTCCCCTCCTCTCCTCAAAGGCTCTCACCGTCGGCCGGCCGGGCAACACGCCCGACGTAGACAGGAATCCCCTCTCTCGTCCTTCTCCCCATCCCACCTTCTCCTTCCATCGGACCCCCATCAACCCCATTCACTCGTCATCCCCCACAGTCGGAGGAAAAGGGTCCGGAAGCAATCGTTTTTTTATTCAAATCCGGGGTCACCGCGTTCGTCCCGTCGATCCGGTCGAGGGGCAGCAAACACACACTCACCCGCGCGTGGTGCCGAAATACAAGGGGATTTGGATTCGGCGCTTCGCACCGTCTCTTTTGTTGGGACCAAATCTTCTTTCCCATTTCACTCCTTATCCCCTGTGATTATTTCTCCTCTCGAAGTCAATGGTGAGGAATAAACGGAACGGGATTCCTCTTCGTCAATCCCTGGATCAATGAGGTAAATGATGTTTGATCTTTGTTGTGATGATTTCAATTTACTCTGGTGGATTGAATAAACATTTAGGATTTATCTTCATCAATACCTACAGCATTTCTTACCAGCCACCCCAGAGCAGAGTGACAGCAGTAGGGACCTAGATAGATATTTGAGGTATATATTCTTTTGCTGAATTGGTTTTCGCAGAAGGCTATGAAAGATGCCAAATATCTAGTGTAAAACCTGTTAATACTTTAATTCAGTCAAAGTAATTAGCAATGGGAATCGAATCGACTTTTTTAGCGTTAATTTCTTTAAAATTTATATTTCTAAAATGATTTATATTAATCAGGAAATCAATTACCACTGAAAGATGCATTTTTGTCTTAGACGTACCTAATGTTTGGAGTCAATTAACTTCACTGAAGTATATAAATCTTTGGGCAAATTTCCATTAATGGGATAAATACGCCTTTGAGTAAAACAATAACCAGAGCAATAATGAACTGATATTAAGAAAATAATTACATTCTTGGGAAAGGTAAAAGGATAGAGAGTAAGGCAAATGGTTACTTAGGGGATGATCAGTTTGGATTTAGGAAAGGAAGAGGTACGCGTGATGCCATTGCAGTAATGAGATCACTAATCGAGAGGAATATAGAATACAATCAGGACGTATTTGCCTGTTTTGTAGATTTCGAAAAAGCGTTTGATAGAGCGAATTGGGAAAAATTAATGCGTGTATTGCAGAAAATAGGAATGGATTGGAGGGACAGGAGACTGATCCGCAACCTGTACATGTCTCAGACTGCTCAGGTGCGAGTGGGGAACGGAGAGTCCGGATGGGCAGTGTTAGGAAGAGGTGTAAGGCAGGGTTGCCCATTGTCACCGGTACTGTTCAACGTATACCTAGAGGAAATGATTAAAGAAGCATGTGAAGAACTGGAGGTAGGAATGAAAGTCGGAGGGGAATTCGTAAAATCGGTTAGGTTTGCTGATGACCAAGCATTAGTTGCTCAGTCAGCCAAGGGGTTGCAAGCATTGCTGAGTGAATTGGAGGTTCAGTGCGATAAATATGGGATGAGAATTAATATTAATAAAACAAAGGTTATGCGATTTTCCAGAAAGAAAAAGGCTAAGCTAAATATTAAAATAGGCGAGGAAAAAATAGAGCAGGTAGAGCAGTTTACATATCTCGGAAGGGTTTTGGACCAATACGGCCAAAGTGGTAGGGACGTAAGGAGAAGAATTGCGCTAGGCAAGGAGGCTTTCTCTAGGAGGAGGGAGTTGATGACGGGGACGTTGAGTAGGGATATTAAGACAAGACTCGCAAAAACTCTGATATGGAGCGTAGCTATGTACGGCGCGGAAACGTGGTCACTGAAGCATGAGGATAGACATAGATTGGAGGCTTTTGAAATGTGGGTGTGGAGAAGAATGGAGAAGGTGAAATGGGCCGAAAGGAAAACAAATGAGGAAGTGCTGGAGATGGTGGTTGAGGAGAGGGGTTTGTTGAGAGAAATACTATGGAGGCAGGAAAATGGATGAAGGGCGTATTGAGGGGTAGGGGGATGTTGAAGAAGGTAATAGAGGGGAGAATGTTGGGCAAGCGAGGAAAGGGCAGGAACAGGATAGGGATGTTGGACGGGATGAAGGGAGGAAGGAAGTACACAGCGATGAAGAGGGACCTGATGTATGTTAGGTTGCTGGATTGGGTTTTGTTTGGAGTTACAAAATGTTTATTTGATAGTTGTGTCCATCCAAAAACCTACCTTAACTGGTAGATTACCTTATAAATAATAATTAAGGAAATATAAACGTGAGGTCTGATCACGTCGCTTTGATGAGGCGCGTTCTTTCGTCGACATTTTACGTGGCTACAAATATCAGGCTGCGGACAATCTGTCAATCAATACCACACTACGTAGTGCCTTTTAAATAATTTCAGACGCTTTGCCATACTTATTTAATTACCAGTGAGAATTTATGAAAATCGTTAATATTTATAATTTCGTCGAGATATGAGAAATCGGACAAATATTTTTCAAAAACTCCGCAATTTTATATAGGTTAGGCCTTTTAGGTAAGTCCTCGCGTGATTTACGTTCGTTCTCGTTCGTTTACTGCTACGTTTTATTTCTTTTTCTTTCTGTTACTACCAGAATACAGCTAGCTCATTGTTGAACTCCCTCCCCAAATGTTCAAGTCAGTAAGGGTACCGATGTAATTTGAAACCCTCCTTTACTCTAAAAATTCGAATTTTTGGAATTTCAACTCTGATTAATTTTCCACAATACGAAATAATATGTTTGGTGACGATCACTAAGATCAATTTCATTCGCCCATGTTAACTTTTAATTTAAAGCAATGTGCAAATTGCTTAAGTCTGTCAACCGTATTATTTTTTTATTTTCGTAGAGTTGAGAAAATGATTACCACAAATTAATTCACTGAATAATACCTGTAAAAATCTAATGAACACAGCAGATATGAAAGCATAACCAAATAATTGAACAGCTTATTTTGAAGCATCTGTCTTACTGAACATAGTAGTTGACAATCGTTCTTCGAAAAGTGGTAAGCTGTTGAGTTCCTATTTCCTTCAAGCGTAATTTTTGTACAAAAAGTTAGTCTGTAAGAAATGAATTCCTTTCCGAGTGTTAATAATATTTAATGATCAGTATCAACTATAAGGAATTCAGGCGTCAACAATAGTATTAAAATATAAAAATGGTGCTTATTTGCTGATAACCATGAAGTTTATTCCTTCAATAGTTTTCAATGGACATGATTCTACCTTGAAATGTTAATAGTCAGAGAGATTTATCAAAATTACCTCGTTTTTGTGGAAAATTTCTGTTGCCATATAATTTTCAAAGTACTTATGCTTTCCCTTATTTCCTCCTAAATCTCGTTCCGGATTTTTCTTCAATCGCTGTAAACAATGAGGGGTGTGGTAGTTCAGGGATAGCGTGTTGGACTACTGGACCACAGGGACCGGGTTCGATTCCCGGGCATACCTCTCTGGGTGCCCTCAGCTCTAACCGAGCTGTGTGATTTTTCGGGAGCCAGATCTTCCTGGGAAACCATAGTCGGCACAGGAAAAGGAGTTGGCCCCCCTATCTTGACGTGAGAATTTCACACGCCGTCGGGATTAGTACTGGATTAACTCTATAATCACCTACCAAACCGACCATCGGGTTGATTACTGTGTATATGGTTTATAAGAGGGATATTCATAAAGTAAAAGCCGTTTGCTTATATTTAAGTAGTGGCACTTCAGAACACAGTTTTACTCCTGCAGCGCCATCTACTGATTCATTAAGAAGCTATAACAGCATTTTTTTTTGCTTCAGAAGTCGTTTGCTTGTCCGTGCATGCAAACAACAATATCCGCAAAAATCTTTGATCCCGCCAGCTGTGAAGTGTGTTCTGTCATACGATTCTTGTATGCAAAAGGATTGTCGGCTGCTGAAATTCATCGGGAGTTATGCCTAGTTTATGGACCTACAGTTATGAGTGAAGGAAAGGTTAAGCAATGGTGGCGTGATTTTAAAAATGGACGAACAAATGTACATGACGAATAGTGAAGTGGCAGGCCCAGTATTCTGACCGATGATATTGTTTCGCGAGTGGAACAGAAACTGCAATGTGATCGTCGATTGACGACTAATGACCTGGCTGAACAATTTCCTCAACTTGGACACACTACTGTCTCCAATCTCCAACTTGTCACGGAAAACCTCGGATACCAAAAATTGTGTGCAAGATTCGTACCGAAAATGCTCATCGACCACCACAAAGAGCAAATGTCCAGTCGAAAAGAATGTCCAGTGGACGAGAGTTTTTGGGTCGTTGGGAGCTCTTTGACCACACACCGCACAGTCCGGACCTTGCACCTAGGGACTACTTCTTGCACTTGAAACAGTGGCTCAGTGGACAACGTTTCGAAACCGAAGAGGAACTCAAGAAAGGCGTTATAAATTGGTTCAACTATCAGGCGGCGAGCTTCTATGCAGAGGGGTTAAAGAAGTTGGTGCAGCGGTACGAAAAATGCTTGGAAGTGAATGGCGATTGGTATCATGATAAAATGAATGGTATCCCTATCTTTTCAGGGAACAGTAAAAAAGAACGGTTACATCATTCTAAGGGAAAATAGAAGCACAAAATTGCTTATCAAAATAGTAGTGAAAAAATTAGTCGTGGATACAACAGGCTCTCACTCCCAATCTTAGCAAACACTTTCTTATTATATGTGGGGCAAACTTGACTTGACTTGGTTTTAGTGAAATGTCATAAGAAAAATACAGATATTATTACGCATCGATAAGGTGATACGTATATGGAAAAAGTTGTATGCATCTTGAAGCCATAGGAGAAAGCAATTTTTAGGAATCAGTCAAAATTTCGGAGAAGCCTTGATTTGTAAAAAAATTCATGAAGTCATGTAAAGTGTGAGTATATCCTTTGTAGAAATTCGACTTAAGGATTTCGAGACGTCACTGTCCTGAAACTTGTAAAGGTTAAAAGTTTCGTATTAATAATTATTTACCAACTCCTATCCGATCCTATCAGGAAGCTCCCAATAAAAGTTGCGCAGGAATATTTGACGCCTGAGTCCCTTAGGTGACTCCCAGAGCTGAGAGATGACGAAGAACACGGTTCTAGGAATTTTAGAAGGGTACAGAGCTCTCGAGTTTACTTCTTGAATTGAGGAAAGCATGAGGAGGCAACAATGTACACACAGATTTGGCTGCCGTGGTAAAGTATAAAAAATACGACGGCGTAGAAAAGTAAGGTCTCCTATGTTTTTTCGTGGACAATCAAGTTTTTTCTGAACTTTGCGTGCATCATTAGAAAGGTTGAGCATTTAGCTATTTTTCTACATAGTCGGCTTAACGTTCAATCACTTTTTGCATCCTTATAACCAGCTTTTTAATGCCGGCGTCGTGCCTTTCTCCCGCCGCGTCACAAAGCCAACTGACGACTGCTTCTTGCACTTTCTCGTCTGATTTCTGGGTTTGATAGTGACTATGAAGATGGGCAAATCACTACACACCGGAACAGAAGGAACAGTCGAAACAATGGCGTCACCCAGCCTCACCGAAACCCAAAAAGTTCAAGACAGGGAAGTCAGCGGGAAAAGTTATGGCGACCGTTTTCTGGAACAGAAAGGAGGCTCTGTTGGTGGATTTTATGCCGAAAGTAACAACAATCAACTCAAAAAGCTACTGCAAGACTCTAAAGAAACTTCGATGAGCCATCCAAAACAAAAGAAGGGGTAGGCTCACCAAAGAAGTGTGTTTGCATCATGACAATGCGCGCACACATGAGTCACATCAAACGACCACCCTACTCAATGAATTCGGGTGGGATGTCATCAACCACCCTACAAACAGCCCGGACGTAATCCCCAGTGACTATCACGTGTTTCCCGCTCTCAAAAAACACCTTGGGGGACAGAAATTCAAGTCAGACCAGGAAGTGTAAGAAGCAGTCGTCAGTTGGCTTCGCGACGCGAGGGGGGGAGAAAGGTACGACGCCGGTATTAAAAAGCTGGTTACAAGCATGCAAAAAGTAATTGAGTGAGTGAGCCGACTATGTAGAAAAATAGCTAAATGCTCAACCTTTCTAATGATGTACGCAAAGTTCAGAATAAACTTGATTGCCCATGAAAAAAATAGGAGACCTTAATTTTCAATACTCCCTCGTAGACGCTCGCCGTGCTGGATTTAATTCCTCATTCTTTTCTACTCTAATCTAAAATCACGCCAATCCGTGGTAAAATACTAAAACAATAAAAACCTAAAAATTTTATTGCTTTTCTCGCTTCTCTTTACCAGCACTTCACCTGCTAGCGGAGATAACGCGCTGGCGTCAACTTGTATTGGAGTCTACAAGGCAAGCAGGCTTTTCGTGAACCATACTCAATTCCACAGAATTGGTTACAAAAATTTTGAAAGTTTGGAATATCCGCCTCCCTAGTGACCATACTACCATGGCTCTCTATTTTTTCGACAAAATTCAAATTTCGAAGCTTTTATGCAGTCGTCTTTATACCTAGCACCAAAATCGTTCTTTTCTCTCCAAATTAAACTGTTAAAATTAAGCGCCACCAATTAAAATTTACGAAATTTAAAACAATAGCTTCTTTCCAAGCATTAAGGTTGAAAACCTCCCAAACATTCGTGTTATTTATTATAGTGTTTATAAGGCAATATATTATCCTAATTTTTTTATCACTTAAAGCGATTTCTTAAAATGTTGTTCATTATTGAACACTAAAATGAATTTAAAATTCTGATGTTAAGATTTATTGTTCAGTTTTTATTTTTCAACCCTTTATCTACAAATTTTTAATCCTCAATGAAGATGTTGCTAGATTTTTAAAGCAGTTTTGAAACGAATATCTAATTTAAGTTCTTTTGGCAATTCGACTTGCGGGAATAGTATAATCCTTCCCTTTACAAAGTGCTTAATGTTTGTAAAGATAACGCCATCGTAGTTCTGTTATCCACACTCAGTCATTCATTCTCTTTTCATCTGTGGTGCGCCGACTCCCAAATTCACTTTCCATTCTGCCCTTTACCTCCTCTTCCATCTCTGCATGGAGAGAGCACTGGCAGAAGCTTGGTGAGACGGGTGCATTTGGGACCAACGAGCCATGTCAGCAGCCCATCTCAGTTTCTATGCGAGGAGAGGAAGGGTGCCTACCATAGGGCATACAAAAAGCAACCGAGGTCACAAAGATGTGACACAGGAGTGGGAAGGGTAGAGAACCTGGTAGGGTGTTGTTGAGGCCGTCAGGGTTTTTGTCTGGGAGCCAGGCATTTTTCAAGTGCATGATGTATACACTTAGTGTTCTGACGCAACATCCACGAAAGTCGACAGAAGGACTTTAATCCTGGAAGCTAAGAAACACCACGTGTTTTCCTATTGAAAGGCTAACCCTATTCATCCGCGTAGTAACGACTACAATTGAACGTGTCTAAACCATATTTAACCAAGGGAAACAGGTCGTGTAGGTTTTACTTAAACAAATGATTGATACATTTTGCAAATAACCTATACCGGGATTGTTTTTTTCTCAAAATTTCTCACCTAAGCTGTATACATTCATTCAAATCTCACATTAGATTATGTATGAATAATCTTGCCTTAGGTGAATTGTCTATAATAATACGAGTATAACTTTCAACACCAGAAGTCTTGTACGTTATAATATATTTGGGACACGAAAGTCCATTGTTTTTATCGACTCTTCATAAAAGAGATAAAATAAAATGATAAAACTTCCATGTGATAGTAGAATTTTACCTTAATAATTGTCAAATTCTAGCTAGCACGTTATTGGATAAATTTTTACTACATTCTAAGGTGCAATTGTGTGTTAGTTGATAGTGTATGTATTTGCATACGTGTAAGTTGAAAGAGTTTATGCCTGAATGTATACGCCACTGTGGGTGTAGGTTTGCTGTGTGTTGATTTTGCATGTAGTTTTGTTCTCTTTTACTGGTGGTGATGTAACACCCCCCTGCGGCGCGGCGGGTTGCGGGGTATTATGTAGAGGTAAATGTAGAAAATTTTCTTACGATGATTTTCCTATGGTTATGTAGATGTAGATCCTTTGCTGTCGGCAATGCTGTTTTTCGTCAATGAACAGTGATTCAAATGGAAAAGATATTCAAACCCTGGATATAGTTTTCACTGTTGTGTTCGTTATCATACTTTGAAGTGTTCTACTAAAGCTTTAATGAGATTCAAGGCGCTCCCTTTTGCGTTAAATTGAAAGTGATGTTTAATTAATTTCTTGGTTTTTATCGCAACAAATAAAACTGGAAAGCATTTATTGATATGAAATAATAAATCTTAGTCCTGGAATTTAAAACACATTAAAAAGGTAATTTCCTATGCCATTCTGTATTTTCAGCATTGTATATCATTAGATTACTTCCTCTGAGCTATCTGGTTGATAGGTATATAAAAGTTTATTTTCGATTTAAATTGTTCTATTAAGACTGCCTTGTAAAGAGAAAATTAAAAATGATAGTCACCTTAAAAATGAAATTTGGATTGTATTAGTAGTAGTAATAGTAGTCTTTTACCTCAAGGTAAGTTTTTAATGAGCCCTGACATTACATAATACTACTCGTAAAGTCTAGTTAACAAGACATAACCTGACACCCCACTCTTCAATAAACATTTCTTCAATTCTGCATACTTTCTACCTCCCTTAACCCCATCCAATATGACTATCCTTTTCCTTCCTATACATCGCTTGCCTAAATTCCTCCCCTCAGTACCACAGTCTTCGACATTCCAACGCCAAAGAAATGGATCTGCATTCATCCTTTCTGCCTTCTTTGGATTTCTTCCAACAACACTCTCCCCTCCCCACAATAACTAGTCTTTCTTCGTTTGATTTCCTTTTCGTCCTTTTTACCTTTTAAATCCTTCTCCGCACCCAGATCTCGAACGCTTCCAATATATTCATTTAATCATATTTCGGTGACCTAGTTTCGAAGCCGGTATAAGGCCACGCTCAATACCAAATATTTCACTAGTCTTTTCTCAATATTCTTACTCGTTTCTATCATCAGTTTCCTTATTCATGTGAAATCAAATTGACCATCTTGGCCAAAAATACTTAATTTGGGATATGCAATATAAAACGGCGGAAAAGAGGGTACAAAAAGCCAAAGAATGTCACCCTCGTAGATCTTCATTCCAATTTTGCGAGGCCTTCCCGCAAGAAATTAGCCAGGGTGTGAATCATCAGTAGTCCGAGGATTACTAAGGCTAACAACCATCCGTGATATTTCAATGCAATCAACAATCCGATTTTTCTCGGGCGTTATATATGTGACTTTGATATATCGGTTCAAATGGGGGGAAGGCCCTGTATAGGGTGAGGGGTGCAGTGACGAGGTCGCCAGGGTTCGAGGGTCATAATATCTTGTGCCAGGCGTTAAAGAGGGCGATGTGCTTGTGTCAGGAGGGAGAGTCGAACAGAAGGTGCATTTACCCAGGGGGACGAGGGCGGGGGGAGGGGTTTAAAAAGTGAGTGGGCGGAGGGATGGGTAAAGGAGTCATGATGCGTAGGAGGAGGAGGTAAGCAAAAGAGAAGACGCGGGGCCGAGGGGGATAAAGGAGTAGTTTCCATAGCAACGCTGGTGGTACCATTCCTCTTGTGTCGGAGGCATGGGCAGCGAGGCGTATCTGACCAACTGGTGCCTCTCTTCCCTCCTCCCCACATTGCTTGCCTGCGTATTCCTCCCCACGTAAGCCCACACTCACCCTCCCTCCCCTTCAACCGCAGGGTCTCGTCAACCCAGAGGCCGAGGCAAGCCCCCGATCCCCTTCCCCTTCCTTTTTCCCCCACTCCCCTCTGGTCCCGATTCACGATATTTCCCTCCGCAAACAATACGTATCTTTCCGTTCTCCCCTCCCCATCTCCCGAATCCCCTTCCGCCCGTTTTTTTCCTTATATACTACCTCATCTAACTCCCCGTCATTCGTCTTGCGTCCCGTCCTCCCTCGCACTTCCGTTTTCGTCCGCGAGTCAAGTTTTTCCTTGCCTCCGTGTACCAAGGGACGTGGATCCAAGGGATTGTTCCGTCATTGGGCTTTTCCTTAACTACTACTCACTGCATACATAGATAATATGTTAGGAACTTTAAGATGCTCGTCTGGCTCATCAATATACCAATTTCTAGCGACTTTCCCTTTTTATTTTCCTCAATGACTGTCACAGAATATTGAATATCTATGAATTACATGCTGCAACTATCTTGAGACAAATATTTAAAAAAATAATAATTGAAAATGTTCTCTAAAACCACGTCCACAGTACTTGCGATATTATCAAATTCTTATGTCAAGTGGTCATCTTGAGACCTTGAGAATGCCTAAGTATCTTTTAGTGCTAAAATGTTTTATTATAATATCCGACAAATTAGGGTATAATTTTATCATTTTTACAGTATAAGTACGAAAATACATTTTTACTTAACGAAATGCTTGAACACAATATGTAATGCAGTCGTCAATAATATTGTCAAAGGAACACAGTTATTTAGCATCCAAACTCTAAGGAAATTATTATTTACGGTGACTATTTGTAAATTTATTTTTCTTCTTTACATTTCTGTTACCGTCAAAATTTGGCTTAGAAGCGTGCGTAATATGTGTCTTTGTTGCGTCTGAACTGTATTTATGAGCAATATAATTTGAGAGCCGGAAGGGAATGATTAACTCAAAGGGCAGTCAATCAAATCGCATTTCAGAAATGCAGGACTGCACAGCTATTTGCCACTTACCTCAGCTTGCTGATAATTTATAATCGATATTCTGCGTTTTACAAAGCAGATCAGGTAATTGGTCATGCCTGTAATTGCTAATGGAAGTTTGTCTGTAGAAGATGATTATATGCGGTTCATCATTATAATGCTTGAAATGCCTTGCAATCAGTCTATGTATTAATCTTGGATTTAACTTAACTCGTTTTCAACAAAATTCTCACACAGCAAGATTAAAACAGTGATCCAACACAACATAGGTTGTATTTTGGATAGTAAATTCGATTTTATGTGTCCAGTTACCTTCGGCCCAGTATCCTCTCCTGTGGACGACTTCACCTCCGAGGTTCACAAGGGACTCGCACAACATAACAGAGCGTAGAGCAGAAGCTCAACATAGCATCGCTTTCGGTGGTTTTACGACAAGCTTTAATGACCCGCTCCATATCCTCGGAAAGCCGAGCATAAAAGGAGACGTCAGTTCACGGAAGGAGAGGAGTCAGGAAAGAAGTTGGCGGTGGAAGGCGGAAAAAAAAGCGGAAAGGAATAAAGCGAAGTGGGAACCGGACGGGGTTGCGCGCGTATGTTTCTCCGCCCTCGCCTCACCCCACACCCCTCTCTCAAGATTGGAGATCGCCCATTCCTTCCGGACGATGCGGGAAGAGCGAGCGAGAGAGGGAGAGAGGTGGAGAGAGGAGGGGAGTGCATTAGGGAGCCGCGGAGAGTGGGAAGCGAGAAGGGGGAAGAGATTGGAAAAGGGGTGGAGGTCGACGAGGGTGAGGTGGGGTGAAGGGCGCGTCGAAGGAAAGGGAGGGCAAGAGGAGAAGGAGGAGGGTCCAGGAAGGGAAAAATAATGGCGGTTATGGACCCTGGATGGCTGCCTCCGAAAACTCACGCCCGATGAACCGCCCCACCATTTCGCCCCCCCCCCCCCAGCTTCCCCCGCCCCCTATGGCCATCTCCACCCCACCCCATAAGTTCCCCCTCTCCACCTTCCTTCCCTCTCGCCTCCACTCACCCACCCCTTCTTCCCGCGCCCCACCTCCCGCCGACCTCACCCGCTGGGTCGGAAATTATTAATAAGGGGAATATGATGCCCCGCTGCTCCCTATATGCTAGGCTAGTGGACTGCGCGGTGAAGGGGGGAGGGGACTGGGGCGGTAATATCTGGGGTGGGGCGAGTGGGTTTTAGGAGAGAGAGAAAAAGGGTGGTGTAGGGGGGGGGAATAAAAGAAGGGGGGAAGAGGAGGGCAGGAGATGAGGCATTAAAAGTGGCAAGGTGGAAGGAGTTATTTGTTGGTCCGAAGGAAGGGGGTGAATGAACGAGTGCGGGATAGAGGAAAAAAGGAATCTGTACGTATTCGACGGAGGGTGGCTAATTTTTCATCCATGCGCCTTGCCACTGGGTACAGAGAACTTTCTGTTCACGATATTTTCATGGCTTGAGGCTGTGAAGATTTCGAATGATCCTTTAAGGGATTTAGACTTCTGTGTGAAAGTTCATTTTACCTTATAGTGTGAAAAGCCTTACTTACCTTTTATGGGTGAGCGTCGTATTTTTATCCAAGAAAATTCTATCTTGGACCTTGACCTTTGGCTAAGTAGAGGTAAATTGCATCGATGAGGGTGTTAATTCAGCCATCAATTTTTCTATTTCGCAAAGTTGAGAGCCTTGTAGAATATATTATGGGGAAACTTTTAGGGAATTTTTTGTCACTGAATGAAATATGTGCGATAAATAATTATTTGTTTCCTAGGTTGTGCAATTTCAAGCTTACCTCGGGTTAATTTCAATTTAAAAGTTCTGGAGATTATTACATCTTAAATTTACTTTCATTTGCGGAAATACCAAAGGCAGTGAAGAAGACCTATTCATGCTATTTTAAGAAGTATTTTACTACTTAAAATTACAACTTAAACATCCATACGTGTTTTCAGCCTTCCACATTTACCTAGCTACAGAACTCATAACTGGACGCCAAATATCACTGCATATCGAATCAATAGCTCGTAGAAGGTTATTTAAGTACCTTAATTAATAATTTTCGCGAAACGGATGTGATTCTGCCTATGACCTGTATTTGCCGTGAAGGAATGGTAAAACGTACGCATATTGGTTACTTGATGTTGCCATCATTACTTCTCTCTATAGTTAATATAACAGTAGCTGTGTTCCAAATCATTATCCACCAGTGTTGCTGACAAAAATTAGACATTACTTGTGCATCCAAACAAAATATCGTCGCAATGAAAGTCATCTGAATCGAACATATCATGAAAAATTCTGTTTCCCCTTTGGGATTTGTTTTATTGGTAATGTATTAGTAGCTGCTACAACGACCGAGATTACGCACGTATCCTTCGCTCTATCGAAGGGTTGCATTTCACGATTTCTTTTTCATATTAATCATTGTAAGATAAAACATTCTAAGTAGCTTGACTGAAAATTCAAATTTTAATGGAAGTATAAAAGAGGGTCAGACTTGGAGAAACATTTTTTTTTCTCAGTTATTTTAGGATTAAACTTTTAGTGACTGAAAAATAAAAATGACCTTTCGTAAACACGATGGCACCGCCAGGAATTCTATGGAGTTATAAGAATTTCAGGATATGGCAACACTAATTTATTGTTTTGTTAAAAAAAATCTCTCTAGTATCATCGCAGGAGTTGGATATATATTGCGAGGATGCACACTCTCTGTGGTATGAGTTGCATCCGGAGCACTCACAGATTTCCCAGCAAAACCTACCAGAACGTCAAAACATGCAAAAACAAGATTGCGTCACGCCTGAAACAGCATAATGCAACACTGATTCCCCATCTCTCATTCCCCGCCTAAAATCTTATCGTTAATTTAAGAATATGAAAATATATTCAAATTCTTCCGATATCAATGCGGTTAGAGAAGAACGAAAATTATACACTTAATAATTCCGTTAATATAAAAGTCGTGAACCGTAATTTTTTACACTACAACACATCATGAGAAAATACTTCATTGGAACTTAAAATTGGTCTTTTGGTATACGCCGTTACTTTTTATTTTATATTTATTAAGCATATGAACTTGTAAATCAGTAATTTATCAGTAAAGTTAGTAATTTTTAATTAGCACATTGTAGCATTGGAAAGTCAGAAACCATTATATGCCACTAACATTGAACTAAGGCACAGCAAGAAAAATGGGGACAGATTAATGCAAAATCTTAGTTACTTTGGTTCTATTTTGATTACATACGTATATTTATGGATTTTACTTTGGTTTGTAGTATTCCACTCTGCCTTTCAGAGGTAAAGGTCATTTGATCGTGCTACTAATACTGTATCCTTACTCAATCGATTTCCCAGATTTTGCTGGACTCTGAGTATGGGAGAATAAGGAAAACGGTGCTGTTTGGCACCATGGATTTATACGATATAATATGTGGAGAAAGATTAAGAATAGCACGGGAGAAAGGGACGGGTGTGGGAAGAAGACGTAGTAAGTAAGCCGACGGTGGAAAGGTTTCCCTTTCATCCAACTCTCGTTCTTTTTCCGCCATCATCGGAAAAGGCCTAGAGGCAATGAGGAGAGAGGGAATCAATCACTTTGGGGGGAAATGGGTGCTGAGGCCTGGTTTTGGTGGATGGGGGATATGCGGTCGAGATGGATTGAGAAGTTAGACGGTGCTCTTCAGGCGAGGGGTGGTTTTATGTACGTGGTAAAGGCTGGAGGAATGGACGAGAGAAAATAATTTGAAGAAAATTAAAACTACTTAATGGAGCGTGAATGATAAGGGACATGCTGCTTGTAGGAGAGGGATCGTTTATAGGTATTGCACGGAGAGAAAGACTTTATTGAGCAAGTAAAAACGTGATAATCTCCTTTTAAAGTCATACTAATTGAATTCATAGGCGATTTAGAAAGAGTTTTCATGGTTCGACAATTAGCACATTGCAATGAGAGCGAAAATACTATTTACCTTCTAGTTTGAGTGAAAATTGAATTTGTTTTTCAGGTCACACCCTCGCCCATAGAAATTTGTGTGTGAACAAACGTACATATCGGATTTTTAAAAGGTTCGCGGTATACCCAATAAATAAGGAAGATGGTTTAGGATTTCCGCGTCCATGTTAATGAAACTCGACATTTTTCTTCCAATGCCGGTGGCTTCCTCTGGGATGGGTGAATGTGGATGAAGGGTGTCAGTTCGTATATTTGTAGGTTGCCTGGGGCAAGGAGCGAGGGAAGGGATTTCAAAATCATTGGAAAACCTGAATCTTCGATGATTCTTGATAACTGTTGAAAAATTTTGTGTTTTTTTTGTATCTATCCCAACAGCCTCCCCAAAGAGGTTGTTGGGATAGATACAAAATCACCACAAAAACAAAAACCATCTTGTAACGTTTCTAAATGTTATGCCATTCTATTGCTGCATGCCATATTATAGCGGTTTGTGCCTAGGGCTCTAGTCTAATGCCTTTCTTTTGTGTTCTTATCTTGCTCTTTGTCCTTTTTAATTCAACGTATTCTCGCTGTCAAGTTCGACACAAATATTGGTTAATTCCTTCCGTCTCCAGTAAATACTTCCCACTTCGTCCCTTAGCTTGCCCCCCATCTGAAATCAAGGTTTGAGTCAGTATTTATGTTGTATTTTCTCAAAATGTTGTCCATTTTGGCCTATGCTCCCGTCATGGATGGAGTCGAAGGCGAAACGACAAGCGTCATTCGGACAATCCGAGTCCGATGAGTGAGATGTGCAACGACTGAATTTAAGCGTGTGAGTGAAGCGTCTATTGAATACCTTTTGAGTCTTGATGCGTTGATGCCGCGATGTAAATGAACGATAACTCATATCCATTCCAAATCACCTCAATGTATTTTTAAACCGATGATCGACACTTGAAACATAGATAAGCTAAAGTTTCCATTGCCATTTTCCTGTTTCATCTGAAGTGAAATTGTTGTATTAAAAACATCTGTTATACAAAGGTTTGACATTTAATTGAACATCAAACCTTGCATTCGATACATCATAGTATCGTTTAAACGTTTCTTTTCTTTACCGTCTCAAAACTTCTGTGGTCTCGTCTACCAATGTATAGGAGCGCTACTATTGTACCTCCTGTGTGAGTGTTTAACTCCAACGATATTTACTTTTTTAAATATTTTATTCATACATATTCGTGAAATCAATGAGGAATCGCAATAAATGAATTAGTTTCTTCATAAGGATTATAAATGACAAAAATAACGTCCACTATACGAGTATATTGCATTCACATCTATATGTCATCAAATGCATTTACGACGTCGTCATTTGTACTGGATTTGTATAGCACCTCTTCATTGGATTACGGGAATTTAAACTCTCCGTCGAAAGAAAACCCTTCCCAACTTTAATTACGTCTCTCCGAAACATCATAACTTTATTTCCTTCACTATAGAGTAGGTGAATGTATTCACTTTCCCTTATTATGCTAATTAAACTGGTTTCAGGCGTGTGCGAATAAAGGTACCCATAAAGATCTTTCTATCGGCGCCATTTTTCAATAGTTTCTCACCATGGTTTTTTTTATTTCAGGAGCGAATGTCCTCATTTAGAATGTGCGTTCAGACGTAATATTATTTGTAATAGTCTCTAGAAAGTTTCCTGGGCGCCTTGGATCTGGAAAAAGGTTGAAGTATTATGTTAGCATTCAATGTCTTTTTTTCACTTTTTCATGATCCCCGTTGAGCCGTCCAGAGACTTTTTTTTAAATTATAGCACATGCATCTACATCTACACGATACTCAGCTAGGCACCATAAAGGTGTTTGGCGGGAGTTGTTCCAACTTTGGCCATGCGTTCAAAAATATGAATGCATAAAGAGCATGCGTTCTACATGGAAGTATTAAACATAACCATTGTATTTCTCTTACTCTTCTATGTGTACATAAACGAATCGAGTTCAACCTTGCAGTAAAAGTAGATTATTTGTAGGAGAAACAGACATATTTAGAGGAAAATAAGGCTTCCGCATAGTGCGCTAGTGTCTAGGGATTTAGAAAAGGCATCGGATTGGCATAAGGGTTAGGAGTTAAAAATTAACGTAGAAAAGTATACAGTAGTGTAGTTTTGTAATCAATGAAAAGAGGACCAAGAAAAATATAAGTTATGGAACATGTGGGCTCAATTTAAGCAACTAGGTTAAATAAATGAAGGTAATAACATTCGACGTCATTCACACAAATATACTTAGCCCAGAGGAAGTCACTGGCATTGGAAGAGAGATGGCAGGTTTAATAAACAAGATTTGGAAAAATTCCTGAACTATTACCGCAAACAGTTTTAATAAAAGCGAGTAATGAAAGGGGTCGGCGACTTCCCATACATTCTCATTGCAAGATGGTAAGAACGTACTCATTTAATTTATGGGAATTGCAAGGTGTAAAATAATTTGTGATAATATTATCATTGTTCATGATTATAAAATTGGTTAATTATTTTCTTGGTCCTTAAAACATGTGTTGGCTTGGAGACTAAAATGCGTTTTATTTTCATTTATTGTGATGGCTAAATATATATCTGCCAGCTGCTGTAGATTTCATTTAGTAAGGTTCTCTATTTTCATAATAAACATTTTAAATATATTTATCCAACCGAGGAAAATGTTATCTTTAATTTTTTTTATTTTGAAAATTGAACGTTATGATAATATTTCATCATATCAAACATACAAGTATCCTCGTAGCATTTATAACAGACATTTTAAACGCATGTGTCAGTAAGCTGGTTATTATCATGTAGAATTTTAAATATTTTTGTACATTTTCAGGACTCCGATTATAGATTGAATTAATATGGAGCGCATTTTTTGTAAGTTGCGTGTTTTTGTTGAAGACAACATTTGAATAAAAGTTAGCTTGAAGCTGATTATAGCTGTGAAATCTTATATTTACCAATTATATTAAAACCAATTTCTCAAAATATGTTCATCATCCGTGATTTTCCGCGTATATATATTATATATATATATATATATATATATATATATTATCCAATGTAGAAAATAAAATAATAGAATAGAAAATACAAGAATCCAAGAAATGGGAGTGAAGAAGGCCTCTATAAACAGTTGCGGGACGAGATAATACAAGAGTGCAAGAAGGCAAAGGAATAATGAATAGAAAGTTGCTGCGAGGAAATTAATGACAACATAAAAAAGGGAAATAGCGAGATGGCTTATAAACTAGTGAAGAGGCAATTCTGAGAAAGGACAATAAAATCACAAAACACCCGAGCCGCTAATGGAAAAATACTAATAGATAATGACGACATTGGGAATAGATGGAAAAAATATATTGAAGTGCTCTATCAAGCTCCCAAACCACTATAAGATGGCTTAATTAAAGATGCATGATAAGTAAAGACGAATGGGGTCCTCGGGAACTAAGAAGTGAATTCGTGCGAGCCATGGCAGACCTGAGAAACAAGAAGGCACCAGGAGTTGACAAAATCAATGGAGAAATAATCAAGGCACTCGGGGTCAAAGCGAAGGATGTCCTCTTTGGAATAATCAAAGATAGTTACGACAGCGGAAAGATACCAGAAGACTTTGAGAAAAGTATAATGATCGCAACACCAAAGAAACCGAAAACAGATAAATGCGAAGAATACAGAACATTGAGCCCTGTGACTCAAGCATCAAAAATCCTTTTTCGGATAACTAACCGAAGAATAGAAGGAAGGATAGAAGGAAACCTCTCAGAAAACCAATTCGGGTTCAGGAAAAACCGAGGAGCAAGAGAGGCAATTCTCAGATTGTGTGTTCTGGCGGAAAAAATGAGGCTAGTAAATAAGCCATTATACGTGGCATTCGTGGGCTTGGAGAAGGCTTTCGACAACGTCGAACGGAACAAGATGTTCCAGATACTAGCAGCGCTTGAACTGAATTATAACGGCAGAAGAATTATCCATAACCCATACAAGAATCAGGCTACAAGAATGCAAACGTAAAACGGGAGAAAAATAGAAGCCAAAATAAACAAAAAAGGAGTAAGACAAGGATGTAACCTCTCACCAGAAATATTCAACGTATACCTGGAAGAGGCAATAAAAGAAAAACAAGAATTGGGTAGCAAAGGAGTCAAGGAAAATGGAGAAGAAATCAACATGCACCGGTTTGCAGATGATATTGCAGTAGTGACGGAAACGCGAGAGGACCTGCAAGCAACTCCAAGTGCTATGGATCAAGTGCTGGGGGAATATAATATGAACATCAACAAGAAAAAAACTAAAATCCTTGTGTGTGGAAGAGAGAAGCTGAATGCAGATATCACAATTCGAGGGGTGAACCTATAATAAATGAAATCCTTCATCTACGTGGGCAGCAGCATAGCATGGGATGGAAGAAGTTCGACTGACATCAAGCGAAGAATAGCCCAAGCTAAGAACGCATTCATTAATAAGAGGCAATTAGTATGTTCAAAGAACCTAAGATTGGAAACAAGGAAACAATTCGTCAAGACATTTATGGCACTCTATGGGTCCGAGACTTGGAACATTGGAAATGTGGACCAGCGAAGAATAGAAGCCTTTGAAAGAGATTGCTGGGGGAGAATGCTGAAAATTAAATGGACAAAGTGAGAAACGAGGAAGTATATAGGAGAGCAGAAGAGGATAGAACCATATGGGGAACTCTATGGTAAAGAAGAAATAGATGGATTGGACACACATTGAAACACAATGGATTGATTAGGAATATAATAGAAGGAAAAATAGAAGGAAAGATCACACGAGGAAGACCAAGAGACATGTACATAGGACAAATTAAGAAAGATGTGAAACAGAAAAGGTATCAGGGATCGAGGGAATTGACATTAAATAGAGGCGAATGGAGGGCTGCAATAAACCAATCCTAGGATTGAAATACTGATGATGATATTACCCAACCATGAGTGCGGTTTATTTCCTTCGATAAAGCCAGGAATTACCCAAATGTGATCATAATGAATAGCAAGATGCTTTATTAAAACAATAATTTTTAATTCATTCTTTTTTTGTGAAATTGAACCACCAATGTGGCCTTATCAAGCGTTTCTGTTTTTATCGTGCTGTGTAATTTGGGGTCAAATACACTTCTAGATCAGTCGTAGTAAATTGACGAAGGCATCCTTGGCGTCAAGAATTCAGCAGTCCGTAAAAGCTGTGACCGTGGTGTAATAACTTCGTTTTGAACTATACGAGGTTGTCGATGCGAGGCGGTGAGATAATGGAAAATCAAATGAAGGACCAACGACATTTTCCCACCTCACGATCCCCTGGCGTAATCCAAGCGCTGAAAGATCAAGCCAAAGTTGAATTAAGGGCACCGATAGACGGGGAGAAAGGGGACGACGGGCAGGCCGGTGAATTAAGGGTCCCAGATCGCAGTACCCTCACTTCTATCCAAGTGCGCAACGCCATTCTTCTCGCTGACCTTATCACGTAAACCGGACGTCCTCGGCGAATAATGCGGCGGGCCACGCGCTCTCACTCTGACCCGGCGGCAGGGAAAAAATATCGAGTCCATTGAGGGAGGGATGGAGAGCTTTGAGGCCGTTGAAGATAGGCATCTGAGATGGCAGCCGATTGCACTTGGGCGGCGAACGAAAGGGTGGCCTCTTCACGGGAGCGACGCCTGTGAGAGGGGTTGATCACTGAGGGAGGGAGGATGTTGGAGTCGGTAAATACTGAAATAATAGAGGAAACGCGGTAGAATAAAGGGTTACAGGAAATAACTCTTCCAGCCTAAAGTAGGAATCGGACATTAAAGCATTGTCCTCTTTCATAACGAGGATTGTTATTCGAGAGGGACGGTTGATTCCGAAGGTCAGATGATCAAGATGTATGGGGAGGGGGCCTGGGGTAGGCTCTCGCTTTCACATCTCTTTGGATATTATTTTGAGTGAAAAGATTTTTGTTCTAAACAAGTTTCTACCATTAAAAGAGTTTGAGGTTGTAGTACGATAACTTTACTAAGTTATTACTGTTGAATCCAGGGAAATAATCTGCTGAAGCTGAAGTACGTATGCTAACGCTACCGAAAGAAATGAAGGAGTTGCAGCAAGAATTGCAAATTTGCTCAATGATCCCCGTTACCGGGATATTTCAAAGTTTCCCGCAGAATTTTTAGAAGGATATATCACAAACGGAGAAAATTAAAAAAATATTTTTGTGGAAAATTATATTTTTAGATGTTTTGTTAACAGATCATCTTAGTATGTATTTCTCTGGCCGTTGATTAAGTATGCCATTAGTAGTAAATGTGCATAAACCTCATTTGAATTTTTCTTGTTCTTATGTTAACCCCTCCCACGTCAAGGAAACTGTGAAATATGGCGGGATTATAACTTCTAACAGAGTTAATCGCTTATTCTTATTACAATGCAACAATTTTAAAGTGTAAAAATCATTCACCTTGACCAGGATTTGAATCCGGATCCATCGATGCACGGCTGAGTGCTTAAGCCAATTAAGTTACAGAAGCGCCCTCTTAGGCTCCGCTCGGTAACTTAACTGGCTAAAAAGTATTTGGCCGGAAATCGAGGAATCCGAGTTCGAATCCCGGTGGAGACGAATGATGTTAACATTTCGAAATTGTTACATTGGTTCTCCTACGTCTACACCCACCTTCAACCACCCTTTATGGACTGTCTTTTTTCTGTTACGAAACAAATATCGTAAGCCAGCAATTGTAAAAACGGGACAGGAATCTATTTCGAACGTAGAGGTGAAAGAGAACTTCATTCTGACGACTGTTCCCCAGTTTTAATCCAATCCAGCGTTGGATACTTTTTCTAACAAGAGCACCTATCGGCATAAGTGAGTCACGGGAGAAGGTTGCGTCACCCTAATGACGATATTTGATGACACACATGAGGAAGAGGAGAAAGACCCAAAAATCTGATTGGACGTCATTTATGGAAGGTTCTTCGATGAGATGAGGAGAATGAACGTGGAGGCCGAACTCAAGAGAGGACGGGGTGACGTTCTACCTCCACGACCCGACGCATATAGGGGTCCCCGTCCTTAGGCGAGAGAGACGTAAGGTGGCGCGGTTGCATAAAAGGGGTTCTCATCTAGAAAGGGGAGAGCGAGGGGTGGAGGAGGGTAGAGATGGAGAAAAGAGGGGCTCGAAGGACTGTGGGTGGGGGAGAGGAGGGAATGCCTCATGTTTTATGGATCCACTTTAATGGGGGCCGGATTAATGTTTTGATGCTCGCCAGCGTGACAGATGCAAGTAGGTTGGGTGGATGGGCGGGAGGGCTGTGGACGCGAGGGAGGGTAGTAGGGAGAAGGGCATGCTATCCGCTTGTGATGGGGAAGGCAGGCGGGGGTTGGTTTTAGGTGTTATGGTAAGGGGCGAACCGGTCGGTCGGAGTGGGGTGGCGTCGCCCTCGGTGGCGGCAGGATCTCGAAGTGGGTGTGCCCTTGCTGAAGAGGTCCTGGTCGGTGGGGTTTTGCGGCGCTTTAAAGAATTACGGGGTGGATTAAGAGGCTTGTTGGTTTGACGGAGCTGTAGTAGAGGTGTTTAGTCATCAGCCGCAGCGGTATTGGTTTTTGGGACTACTTAAGGGCGAAGAATGAAGGGGACGGGAGAGAACCGGTTTTTTTAATCAAAGTGACTTTAAAGTAAGACGACTTCTGATTGTTTCGTATAAATATTGCAACGTTCCGAGATTACTAAATGGTAAATGATTCCAATTAAATAAATTCTTCAGGTATCCAATCTTGCGCCAAAACATTGAATTTCGTAAACATTATTTGTGTACTGAAAGTCTAACCGATTGAGTCAAGTTTGTGTGCGTATATGTTATTATCTTTTCATTATTATAGGTTTAACTTTTTATATTGCCGATAAAGAAAAATTACAAAGGCAAATAGAAGAAAATTTTTATGTAAGTGTAAGAAAAATGTCATATAGGGGTTATAGGCTTAACATCTATAGTGGTAGGGGATAACATAGGAGTTAAGTGACATAAGAGACTCCATAGTCTCAATATTTACCCAAATTACGAAAGACTGTCTATCTGTGTACAGTGAAATATACTTCTATTAAATTGGGATAGGATTCGTTTGATTATCAAACTGTCCCTCAAAGTTTTCCCACCTTATAAAATTCCGGACTATTCCTTCAGATTACCACGGCAGATTTGGTTTTAATTACGAAGTAATTTATTGGTTTCAAGTGGTGAAATATTCCAATGCTAGGTCTTCTTATGTAAGGTTAAAAGTGGAGACTCCTACGTGACCTTTCGCCAAGAGTAATCTATCGCCAAAATTGAGGGTACCCTCTACCCTTTCCCTCCACTCCCTAGTTCATTACCAGCCCCGGTTACCTAATCACCCTTCGACATTGGGAGTCGTGCGTTTCATACGATTACTAATAATACTAGGGCCATAATGAAATATTTCATCCTAAAGAGTGGATCTATAACTCATAAAATAATAATGCCCTTGAATATAGTCTTAATGTGTAGATATATTTGATACAATCCTTCAATTATTTTGTGTTTTCAGTTCTGACCTGCGCGTCGTCACCAGCTGTTCTTGGACTTTCAAAAATCATGTTTCATCGCCAACAAAGACGTCCACGAACCCAACCCTGACATTGGATAAGGATTGAGGTAAGTTGCTTAACACTACTAGTCATATTAGTTGAACTAAATGTGAGAAAAAATCCACTTTTAGTGAAAACAAGAAAGAATTATAACAATTTATGTCGCAAAATTATTATAACGTGGCTCAATTGTGTAATTCCTATCTTTCCTTGTTTGGTTAGTACAGATTGACCGAAAATAACATTGAATAGGCATTTATTGACCGAAAATTGATATTGGATTAGAATTTCAAACAATCTGAGCATAAAATCATTAACTTTCTGAAATCCGTGTGATATTGTTACGCTAACAATAATTTCTTGTAGTACCATCTTGATCTTTTTGCAAATTACCTCTGTTTTAAATCAACATTTAATTAAACGGGAAGATAGTGAATTGGTGCATAGCATAATGCGAGATCGTAGAATAGACTAATCATGCCTCGTAGAATCGAACTTTGATAGTGAAATCTGGGAATGGTGGTATTCCGATTTCTCCGTGGTCACGATTTTTAGAGTACTTATAATGCAGAAAACTTACATTACACTTGACACACTGATCTCGAAATACTATGGAAAAGTGGTGCAGGACTCATCTCATACCAATCTCCCACACTCCTATCTCGCTTTGATCATAAAATTTAGAGCACCTAATGCAGTGGTCATTAATAGTTATTTTTCCCTATTCTATCGTTCCCTACTGAATTGAGAAAATATAAGCGGCTTTCTGTGCATTGGGGTTCACATTCATCCACATTTATGCCACTTCGGATAAATTAATTTTTTAAAAATTGTTAAATTCAAAATTTATTCGGAAGTTGTTTGTGCATCTGTTTATACAGTTTTTCATATATTTTAATATATTAATTACGTATATTGTAGGTACAAACAGAAAGTATTATTAATTACTACGTGATTCAATATTCCTATCCATAATTGAAAATAGAATATCAAACAGTTTGTCTTTGTCTCTCTTTCTTGTAAGAAATATTTCTTCTTCTAAATTCTAAGAAACTGCGGGAGATGCCGTGTCAGTAACTTTTAACGGAGTAATCCACTTTGCATTGCATTAAATGCAATTTATGGTGCATTACATGCATGCATTTACATGCATGCATTGCATGCAATACATTTACAGTGCATTACAAAGCAAATATTTCAGAGAGTAAAAATCATTCGCCTTGACCTCTTTGACCGCCTTGATCTCTTTCTTCTATTCATTTAATTCAGGTGATATTTTAAAAAATAAATTGAAACAACTGAGTTGCCACGCAGTAACCTTTAGGTAAGTTAACATGTTCTATAGATATCACTGCATACCTCTAATACTTGAAAGACTACCCATACGCAAGTCAATATTGAGGAATTGCCTGATTACACCGCCAGACATTAGGGTAAACACGTATACCTGTATGTGTGTATAGAGGTATGCAGTGATATCTATAGAACAAGTTAACTTACCTAAAGGTTACTGCGTGGCAACTCAGAGTTCTTTCAATTTATTTTTTAAAATATCACCTGAATTAAATGAATAGAAGAAAGAGATCAAGGCGGTCAAAGAGGTCAAGGCGAATGATTTTTACTCTCTGAAATATTTGCTTTGTATATATATAATATATACAAATATATATATATATATATTTGTATATATATATATATATATATATATATATATATATATATATATTCAAATACGAAGTCCCGCCATACGGCGCACAAATATTCATTCAAATATAGAAATAGGTATAAGGAAAGGGGATAGGAAAACACATAAAAGGAAACATTTTTACTTTCGTGATCTGCTCAAAAACCGCCTTCCCCACATGTTCTGTGTTCGCCTTTTATGTGTTTTCTTATCCCCTTTCCTTATACCTATTTCTATGTTTGAATGAATATTTGTGCGCCGAATGGCGGGACTTCGTATTTGAATGTGTATCTGGCCAATGTGGCTCATCTCTTCTTCTGGCTATGCGTGCCACGAAACGTACTGTTCCTATTCTATATGATACTATATGCTTTCTAACCAACTGTCCCCTCTTCTTGTGTGTATTGTCTATTTCTCCTTTGGTGGGTGGAACAGCTCCCTAAAGCCTTCCTTTGGCAAATGATTCGGAGCACTTGGGCGTCTTAAAAACATCGCAGATCTCAAGGTAAATTAAGGACTCTGACCACAATTTAGTTGTTATGAAATGTAATGTTCGTTTCAAGAAGATAAGGCAAGGGCGGCGGGTTAAAAAATGGAATTTAGAAGCAGTAAAGGAATTAACGAGGAAGGAGTATCAGGAGGCTGTAGAGAAAATGATGGATGACGGTAAAGAACTGAGTACTATCGAAGAAAAATGGGAATGTATCAAGCAAGGGATATCGGAAGCCGTAAAAGACACTATAGGAACCGTTAACGGGAAAAGGATAAGGAAACCATGGGTAACGGATGAGATGATTGCAAAGATGAATGAGAGAAGAAGACGGAAGAGTGTAAGCACAGAGTTATAAATGAAACAAAGGTTATGCGATTTTCCAGAAAGAAAAAGGCTAAGCTAAATATTAAAATAGGCGGGGAAATATAGAGCAGGTAGAGCAGTTTACATATCTCGGAAGTGTTTTGGACCAATACGGTCAAAGTGGTAGGGACGTAAGGAGAAGAATTGCGCTAGGCAAGGAGGCTTTCTCAAGGAGGAGGGAGTTGATGACGGGGACGTTGAGTAGGGATGTTAAGACAAGGCTCGTAAAAACTCTGATATGGAGCGTAGCTATGTACGGCGCGGAAACGTGGTCACTGAAGCATGAGGATAGATGTAGATTGGAGGCTTTTGAAATGTGGGTGTGGAGAAGAATGGAGAAGGTGAAATGGACCGAAAGGAAAACAAATGAGGAAGTACTGGAGATGGTGGGGGAGGATCGGGGTTTGTTGGGAGAAATCCTATGAGGCAGGAAAAATGGATGAAAGGTGTATTGAGCGGTAGTGGAATGTTGAAGAAGGTAATAGAGGGGAGAATGTTGGGCAAGCGAGGAAATGGCAGGAACAGGATTGGGATGCTGGACGGGATGAAGGGAGGAAAGAAGTGCACAGAGATGAAGAGGGAGGGACCTGATGTAGAGTAGGTTGCTGGATTGGTTTTTGTTTGGAGGTACAAAATGTTTATTTGGTAGTTGTGTCCATCCAAAAACCTACCTTAACCGGTCGAATACCAAATAATAGTATATATATATTTATATACATATATATATATATATATATATATATATATATATATATACGAGTACGGCGGTGTGTGTACATATACATCTTTCACTGAGTTTCCTGGTTTCCGCAAATCCTAATGTATTGCCCCCGGAAACAAAGGTCCCGACCTGCCGCCCGTCTTCCCTTGATCTCGCGTTCCCGAACGCTGAGCATCTTTTATACTCGACGCCGCTGGGGATTCCGTCTTTTATTCCTTTACAAACCAGTTAAAAGAAGCCAGTAGGAGGGTTCGAAGAAACCTTTCCGGCGAATATTTCCAGCTTCCCTAACCCATGCCTCCCCTTTCCTCTCCCATCCCCTACCGAAGAACATATTTCTCTCTCGGTGCACAAATACAGCGGTACCAAATCCTATTTTAAAGCGCGGGATAAAAGGGAAAGAGAGGAGAGCCGTGCACGGAGGACGTGGTGCATTTGCGCCCACGTGGATCAGTTCGAGTGCAGAGGGCTGGGGAAATCTTG
The DNA here is from genome assembly GCA_037158775.1 of Hetaerina titia. NCBI lineage: Eukaryota > Metazoa > Arthropoda > Insecta > Odonata > Calopterygidae > Hetaerina > Hetaerina titia. Next base: position 88,759,954 of record CM073772.1, read on the forward strand.
ACTCTCGCGGAGTGAGTGTGTGGGAGGAGAGGGAGCATCGCGGGCGAATGGGGGAGGCAAGGAAGATAGAGAGATGGGAGCGGAATCAGAAGATTAACTCACTCTCTATTCCGTCTCGGCCGGGGGAGGGGAAAGTTATTTTATCGCCTTCTCTCCTTCCTCGTGCTCTGAATAAATATCCTCCCTTCGATGCAAATGGGGATCTCGGTCTGGAGGATGGGATTTCGAGAGGAGGTAGAGGAGTCCCGGGGAGACCAAGGGGGTGGGAAGCGGAGGGAGAACGAGGATGGGAGGTTAGGTTAGTGGGGAGGCTCCAGGGTGGATGGCGGTGGAATGCTCGCGCGGGTTTCGAAGGCGAGTGACGGGAGAGGTGCTGGGGTGTGGGCTGGGGAAGAGGCAGATGGGGTGAGGCAGGGGGATTTGGCGGGTGGCGGGAGGTGGGGTGGGGAGAAAATGAAGCGCCGAGCATGCTGCAACGGGAGTTAAGTGGAGAAGTGAGGGGGAGGGTAGCGGTGTAAAGGGAGGGATGGGACTGGGTGTGATTTTACTCGTGAAGGTGGGCGCGACTGGTGGAGGGCTAGAGTGGAATGTGGACAGGGACATGAATACGTGGATAAGGCAGAGTAAGGTGACGTATGCATGGAGAAAATTGGATGGAAGACAAGAGGAGAGATGGGAGAAGTCGGTAATTGGTAAGAGGAATAGGATTCAAAGATTGATGATGGGCTTGGAGAGCAAGATACGACAGTGGCTAAGTTAGAGGAACTTTGGGATTTCTCTGCTGGGTGACCCCCATAGAATTTGAATTTTTACGGATTATTCGATCAATGAAAGATAAGAACTAATTATTCCACGAACAGAGAAATTTGGAAGGCTATCTGAGAATGCTTTCATTTGTTCATTTATAAAGGTGTGTGTAGTGAAAGATGAATGGATAGATACAGCGATAGTCGTTCACTCCTGATGGAATGAATATTGAGCTGAAAAGTTAAGTTATTGAATAAATAAAACCAATGTAGGAAGACGGTAGCAAATTAGTGAGCGCATATGGCGTAGTTAAAATTAACAAGACTTCCGGGAGCAGAAGATGGTCTCCGCTGTCTATGTACGACACAACTTGGCTCCTTGGTGTGAAAATGTGTGTTAAAAACTATTCGTATATATTAGTTGAACGAATTTGCAAAATAGCTTAAATCAGTTTTTATTTCTTGTTCTACTTAAGATAAAGTAAATTCAATTATTAAATAAATTGTGAAACAATGTCAAACATGATTTTACACACATACACGTATATGGCGTAAGACTATAATCATAATTTTTCGAAAAACCTCGAAGAGGAACTTAGAATGGAAAAACATTAAAATTGAGAAATTCTTGAGGTGTGAGTCTGAGTTAATACTTCATTTGCAGAAAAACATCAAATAAATTCAAAGTATTCCCAGCTTCAATTGTGGAAACATGATTTCGGTTGAAAATGCTTGAACATTACACTACGATAAGGATGCAACCAACAAATTCATGACATTTCTTAGCAGAGAGAAGTGCCAAATTTAAAATGCCCATTTATTCTTAGGTATTGACAGGAATTCATTCAGATACATCATTAAGGTGCAAGATATATGTTCTTAGGTCTACGTATTTACTTTATGTAGATGACATCTCTTTGAAATGCGCCCAATTTTATGTTTTCATAAAATCATTAACTTTTAATGACACGGCCTCATATATATGAAGTTTTTATTGCATCGTGAGGGTATCAGTGGGAAGGGCATTTGTCTTTTGAAGAATATGGTAATATTGGACCTCGTAGTCGTAGTCATTTGCATTTTACAATTAGATGCAATTGTGTTCGGTTTACGCCTACGAAAATTCTAAATTACATAATAACCAAGATATAAACGTGGTAGTTAAAAATTATTTAGTGCATAATTTGAATAATTGAGACTAAATGGGATAATTAAGGGTTACAATTGCACGAACATTATCCTAAACAGGCCTTTGTTCAAAATCTCCATTGTCTTCGAAACAGATTGCTTGTTGTTAGAACAAAACTCACGCAGGATGAAGAAATTTTTGTAGAAAATTCCTATAATATCACGGTACAATTAAGTTGATGTCCTTTCTCTCTATCCATATGCGTTGGTTCAAATTCAAAAGAGGACAGGTCTCCGGCAAATTCCAACAACAATCTTGAAGAAAGGAGGAGCCATAATGTGGTTCCACACAAAAATAAAAAGCCCCAATATTTGCCCAATAAACAGTGAAAAAATGAGCGGATGGGTTAATTTCTTAGAGCAACTAGTACCTGATACACAAGTCAACTGCAATGGCAGTCGAAAATTTTGATCATAGGCACTCATGTGGAGAGATCAAATGCGAAGTGATATTAGCGGTCCGTGTGGGAAAATCTATTACATACACGTAGTTGCGTCATTGCGGGGAGGTTAAGATATTTAAAAAAACAGTTGATTTTGCTAATGGAATAGCTAACCATGTAATTATCCCATTACGTAGGAATGGATGCAGAGAGATTGCCGTCACCAAGATTTGCAACGATAACCTTCGAAATTGGCAACAAAGGTGCATTCTGTGCTACATCTAATAATATTTTTAGATATTGATGCGGTAGGGGTGAAGATTTACTCTATCTGGGAGAAAAAGAAAAATTTCTCAGGAAACGTAAACATATCAAACGATTAATGAAAAAGAATGACTAATAACTCCAAACGGAATGTCACCAAGGGAATGGATATTGCTCCCCTTCGGCCTTTGGCTGCGGAAAGAGATGGGAGTGAAGCTGTTAGCCGGACACGGAAGTATACAGGGAAGCGAGCCACAGTTGGGTCGACTAACGTCAGGAGATATGTGGAAATGTGGGTGATATCGTTGGATGGGGAGATGGGCGGAGTAAGGAGTCCCAAGATCCCACTAATGCCGACGTCTCAGATGCCCGGAAGGCAAGGGAGCTGCAGAATGATGTGGGAAAAGGAACGAGAAAAGATAAGGAGGGACGGACAAAGGAAGCGCAGGCAAGAAAAACGGGTCTGAGATAGGTCGGAATAAATGTAGTGACCCTGATCTTCAACGAGTAATCACGGATGAAGTCTACTAAAATATATATTGCGCTGGTAAGGAAGATGCTGTTATTCGCGCATCCTCCTAAAATTATCTAGTAAAACTCTTGCGGCCACACATAATGTGAGGTTTTTTAAAAAAAATGACCACGCTACGTGGAGGCATACTTATGTTTACTGATCACTATTTTTAGACTAAAATTTATGTTTACCCTTAATAAAATGATCAAAACCAGTCAAAAATATATGACATCAAACCAATGCGGAAAAAATTCTCAGACACCTCGTGTTCTCTTAATCATTTTCCTCGAGTGAGTTCAAAGGTAAAACTCCAAAATTAAGCTTTTAATAGACTTTTAGGACGTTATAATTATCATTTTTATTCTACCGGTTATGATAGGTTTTGGATAGGTGCAGCCTACATAAAAGCATAACGATACATTTACTCCAGGAATTACTGGAAAATATTCCCGTTTCTTTTTTATCTCCGTCCCTCATGCCGCTACCTTAACCATGTTAAATCTTTCAAAAAGAGCATTTTATGTTGCATGTCCTTGTGGTAGTGGAATTACGCCTTGCTACTTACCATATTCTATCTTGAAAGATATTGGATAAGTTTCTTACTACATCCTAAGGTGCAATTATTTTTTAGATGATAGCATATGTATTTGCATGTGTGTAAAACGATAGAATTTTGCATAAATATATGTACCACTGTGGGTATGAGTTTGCATGTGTATGTTGGCTTTGAATGTGGTTTTTTCCCTTTTACGGGTGGCGACCTAACGCCCCCTGCCACACGCCCTTGCGGCGACTTGCGGGGTATTATGTACATGTAGATAATTTAATTCCACTGAGAAATTTCATCAGTTTTAACTTCTAAAATTAATTCGTTGTCTCGGGCGTGACTTCATGGAATCGACTTAACATAATGAAAAGAGAAACTTTATAATTCCACATAGATTTATTAGACGGACGACCTAGGTTTCGACGTGGCACGTCATCATCAGGTACATTTTGAAAAGAAGACAGAGAATATATAGTCACACTATATATTATGACTATATATGTTGTGACTATATATTTTCTGTCTTCTTTGCAAAATGTGCCTGATGATGACGTGCCACGTCGAAACCTAGGTCGTCCGTCTAATAAATTTATGTGGAATTATCAAGTTTCTCTTTTCATTATATTCTGAAATTAGAGCAACTTTGGTATAAAAAGTCCACAAAGTCCTCTTTGTAAGGTGAGTGCATATATTAATTACAGCTGGTTTTTCCATTTGTACGATGGAGTTCGATGTATATATATATATATATATATATATATATATATATATATATATATATATATATATCATAGTTATAATACTAATGGAGAGAAAAAATCTCATTTCCTTATTCAAATAAGATATCAAGTTATATTTCAAGGCGGATTTAAATTGTTGTTAAAAATAGTGCATCTCTTTCTATGTGAGTGTTAAGGTTTAAATATGTTAAAGAGGAAAATGAGTATGAGGATAAATCATTTATAAAAGTATCTCCCGTGCATGTACTATGCATAATCGATTACTTTCTCCGCCCTATCCTTGTAGAACTCCGCAGGCCATTTGATCTTCATCTGCAAATTATGCATCAGCCTTTAGCAGTCCATCAAACATCAGCCCATAGCGGTAGATTTCCATTGCCTTCAATTCTCCACCTTCGAGTAATAGCGTTTATGTTTCCGCTTTCAGTTAGCGCTAATATAAAAGATTCAGCTGGCAATCAGCTGAAATTCTTCTCAAAGATTTTAATTTGAACCATTATCCATCTCAAGTCAACTCCCTTTATGATTTTCACTTTCTGCTCATTCTCAGTTTTTCCCATCTGCGCACTCTTCGTCTCACGCTTCTCCCCCACTCTCTCCTCCCCTTTATCCTCAATCTCTCTCTTGCCGTTCTCTTTCTCGATGGGTATTAACTTCATCACCGTTCGCTATAATCCCTTCTCTTAAAAAATCCGTCCTTCCTCAGCCCTTAACTCTTCCTCCTACTCCGCCCGTTCCTTCCTCATTCTGCGTCCCTCGAGATGCCAGGGCCGTGGGGAGGGGGGGGTTTGTGCTATCGGTGAGGGAGAGGGTTGGGAAAGGAGAGCGGAAGGAGGATTAGAGTGGGAGGTATGGTGATGGGAGCACCCCAGAGGGGCCACAGCCGGTTATATTGTGCGTACGAGGCTTCTTTAAGAGGACGAGGAGGGAAGAGCGGAGGGAGGTCAAACGGGAGGGGATGAGCAGTTCGACCCTCCGATGGAATCCCTCGGATTTCCACCGATGCCGGGCTAGGAGGAGGAGCGACGAGATGCCGGGGCTTATCCGCCGACACTTCCTTAACCTCCTCCCTCCTCATTCCCTCCCGCTTCCCGTATCTCCAGCAGATTCCAACCGGGAAAAAGAGAGCTAACTCTCTGGGAATCGGGAGTCGGAGTTCCCTCCCTCTCTCTTATTCCTCCTCCTCCCTCCCGCCGTTCTCTTTCCTCACCCTCCCCCACCCACACACACACAATCCCACCCCCTCCCTGTCCTTTCTGCTTCTCCTCCGGATATTGCGGGGAGGGAGGTAAGTTGAGGGAAGGGCGGGAGGGAGGTTTGCGTGTGTTTGTAAGGGTGGAGAAAAGTGGAGGAGGGGCCGAGCTGGAATTTAGTATGGAGAAGGAGGTGCGGACGGGGAGGTTGAATTGTGAGAGACCGTGCGTGGGAGGAGGAGGTATGAGGAGTAACAGTGGTGGGGGCAGTAGGATGGAGGAGATGGCTGGGCGGGGTGGACGGGGGCCGGGGGGTTTTAGTGGGGCGAGGATGCCCGGAGGCAGGTTTAAGTCCGATGCCACCCTGGAGAGCCGTTGAGAGTCCCACGGCCCGTACACGGCGCCGCCCCCTTTTCATCCCCTGCCCTCTGCCGCCAGCCCATCCCCCCGTCGCCTCAACCCCCGATGCTCTCCTCTCCTTCCACGTCCTCCTCCTTCGCAACTCCTCCCTCGAACTTCTCCCACTATCTCTAACTTCCCGCTACTATCCTACTGCTTCCATAACGCAAATCTTCTCCTTCCTCCGCTCTTCGCTCTAGTTCTAGCCGGGGTCTCAGCCCTTCCGAAACCCTATCCTCCACCTTTACCTATATCTTTAGTCCAGCTAACCTTTACATAATTCTTAAATTCATACTTGTATTCTTCTGCCACCCTTTTCCACGTCTTTAACACTTATTCGAGGGATTTTTCGTACTTTCGTCGACGTCCCGAGGCTTAGAAAATTCGTGTTTCGATTTCCTAGCTATTCTGCAGGCATATATTTTTACCCATTTATTTTATGCCCGTTTCATTCCACGAACTGTGCTTTTTTCTCCAATGTCGTCTTCTAAAACGTTATTTCGATGGAGTTCAATAAAATGAAATGACGCTTTTGTACAAAAACGCAATTGAAATACATCCTGAGTCTCGCCGAAAGACCGAGCTATTTGTGCATTGAACTAATAGCTTTAACCAGGTACCAGGTTGAAGAATAATTTTTAAGGTTCACATTAGTGCACATTTAATCTGACCTTCCGGATCAACAGAGCACAGAGAGGTTATTCTACCTCGTTTATTCAATGCCAAAACTGCCACTTGAAGTATAATGCAACAATTTCAGAGAGTAAAAATCATTCGCCTTGTCTCTGAAATTGTTGCATTATAATGCACACATGGCGGATGACTCCGTTAAAGTTACTGTTGCGGCATCTCCCGCATTTTCTTGAAATTGACCACTTGAAGTTTCGGATGGTATTCTATGAGTCGCTACCATTCACTTAAAAAATATCTTTGACGCACCTGGGGTCAAAACCACAGTTTTGCCGACGTCTTGAGTATATTTTTCGTTATTTGCTGTAAACGATACCCTATGTGGCTCCTTAAACGTTAAGACGACGAAATCGTATCCCAATATATCGTCCTATCTCCATCCTTTCCCCACGTTCCCAAGTCTCCGAAATCTTATCCCCTCCCTCCTTCGACCCTAATCCTATTCCACCTTAAATATCTTCTTTCCTTAACTCGTAACGTCCTTCTCCCACGTTCCCACCTGCTCCTACAAATTCCCATTTTACCTCAGCCGTAACTTAAACCACCGCCGCTTCTGGGTTTTCTGGGGATGTCCATACCTCCTCCTCCAAGTACGGCCCCGCGACTCCTCATGGCTGGATGTTTCAAGTCAGCGTCCAATTCACCTCGGACCCCTATCCCCTCTCCCTGAACTTATCCCTCCCAACCCCACCAAGAATCCGCTTCCCAACTACACCCCTCCCTGTTATCTCCCCCCTCCCTTCCTCTTCCGCCATGCTCTCTCAACATCTCTCTATAGCCTTGCGTCCGGAACGTTCTCCAGGGACGTCCTCCCCCCACCGAATATCACCCTCCCCTCCGTCCAAATTCCCCAGCCCACAACGCCCTCTACCTTTAAACCCTCCCTTTCGGCCACCACATCCTCTATAGTCGATCCCTGATGTCTTATGTCTTCCTGTACGATTAATCGCAGTTCACGCCCTTGGCACGTTGACCGTCATCTCGTTCTACATCGTTCCCAATTCATTATTTCCGCGGATTCATTCCATCGCTTCGTGGTCACAACCGCCACCCGCTATATCTTCTCGACTGTAACTTTTCTGAGAACCCTACCGTTATTCACTTCTCCCTAGAATAATATCAGTTCATAAATCATTCAAGTAGCCATTCATTGTTTTATAAGGCATTTAATTGTAAGATTTCGTTCTTTGTCCACGACTCACAACGCGTCAAAATTACTTACATTATATTTAAAACCCAATATATTTCATCATATACAAAAAATCCTCTTGGGTTCATTTAAATAATATTGTAAATAGGTAGCGGATATTCGAATGATTTTCATCAATAGGTGATTATTTTGGCTGCAGTAACTTTTATCTTCTGGCTATGTATAGTTTTACCAAACATAGTAACCAGAAATTTTTTAAGACTTCTTATTTTTCGAAAAACAAGAAAGTGATTTTGGTGTAAGAATAGATCTTAGTTTTTTAAAAGTATCAAAAATACGTTTTATTAACTATAATACAATATGAATATGGAAGAATTTGTTTCGTTCGACTCCTTATCATATTGATTTTAAATTAAAATAAGTTACTCGAGTTGATGCACCTCGAAGAAATGAATTTTTATTCATACATTTTCTGTTAGAATTTTTTACATTTAGCTTTCAGAGTAAGTTTTTTGTCCTTGAAGTGTCAGACAACCTAGTGGCTTTTCTGTAGAAAATTTTTCCAGGAAAACTTTCAAAGAATTATAAGAACAATTTTTATTTGTTATAAGAACAACTTCTGATTTTGGATCTCTGTGAAAAACTTAGAGAAAACTATTCTATTTTGTTTCCAGGCGTCCCTAGTGCTTTAAATTTCGAGTTACCTCCTGCAGCTATAAGTTGAGAATTTCAACGGATGCGATGAAATAAACTACCAAAGGTATCAAATCCTAGCGTCCTTGGGATTTATGTTCAGAAACTTTCAGATACTTCAGCAGCACATAGTGTGCTCCGTAAACATCATGACATTCGACGTGGATATCTGGGTTTGACTTAGCAACTAGAGAACTTCTCCGGTTCGATTTCATATAAATGCGGTATCACGATAAATAAGACTCGAACAAGTTACCCACGGAAGGTTAAAAGAATGTTTTAGTCCTTTGTTTTGCGGTGCTTTAAATCTGTTATAATTGACATTTGGTAAATATCGTATACCCTTGCATAATTTAACGGAGGATCTCAAATGAGATCTGTTCCCGCTTACAGAATACGTATAATAATTTAAACAAACCAAAATCGCGAGGGTAGATTCCTTTAAATACTTGGGTGTAACAATTACTCACGATCTGTCCTGGGGAAAACACATACGAGAAATATGCGGTCGTGCTAATAAAAAATTGGGATTTGTGAAAAGAGTGCTAGGTAAATGCGACGAAAAGGTGAAAGAACGATGTTTCCTTGCCTTGGTCAGGCCCCACCTAGAGTATGCTGCCAGTATATGGGATCCTCACAACATAAATTTGGTTTCGGAATTAGATCGAGTTCAGCGGAGGGGGGCTAGATTTGTCAAACATTGTTATGACCAACTCAGCAGCGTATCCACTTTGTTAGACAGTTTAGGTTGGGATTCTCTTACACAGCGGCGTTTCCAATATAGAGTAAACTTATTAAAAACATTTAAAGATGGGCCCTTTTCCGATGACATCAAGGATATAATACGAACCCCAACGTATTACGGTCGAAGGGATCACGAATATAAGACTAGAGAAATAGACTGCAAGACTGACAGGTTTAAAATGTCATTTTTTCCAAGAACGATAAGGGAACAGAATGCTCGTAGTCGAAATTCCCCAGGACTTAGTTCATTACAATAAGTATTAACGTACAGGTTAGGGACTTCGCGAGGATGTGTATACATGTGTGTATGTATGTATGTATATGTATGTGTGTATATATACATATATATATGTATATATATATTTTTTTTTCCTACAGGTTCCCCCCACCTTTCCTCACCTAACTCCCAACCCCCTCAACCCTTACCCTTCCCTCATGGTGCTACACCCCCTGCCACACACCTTTTTGGTGGCTCGCAGGGTACTTATGTAGATGTAGATGTAGATGTATAATGAAGGTAAATCTTTTATCATTCGATTCAAAATAATCAAAAACTGATAGGTATTTATAATTCATTTCACCGTATGCATTCACTAACATTGTACATGATCACCTCTATTTCTTAAAATTGTTTGAGAGTTATAAGCAGAATAAAACTAATGTTTTCCTTTCATCTTTTGCTGTTTTTCAAAACAAGAACGGTTAAGATGAGAAAAATCTATTCACTAACCATGCTCTTTCAGTGATTAAATGTTTGAAAAATCTTGTAATTTAATTATTGCATGGATAAGTTCATGTTGACTTTTATCACTCAAACTTCGCTTGATAAGTACCAGATGGTATGCATGTTGAAATAAACAAAAATGGAATCACAAGTTAGAGAAGTGTTTGATGGGAAATAAGTTATTTTTCTACTGGTGTAAAGTACCGATTGTGAGATGTACGAGTATAAAGATTCTTGTCAGTACATTCTGTTTTACTTTGTATTCTCATTCTGATATCTTTTGAAGAATTTTGAAAAACCTGGAGAGTAATTTCACTAAAGTTATAGCATATAAACCCTTCTTTAAGAATGATACGAATAAATCTCATATGAAGGGTAGTACTGTTCATTTGTGCATCACCCTGATACACTCCACTATAGTTCAGTTTGGAATTCTTGGGACCAAATAAGAAGCACGTTTTTTCCAAAAATAGGATGCTAATAAACCACGTCAAACCAAATCACATATTTAGAATAGATTTTACACAGATTAAAACTGCCTAATGAATTACGAAATCAGATGTGGTGTTCATTCAATGAGGAGAAATGCCATTATTTAAAAAAAATGCCATGACTGAATGCAGTTGTTTAAGAGCAATAATTAATATTGGTCGAATTAACTGTTTCACGTTCAATTTATTTTTTTCCTCGGTGCCGCTGAGTCGAATTTGCGCATACATGTTTGCATTACCAAAGTTATAAATAGGCAGTTAACTCATTATGTCGGTCGAATGCGAATTGGATATTTTTACGTCCTTTTTTTTAGATCCACTTACGCGATGATACAAGTGATTCTGGAAAAATGGTTTTTCCGGACGAAAATGTTGAAAATTTTATGACGTGAAACACATCACATATCTAGAGGGTACGGATTCGACCGAACTCCCAAAGGTGCTTTATTCGCCGTCCGCATCATCCAATGAATCAGGTTGCGGGGAGGAATCTGGGGAGGGGTGGGAGAGAGTGGTGGGAGGAAGTGTGGAGGGTCGGGAGTGTGAGAGAGGGTTCGTGGAGCAGCGAGGGACAGGGGGGAGGGGTTGGAAACTCCACTTTGCTCTCTCTATCTCCCCGTTTCTCGTCTAATCTCTTCTCCCAAGCGCGCCTGTTTTTACCTCCGCCTCTCATCATACCTTCCCCGTTCCCATCCTCGACTTCCTTCGATACCCGTAAAAGCATTCTCCCCAACTTCATCTAGATCACGTGATTGAACTTCTCCACGCCCCTTCTATCGATCGTCTTCTTTTTTTCCTTTGACGCAGGGTTGTTTCCCTCCATAAAGCAAGGGTTTCCCGATAAGTGAGAAGTAATTTTGGGCGAAGGTGCGTTCGTGTACGCGGGGGCCGCCATTGCCTTTTCAAGTTGCCTAGGATCAGTCTGTCGAGATCACTGCTTGCTCCCTCAACATCTTTAAATACTCCGAAACGGAGTTTAAGGTCAATGCAGCGTAACAAGAGGTCGTCCTCCAAAATTTATCTCCATAAAATTGCAACATGACCCATAAACTTTCAGTTAGATTCGCTCATAGAGTCTTTGGCGTAACTTGTATGTGAACCTTATGTAAAATGTATCACAGCGTACGAAACGCGAATTATTTTATTTAATCATGGTGAACGTAATGTTTCTTAGGCTCCAATTGTATTGACAATTGACTTTTTTTAAATAATACAACGATTGAATATTGAGGTGAACTTTTGGTTTAATCTTAAGTTTTTTGCGTTTATCTTTCATTGACACTCTTCCTAGGCTTTCGGATGACCATGGACCAGGCCGACGCCGGGTTTCTCTTCACCCTTCCTTTTCCATCCATCCATAATGGCTCAAATAACCTCAGCTGTCGGTCGCTTCCCATAAAAACTACTACTGATAGTTATCTTCTTCGTGGGGCTGAGTTCATATACTCGACACGATTAACTCGAACGAAATGTTAACGACTTTCACTTAAGTTAAGTGTGAATAACAATAGAAATTGTTCACTGGCACAGAACCAAATTAAAACCGCGAAAATTAAAACTTCGCCTCGTGAAACGTTTTCAAACGGCTAGACGGCTGGATTTATACATTATAAACAGATTATAAAAGCTAACGAATGCAAATTCATTTACCAAACGCAGTGATGGTCGACTATTCCCGAAATTTTAGACGTCTCTTTTTTAATGCGGGTGGGAGTGACAAAGAATGTGCCAAAAACCCGTGATGGAAATGCGAGACAAAGTTGATTGTAATATAAAAGAGGACATTTTTGTTTGTCCACAGGGAATAAATTCTTAATGCTACAAGCTACGCGAACGGATTTGCTAAGGTACAATGGTTTTGACCATTGGGAAAACATAAATTTAAATTATATGAAATAGATTTGGATGGATCAGAGAGTCTGAGAGAAAGCTGAGTAATAGGAGAAAAGGGTGTTCAAGTGATAAACTCATTACAGAATGGCTTATATTGCATCATTCATAAAGGAATCGTTTTATTATATGAGAATAGCATACATGTACTTGATAGTGTTAGAAGAAGACAAGAGAGTGCCACAAATTTATTTTATTGCATTTTGTCAGGTTCGTTTCGGATTACAGACAGCAAGTAAACTAAAATCAATGAGTGAAGAGAGTGAAATAAATGAAGGAAGGATTTATCCTAACAAAGCATTCCCTTAACTTACCTCTCATCGTACATGACTTTTTCGAATCCCCATATTGAACCTGTTTGAGTATTCATTATTAATTGAGATCCTAATTTACACGGAATTTCCGTCATTGAATTTAGGGACACGTATCAATTAGGGACTTTTTGAATTGTTATCGTATTTTTTTTATTTTTTCGTGTTGCTTTTGATATAATTCCTCCGATACCTTTAGAAAGAACTCTCAAACATATGGCTGCATTCAAAGTGAGAATTTAAGGGTCCATTTGGATTGGGTCTCTTTTTTCATATTATTCCCTCTTTCTGAAAGCCTACTGAAAACGGAAATAATACTGACAAACTTTCGGCCGCATATGCAGTTCCGTTTTTTTTATACGTAGATTGGTCAAAAATATATGCATAAAGAGTAGCGAAGGAATTAAACCATTTAATTGCAATAGCTCAGTAGCATGGTATATTTTAGAGTAAATCCAACTAAGTTCCCTGAAATCAGCTCACACTTTGATTGTCGGTTAAGCTTTTAATGAGCTGTTTGAATATGAACTATATTTTTCTCTGTCAATCTCATTTAACCCTCCGGTAAAGATTAACTACTGAGTTTTCCGAATTATGGCTCATGGAGGTGTTTATTTTCATATAACTCATAGTGGCCGTATTAGGATCAGAAATGATCCCTTTACACTCTCAAGAATTCTTGTATATAGATATTTTGTATTGCCGTCCCTTGATTGGATAACTATTAGTTTTCGTAAAAGTATTAAACAAATCAGATCACGTCCTGCCCATTTCTTTTTAGATTTGACAGTTGTAGATACCCAATAGTGATTCACTGATGGTGACATTGAAACGAGTTCTACAGTTATATAACAGAAGCGGGAAAAACGAAATCAAATTTGTTTTTTATGGCTTTAAATAGAACGTCTTTCCACTATATCAGATCGAGAAACATACATTATTATTATTTCTTCTGGATTTCAGATTTTAAATTAATGTTTTTGCATGTAGCGCATTAAAGCTTCAAAAATTACCTACTTATACCTGCATCGCAAAACATTTTAGACTTCTGGAACGCTCCACTGAAAAAACAAGTAAAGATAACGAACGTAGTATTCTAAATCACCTCACTAAACTTGTGTACTATGCATGTAATTACTTCATAACGTTATATAAACTGAGCATGAGTTACTTCATAACGTTATATAAACTGAACGTAATCCATACAGGAATCAATATTTTCTTTTAGTCTGCTTTGAATCTTTGCCACGTCTTCGCACCGGTCAGTATGAAATGAAATTTGATTTCTATATGCACTATGAAATAGTGTCATTTCGCAAACGAGAATGCTGTCAATTGTTGTATTCGATGATGAAATATGTTGGCCTCATGTACTTTCATTGAATTGTGTGAAGCTGATTGAAGTAATGAAAAAGTATGAAAACCATTTACTTCAGGATTTAACTCATTAAATTTAGCTCTGCACAAGGTAAAATGAAACTTTAAAAAGTAGGGAAGAAAGACAAAAGATTTGAGATTTTTCTAAGCCTCTTTCCGCTATCAAAATCTAAAGTTTCATTGTAAATAAGTTGAACTTAGTATTTCAATAATTATGTTTTGAAAATATTTATTTACTGCTATTTTTATAATGAGATACGTTTATATTTGAAGTTTTAAGTGAAACATTGCAACAGGTTCTAGACTAAAATTGATATATCTAGGCAGTGTGAATACTATGCCTAGAAAATCGTCTGGATGTCTTTGAAAAACAGTTTTTCCATACGCAACTTTACCATCGAGTCTGACAAAATGAAATGAGCTCGGCGTCATTTAACTTTCGTGGTTTCAGAAATATATTTCTCAAAATAATTACAAAAACTTCTACAACAGAGCACTAGTACTCCCACTGGCTGATGTATAAAACTTAAGTGACCACTCCGAACTCCACCATATATTTTTAAAGGCACCGCATCCTGCTTTCTAACTCTCAATTCCTGGCGTGAGGGAGGGTGATGAATGACTCCAATCCATCTTTATTACAACTCGGATGTCATTGAGATGGTGGAGTACGGATAGGTATCTGCGGTCTCTCAACAGCAGCGAAAGATTTCCTTTATTTTTTCTCGCCGACATCCAATTCGAGTCTCTTTCCTTGAGTTCTAAACATATCCTCCATCTCTCCTCCATCGCTCTTTTCAACTTGCTCTCCTCCCCAAATGTATTCGCCCTCCCCCTGCCTCTTACTACTCAACGCATCCGCTCGCCATCCGTTTGTGGAATGATTAGTACGTTCTGGTTCCTGATTTAAATTCCGCGCCCATCTGTGCTTCGTGTGTACCAGAGTATATTTACGATAATCGAATTGACTTCTTCTACCTTCTTTTACGTCCCTCTCTTTTGCACAAAATTCATCGAAATAATGCGGAGGAGAATTGTCAACATATTTAATTGATAAATTCATAAAAACTAACAGTTTCTCTTTTTGTCGTGGGAGTTTTCCACAAAACACTAGCCATCAAAGGTTTCTTGAATATTTAGGTACTTATCCTTTCAATTTTGGAATATATATTTCGCAAGCTATGGAAAATAACGAACATCTTTCTCACCTTTAAAAGTAGAAATACTATATACTCCAGCAATTGCAGTCCATTTGAACTAAACCCATTGTCATCTAAAATGCTAGAACAAATCATTTTCTGCCAACTTATGGAATTCCACGGGGATCAAAACTATATGTTGTATCCATTTTGGTTATAGAAAGCAAATATTACCTCCGTTACTCTTACAATTGTATGCATGTTAATCTTAACTCAGTAGGCGAGTTATAAACGTAGAAATTTATGTTTGCGTTTGCAGATAGCTTTTGACGGATTCCCACACAAATTTAAATTGATACAAAAACTTTAATTATGAGAAATAATTTAAAAGGCACGCAAAAAGTAGGTAAAGGTAGGTATGTAAAAGATATGTAAAAGCTACTTAAAGGGATTGCAACTTTCTCTCCAAAACCTCAATTGATAAGAAACCGCAAATAATAAACGATTCGAGTTCCAATTATGCAAAAGTATTTTTTGCTAATCCTCGGGGAAACGTTATAGAAACATTTAGACCAATTATATAAACAGAGATCGATGATATTAAAGCAAAAATAAAGGCTATTTGACGAATACAGCAGATGCTCCGGGGAAAAACCGATCCATTACAGTGTCGTGAAAATATTGTCAGTTGACATAATACTCAACGTAATGTTACTTATTAGTGACAAATGAAATACAGCAAAAGATATAGTAATAACCATATTGTAAAAATATCAAAGAGATATTTCTCAACATCTGTACTCAGAGGAAAAAAACGTATTCTTAACCAAGGGTTAATTGTCAGCCACTTTACGTGGTCCTAGAATGAAAGAGTATATATAGTAGTGACAGACGCCGTACGTTAATTTAAATAAGTAGGGTGCAAAAGTACCATTTAACCATACCTGTCACTTCCTTGAATATACTTTGACAAGAGCATTATTGAGAAAGTGGAGCGATTAACATTTTGAAGGAAATGCGGTTCATTTACTGGCTAGGAGGTGTTAGTGTCAGGAAAATGCTACTCATGTACAAGATCTACCCATTCATTAAAAAAATACTTATTTAGGAATTGAAGAGAACACAGTGAAAGGCTCCGCGATGAAAAATACTTTGGTTGACTACAGAATGTAAAAAGCTTGATATATAACCTGGCATGGGATGGTTAAAGGCTTCATTAATCAAATTGTACAGGTATAAGTTATATAACATTAAGCTATGAAAGGGCGTCAAAAATTAATTAAAGACTGCACCCTATTTAAGCACTCATGACTTTAAAATTTCATTGGGGAGTATAGTATCAATTGTCAAAAACTGAATATTATAAAACATCAACGCATTTTATCTTGATTTCTTACGAAACACACAAATAAAAACCTATTGTTTCTTGAGGAAATAAGTTATAATACTCGAATTAAAGAATCTAGGAATAAAGATGCATTTTTGAAGTTATTCTCAATAATCTGTATCCTAGTGGAATCAAAACCCGGATTTGTGGCCCTGAATTATCCCCACGATATCCCATCCAATGCTTCTCCAAAAATAGGGTACGGTAAGGGTGGGTTGAGAGGATTTGGGGAGGGGTTAGGCAACGTGTCACGGGGGACGCTGGAGAGCCCTTCTCTAATTACCACCCCCACTCTTCCCCAGGTTCAAGTCCTCCCCCAAAACCCCTCACCGCATCTTCGCTCATCTCCAGTCTGACCATCACGCCACTCCCGGGATGCATGCATAGTGTGAGCGGGAGAGGGGTTGAATGCGCCCTTCCCGCCCTCCCTTCCTCACACCCCCTCCTACGTACCTCACTCTCCCTCCCGTCCACCTTCCTCCTCATCCCCTCTCACCATCCATCCTCTCCTTCACCTTGTCTCTGCCCCGGTGCATCTCAATTTCCCCAGAAATAACGACCACCCATAACATTTCGCCTTCGTCCAGAAGCGTATGGAAGTGCGTGCGGAGATGATACTGTTCCTGATAATGGCGTGAATTGATCGATTTTATTAATCAAAAGTCGTATTTGCTGTTGAAATATAGTTCTGTTCCTTCTAAATTCACCGCGTCCTTCGCGTGAATTGTGAAAAATCTTGGAAAGATGGAAGGGGCACACAGAGAACTTGAATTTTGTTTTTTTTTTAATCTGCGTATTTTTCTAAAACAGGTGTTATAGATATGAAAATAATTCATATTTTTTCGAAACTGTAATTCATTTCGCCATAAATTGGCATCACTAATTCAAGTTATCAATATTAAAATTGAAGAGTTAAGGTAATCATCATTCTTATGTTCTAGTCTCTCCCCGAAGCACCAACACAACGCTGTGCATTAGGTGTTGGTGTTTATATTTATTGGTACATATTTATACATATTTGTGCTTATTATGGTGGATATTTTTACGAACTGGATGGTGATTTTTAAAACTAAGAGTGGTTATAATAATAGGACAGCTAATCAATGGTGCAAATCAGGCCGATATGTATGCAGAAATACAGTATTTAGACTGAACGTTAGCGTACGTAGGAGTTTTCAGAACGTTGGGACTTTTCAGAACTTTCTTCTTTTTTTTAAGTCTTGTTACTTCCATCTTTTATTTATTTTGTATTGTCGAATCTAGGGACAAGAAGCAACTTTTTATCCTGTTCGTTTAGGATTTTTATGTATAAGAAAGCAGGCGAATAGTGATTACATTAGTATAAGATTAATTGTAAATGTATGTTTTGCGGTGCCCAGAATTTTTTGTTGTCTAAATTGGAGATATCGTATGAACTCCCCTAATATCAAATATCAGAATTTGAAACCGTTGAAAACAAATAATAGTCTTCTAAATAATCATATGCTTTATCATTTAGAACTGAGAAATATTCTCTGGAATATGGCATCTCGGTTGAAGTTGCTGATATATATTCTCTCGGCATCTCGACTATGGTCATTATTAATAATTTAGGAGAAAATCTTTCACATTAAATGGTTAAATAAAAAAGTGTTTTTTCATTTAATCAAAATTACTCATCTTATATTTGTACCCAACTCAATTGCTCTGCCAAGAAATAAACAAAATTGTTTTACGAGCAATATATCTGCATAGTATAAGCTCAAAGTTTAGCATGCCTACACATGCATGGGATAATAATTAATTTTACTTCGGATTATATTTTTCAAAAATAACCATAATCAACACGTCGTTTGTCATGAAATTTTGGTTTTGTTCGAATTGTACGGGATTTTTGTACTGTAATTTCTAAAACCAATGTCACAGTTAGCATCTCCCCATTAACGGGAATCTAATTTCTTTTTTTTTTTTTGGCTCTTACCCTTCTGTACGTTTAATCGGATCTCTATCTCACTTTTACTCCTTTCTATCGCTTATACTCTCGTACATCTTTCCTCACCACGCTCGCACCCTTCGAGGGTTACTGAAACCCCTATCCACTCTCTCTCTCTCCCTCTCTCGCTCGCTCTCTGGTTTTCTCATTCTAACGCCTCAACCCCTTCCAGACCTCCCCAGTCTGCGCAACTTCACTTCAACCCCCATTATTTCCCAGCATCTCTTAATATTCCCATTTCTTCATCCCGCCCTTTCTTCCTTCTCCCCCTTCCCGTTCGTCCTGTCCTCTTTTTTATTCCTTAATTGTCCATTTTGCTCTGCTACTCGAACAGTTTTCTCCCTCGCACTGGACTCTTTTCCCGTGCTTTTTCAGGCATCATCATTTTTTTTTCGAGGAAAATGCCGTTTTCATATTTTCGCCGAAACGCTTTTGCGCCTTTTATTCCTGGCGTCCGAGTGTCTATTAAACCAATTGGTTTTTATTTCCTTCCTTTCGCGAGCGTATTTTATCTTTTTCCTCCCTGATCTGATGAGGACACTGGAGCAGATTATATTGCTGCTACCTAAGTGAGGGGTTCTGAAATATTACGTCGTTCATTTTATGTTATCGGAATCTGAGAAATTCCATTTGAATTGTTAAAGCTCAGTTTTAAAGAGCCGTGTGACTTCATCAAGTTTTAATGTGTTTGCAATTCTCTCGTAAACGTTTAGAATTTTTTAACAGGTCGTATGTTGTCATTTGTAAATTTTCGATCTTGCTGAATGTTTGTGTGAAAACCAGGCTACTTAGTGATGATAGTCACGATACTGAAATATTTGGTACTAAATCAAAGGGAAGGTGGTATAAAGAAGTAAAGTTAAATGTAAACGGTGTGCTCTCATTTCACGTTCAAATTGTTATTTTTTTGCTGTGCCAACCGTTACGCAGCTTTTCCTTGGATGAGAAAAAATTGACCAGATTTTGGAAAGCATTGAAGGCTTTAAGGATGTGAGGTTTTTGGGAATATTCATGGTTTTATCTCGTATGTTAAATGACCGGTTGGGGTGGGTTCTCGCTCACCGGGACGGTGTATGTGTGCCCGTATGGGCCGACAATGAAAGCTGAAAAAGAGCTGACTGGCATATCAATACATTGTACTTTTCGGGATTTTTTATACTTCGATTTCAATTTAGAAGTTTTGGGATAAATATTATTTTTTCTGGATGAAATATTGTGACGGAAAAGATATGAAACTCTGACGAGTCAAGGAAAACCTTGGTATTACGCGCCAAGGCTTAAATCAAAAGTGAATCATTCAGCGTTTTTGTCCGACAAAAAAAGCGTTTCCAGCGTTTGCCATGAGTCACTCATCATTTCTAAGAGCTTTTTGAGGGATTTAAAAAAATATCCCAAGTGCATTCCTAGCAGTCATATACCACTGAGAGTACAACAATGCCCTTGTCACTTAAGAATTAACCCTTGCTCCTTCTTTTGTTTCCTCCGCCGCTTATTTTTTCCACTTACCCTCTTCCCCAGTTTATCTCCTCCCGTCTCGTACTCAGTATGCGTTTCCTTACCCATCTTCCACCTCAATCCTTTTAATTATGCAGCCTAAACCCATTCCATCCAACCCCCCCCCCCTCCCTACGTTATGAAAGAATTGGGAAGAGGGTGAAGGGATACTGGGGAAGAAACCATATCTGAAGTCGTTTCTCCACCCTCTGTCCCCGTTGTGCTCCCCTACATCTTGCTTTTGAACGCTTCCTTTCTCATATCTCGACTGTCCTAACAACCCTTTCGCTACACTTAAAAATGCTATGGGTACACTAACCCTTCGTAACCTATGCATAGGTCTCCACGGCGTCATTTTTTCTCCCCCTAACACTTTGCCCGGAAATTACGGCAGAACTTTATTTTTCCTTGTCAGGATAGCCCAGAACTTTGAAGCACCAATTTTTTTTCCTTTTAATTTAGCAACAGAAACATATTACCCCGGATTCTAAGATAACTTTAAATTGGAAACTAAAATATTTACAATTAACTGTCTGCGTAAGCCATTGTAAAATAGCAACTGTTTCTTTTAGCTAAAGCATAGAACTCGGGGTTTTTTTTTTATCTCTCGCTCCCGTTGTAGTCAATATGAGCATTTAAGTGTACGTATATATGTTTTATCGCCCAAATAGTTAGGAATAATGATGAAATATGAAATAAACACGACGCAAATGGATAGCCGTGTTTCCAAATTTTTTGGGTAAATGATTTGGCATTTGACATTGATATCTCAATTTCTTCAATATTTTTTTCCGGTCAATTACTAACATTTATTTCTTTAACTCTTGTTCGAACAGAACTATTAGCTAAATATTTATTATTCACTCGATCTTTGCATTCAACCTCCAAGACCTTCATTGACATTACATTCCTCTTTCTCTCCTCTTTTCTTTTTATGTTATTTTTGCCACCAATTCAAGGCAATTAGATGCAAATGAGGCTGGTGCTATAATCACCATCATGGGTAGGATTTTTTCGTAGGATTTTTCCATACACGAGTAATTGATCCCCTCCTCACAAAGACATACCACTCTCCAATAAAATAAGTTCACAAAACCCTTGAGTTGAAAAACTGTGATTTTATATTCAATATTGTTTATTACGTGTATAGGAGGCGGTTTACGGAACGAGACTCGGATCTCACCGGTGCAATTTGGGCGCAGGCCAACGGAATCGGTCACGGGAAGTTCGCGTGTGTCGTGCTTGCCACGTTACGTTGCCGGTAGAGATAAGGGCGGTGGGGAACGGGAGGGGAGGATCGTGGATTGGCGAGGCAGGGGTTGTGGGTATAAGGAGAAGGGTGGGTCTTCATGGGGAGTGAGGACAGGGGTGCAAGGATGGAGGGTGAAAGGTGTACCGACCCCGTAGAGAGGAGAGGAGGTGGAACGAAGAGGGGAGGAATAACTTTTTGCTATCAGGATTGCTAATTCGTTTAGTCGCGGGTAATTTGTTCGGCCCCGATCTCAATTTCAGACCCCTCGCCTATACCTCTCCCCCATCTCTTATTTTCTTTCTCCCCCCTCAAACTCCCCTCTCTCCTCCTCATCCTCCTCCCTACTATGTTCTTCGCTCATCTCCATTCGTCCCGTCTACAATCTCCTCTTCCCCATTGCCATCTCTTTCTTCTCACTCCATTATTTCCCCTCCTTCCTCCTAATCCCTCCGATGCTTCTCTCACTCCCCATTTTGCCCTCAATCCCCTCTCTCTCTCTCTCCATCGTTTCCTTTCCCTCTCACCTCACTCACCCAATTCCTTCCCCTCGGTTTATCCTTCTCACTTCATTTTTCTCTCCCTCAAGTATTTCGCCGTCCCCGTTCCATCGCGTAAACCCTATTTCCCTCAGTGCCGCATGCATGCATGCCAAAGGAGGGGTGATGGTCCCCCGCGACAAATATCCAAAAGATCCCGTTTACTCTTATAGGCATGGCAAGACTGAGACAAAAAGTGTTCCTCGAGGTGTCTTTGAATTTTTGAAGAGGAAATTACCCCAGTGTCCGGGGTCAGAGTTACAAAATCAGTCGATTGATTTTGAATTGATGACGCACAGCGTCAAGTGTGAAAATGGTGTCACCGTTTGGACAGCAAATTACTAATGTTTTTTTTCAATTATATTTCTACTGTTTCACACTACGTCAACTCTCGCTCCCACTGATGAATTAAATAAAAAACCAAACGGTAAATTCGTTTCGATGTAGTTTATTTAATCATGATATTTAATATCCTCGGATTAATAATGTTGGGTAGAATCTGCTGTGAAGACATCCCGACGCAAGAAAATAAGGAAACTTTATATCGTATCCAACATGGATTTAAATTATCGGGATTCTAATACGTATGTATTTTGGAAAAAATAAAACCTTCAGCTTGGACTCATTTAATAGTTTAAGCATGAACCGTTATCAATAATAGTCATGCCCGTGGTCTAAAAAACGATAAATCTTTCTCTGAAATTAACTAATGAAAATACTGAAATGATGTTAATTTAAAGAGGGATATACGAGTATATCGTATACATATAATTATCATATATACGATATATTAATATCATATATTTATAAATGACTTTGGAGCCAATATGTTACATTGATCTTTTAAATCAAGTCCAACCTATCGTAAGTAAACATCGCATCGTGATTTACATGATGCGACCCTAGTGACCATAAAATGCTCTTCATATACAAGCATTAAACTGTTGGTTTAGACTTCACTTGAAGTTTAAACCCCATCAATGATAACAACCACTGCTTTCTCAAATGCTTTGGCCTTAATCCGAAGATCATTTCTGCAACTGTTGAAATTCCACTCTTAAATCACGCGTGAATGCAGAGTGCTCTTTATATCGTTAACTCTGGGCCCAATAGGTTGCACCGGTCGTTTATTTCAAGCGTAATTGGGCCACTAATTTTAAAAGAGCGAGCGTTTTCGAAACTAATGAAGGTCCAACACAGGAAAATTTATTCGCGAGGCCCTTCGAAACCTCCTCTTAATTTATTGCGATTGTTTCTCGCAATGCCGCCGCCGTTCTCGCCTCTTCTCTCTCGCTCTCTCTCAATTTCCTCTTCCGTTCATCTCTCTCTCTCTCTCGCTCCTCTTTTTCTCGATATTTTATACCTCTTCCATTCGCTCTTTTTTCCCCTCACGCCATTCTTTTCTTTCCCTCTATCGTTTCCTTGCCTTTTGCTTCTCCATTCCCCTCCCGAGCCCAACTCTTATATCCGAGAGCTTAATTGCCTGCGCCAATAGCGCGCATCCGGAACGAATTGGATAATTCTCTACCCCCTTCCTCCTTCGTCTGCCATCAAAACCTTCTCTCTCCAAACCGACCTCTTCCCCTCTTTTCCTTCAAGTCTTTTCCCAGTTCCCCATCCCTTTCTTTGTTCCATTCTGAAGAGGGGCTCCTCCCCTCATACATTCCGACCCTCCTATCAACCACGTCCTCAGGCTCATAGACCTATGCAAAAGAGTTGGAAGTCATGCTTACCCGAGTGGCTACATTATAGACGCTTCAAGTCCAATTATGTATGTGCGTCTCAGCGTCAGAGGCGGGAAGTTAGCACAAGTAATTGTAATTCCCACCAAGCAATTTATGTGACTGGTGCTGCGATTAATGCGCAGGATGCGATCTCGCAATGCTTGGCGTGAATGAGAACAGAGGTTAACGATGCGTTAAAGAAGTCGAAATGAGATCCAATTCCCTAGCTCTTTTCCTCGCAGCAGAAATGCAAGGTGAATAAATATCCAAGGTGCTTAGATTTAGGTAAGTGGATATAAGATGCAATGGCAACAAAAACGTAGTTGCAGAAGATGATAAATCTTTTGTTAGATCAAATTAAATATAATTTTTTTCTTCAGAGTATAGTTCAGTTAACTAGATGCGTAATGGATCATTTTTAATTTAACCATTAGTTAAACTCTATTTTATTGGAAAAACATTGCTTGGATAAAGTTTTTCATGTTCCATTTACCTTTAGTTCCAGTCCCATTACTTTCGAAAACTTGTATTTTCGGGTTAATAAGGTAGGGATAAAAACAATGAGAATACTTTCTATGCGACAATTTCAGTGTGTTAAAGTTATTCGCCTTGACCGGGATTCGAACCTGGCTGTGTCTCTCGGTATTCGTAGAAAGTGTAAGAGGACGCCTCGGAAGCTTCGGCTGGGCATCGAGGGATCCGAGTTCGAATCCCGGTCAATGAAAATAATTTTTATAATTTGAAATTGTTGCATTGTAATCCACATTAGTGAATGATTTCGTAATAAGTCGCTGTCGCGCCATCTCCTGCCGTTTATTTTAAGAATCTTTCACTAAAATTTTCTTAAAAATGACAAAAAGTATAGTAAATGTGCATTGTAAGAGTGACCAGTGATCACACTGGACCGTTGCCACCAGGAAAATTGCCTAATTGCAACGAAGTATGCAAATAAATAATAAATAAATCGATTTTATTTAAAGAACTCGGCAAATATTATATAAATTCTCAGCTAATAGTTATATTTGGTGCGTACTCTTGCATGTTCAATGTGTGAAATATGACTTATTTGTGTTGATGTCTATCTGTTGGTATTATTGTCCAAAGGTGGAGCAGCTTGGATTGGTAATTATTTTATTTTTAATTTTTCTTGTTATGATGTCGCTAGTTAATTTAACATTCTATTGAATTTGTATATAACTATTTGTTATACTCGTAAGTGAGCCACGATTGCTTATTGTCTCCCATATGGGATAGAGGGTCTCTTTGACCTAATGCCAGCCTAGATAATCTTGCTGGTTAAGTCCCTAGGTTGTTGGGAAACCACATGGGGTATGGATGTGCCAACCTGGTCACTTCCTGCAAGGGAAAATATAGGGAATATTGCTTTAAAAGCACAGCTAAAATAATAAAACAACAGACATATTCTTCCTTTGTATTCCTTATTAAATCTGTGAACGTCAATGTCTTTCTTAATTAAATAAGGGAAAATTTCTCAAGCACTTAAAATATTATGCAGTATCATGCTATGAAACACCGTGGGAGCCTTCGGTAGGCCAGAGCATGTAATTGGCGGGGACTAGCTATGTGCGTTGCACATCTTCGACCATTGGCTCCATAATATAACTGTTATAGGATAGTAGGCATTTGCAGATAATAGCTTAGGTTCTCTTTCAATGTAGTCCATTATTGTCATTAACGATAATTTCTATGATCCCTAATTCACGAATGTCCTGTTTGTGTCTCAATAAACGTAAATCATGATCCTTCACTAAAAGGATTAATTGAAAATACCAAGGCATCTACACAAATGTTCCTAATAGAGAGTTTAATCGGCAGCTTAATTAATGGAGGACCTTATTGATAGCTAAAAGAAGTGGATCTTTCATCTAAATCCTTCAAATGTCGTTTACAAAACAGTGAAAATATATGGCAACCGTAAGATATTGCCAACTTGAAATTGAGACAATTGTATGCTGTTTTTAACGGCTTCCAGTAGCTATTCGTATTAGTTTGAGATATATTTGTTAACATTTGGGGCCATGAAAAGGTAAATATATATACACTTTGCAGAATATAATTTCCGCATTCTGTGATTCCAACCACGCCCATATAGTATTAGGGCGTCATATCTTCCTCGCTTAGCAAAAAGCACCCTGGTGAATATTTGAATCCCTGCTCTGTATCCTTCCCCATTTTTTAAATCGTGATTAGTTTTCATTGAGGTCGATAATCCAGGCAGTTCATATCTTTTGAATTTAATGGGTAACGTTTGTGGTGACCGTTATATTTTCAGGTT
This sequence comes from Hetaerina titia, assembly GCA_037158775.1. NCBI lineage: Eukaryota > Metazoa > Arthropoda > Insecta > Odonata > Calopterygidae > Hetaerina > Hetaerina titia. The sequence goes on from CM073772.1 coordinate 88,785,798, forward strand.
TCTGTTCTTTGTATTACTGCGGAATAATTCTTCAGTAATCTCATGTAAAATAGGTATGCTGTTTCATTAGTTTTTAGGATTCATGAAGAGAAAATATCTAGGTTCCTAGCTGCCAAGGGTAATGAGATCCTTAAGTAAGTCAACGAAAAACCGCAGAAGGGATTTTTAATTTATAAATTAAATTAAATATTGCTAATGTATTTATAATTATAAAATAAGGGCGTTGTTCTATTTAATATTGAAAATTTGATAAGATATAAAGTTCATCCTAAATTTAATTGATTTATCGTAAATTCTCAAAATCGCCAATGCTACCCCTGTATTCCTTTTGACAAGGAATACCCCTGTATTCCTTTTTAATAGTTATAGGCACCTTTAATGTTTTCTAAATGGGAATATTATTAAGTAGACATATTTTCAAAGGTAAATGGAATATAGTTGGTCATGCATGTAGACAATACGCCTATCTAGTAGAACCCTTTCTGAAGACAAAACGTGTACTTTTACATAAGGTCATCCTTATTGCATGGTAAAGTTAATAACTATAACAAAAGAGGAAGAAGACCTAGCATGGATACTTTCAAACATTCAGATGACGATAAAAACGTATATCCTCATGATAAACAAGATAAAACTAAGCTAATTATGTGGTCTAGTCTGCAGTTAAAGTAGGAGAGAAAATCTCCAATTAAGACTGGAGAGACACACTGGACCAGGTGGAAAAGTTTTCTTATAATGGAAAAAGGAAATTGGATATTACATACTGAAAAGATTGATGAAGAAAACTCTGCCGAAAGAACTACTGACCCAAGCAATATTAGCATTGATGTAAGGAAGTGATTCGTCCAGATTTATTTATCTAGTTTACTGATTTGAGGTATGGACGATAGTAGGAGCAGAGAAAATAGGATTGAGAAAAGTAAGATTAGGCAAATAAAACAGTTTCTGGCGTTACTTGGTGGAAAATCTTCATACTGTTTAGTAAAGTGTACTACTGTAAAGTTTATGTGGAAAAGTAAAGTGGTTTGATTATTAAAAGTCAGTAAGATTAGGCAATTAAAAAAGGTTGCTACTGAAGAATACTGAAAATGCAATAGAGTAGCATATGAAGAAGTTCTTCGAAGAGTGACTATGGAGGGGAGTAATTACAAAGGACCGACTAGAGTGGACTAGAGAAGCAGTGATGGAAAGTGCCGGAACAAGGAGTTATGAGATAATACAGAGATTGGCAGGAAATAGGTAGAAGATTTACTAACTTATGTTTCCATTTTTCTCCAAATAACTTTAATTTCTTAATATTTGGTAGCCTGATGCAAGGTCAGTCAGTAGTTATCCAAAGAATCGTATGGTTTCCCTAGTCGTTGCAAGCTAAATTTTCAGTCTCGCCTTACATTGCCTGATTTGCTATTTGCTTGATCACGACGCATTAAATGGCTTGCGGGAAAAACATTCTCGCTGTGTGCAACAACTCTTTTATTGAATTTTGTCCCTGAGATATTTTTGGCATTCATCGCGAAATATATTGTTTGGGATACCCTTACATTATTTCTCAACTCAAGATGGATAGGATCCCGTTGGAATAAAAGGAAAAGCAGGTTTTACTGGACCCCATATTTAAATCACCTGAGTTAATAAATAAGAGGCCCACTATTGAATAAGTTACTTTCATGGTGCGGGACATGGAATGAAAGATTATTAATTTATGGCAACATACGCGAGTTGATGCTATTGATTCAGTGTTTGAAAGTTAAGCGATTGATAAATGTGTTGGTTTGACATTTTACAGGGTGTGTTCCGAAAATAGTGCAATTGAATTTCCCTCGCCGCTCTTCGTGGTCGGAATGGAACAATACCACTTGGAGTAGGTGAGAGGTGGGGACATTAAGCTTTGCCGCAAAACCGGTTTTAGTGCCCTGCAAGCTGTGGAAGCGGCAGAACGTCAGTTATTGTAAACCTCTGCACGCCCACCGTGTCAAGAAAAAAAATGGAATCGACGATCGAGTAAAGTTACGTGATTACTAAGTTTTGTGCTGAACAGAATAAATCTCTTGAGGAGATTAACAAAATGATTCGTGAGTCTTACGGGGGCTCTGCTCTGTCCTAGTCACAAGTGTTGAGAAGATTAAAGGTCTTTAAGGAGGGTCGGGAAGAGGTCCACGACGAACTGGTCTGGGCTGCCGTCAACCAGCAAAACAGACCATAATGTGGCTCGTGTTCGACAATTGTTGGACTCTGACCGTCGATTGAGTATCAAGACCAATGAAATTAACTTTTCGTCTGCTGTTGTGTTTCGCATTGCTACTAAAGATTTAGCGAAGAGAAAAGTGTGCGCCAAGCTCGTGCCCAAGATGTTTGTCAGATGACCAAAAGACCAACCGAGTGGAAATTTCAAGTGAAATTTTTCAGTGCATTGAAAATGAACCTGATTATTTGGACAACGTCATCACAGGTGATGAAACTTGAGTTTTTTAATACGACCCAGAAACAATACACCAAAGCTCTGAGTGGCACACCGACCAGTCCCCCAAGGCCAAAAAGGTAAGAATGAGCAAATCAAAAGTGAAAACAATGCTCATTGTCTTTTTTGACAGTAAAGGAGTTTTCCATAAGGAGTTTGTTCCTCAATGATAGACATTTAACGCTGCCTACTACGTGGATGTGCTGGAAAGACTCCGAAAATGGGTTATCAGGACGAGAAAAGACATCTCCGCTACCTGGCAACTCCATCACCAATCACAGTGTATCAACCTACTTTGGTTTGATCCATGTTTAAATTTGTGAGATAACTCGAAAAAACGTAAGCTGAAATATAAACTATGATATCACGAGAAACGATGACGAGATTTCTGGATACCATAAGTTTGTGGAAACCTCAGTCGTCAAAGGGAAAGGAACTGGTCTGAACCCCGATTCCGAATATGTTAATGTGTCTTCACCGTGCATCTGTAATAAGTTACAGTTTAAGTCTACGTATCGGTTACATTATTGTTCACTTTTAATGATGCAGGTAAATAGATTTCAACTGCCTATTACCCATTATTAATTCTATTGAAATTGTTTTCGACTAACCTTATAAATATAATACATGTATAGTTTATTGTCAATCTTTTCAAATATTCTCAAATTAGAACTGCGATTATCTCTTAGATGTTTGCAATCCTAATTTACAACCACATCCTTTTCATCACAATGTGTTGGATTCTCGGTGGCATGCTTGCAGCCACGGTGGGATACAGAGAAAATGACCTACAAATTCGACGGCACAAAGAAAAGACTTCGATGAAATATTCATATAAAGCAGCAGGGAGATACATTCTATCTCCTTGCTTCTCTGCTGCCCAGATTATTGATACATCTGTGATCAAAGTTGAGGATGTCAATTTTCTCTTTTCTAATTGGAAATCGGTATTTCTAATACATTATTTTACCTCATTCTTGTTCGTTCTAAAGTCCTCGCTGACCAACTTTTCAGGACATTCACTTTTGCGATGATTTTCTATTATTGGAAGGATAGCGAAAAACTCTTGAGGAAATTTGTGTCAGTCTTAGGCATAAATATAATGAAAATAAAAAGTTCTTCCATAGTATTGGATATCCATAATTTTTTCTTTCATTAATGGAAATTCTCTTTGATCAGAATATTGCAATTTTGGCTATCTATCCATCCAACACTATTACCATATAAAAACTACGTGTCATGTGGATACCTGAAATTTTCCATCTATTATGATATGTTTACGGAAAGATCAGCTGTTATGAATGAGTCATTGCCTGCGCCGACTGGATTTCCTAATCAAGGGAAATTCAGAACACCGAACCAGACTACTATATGTCAAAAGTCCTAATTTATTTCAGCCTCCAAACTAAAATTCTTTGCCTCATGGTCTTAAAACATAGGTTTTATGCACAACTATATTTTCTCTTATTCTTTTATTTTTGTCTTTTATTTTATTCAATAACAAATTATTGTAATGTCTCCCTCGTGATAATGGTTTAATTCCGAATCCCTAATGCTACATTTATTTTTCATATGAAGAAATTGGATTATCTTTAGCGATGATAGTGAAAATTAATTATTAGCTCCATCGTGCTATGGTAGGAGAGGTCCTGTAAATGAAATTAGACAGATTAAGTGAGGAACAGATAGATTTAAGATGTCATTTTTTCCCGCAGACGTTAAGAGATCGGAATAACGTTGTCCAACTGCGCTGGGGGGAAGAGTATTTTGTGTCAAAAGTAGTCTGTTGTGTAATCGTCCCCTGCTACACACCCTAGCGGTAGCTTGCATGGTAACATGTATTTATCTATTTATATCAAATTCATAATGTTCATGTTTTTTTTATGTTATACCATTTGCTTCAACAAAACTTTATTCAACTGACGAGCTGAAACATTGCACATTTTAATGAATGCATATTCTCTTTAATTCTATTTGTGATTCGAAAAATATATTTGTCAATCGACGAATAGCTCCTTTCTAGTTTCCTTAATGCCCGATGAGCCATAGTCCGTCCCGTCCATTACGAACACTTAAATAGTTTTAATCGCTCCCCTGATTTAATAAGTCCTTGTACTTTCTTCTTTAGGCCTCTGCTAATGAATAAGTTTTCCACCCAGCATTCAGCCTCCATGCAGCGGCCCAGTGCACTGATAAGCATCACAGCCTCATTATTTCAACCCCATATCGCCGCCTCCCCCCCCCCAACCCCTCCTCCAATCAGAACTTCCCACACTCCCTCCCCTCACTCCACTCATCCCCATCCTCCCCCTCTGCCCTCTTTGTTTTTATTTATTTTTCTCCTTCGTCGCCATCATCTCTCGTCGCGAGGATTTTCCGCGTTTATTTTTCAGCCTCCCCCGCACCGAGGAGTGGTTAAGAGACGAGATTGTAGTGGTGGTGGGTTTGTGCGAGGGAGGGGATGTGGACGGAGTAGGGATGCATGCATGCGGGCATGGCCATGAAAAAGGGGGACGTGGATGAAAAGGGAAGAGTAGGGTATGAGAAGAAGTAGGGGGGTTGGGTGGGGGGGGGAGGAAGTGAGAGAAGAGAAGGGGTGGTCGCGCGAGAGAGGGGATGTCGCGAGTGCCTCTCAAAGCGAGCGAAAATCCAAATCGGAAGACTCTCGTTGAATGCGCTTGAACAATATATACAAGTGTATATGTGCGCGCGCATATGTATGAAAACTTGGGGACGGTATACGGACAGGAACAGAAAACAAAACAACAAAAGCACACACAAAATTTCCGATTTTTTAACTCTTCTCTGGACGGTTGAAAAGTGATTCAATATGTGTGTATGTATGTAATAGTGAATGCGTTTATATATACACACATACATGCATGCATATACGTACTTACTTACCTGCTCAAATCTATGAGCGCATCCTTCCAATCCCAGTGAAAACCGTTTAATATTCTACGGCTGTTGACTGGTATGATCGTGAATGAATTTGTGAACAGGGGTACGGTATAAAGATAAAATTATATATATATATATATATAAATCGAATATATCTGCAAACGTATGTGGTCTGTATTTGTGTTCCTCTATAGAAGAAATATCTTTCAAATGCCTTTCTTCCCTCACCCACTCGCTCCATGGGGTTTCCTACCCGTGCTCATAAGGCAGCATTGGCGGCTCGACCCGGCTCTCCACCTCATCCCCTCATCTCCCCGCATTCCTTCCCGACTTGCAGCACCACTTCATCATCCTTTATTCCAAGAGCCAGGAGCTCCCCGTCCTCCCGCCCTCTCCCCCTGCCTCCATCATCATCTTCCCTCTCTCTCTGGCAGAAGGTCTCTCCTCCCACCTCCCTCAGTCTTCCACCTTTCGCACCCTTCCTCCCTCCTCTCTCCGGCGCCTTTCTTCAACCCCGCCCCCGCACCACCTCCCACTCCTCTTCCTTTTCCTCCTCCACCTTCTCCTTCCTCTTCTCTCACTCCTCTCTCCCCTGCCTAACCCTCCTCTCTGCCCCCGCCCACTGTGTCGAGCCGACAAATAAGAGACTCGTGTTACCGCAGAGAGAATAATCACTGTTCCGAGTCGAGTGCTGGATCCTGTTGAGATTTTCCGAACTCCCCAGCCTACTCGGCCAATCCATCACGCTTCCTCCTCCCCACTCCCCCCCATCACCTCCTCCACACCACCGCACCCGTCTCTCGACCTCCCCTCTCTCATGCTCCCTTACAAAACCCACACCCTTTTCCAACTTTTTGGACGCCTTCCCCACCCTTCCCTTCCTCTCTATCTCTCTCTAAACAAAATTCCCCCCACAGTGCAATACCCCCACTCCGCATACTCCTTGGCATCCCCGAAAATCTCCCTCTTTTGCACTTCTCCCACCCCCCCAAATCTTTTTTTTCCTTCTCTCTCCCTCCCTCCCTTCCTCTCTCGCCGACAAAAAGAATCGCGGCAACATTCGGCGGTCTTTCCTCGCGTGCTTAGCGCGCGGGTTTTGCGGGGGCCGGAGGGCGAGGTTGGCCACGGGGGGGGGGGGGTGTTGTGGTGGGGGTTGTGGGGGTGGAGACATCGTAGCGGGGGTGGACCGGGAAGTTGAAAAGGCTAGGCGGGAGCTCGACGTGGAGGTTGGGGATGAAGTAAGACGCGGGAGTGAGTGGGTTGGTTGGTGGGGGGGAAGAAAGAGGGGGTTGGTGAATGGGAATATTCCGAAGCTTCGGCTGATTCCCCCGGGATCATCCCTCCCATTACGTTTCTGCTTTTACCTCCGCAGTTTCTCCTCCCCCTCCTCCCTCTCCTTCTCTGCCTGGCCTCCTCCCTCTCCAAACCCCCTGACTTTTCATTCCCACTACTTTCATTCCGTCCGCTGCTTCTTAAAACCCTATTTGATTCATGAAGTAAGTACTGTTCTGATAGCTGACCTCGTAACTGAACGTTCGCCCTCTCTCTATTCCTATTTTTCCCGCCAGGCCAAATGGTTATCTTGACGATTTGCCTATAGCCGTCCATTCGCTTTTTATTTCGTGGGTTATCAATACTAATGGCAGGATAATTAATGTGACCCTAATAATACATTTTGAGCTCGCTAAAAATATATTTTCCTAAGCTATGTTTTTGCAGGATTTGTTTATAATGCAACACGTACTAGCATACTCTACCACTATGTATGTATATGAATGTGTACATATATATGTATATATATATATATAGATGATTTCTTCGAAGTAACACGGAAGTGTTGAATAAAAAACTTAGACAGTAACACACAGCACGAGAACACGTAAAAAGAACACTCACAATAATATCTTGATAATTTCGACGAACTCGAACTCCGTCTTCTTCGGAAGATGAGTCATATCTTATCTTCCGAAGAAGACGGAGTTCGAATCCGTCGAAATTATCAAGATATTATTGTGAGTGTTCTTTTTATGTGTTCTCGTGCTGTGTTACTGTCTAAGTTATATATATATATATATATAAGTATATTATAGAAACATATTTGTTTTACATATATATATATTGCATTAATCATACATTGTATAAATATTTTCATATTCATAGCTAGTTTTCCCATACGTGAGGTTGTGAATATGAGTTATTATGAAACTAATGAAATAAGGACAATTTGCACTTTTCCACAGTTTATTTGACGTACGACGCGTTTCAACTCACAGAGTCATCATCAGGTACAAGATGGTCATCAGGTCTTGTACCTGATGATGACTCTGTGAGTTGAAACGCGTCGTACGTCAAATAAACTGTGGAAAAGTGCAAATTGTCCTTATTTCATTATGATGAACTTCCACGACCTCAAGCCTGAATCTGTTGAACTTATTATGAAACTGTTGGAAATGATACATTCCTACACCTTCTACACATTGCTTTAGACGATTGATTGTTGGCGACCCCTCTGTAGCACAACACTGAACTATATCCAATTCATTTTTATAACGCTTGAAAAGTATACTCAAGGTTTGCATATAAAAGTTCTTCTCCAAATGATATGCATTCAACTTATGTTCGAAAGTATGCAATTTAATATGTCGCTAGGTTTGATTAAAATCTGTGCTATATTTTAAATCCCATTCGAAAATATTCTGCATGCGGATCAATTAAAAGTTGACCATATTTGCATATGGTTAAGTTTTTGAATTACTGTAACCCTACGATCGTCTTTCGTCGACTGTCAAAGTGCGTCAGGGGAACGGTGACTTATTGAGATTTACCTCAAAATATAAATCGAGAAATCCGAGTCCTTATCGAGAAGTAGTATTCCACCAAATCTTATTAAAGAATAGATGATGAGATGAAGCCGAAACTGAAAATGAGAGCACATAAGGGGGAACGGATGACCCTGGGAAAGGAAAATTACTATATTCTGGAGGAATGACGGGAGAGTCAACAATATTGGATGATGGAAGTCTTGGGATTCCGGGAAGATTCAGAGCTTTCTCGAGCAAAGAGGAGTTCTCTAGATTGGGAAACTATGCGAGGAAGTTGTGATTGTGTTGGAAGTTCATTGAGTGGAGAATGTGGCGAAGTGTTGGCAGAATAAGGAATAGCGTGAAAGGAGAAGGAGGGGGAGGAGGGGCGAGTGGTTGGACGTCGGGGTTAGTGGATGGGGGTGGGAAGACGAGGGAGCGGGGAGGGGGGTGTGGAGACGGGAGAGTTGAAGTTTAGATCCCCGCGGGGTCACGGCGTAAATTCAATTTAGGCCCACGGATGGCGCTAACATCCCACGCACCAAGCACCCTCACGGAACGGTACCTCCACACACACTGGAGGCGTTCACTTCCAACGTGTCCTCATCCCTCACATCTCTGCCCCTCCCCCGTTCCTACCGCCCTCTTTCCTGTCTTACTTAACCCAAATTCCCGCGTCCCCATCCAGACCGCTGGGCTGCCTCACCACTAAAATAGGGTTGAGAATGTCGAGGGTCGTACTCGTCGATTGGCTGTTTGTGATTTCATTCCTTTCCACGTACTTTCAAATACACACAAGGAAGATTGCTGTTTTTCAAGGATTCTTATTCTCTTTTCCTTAGTCTTTCTCTTAGCTCTTGCGCCGAGGGAATCGGGTTAGTGTAGTGGCTAGTTAGTGAGGTGGTTCTGTACTTGGGGTTCAATTTTAGAAGATCCTAAAATGGAGTAGGCCATCTGTCGGATGGGCCGTAAAATTATGAATCCCTTGACGCCATTCGTTAAGAATTGGTTAATACCGACGCCGAGTATTCCGTCATAGCTCCTGCCGTTTTATAAAAATCCTACCTTTCCCTATTCGGCTATTCCTAATGTCGCAAATGATCTTAGCTCTTGGTCGATTTCGTTAATAACTGGCGACTTGTGGGCCACCTAACTTACATTAGGATGAAATATATACTCTTATCATGATCATAAAAATAACTTAAAAGTGATTATTTAAATTCATATTGGGAATCTTCGCCTTTTTAATTATTTATTCAACGAAATTGGATAATGTTTCCTAGAATATACATAGGAATTCATGTGTTATTTGCCAAACATTTCTCTTAATTAATAAAAAATTATTGAGGCATGCTTCTGGTTTTATAAGGTAGTTTAATGGGCATCAAGGAGTGGGCAGTTCTGTCTTACACATAATTTGTCATACTACAGATAAATGTCATAGTATGATTTTATATCAGTTGAAAACAAACCGTTTCCAGAATAATTCTAATAGAGAATATAACCAATGAGTTATGAATCATTTTAAGTACTACCAGTTATGTTGAAATATACCTGGTGTTCATTTGTAAATATTTCCAAAGTTAATTTCATTGAATAAAATAAAAATTTTATGAAAGGCTATAAAAGTCCCACGAATCCTGTCATGCATATTTTCTAAATACAATAGCTTCATTATATTTTTACCACTATTCAATTTTTAATGCTGTTTTACTGAAGTATTACTTATTCCGAAAACTATATATAAATAGAAATGTCTTTGAAAGTGGAGAATTGGAAATTGATATTATCTTATAGTTCTGTCATGAACAATTCATGAGCTTTCATCAGATTTACCGCATTTTAAAATATGAATTAGATACAAAATATGAAGAAAAAGTCTAAACTGAGATTGGAGGTAAATAGTTTAATATTATTGACGAATATCTCTCTCATTGGAGAATGATAATCGTTAGTTGTGCTCGGGTTTCAAAGAGTTATGCTAATAATTTTAAATACATTCTTAAACAATCAGAAAAACGTTCTCATCTGTGATTTGTGAATAATGGTCTCTTAACTTTGTTAAGAGACGGTATAGGTTATCTCTATTTTTCGAAGTTTTCTTTGACTTCTAAAGATATAGAGGTGTTTGAATGTAAATCATAATTGTATCAATTATGCGGGCGAAAATAATGATTGAGCCTATGTATTTTAAAAGTAATTCGTGAAATAATAGAAGTATTCAATTTATTTGAAAAACAGCCAGTTTAGGTTTAGGGAAGAACTATTGTCACTGAATAACTTTGCTCAGGTGGTTTCTTTCTCAGGGAACATTTTTAGGTTTGACCCTTACATGAAATACACGTAGCTAGTCGCTCGCGACAAATTGCATCATTCTTTCTTCGCACAATCTTCTCATTTCCATTCCATCCATTCCACTCTCCATGAGCTTCTTCCGGCATATGGTACAAGATATCTTACTCCTAATCTCTATCCTCGACGTTGAGAATACAGCTAACACGAGAATTCCATTTCAGAGTTAAATCTCAGATTGTTTCGCCCTGTTCACCTCCTATGGTAAGTTTCCGCAAACTTTTCACCAGAATGTCGCTAAGCGAAATATACGAGCAACAGTTTGAAGTGAAATCTATTGCCATGTCACATGTTATGATTTAACACCTAACGTTTCGTTGTACCGTCGTCACCTTTTTTTTAGCGCTGAATATTTGCATAAGTACCCATAGTTTTCAGGACAGTATATGAAATTATACCCCCTCATGGAATTTTCGGGACACAACAACTTTTCCACGCGATTGTTCAACATTCTTTAGTTTACTTCTTTGACTTTAACCATTATTATGCGATTATATTACTTATAAGTTTAGTGAGAAATACTAGCTTCAGTACCCTTCTACATTTTGTTCTTTCAATGTTACTTGCTCGATGATAATGGAAAATAAAGGGTTGTTAAAAATGCTAACGAAAGTTTCAATGCCTAATACAGGTTCTGGTACTTTTCTCCTGCATTAGAGTATTTTTTAAAGTGAGTTTTTTTCACAGGTCCCAAACTTCAATGTTGTTGAATGTGATGATAAAAATTCAATGAAATAACTAGTCAGTTTTAATTTAAAATCTAACAACTTCAAGTGTAATAAATATTGTTCCATATAATTTCCTTCAATTAAATTGGAACTAAATTAAAATTGAACGAAAATTTCCATAAAATTTTAGCTCTGTTTATCGAGCGAAATCGCCTCAATGATAAGCACTGGTAACATCAGTATTTTTTATATATTTGTTTGGGAACGCATATTACGCGTTAAAAAATCCGTAAATAGAATGAAAATCAAATAAAAATTTGTATATTACCTAATACAAAATTCGAGAGGGTCAATGTTTTATTAATGAGCGACATAATAAGTTAGAAGAATGCTTTGGACTTAGTAATTATATACTTTATTCCTCAATTTTCATTGCTTGAGTTAAAACATTGAATTTGGCAAAAGTACTTCCACTGTTGTTACAACCATTCAGCATTTTTAACCTGCCATGTTTTAGATTTACTTTTTCTTATATTACTGCCGTAATCATAGCAGAAAGAAATAAGCTTGAAAGCAAATCTTTTAACAAATCTACTGCAAGCTAAATATTATAGTTATACGTATTTATAATTAAAATTATGAACAAAATAAATGAGAAAATACTGGTAAATAACGAAATAGTAAATGGATTTGAAAAACAAATTATGCACGTTTTTACGCCGGCGCACAGTTTCAATGCTTTGTTGATGAGACTCGATCTCTTCCATATTTCGCAATATTTTTATGCGACGGGGCACATGATCGGAAACCTGAAAACTTTTACCGCGAAGTAGGTTGGCTGTGATTCGAAGAGCTAACAACGAGCCCTAATCGATGGACGAGTGGTCGGATCTGATGGAGCACGTGCGGGGGCGGAGTTGGGGGTGGTTAGGGAGAGGGAGAGAGGAGGGGAGGGGACGGTGATAGGGGGGATGAAACTCTGGCTTCTGTTTTGGAGTAGAAACGTATTCCCATTTCCCATGAGAGCATAGAGAGGATCGGAAGCCACTTAATCCATTGTAATTCAGTACTGCGCCTCCCACTATTCCTCTCTCTCTCTATTTCTCTCTCTCCACTCCACTGCGCAGCTCCACTCCTCACGTCCCCCCCCCCCTTTACCCGACCCACCCCCCATCTCCCCTCCCCAGTCTGTCAAGCTCCAATCCGTCGATGAGTATAATTTCGAGACTCCCTGCATAAAACAAATACTCTCTCACCCCCTCTCCCTCCCTGCCGTCTCTATCATAAGTTTTCTGTTCCACTTATGCCAGTTCCTCCTTCTCCTCTTTGGGGTGACCCATCAATCCTAAACCGTCGCCGGCCACCCACTCAACCACCGTCCATTCCTTCCAATTTTCCCCGCACCCGACTCCTCTCCAATCCCTCTTTCCGTCCCATCTTCATTTGGTCCCCTATTGGGGATTTGGGGGACTATTGTTAGTTTATTTCTGTTTGAATTTTTCTTCGTATATGTCGTATTAGAGTAGTGATATTCGTTCGTATTTGACAACAGGTTCACCGTTTCCTAGTTGCCTATTAATAGGAGAAACGTCGTTTGAAAGGTTAAATATCCATCGTTATCTTATTTATCGGGACACTTCTAAAAATGTGAAGAAATCGATAGAATTCATTTGGCTCTCATTGACATGCACACCATATTGTCAAAAGTCTTAGTCGATGATCAACAGAAATGAGCTCATTAAGGGGAAAGATAAATTTTTTTAAAATTAGAAAACTTTAGCTGTAAAATGTGGAAGAGACGCTTCTTGAATGAGCATTTGTTTTTCATTTTCTACATTTCTTGAAAAGGCTCCAAATTTGGAGTACCTCTCTGTGGTGAATTAATTATGCAGTCTTCTTATTCAATGAACTAGAAATTCTTTTGTTGCTTTTGCCATTAAACTGGCCAATCGTATATTTGAAGAGAAATTCCACAGAAGTATAGAGAAACTTTTTATGCGTGTGTGTTGTTTCATTTAAACAATTTATATTTTATGGTCAAATGATCATATTTCGTTATAAACTTTCATTCTGGTTACTTCTTAAAAGAATTATTAGAGCATCTATGCCAAGCTCCCATTTGGTCTCTGTTGGCGTTCCGATTAATCCTACTTCAAAGATGGGAAGCATACACACTTCTAAAACTCTTTGATACAATATTTTATGCATCAAACATTCTAAGAAGTTTATTATTTAGGGAGGTTAATACATTTTATATATTTATTACAGTATTATCTGGTCTTCAAAGTCTTTTATTGCGAAATTATATCCTGGTTAATGTAAGATTTCTAAATTGCAAAAGTGTATCATTAGTGAAAAGTTAGTTTTATCGCAACTTTTGGCTCGATTTTAATAAAGCATTCAATGCCTCATTTTTTTCAAGTTCATCATTTCATCCCATATTCACGATACGTGACGACAGTAAAGATACATTAATTGTAAGCTCAAAATGACGTCACGTCAGCACTTTCCTCCTCCCGACATCTTTCATACTAGATATTCCTTTTTTATTCTTAAATGTCTCTGCGTGGGTCTTTTTGTCATGATGCAATGTATTTTCACTCGCCTCACAAGGACTTAATCCCAGTAACATTTAGTTTTACTTTTGACACAGCTCCCTGTATCCTTCATAACATTTCTATGAGGACTCATCGAAGTCGCGTCTTCTCTCCATATTTCCCTCTCTCTCTCCCCCTCCCCCGCCGCCTCTTAGTCACTGAGTCTTCCATGCATCGCCCGTGGTATCCCGGATGCGTATACTTACGCATATGTGAACGTTCTGTTCACTGCCACCCCTCCCCATTTCATCCTTCTGGGTTTTTATCTCGCCCCACTCTCCCTTCCGATCCACCCATTACTTCCCTCCCCCGATCACCACCTCCCCGCTCATCCTCTTCCCCTCCCCCCAAGTCCCTTTATTTCTCCTCCATTGCTGCCGCAGCCATAGCGTCGGAGAGGTTTCCGATGTCCCCGGAGAGTAAAAGTGAACATAATGGCGCAGGGTTGGCGCAGCAGGAGGGAGGCGGGGATGGCGAGGACGGGGAGATTAAGGAAGTGGTGGTGTCGGGGGCGGCGCTCGCGCCTGCCTGCTCGATTCACCATTTTTTCCCATCGCCTCGCCTTCCGGTCTGACAGCACGAACTACCACTCGCCAATTGGTAGCTCTTCTCTTTCCTCTCGCCCGACTCGGCATTCGACGAATGTCTCATCACATTGGTCCGATAGCAGAGGAAGTTTTGAAAGCCATCGGAAAAAGTTGAAGAATAATATGGACACCAAGGAAAGATTTTAATGGAGTTAAAAGATAAATAATAGGTGTTTTGGGTAGAAAAGGTCAGACTAAGGTCTGCATCTACATTATACAGCATTAAGCAAAATGAACTGTAGTAGTTTTTGGGGAAGCATCCGACTGCTGAGGTCATTTGTGTCATTAGACATAGTTGGATACTGTAGTCGGGATAGGACGTTCAGGGAAAGGAGAAAGAGTGGAGAGAAACCCGGTGTCGGCATTAGCCTACTCTTAACGCAAGGCGGCAAAGGGTCCGCAGTTTAACGTACCATCCGACGGACGGCGTGCTCATTTGAAGTGCTCTCCAAATAGTACTCCGACCGCCAATGTATCTGCATCTTTCCCTGAAAGCCGTCAGAGGACCTGTGGCGGGATGTAAGGTCATTAGCCATTATTTTAGCCAGCGATTGTTGTAGTTTGGTATTTATAATTTTTCTGCCAAGAAATTAGAATTTTCTTAAGCCATGCCTCCTACTTTTGAGTTCACGAATTTGTTAGACAGATACTTTGCTTAGATTTTTCGCTATAGTCTTGCAGCAGTGAGATCCTAACATTATTACTTTTATGGCAGAATTATACTCGATAAAGGTTTCACGTGACACATAACATGGTTTCTATCACCTTTGGAATCATGAACACATCACCATATATGGATGAAATACGAGATGGAATGTGGTGCTGGTATATTCCACAATAATACATTTAAATTTTTGGTTTTTCTTCGCACAATTTTCGATCAAGAGGACTAAATTTAGGCTAATCATCATTTATATGAACTTGGTTTCTGTCATCCTGTTCTGTAGCGAATACGTTATGTGACAAGCTAATTGATCCCTCCAATGTCATGAGTAATACCTTTGTCCGAAAACTCCCCGTCATATGGCAATTAGGAAGCACGCAGAACATATCGTGAATACAAGTATAAAGGCTTACTTAGCGTACTTTCAGAATCGTAACCTTTTAAATAGTGTATGAGACGGTCAAAATTAAAAAGAGACCCAAATAGAACTTTATTAATTAATGGTCGTTCCGACTTCTTTATTTAATTATAATTATTAACGCTGGAAACAAAAAATAAAAATGAAAGCGGATTGCAAGCTCCAGAAATTCAACTTCTTAGATCAGTTAAAGGCTCTACCAGGCAGTGTAAAGTGTATAGTTGTGAGGAAATAAATTAAAATACAAGACAATCGAGAAAACAATAAACACAGAATCAAATGGAAAGCCCGTGCAGAGAAGATGAATGAAGAACAATTTCCAAAGGGAGCTACTGTAGCTTTTCAATATAAACCTAATCGTAAAAGAAATTCGGGATGATCTAATTAGATTTTGTGTCCCAAATTGATTCCGAAACTGATTGAGAGCATATAGTAATCTATGATAGTGATGACAATGATTGTATTTCTCTATCGAAAACACTTCTAAGACCTTCCACAGACGTGTTTTTTTAAGAAATCTACTCTCATACACCCAAGGTATTCAACCGCCTGAGGGAAGCACCCACTCTTCTTCAAATCCCCTACTCTCCGGGTGATATAGATAAAGAAGTTGCCTGTTTTATCGCGCGACATATTTACATATTTATTGGTGTTTGGCCAACCAAGTTTTCGCGTTATGCCCAGGCTTAACGATAACCCCATCGCTCCTCCGAACCAGCTCACCCTTAACCACTCTTTAAGTCCGTGCACACTTCCTTCTCCTCAACTCTTGGAGAAGGAGGAAGTGTGTGCGTGTGCTTTTTGTGAGTCCCTCATCCCCATTTTTACTTGCGCAAACGACCCCCAAGCCTCGCCCTCGCCACCGCCCCACCGTTAGTCTTCCCTCCCTCGTCCCACCGCCATTCCCCACTTCATAACGGCCCTCCGGCTCCCTCGCCGTCCCCTCCTCCTGCACCCTCCTCTCGGCCTTCCCTTTAAAAATTAGGCAAACTTCGTCACTGGTAGTCTCCCTCCCCCATTTCCAGTCTCCCTTCCGTCCAAAGCCTCCATCGCACCCACCCCTCTCCCCTGCCTTGCCCTCTCCAACTCGCACTCTTCATCCTGATTACCGCACCCGATTTCCTCGGTCTCTCCTTTGTAATTCTTTTATCGCTTTAATTAGGGTGCGCGTGTGTGGTGGTATGGCGGGGGGGGGAGGAGAGTGGGGGGGCAGTGGTGGAACGGAAGGGAGCGTTTTGTTTTTAATGAATGGCGCTCAAACTATCAGGCGCGAATTTATGGCATTAAAAAAAACCAAATGGATTCGAGCACACAACTATAAAAAGGAACGTCGGGTGCTTTAAGATTTTTTCTGGAAATTGGAGGAGGTGGGGGATGAGATGGGAGTGAGGAAGAATTGGGGTGGTTAGCGCAAGAGTGCGTGCAGGGGGAGGAGGAGATGAAGCATTCGTAAGAGTGGGGACGCGATTACCGCGCAGTCGAGGCCTCCGTTGATTGTTTCGTCTTTTTGATAGATATTTAAATTATGCTACGATATGTGTAATTATTTTGACCAATCTATAAATATTTGTGATGAAATTATAATTGTAGGAGGGATCAGATGAGTTTATACGGGGAAGATAAATTCTCATGGGTTTGTTCCCGAAGAGATACTTTTATTATTTGTAGAAATTGAAAAGAATTATGTTTAATAATTAACTATATTCATGACCGTGAAAAATAATTAAAAGTTGAACAAAAATATAAAGAAAACAGTCACTATTATCGAAAGTTTAATATACTCGTGTATTTCTTGACTTAAAGTTCATTATGCAAATTGCATATTACTGTGCATAGTGCATACTATATTATTCATGCGCATCTAAATGAATTTTCTATGTTTACTTCACAATATTCACGGAAGTCATGTATCCTTGCAGAAAATATTTTTAGGTCGGATGCACATTCATACGTATATACTCATAAATTATTGGAAGATATATACGTATACTATTCCATTTAATAGTGAGACCTATTGTGTAAGGTAGTTGAATTTTAAAGTCAGCATATAAATTGACCTTCTTGTCCCAGGCTTGGGACCAATGCGTATTTTAGCGGTGTACGATACAAAAGTATTGAGTTGGCGTTTTCTTGTTCAGAAAATTTGACTTCTGATTGATTAGCTGATCGGTTCAATTGTGTCATAAATGGTATTACAGAAACTTTTGCCATTCTTTAGGTATTAATCTGGTTCCCAACTTTAGAGACCTCTCTAATAGCACTTACTCGCACCAATCTCACCGAAATTAAGACCGAAGCATATGCTACTCAAATATAAGGGACGAGAACATCTGGGAGTTCGTTCCCCGTAGGGTGACCATTGGAATATCCTAACGGTTAAATCATAGTAGTTTATCTACTCGGGCTTATGAATTTGATTTGATATGATAGTTCCTAGCACCCAATTAATTATTTGAATTAAATCATAAAGTAAACTGTGATTTAATTCTATAGCATAGGAAAATATACAACATATCTTCATAACATGGTTTACATGTACTTCTTGATTTGGCGGCCTTTTAAATCGAATTGGAGTGCGTTCCATGTCATACCTTAAAATGCTAAACATTTTAAACAACGAAAAAACGTTGGAGTGTTACATTTTGTACCAGTATCAAGATTTCTGTCCTGTATATTGATACCTAGATACTGATGCCCATTGTCTTAGGAAATTGCTCTGATCTTTCATTTAAAAAATATAGTGGCAGTAAGACAAAAATGGATTTTAATTTATATGCTTACGAGAAGCATAAGCATTCATGAATGGTGCATTTAGCCAAATATGTATATCTTTTGGTCCCTAGCTGGTATTACCCGGATACAAATACTCATTTTTTTACTGGGCGCTCTAAACTCAAATTTATGCGTCATAAAAGTGGTGGAAGTCAGTTTAAGCCAATTACTTGAGTATATCATTGAAATTTCAGCAAGTAATTACTTGTTATCTTAAGTGATTTGGATAAAGGACAGTTTCTATTGATATTAAGTTGAAATATTTATAACATCCGTAAACGATTTCCAAATTTGCAACTTTGGCTAATTGGGGATTTCAAAAATTACAATAAACATATAGGTTGCATTTTGAAGAATTCGTAAGTTTTAATTCAAAACCTAGAAAATAAGTTGAAAAACAGAAACTACTTTGGAAGTTCGTTAGTAATGAAGTTTATTATTATATTTTACATATAAAACGGTTATGTAGCAAATTAATATTTCAAATAGTTTGCCAAATACGTATATAACGATAGCATTATTCCTTGAAAAATGAATGATGAATTTTTAAATTTAAGAGTCCAAAAATCGCTTTGTAAATACTCATATTAAACAATTTATTAACGTACTGCTTAATTGTAAAAACTGCTAATGCGTTCATTCAACGCAAAGGAGTCATTCTCAGGTTCCGAGAATGGAACTTCAAGTACCCAGATATGACAGCTTTGCGTTGAAAGCGATAGTGCCTTAATTAATGGGTGAATTTTACGCGGATTTGTTCAGTTATTTAAAATGGAATTTCGTAGAGCTGGCCCCGAAACCATCGACTTCACATTTACTACTATTATAGTTTGTTAAGAAAACTAAACTCTAACGTTCAATCGCCTTGCCCTTGTGTGTTCTCTACTCTGAATACAAAACACTTTGTGGGATATGCAATCAATCGTTCATTGCTGAGGCCATAAGAGTCTGATGGTGATACCAGCGGGAGGCTAGTTGGCGTCGCATACGTGAATGTTGTGACTCACCGCGCGAGAAAAAACTGACGACAAACCCACCATTTTCTCTTAAGTTTTGAAATCGTGACACCCTCCGTCACCCTCTCCTTCAAAGGGCATCCCTCTGATGATCAGCGACGCGCGTGGAATACGTGCGACGAAAATGGGTGCACTCACTTCACGCGAGAGTCGTCGTATGTTCCCTTCCGCGTGCACGCGTCGCCGCGTAAGATATTCAGCCGAAAAAGCGTTAATCCATTGTTCGTATTTCCTCATCAACTCTTTTCTCTCTCTTTCTCTCGCGGTCAAAGCGCTCTCCTCGACCCAGCGAGCACCAAAGGATCCGGGAGACATGAGACAATGGACCCGTATGAGCGCGAACGCACAAGCGTGTACACAAGGACTCACATAAACATACAAACACGGCCTGTATGCGTGCATCCGTCTCCGTTCCACCCCACCCCTCTATCTCGCCCTCCTCTCTCTCACTCCCTCTCCATCCATCTCTCTCTCCATCCCTTACACGACTTTGTCTCCATCTCCCCCTAATCCACACCTCCCACCACGCCCTCCTCCTGGAATCCCTTCGCCCTCCTCCAAACCTCCCCCCCACTTCGAGTCTCGCATCTCCCCCACAATCCACCTCCGGCGCATATTCTAAAGGGAAAGGGAGGAGGAAGCGGGGAGATGGGGGCGGGAGGGTTTGCGTATTTCGGGATGGGTTTCGGAGGGTTTGTGGGTGGTGGAGGAGATGGCTTCGGCGCAGCCATCCCCGCAATGACCAGAATGAAGAATCGTCGATCACCCCGGGAAGCTCCAGCGATTTTGCACTTGTGCCCCAACCACCTCCTCTTCCCGCTCCCCTCCTCCTTCCTGACGGGGTTCCTACTACTCCCCCCCCCCGAACCTCCGTCTTTCGGCCACCCCTCTGGCGTCGCCCTTCTCATTTTCTCCTTCCGCTCCCCTTTCCCCTGTCAATTCCCTCTCACACCCTCGGCGAAAAAATAAATCCGAAACCCTCTCCCCCATTCCCTCGGATCAGCGACCTCTCTTCTTCATTACTCAACCTTTCTCCAGAAACAACTCCCGCCCTCCCCCCTCATTTTCAGCCTTCCCTCACTCCCGTCCCACTTGAGCTCACTCTTTGTAATGATGTGTCCTCAGCCCATTCTTTCCGTCGGATTTTAACTCTCTCTTCCTGTGACTCGGAAAGAAGGCTTACAAAACATGCCCAGTAGTAAGACTCGATGATCACTCGGGTTTAAAAACCAGAAATAGATCTATCGTTTTACTATCCCTCTGCATCAATGTAGCATTTGTCATTGAAACAGCAGACCTTGCTTGTTTTCCTTCAGTCCTAACACAACAAATAGGAATGTTTGTAGGTGTGCGAACTGGAAATTACGTGATAATTAACTTGTTTTACGTACTATTACGTAATTTTACCGCCTCAAATTGGTGGCCAAACGATATTTTTCAAAATTTGATGCATTTCATTGAAACATTATGCATGTTTAATGGCTTTAATAACGCAAAGAGGAGTTTTTTATTAAGTGCGTATGGTAAAGCCATGTTTCCTGCATATTTCTGATGGCTCTGAGCATATAATAAGATATAAAAATACTAAAACGAAGCTCTTTTGATGTGACTTACAGAACACATAATCTCATAGTAAAAAAATATTTACATCTGTATTATTCTAACCCCTTCCATAACTTTTAAAACGACCAATTCGTAGCTCCTAATCAAAAATATAATACAAAAAACAAATGCTGTAATCAACCTGAAGGTCGATTTGGTAGGTGATGATACAGTTTACCCAATACTAAGAGTGCCCGACGTTCCTTTCACTGTGCCGGTTATGGTTTCCCAGGAAGATATGGCACCCAAAAAATTATATAGCTTAAGTATAGTTGGGTGTGCTCAGAGAGGCTTTCCCGGGAATCGAACCCGGGCCCTTCGGTCAGTAGTTCAACGCTCTACCCCTGGACTACTGCGACCCTAATGAAATTAAATAAATACGAAAGGAAAATAGGCACTCAAATGAAATTGAAGTAAATTACCATTCTTCTCGTTCCTAATATAATGAAAAGTTTATCTATAAATCATCAGGTATTCTCAAATGATTTTTTCTTATGAAAACATAAAGTTCAAGTGAGAAAGTGAGTATTAAACGATATGAATTATTAGGTTCGTTGGCACCCCTTGGCCAAGGTGTCATTTTCATTCCATTCGAAATATCGTAGATTTTTCATTTATACTTTCATAATCGATGACCCCATATTAGAGGAATGTCTTTCGCGAATTTTGAGCTGCTTAAAAATTGAAATAAATGAGAAAATTGACTCAGTTTGTACTATTTTCAATGTGGGGAATATTAGTTTTCCTAGAGATCGAGAGGTACGGTGGATATCGTACTGGCTTCCCACCCAGAGGGCTCGGGTTCAAATCCCGGGCCCTCTGGATGGGATACGTCGAACATTTTTAGTGGTATCTCGACCATACTTGAGGTGCTCTGTAGAGGGCACTTTAAGTGAGTGCGCAGTCCGTCGGATGGGACGTTAAGCTGCGGACCGCTTGGCGTCTTTCGTTAAGAGTAGGCTAATGCCGACGTCGGGTTTCTCTCCACCTTTCTTCCTTTCCCGTCCATTCCTAATGACGAAAGAAACCTTAGCTGTCGGTCGCCTCCCCTAAATACTACTATCAGTTTTCCGAGGTATAAGGTGTCCTTTATTTCGGCTTTTATCCAGTTGTCACACAGCATTGAAGTTTAATTAATGGACTATTCAAAATATGATATGTCATCTACAGCTGTATAAGTAAACCTGTAAGGGAGGTCACCATAGGATATCATCACAATGCGAAATTTTTATTATTAGCAAAAGTTGCTGATATAAATACTGGTAAATAAAACCTGGTATGACAGTTCAATTTATTTAAAAATAATAGTCGCACATTGTTGACTCGAAGCATTTCGACAATATTTGCCATTCTTAATTTTCTTTTTTTTTTAAGATGAGTCTCTCGCTTTTGACTACTAAAATAAGTATTCAAAAGAAAATTATATCAAATAGTACGGCGATAATAAAAGAGTTGAAAAATAAGTAGGTATGTATTTATATTCCACCATGATATCTCATTCTGTGGAAAAATGCCTATCGAATATTTAAACATATCTGCTACGCATTATCTTTGTGTAATCTGACAATATATTCCTGAATGAGCGGAGGAAGAACCGTCATTATACCTATTAATTACGCCTTGTCCCGCTTGACAGACGAGCCAGCCATCCAATGCATATTTGTCTAGTAGGTAAAAGATGACTCTAAAGTTACTCAAGATAAAATGGATTTTCGTGTGAACTAGTAAAGCATGTCTCACAGGAACCAGTGCCCACCTTAGAGCAGCATGTTTTTACAGTTATAATGGATACGCTGTACGCAATGCAGTAGTGAAGAGAGCTTAAAGAAAGCTTCACAATTTACCTATGAGTATATGTAATATATATGGTATAAGTATATATGTATATGAGTATATAGTATGTATGTCCGCTGAAGACCCCATTTAGCACACAAAATCCTATAAAAGTATTTTTGTGCTAGTGGCTCAGTTAAAGTATTTGATAAGGACTAAACTATTTTCATAATCAATAAACGATATAAAATTTATCATTGTATCAAGATAGTGAAAATTTTTGCCAATATGACGTCATGAATGAATTAAAACCAACCATAAAGTATTTATCTTAAGCCTTTATCGGCATTGTTCCCCTTCGACTATTTAGTGGCATACTTCCAGCCTTTCACGCCCTTAAGGAGACATCTCACTCCCCTCGAGGAGACAATTGAATCTCTTACCCTAGGGCTTTTTACCGTTCTTTTCCAGTCTCGCCTCCACCCCCTCGTCCACGTGGCAGCGGTCGGTCCCACCGGACGCAAAACATCCTCCGGGGGAAACCGTGCTCCTCTGACCGCGGTCGGAGCGCCTCTGCTCTCGGGACTCCCCCGAAACCCTTAAGAAATCTGCCACCGCCCCACTTCAGCGCGACGACGGCCAAATTGGAGCTCCGCGCCGGTTCGGGACACCCCTCCCGCCCCCGCCCCCTCCGCTCGTTCCCAACCCCCCCTCGTGCTGTTCCACCCCCATTGGCGGAGCCGCGGGAAATCCGATTGGTCCGCGACCACGCCTCGGGGCGTGGCCAGGACCACCCCACGCCCCCAGGGCGGCCCCCCTCCCCTCTCTCCAACCCCTCGCCGCCCCTGCCGCCCTCCCGGGACGGGGTGTGGGGACTCCCGGGCACCGGGGCGAGAAAGGGGTCTGGGGAGCCTCTCTACCTCCCTCCCGGGGCCCAACCCCCACCCTGGCCGGCGGATTGAGGGAGGGGGAAGGAAGGCGTGAGGAGGAGTGGGGCGGACGGTGGGGGAGGATCTTCTCTCTCCGGAGATCTCTCTTCCCTCTCGGCCGGGAAACCTCTCCTCGCCCATATCGAATTGTCCAGCCGTGGCGTGCGGGTGTTGTTTGGAGTCAGGAGAGAGAGAGGTGCATTGGGTGAGAGGCATGCAGAGAGGGAGGAGGAAGTCATAGGGAGCAGCGCGCTGCCGAGGAAGAAGAGACGGAGGGAGGGTGGCCAAGAGAGGAACCGGTGGCCGTCGGACGGAAGAGGGATACCTCTGCGGGGAGAGAGTTGAACGCGAGGAAGGAGAGTGGCGGGAGGCGGCGGGACGAGTCGGGCCGCCCTCCCCTTTCCCTGTCACCGGTTTCACCAACGCGTGTGCCTTCCTACGCACACACTCGCAAACATACACACACGCCCCCCCTCGGCGCAGTCGAAACCGTACGCGACCCCATCGGGCCGCGCGACCCCCCACCACGTAAGGAGAGCGTAGCTCGCTCCCTCGCCCGCTATCCCTTCAGTCGGGACCGGAGTGAGGGCGAGAGAGAGAGGGGGTGAATTCGAGAGGGGTGGGGGACACATTGGAACCGCCCCCCAGCGGCGCAGAGAGGAAGTGGGGTGGTGTCGGCGTTTTGTGTGGGGGAGGGTTGTATATCCCGGAGGCGAGAGAGAGATATAGAGTTGCGTGTGCCCCCCGTAGAGACGGACCGAGTGCCCCACTCGTCACACGACGCCCAAACACGTCCGTCGGCGGCAGAGTGTGTTAACGAGCGGCCGGACCACGAGAAGGCGCGCGCCGACTTGAGGAAGCGCCACTGCCGAAGAGGGAAGAGAGAGGACAGCCCTGCTCTCCCTCTCTCTCCCGGCAATCCTCTCCCACTTTTGGCGGCCCGCGGGAGAAGGCGCGGCGCCAAGGACGGCCGGCACCGAGGCGCACCCGTCTCCCGCGCACCTACACCGGCGGTTCGCGGGTGAGAGTCCTCTGGGAGGGGGTGCGACGTCCCTCAAGACGCGGGCCTCGAGCGCGGCGACGCCTGAAGGAGCCATCAGAGGACACCGCCGGGGATCCCGTGTGGTGGAGGAGCTCGGGAGCGGTAAACCCCGAGAGGGAGGAAGTGGGTGGAGGCGGCGGGTGTGAGAGGGAGGAGGCCAGAAGGAGGAGGAGGAGGTGGTGGGAGGCCGAGGAGCCGAGGATCCCCCCGGGGGAGGAGCGAGAGGGAGAGAGGAGTGGAGGAGGAGGTGGAGGAGGCCCCCAAGGTTTCCGCGGTGGCTTCCCCGTGGTCATCCTCTTTGCCCCCGCCGCCCCTCCTCCCCCCGCCGCCCTACCCCTCCCCGCCCCCTTCCTCCCCGTACACCACCGCCTCCCCGTCGCCCTCCTCGTCAGCGAGGGCCTCCGTGTCGTCCGCGTCCTCCGCCTCCGCCCTGCCCTCTGGGGGGGTGGGCCCCCACGAGGACCACCTGGATCCCTCGGCCGCCGCCGCCGCCGCGGCCTGGGGCCGGAAGCTGTACCACCCGCAGCACCACCACCCCCCGCCCCCGCCGCCCCCGCCTCCCCCTGGGCCGCACCACGCCCACCACCATCACCACCTCGCGCATCACCACCACCACCACCACCTCGCCCACCAGCAACACCAGCAGGGGGGCGGGGGCAGGGGGGCTGCCGCCGCCGCCGCGGCCGCCGGGCTCATGTTCGGCCTGGCGCCCGATGGCGTCGCGGCGGCCTCCGCGGCGGCGGCAGCGGCTGCGGCAGCCGCCGCGGCGGGTCTTCACGGCGGTCGGGGGCCACTGTCCGGGGGTCTCAAGGAGGAGCCGCCTCAGGGACTTTCGGCGTCCCAGCTGGCGGCAGCGAGGTCGTGGATGCAACCTCCAGTCGTGGACCAAAGCAGGTGGGTGGTCTTTGTTATTTTATCCTCAAAGATGAAGGAAGCTTCAACTTCCTTTAAAATTCATGCTTGCAGAAAAATTGTTTGTTCTCCTGTTTAACTCGAGATCTGACTGTGGACATTCTCTCTTTGTGTTCTTAGTGCGTATGTTTGAGTGGTGGTATATGTCCAAATGCTAAGAAATTAGAGGCATACTCAACTCATTTAAATCAGGTTCTCAAAAACCCTACTAAATGGAGAGTAAATTTGGTTTTCAGTTGGGTTAGATGATTACATGATTCATTCTATATGGAAAATAAAATTTCTTAGATAAAGAGGTGATTAGTGCGTTGTGATTTTACGTTAGATTTTGCATATATTCTATAGGTAGTGAATGTGTTTTTCGTTATTTGCGAGTGAAGCAATGGTGCTGGGATAGATGTTGCGTGTATACGAATATTAACTGATGTTATGGAAACATTAATTCATGTCGCGTTAGAATTATGCATAGTACATCATTTAATGAATAAATTGAAGGCGTAACGTTTTTAGCAGTGGCTGTGATTTTCCTGCCAGTCACATTGAGCACAATGATTGGCTTCATTTCATTCTTTTTTTAAATTTACTAGTCAAAATGTAATAAAAGGTGTCATATGGCTTTACAATTCAGTGGTAATTCAATCTGCGTTGTCATCCTCTCTTAATCTGGGTGCTATCACTTCTATCCACTCCTACATCATTATGAGAAATGCGCTAAGTATACTTGATGTTTCTGTTTGGAACTAAAAAGCAACACATAACTTTTTCTTTGTCCATTGTCCCCGAGTTTGTTTTCTTTAATTTTATCACAAGGGGAAAATATTACCGGATTAGCTGACAGTAATTTAAACCGTGTATGTTCAACGAGGGTTTCAATATTGGGTATTTATATAACTTGACGAATGTTCGTCGTACATGCAATTTATTGGGGAGATTATTAACCTTCAATGTCCATTACTTATTTCTGCACAATCTTTCGCAAAACAATGAACCTAATACCTGGAAGCCAATAATCATTCATTCAAAAAGGTCTTTCTCTATTATCCGTATCAAGTAACAGTAAAACTTTATGGTTATGTTCCTTCACTTATTATTTGTATATAATCTCTTAATTACAATGCCACAAAATGGTTTTACTTAAGTGTTATATTATTATGGAAAATCCAGAATATTCTATTTTGTTTTGCAAATGACACAAGGTCTTTTGTGATACTGGCATTGTGTCTATTGCCTTCTTAAGGGCTTTAAAGAGTAATAATGAGCTAAGCATTCAACTCTGTTTGATTCTTGTTATAAAGTGCTTCAAATTTCCCCATTTATTTATAGAAATTCTTTTCACGATATCATACATTTATTGTTTAAAAAAATTCAAAATTTGAGATCAAGGTAATAATTCTATGGAAACCTTGGAAGAATTTCTAATATGTTTTTTCGGAGTATTAGATTGTAAATAATATTGCATAAACTAATTTCTACAGCCTTTTTTCATCCAAAGTTATTGGTGTTTCTGGGCAGGGAAATATACTTAACCTCTTGTGGGAACATTTTCGTGAACATTCTATATTTGTTTCATAATAGGAATAATATTTGTAATTTGTGAATACACTTCCTCCTTTGCATAACATTTCAGCAAATGAATAGGCTTCTTCGTTAATATGAGACAATCTGTCCGCAAATCGCAGAAGCCCGTTCGCGCGGCGCCTACATCCCGGCAACCCCTTAGGTCGGTGTGAGGCAATGCGCTTAGCGAGGATCGCATCCTTCACAAAAAACAACTATCTTCCGGAGAAATTTTTCTTATCGTGAATGCTTGGTGCTTATAATTAAAGATATCCCTCGTGTCGTTCTCTGATTTGCTCATTTTCTTTAGCCTTTCTAATTTGACCCTTAGTCGAATTGTTTTCCCATGACTTCGCGTATTACTTTATAGTAGGAGCGATGATGACTTCAGCGTTAGCATTTCTGTTGTAAATAATAATCATACCATCTTCGGTTTACAAATGCTTCATAGATTTTTACGAAACATTTATACCAACATCCCATCTAGTGAGTGAAATCATATCGGGTAAACTACTACCATGCGTTGCATATTCAACTGTGAGTTAACGAATGACTGACGCCAAAATTCTCATTAGTACTTGTCCAATGATTAGGAAATTCATCGTGAGTCTAAGTTTGTAACAGAAGAAATGTGAAAAATCTTAGTAAGGATGATTTATTTTTTTCTTGCGAAAGAACGGCGTTGTGACCTTTAAAAACAGCTTCCACGACGGTTCATTCGGTTATCGTGAGGGATGCAATCATATAGTAAATCAAGTTTTTTTTAATACAATTCATACTTTTTATCTAAGTATTTCTGTTTCATTTCTGATATAGTCAAAGAAACATTTTCTTTGTGTAATAGATGCGAGATGAATTTCATTTTTTAGTTAGGAGGGCGAATGGCATATTGGCATTTTGTTTTAATATAATTTGAGCATTGTTCATTAATTATCAAGTATTAGAAGCCTCGCATTTAGCATTTTGTATAATACCACAGATTTTTATATTTTAACGGCACGGAAATATTTCTTAAAAAATACCATTTCCATCTTAATCATTAGTAATACTTTTTTTTGCATTTTATGACAATAGAATCTATTTTTCGATGACTTAAATGTGCATGTGGATATCATATGTATGTATCTATGTTTATTCTTGTTTATTCTGAAGTGTGTATTGGTAGGAGAGAAGTGATATTTGCATCGCTTTTATCTTTTAATATTACAATTCCACTAATATTTAAAATTTCAATTGAACCGATGCATTTGAAAAGCATCAAAGTTTTGTTGTGTTATTTGACGAGAACAGACTGGGATTCTATTGCCTTTTGGAAGGTTGCTCAAGAATACATACGCCATCTATTAGTGCTCATTTTTGGGTGGATAGAAATTTTTCCATGAATCAGTTACAATTTTGCTATAGAATGGATTATTTTGGCTGAAACAAGGTTGTGAAAAGATCAGTAAATCCAGTTTTATTCATAAAATGATAATCAGCCGCATATAGCATGCCACCGTGTATGCATGTGTCCGAGTCTTTTTAATTATTATATCATTCTAAGTATACTCTATCTTGCGGTAAAGGGAACTATTTGCTATGGTATCCAGGCCGTGAAAAAATATTCCGATTTTGGTGATTCAATCAAATAATTCTTGACCACAAAGCGTAGGCACTGAAATTGCATACTAAGCTTCAGACCCCGATTATTTTATAAAGTGTTTATTGAGATTCGTATGTAATTAATTCTTGTTAGCTTCGTGAGTTTACTTTCCGATATTTCCTTGCTATAATTGAAATTGTTCTGCCGTGTTTTTATACTTATGAAAGGAAGAATATAGAGAAACTTTGCCCGTATCTGATCTTAAGTAACGTCGGCAAGGACACGATATTGCATTCCATCCAATGCTCTTTTAATTGAATGATGTTTCCCAAGTCGTCACATGGCAATTCTAACTTAGCTACACTCTATTGCTATGCTTTATTCTGAAGAATGTCTTCTCAAGCGAGCAGTGTAATGTTCATTTTTCTTCCCAATGTGCAAGAAATTCTACACCTGAAACTGCTCTACTAAAGCTTTCTTTATCTGAACGATGCATGGAAGCATACTTTATAATTTCTAATAATTTTCCCCTCTTACACCCAAGGAAAAAGATTTAAAATATTATTTATTACCTTTAAATTGGGCAATTATTTCCAAATTATTTACAAAAATAAATCCAATGTAAAAACATTTAATGTAAAAACTGTTGGATAAATTCGTATCCATTCCCTTTGAAAAGTTGTGAAATTCTTTAACCACCGGTCTACGCGTAAGTACTTATCAATCATAAATTATACGGCTTGCAAAGTAAAGGTAAATTTGCCTAAACTCCCTTGTAGCACACAAGTAAAACTTTCTTGGATCTCTAAAATCTTTTCTGGAAATGGAAGTGAATTTTCTAAACGTGAAGTTCTGAAACTTAGGAAAAAGTATGCGATTAAATGAAAGACATATAGGATTCGTGTGGATATCAATCTCTTGAGCATTGACGATACGTATTAGCCTGACAGTACGGGGATTAAAAAATATTTGACATTATAGTTTGAGTTCACTCAATCCGTTTCCAAATAATTTCTCGGTAGGTCATCACTAGATGTCGCGTGAAAGCATTTCGCTCTGCCTGAAAATTTTGAAAGAGTATTACTTGTGCAAAACCATATTATTTTCTGAATTGTTTAAAATACGTTGTCATTTAATGGTATGTAACAATTTTTTTTTAATTTCGTGATAGTTTTCAATTTATTTCATTCAATACTTACTTTCAATATAACCTGCATTGTCAGTGTTTTTTTTTTCAAATAAAATGAGTATAATTCATTAATTTGTATGACGATTTCTCGTCGTTCCTTGCCCACAATTTGACTTAGCAGATCAATTTTCAAAATTAGCACCTTAAAATAAATGTACTCCAGTCTCAGATCGGTAAAAGTCAACACTTGGCATGAATACACGATCAGCTCGTAATTAAGTTACCAATATCAGTTTCAATTACTTTGGACGCTTCAAGAAATGTTTATTTTTTGATTGGGCAGTTATGATGTTTTCCATTGTACTTTTAACGGACTTTGAAACTCTTGGAATTTTGGCTCATTTGTAGCGTAATTCACGTCTCGATATTTTATTTTTGATTAAATCCCTTTGTTTTAGCTACCTCACACTTTGTTGTGCATTTTATGCTTCCTCCCGATCTTTGCGATTGCATCTTTGCTTTCTAGCGAGTTAAATTTCTTGTTTTAGAATTGATTCTTAGAGTAACAAATTTGTGTTGACGGTAAATGTTTTTGAAAACAGTGCGCTCTCCAGCGTATCCCTGCTGATTATTCACGCAAGTGTTCAGCCAATATTTTTATTAAACGCCATTTACGTAGTGAATTTCTCCCACCAGATATGTAGCTTGCAATATTATATGGAGCTGTGGGAAAACAAATATTTTTCTAAAACTTCTTATCCTATGTCCCTATAAATACCGATATTAGCTATTTATTTTTCATCATATAATCATGGAATGTGGCATCTCTCATAATAATTCCGAAGTTATCTTCGTATTATTGAGCGAAGCATTCATATATTGCAGACAAAAGGATGAGCGCGCGCCACATTTTTTTCTTCCACATGCTTCCTTTGTATACAGCGCCTGAATATTTTAATAATTAACTAAAACAAACTTTTGTTATAGCTACAATTTTTATGAATCTTCTTTTTTTAGATGTTCACTTCTCCTGTCTGTGTTCGAAATTAATATGGTTAGGAAACGATTTCGTCATAATGGTCAACTCGAAATATTTTTTGCCAACTATTCGCAATATGAAGGCTTGAGTGTCATCGTGCCACTTTTTTCTTAATTCTATAAGATTTGTTTTCTTAGCCGCTCCCAGAAGAAGAGGCGTGGTATACGATTTAATTTCGACCAGATTTTTTTAGATGTCGCAGAGGGAGGGAAGGAATCGTTCGCATCATTTGACGATGGGGAATGCAGGAGGACCACACGCCCCCCATCCGTCTCCGCGGTTCCCATCTTTTGAGGATACGAGCGAGAGAGGAAGGGAAGGAAAGAGAGAGAGAGGGAGTAAGAGAGAGGCTTTTGAGATTCCCAAAACTCCTCCGATTAGTTTTCGCCGACCGTTTTGTCGGCCGAAGTAAAGCATTTCGCAGTGTGCTGTTTGGCGCCGTGTACATTTGGCCAAGGGGTTGGTGTGTGGGGAGGCGTTGAGGGACCGTGAGGTGGAGGAGGGGGGCTTTGGAGGCAAAATGGGGGGAAGGTGTTGCGAGGGTTGAAGCACGGGAGGGGACGGTTGTGTGTGTGTGTGGGGGGGGGGGTGGTGGGGGTGGTTGGCAGTTAGTTGGGGAGAGACGCGGAGGCGTTGAAACGGTGGGAGGGCGTGGGGCGGCGGGGTTGTTGAGGCGGGGTGGGGGGCGGGGGTGTAGGAGAGAGGCGGTGCTGGGCGGGCGAAGGACGGTGAGAGAATAATTAATGAAGCGGAGAAAGAGGGCGGAGGGTGTGAGTTGGGTGGGTGGAGGTCGGGAGGAGAGAGGGAGAATGAGAGAAGGCGGGAGAAACGGAGGAAGCGGCGGGGATGGAGAGAATGAGAAAGAGAGCCGCAGGAGGAGGCGGCTCTCCCGCTTGCTTTGCAGTCTTGGCCTCGGAGACGGTTAAAATCGATCCGAGAATACAGTTGTTGGGTTTCCCTCTTATTTTTTTTCCACCGAATTGATGATTAATGTCGCCATCTACTTTTCTATGGAGAGACAGGCGTAAGTATCTCTCATTCGCACTGCGTCAGGAGGAGAGGATATGTTGAGAGATTTATTGTAGCCTCGATGGGTTTCCGGGAGAAAGAGAAAATGCTCGTTTGTATTCAATTCATTCGATTTAAAGGTGTCCTCCGTTCTTAGAGTGAAAGGATTGTTTTTTCTGTCGTAGGTAAATTGGTTGGATCCATCTATTAGCTCAAAATTGTAATATCGTCAGATGATATTGAATACACTTCGTGAGCAATTACCCCAACAATTGTCAAGTACGCTCAAATAAGTACATGCTGCTCTTCGTAATTACGTGATGTTTTCAATTACTTTTTTACTTGCTTCTGTAATGTTTATCATCTATATCTGTAAGAATTCCTATGTTCATATTCTCTATTTGATTTTGTTTACAGAAATGTTCTGAACGAATTTTTCAAAGTGTCGTGAAATTGAATAATGTGGTATAAGATTTACGTGGAATTCTTTTCTAAAGTTTATTTATTTTGGTAATTATCGAAATGACAACAAGTTAACATTCAGCAGTTCGTCAATTCTGTATGAGTGTAGTAAAAAAAGGTTCATATTTTTACCTATTTTTGTTGTTATCAGTTACGAAATAAATTTCCAATTTTTAAGTGTCCCCCACAACTATGCTAACTATATATAGTATTGCTATAGCTAACGCTTCTCATTATAAAAATCGTTACACTTAGACTACCTATTTTTCAAGTGGCTTTGCAATGGCTCAAGTAAATTATTCATTAATGTATAAAAACCGCCAGCATTGATAAACTGCTCACAAGATACTTAAATTTTTAAGTGTCTCATCTTTTAGATTTTCATGTGTAATTTACTCCGTGGTGGAGGAAAATCAAATGTATTAGTTTTCAATGGGAACGAGATATATATTAATAGAACGATACTCAGTGTAAATAATACTTTCAATGCTGAAAATTTGCTAATATTAATGCATTTATTGTGTTGATATGATGATATTTCAAAATTCTAAATGGTTTGGTTCCGTTTTGGTATTTATCGGAAGAAGTGGAGATATCGACTCTCTTCCAATCATTTTTCTTTAGTCTTTTTAAATGTTACTTTTTTTTTGACAACCAATTCCATCTAGGTACCTTAAATTGCGGTGATACTGCCTATTAAACGTTGGTGGTAAACTAGGAAAACGCGAGGCATAACTGAAAATCTATTTTCTGGAACCATGACTTCCATTGATCATAGGTCACAAACATTGAAACATAAAATGATTAGTTTTGGTGATCTGGTTGTTAGATGCGAAGGAAGAAGGTAACATTAGCTTTTTATCACTAATGAGAACCCATCACCTTGAAATTGAATTAAATAATTGTGATCATTTTTGTACAGTTAAGGATAGTGAATTTTTTCATTGGATGAAAATAGTACCAACACGTAAAACATTGGTGACAGATTTATGACATCATAATCGTATTGTTCTTCAGATATTCAGGAGAGCGTGAGCGCACTGATGGTGCAATATGGGAGACCTCACGTAAAAATCTGTAGTTTTGTTGAAAATATCTTGAGCCTTGAGTATATTACAGTGGAAATTCAAAGTATCTCTAAAAATAAGGGGACTTCATGTGAAAATCTGGTTTTTGTAAAAAATATCTGGAGAATTAAGTATTTATCGTAGTATTCACGGTAAAGTGAATAAAACAACTTGGCAAATGGGTTAATAATGAACATTTAACAAAATTATGACAATCCAAATTTAATCTAATTTGCCAAAGACTACAAAAATATTCATGTATTTTTTGGAATGCTATTGCACAGGTTAGCTGCGCGCAAAAACCAACTGAATATTTTCGAAGAAATGACGCGAGAAATATCATGTACTCGTAATCAATTGGAAATCGTTTATTTAATTTTTTCCTCACGGTGTACATTTTTTATTTGACTACCCCTTAACAACCTTTTCATTAGTATCTCAGAGTCATTAAGGATGCGTACAAACGATATTATTCGAGTTCGGGAACGATTCCTGGGCACGAAGAGCGGATAAAATGACGCATGAATAAAAATAAAAGTGTCAGAGGAACACAATTCGTGGAACGACTCTTCACAGAGCAGGCGGCGGTCTTTTATTCGTAAAATAAGTTGGAAGGGAGGGTGTTTATGGCCATTTGCTTTGGCGTTAGGAGCGTAAGTGAGACAGAAGGAATTGCAGGGAACGGGGAGATGATTTTGTGAGAGAGGAGAAGGAACGGCGGATGGTTTTGAAGGCTAGAGTAGGTTGTGAGTATTTGAGAGGACGAGAAGCGGAGTGAATTATTTGAGCCCCGACTAAATGAAAGAATTGGTTGAAAAAAAAATAAACAAAAATTCTCAACTGATATTTCGGTTATCTAAACGAATGGGTGGAGGGATTCTACGGTGTATAAATACCTTACGTAGAATGCTAGTAGTGTGATGATTACGGGTGTATCCTATTAGTGTTTATGGCAATGTAAAGAGAGAGTCTCTTCCATCTAAATCTTCGTTTTACATTGTCTCAGACTCAGAGTGGTAACTTCCTTCCCCGTTTATACCTGGGGGACCCCACGTGTAGCCCAGATTCACGTGCCATGGTCAGCACGGATGCGAGTCACTTGCAAATTTTACATTTTCTGCCTTTTTCGACCCTTGGTTACTTTTTTTATGTCCTTGCAGATAGGAAACGGGCTTCGAAGTTCATAGACGAGTCTAATACACGTTACGCAACGCGAATTCTGATAGTAAATAAGACAACGCGACACCCAGCTCTTAGTGGGATTTGAACTCGGTAACTTCGAGTTGGCCTCGAGTTCGTTGCCAACTAGGGCAACCAACTAAATCATGTTAGAAGAGGTGGACAGTATATACATCCAAACCCAAACTAAATCAACTAGTTCGTATTATGTTTAATAGCATATTATAGCATATTATAACGTATTGTGTTTAATAATATAAATAATTCATAGTTCGATCATAAAATCATTAAAAATGACGGAAGAAATATAAAAAGAGGAGAGAAAATGAAGAAGTGAAAAAATTATAGAATAAAAGGAGTGTTTGATATGCGTGGGGAATAAAAAAAATAACGCCGTCATAGAGAAGTGCAAGGGAAGGAGAGAGAAATTGGTGATACAAGATGAGATACGTATCGCCATCATCGCTGTGAAGCAAGAGTGAAAATAAAAAAAAGAGATACACGGGGTTGTACAGATCTTTGGAATGGCTATTTCGTCGCATCCCCGGCTCCCCCGGCCTCCTTCCCCCACCCACTAAAAGAGCCGACCCCGCTGCCCAAAAACGCTCCCCCGAAACACGCCACCTCTCCCCGCACCCATCCCCTCGCCCTCCCCTCCTCACGGGCGGGATAACCTCTTGATAGGCTGTATAACATGCGCGGAGCACGCTCTCGAATGATCGCCAATAATTTTCACCTGCATTAGTCAATGAGTTACGACCGGCTTGTTTGGAGTGGCCGATCCGATCCGGCGAGGTAGCGTGGAGGACGGGAAAACTCTCTCGCTCTCTCTCCCTCTAGAGGGAGAGAGAGCGAGAGAGAGGGGAGGGGGAGAGAGTTACGGTGGGGCGCGTTTCGCCCCCACACTCTCCTCGGCTTCACCCCCTTACTCCTTCCTGCTACCCCCTGCTGCTACCAGCCCCCCTCCCAGCGCGCCTGTCTCGACCACCGCGCCAAAGTGGGCTTCGAGACCCACGGATGCACAACAACTCGGTGCCCACTCCAATCCGACCCGCACGGCACGACTAGGTGCTTCAAACGTTGAGCGCGCGCGCGCGCAACTTTTCCGACCCCGAGCGGACACTACACACATACCACCTCTTTCGGACGTTTCCCCACTCTTTGGCTCTCACCCTTTCCTCTCCCACACCCTCCCTCATACCCCGCACCCCCGCCGGCCACCCGAAGCCCGCGAAACCGTCCCTCTCTCCTTCCCCCTCACCTCACCCATCCCAGAATCCCATTCCACTCGAACTTCGCACGCCCTGCCCCCCAAACCCCGCCCTCCCCATTCCCGTTCCGTCGCCAACGTCGTCCTGTCGCAGGTGCATCACCATCGCAACCATTCCCACGTTTTATTGCCGATTATCGATACCCTTTTCCTCTTTTATTCGATATATTTTTTCTTTATTCTTTTTTTTACTTTCGTGTCACTCCCTCTCTTTCTCTCTATCTCCTTCAATTCCTCTCTCCAATTTATTTCCCTTTCTCCCCGTCCCGTTGTTCCCTTTCCAACCGAGCTCCCTTTTACCCATTCCGTGGATCGGGGTGAGCGGGAGAATCACGAAATAGGATTGGGTGGGGATTAATTGATAGCAGGTTTGTGCGCTCCGAGCGGGTACGTTCATAATGCTCTCTCTCCGATCGCCTCCCGCTAGCTCTCTTCCTCCCCGGGCACATGTCCGCCCTGACCCCTCCCCGCCTCCTCCGGTACCCTCCCAGCCTCAACCGTGGAGGGCTATTATTGGAGGGCCTTTTTCCCAGTTCGCACACTGCCGCAATCTACGGTGTCACTCCCTCCTTCCTCTGCCTCCCTCTTTGCCTCTTCCTGCCTATTAGTCTTTCGTGCTCGCGATCTGCAACGCTACCTCCCTCCGCCGCCGTTACATACTCTATTGCGAGGTAATCTATTCCCTGTCTGTTAGGAACGTAAGGAACATAAATTTAGGAAATTTGTCATAATGATTGTCATCGTTTCCGTTTATCCTTAGAAAAATATTGGTGCAGTCCCTTTGGGACGGTCCGAAAATCTGTTTAGATGATATTTTTTTCTTTATTAAGCAATGAGTACCGATATAAATTTACTCAATTTTTTTATTTCTAAAGGTTGAATGAAAACATTTTGCATGGATTTTATGCATAGTCGAGTCGAGGATCTAATTCAGAAAGGGCGATTTTCCCTGATCTTGTTACAACTCGGCAAACGAGAAGATTTTAAGTAAATTACTGTTTTTCAAAACGTTAAGTTTTCGTTTTGTCTATAATTAGAAACATTTTAATTTTCTTAATTTCCAGTCATATTCTGTTTTTGTGAATCAGAATTTTCCAACTCGGTATCATACGAGGTACATCGTATCTTAAACGAGGAGTTCGTTGATAGGATATGTTCCAAAATATTCGTTTGTTTGACCATTGCAGGATTTTCCTCGGTATATTTTTCGTTGAGTTTTAGGTTGAATCCTTTCTCTCTGATGCTTCATTGATAAATAAGATTTCGTCAAAAATGAGAGTAAGTGAGTAAATTTAAGTACTTATGTCTGCATTATTATTGAAGGTCAAAAAGGTTTTTGCTCTCCTGACATCGCAAGATCGTTAACTTCTATTCTACGTATTCATATCACCAACTCGCATTTTCTGATCCGTTCAGTAGGTGCTATGTGCATCCTGTGCGAATAGCTTCAGTGGCCTAAGGGTGGCTAAATGGTACTTGAAATGGCAGAATTAGTTAGTCAAAGCCATTAATAGCTCGTTTACTCTAGAGGAATGAAAAGAATTTTCATTCGCATTATCTTACTCTTACTTATCTAGCCGTACTTTTCGGAATAAGACTCTAAAATTCTCCCCCCCCCCCAACGTCGTTGGGGTGCACTTGTTTCAACTACATCCAAAAACCACGCGTCTATATTTCTTTGCTTACTTGGCTCCTCTCTCTTTTTCCCTCCCCCTCCGTTCCTCCCTCTCCGAATCCTTCCCTTAAACTATTACTCCCCTGCTCACTTGTCCATCTCATCCTCTGGGACATTTTCGAGGCGTGCGATGCCCCTCACTAACTCTTTCTCGGACATCAATATGCCCAGCTGTTGTTGTACGGTGCAGATAAAGCACTGTTTTTTTATACGTGTTCCTCTCCCATCCCCATGAAAGGGGGGGGGGGAGTTCCCAGAGCCTTCCGATGCCCGATCCCCTATCCTCCCCCTCAACCACCCTGCTCGCCCCATCCGAAAAGTGTGGGGTGATTTCACTTACGCAGTTGCATCGCTTTAATCCATTTATGGCGTTATGATCCGCAGCGGTGCCTCGGAACTGCGTTTCCTTCCGTTTTAGATTTACTGCCGGCATACATTTCGGGCCTGTGAGGATATTAAGCGGACGATGATTCGCCCGATTAGAGAAGGCTGCAGAATAGCCAGTCGGACATTTTAACGTGATTCAAATACTGTATTGAAGTACTGGCACCGATTATGCTTTCAATGATTTTCATTGAGGGAGCATTATGTCAATCATCTAAATATGCTGTCTCGATGCATGTCTCCTCAAAGAAGCAATTTTAGGTCCCATGTGTGGGCAAATAGGCTGAGGTGGTATGAAAATAACAGATATTTTACAATAGCGTGCTTGTAGTTGTAAAGTATCGTATGAATTTATTCGCACCACACAATACTACAGCCACACATCATCTGGTGTTACTGTTATCACAATAAGTATTTACCTGTAAGTTGTCCGTAGTGCTGCATTAAAATTCACTATTTGATACTGTTTTATTTTTTAAAGGCGCTATTATCAATTTAAATAATGTGTATATTAATGATATTAGCTATAATATTTTTAAAGCATTAAAAATATGTTTAATGAATGTGTTCACATGATATGCTACGTTGAATAACAGTTGATTGAAATAAGTGCAAACTGTAAACAAGTTTACTACTGCCTTTAGTCTTGGTGCCTTTGAATTATTACAGCAGCTAATATTTTTATTTTAAGATGCCGCGTAAGTCGTATTATTCAGTAGGTGTTCCATTAAATGTATTGTTTTGGAATATTAAATATACTTATAGGTTTTCCAAAATATTACTATGCATACGAGCTGGTAATTCAGAAACTTGTTTGAAACTTCTATCAAATATATTTCTTCTTTCAAATAATCTGTGCTCTAAGATGTACGTAATTCCGATGTTTACGACCTTCATATAATAATGCATCGTTTTCCTTACTTCACCCTGACATTTTATTCCAGTACGCATGCAATGAAATCGAAAACTTCATTGTGATTTAAATCTGGTCGACCTAGGAACTTAGACGGCGTCATTTAAATTACTTATTGCCCTACGATGTAGCGAGATCAACACTGCACTGAGGTGTGTTCGTTTGCGCAATCTACCGGCACACTTAACGTCATTCCGCATCGTTCTCACTATTACCGTCTGCTTAGCCAGATTGTGTTCCCACCTTCCGTTCCTTCTTTCCAGACCGGGGAGAGAGATAAGCGAAGAATGAGCGAAAATAAATTCATTGGGGTTGGAGATAAAAACTGCTAAAAAAAAGGCGGTAGAGTGTGGATACGGGGGAGAGGAAGTGGTGTTTGGAGGGATGAGAGGAAGATGTAGTGAGAGATGAGGCGGCCTTTGGGAACCGAGAATGGAAGGAGGGATGAAACGAGGGGAGGTTTTAGGGTAGCAGGGATGGGAGGGTAGTATCTCGGGAGAAGAATCGCGGTGGACTGACAATTATCCGTTCGGCACACCCAATTCATTTGTTATAAGGGTTTTTCGGTCGGGTAGGTACGGGGGAGAATGTAGCGTGTGGGTGGAGGATGAGGAGAGAGGGAGATTCGGGACGGGGAAAAGTGTTTGAGGGGTGAGGAGAGGAGCGCCGAACGCCTTTTCCCACGGATCCACCGTTCTTCGCCTCCTCACCCCAATCCCCCCTGTGCTCGTTCACCAGGAGAGGCGGGAGAAAGGGCGTCGGAGAGCAAGGAGAGAGAAGATGAGGTGGGAAGGTGTGGTGAAGAGTTTGGAGTACGGGAGAGAGAGAAAGGGTGGCAGAGAGATAGAAAGGGTGGCAGAGAGAGAGAAAGGGTGAAAAGAGGAGACCGGACGCGGAGGAGTGGGCGTTAATCCTGTCCCCGTGAAAATATGGAGGCGATCGAGAGCGGGGAGTTAGATAAAGGACGGGCGGGTCGGAACGGGCAGTACGGGGTGGTGGTAACGAAGGAGAGGGAGAGAGATGGAGGTAGGCATACGAAAGGTGGGAAGAGGAGAGGGAGGCGTTGTTTCCGT
This sequence comes from Hetaerina titia, assembly GCA_037158775.1. Classification (NCBI taxonomy): domain Eukaryota; kingdom Metazoa; phylum Arthropoda; class Insecta; order Odonata; family Calopterygidae; genus Hetaerina; species Hetaerina titia. The sequence continues at coordinate 88,825,628 of CM073772.1, forward strand.
GCGTATGTGTGTGTCCGTGTGATTGAGAGTTAAGCGTCGACGAGGGAAGCGTGTGCCGTGCGTATTTATGTTTATATACGTCTACATACATACGTGGGGTTGCCCTCTTCTCACCGCCGTCCTCCTCCTCCTCTCTCTCCCTCCCTCCGCCCTGGAACTGGGCTTGATAATGGCACCCGCGGCGCCCTCTGTTGGGAGCGCCGAGAAATCTGTTTCATATCGACAATAAATCCCTTTGCGAAAAAGGGGGAAGTATAGGGTTGGGATGGGAATTGTGGGGGGATGGGGAGATGGGCCGGAAGAGAGTGAGCGAGTGAGTGAATGAGTGCTCCCAGGTGAGTGTGAGTTAGAGAGGAGCGACGGATTGTGGGGGGTGGGGGATGGGATGGAAGGGTGTAAAATTAGCGTTGCGGGGTGTGTGTGTGTGTGTGCGCGCGTGAAGATTCATAAGGGAGTGGGTATTTTGAGGAGTGGAGCGAGAGGAGCGGGAAGCGTTTGAATTTTTACCCCCATCCAACCTGGATCGGAGTTGGTTGCGGGAGCTAAGCCTACGGCTCCATAAAGTTGGAGAGCAGGATGGTCATAGGGCGTGAGGGTATTGATGCGGTTGAGGCTTGATAAAAAGACAACCTGGAACGATTCCAGGACAATTTAGTGGCCGTAATGCGTTTTACCCATCATGCCTCCGCCGCTTTCGCATGACTCTCCGTGAATGTACACACGGTCCCGCGAGGGAAAATATTAGTTCGTGTTTCTTTTGGCGAGTTGCTAAAATTAGTCAAACTATTTCCGTACTGCACAAAGTAGCCATTCAGTGGATCCCTGTTCTAGATACAAGCGAATCATTTTTTCTTTTTAATCCCGAATTACAAGTCGTTCGAAAACTGCCTCGTCTTTGTTTGGTATAATATCCTATCTACGGCATTTTATCTAAAAATTTTACTTCAACCTGTTTTGTTTCAAAATTTAATGCGCTCAGTATCTCGATCTTTGTCGGAATGCTCTTTAAGATCCAATTAAGTAATTGTTACCCAACACGTCTTGGTCTACCCGAATCCCCCGCAGTTCTATAAACCAAATTCCTTCTCTTCACATATCGACTCCAGGCACCTTTCGCTAATTTGCAAAGCAGTCCAATTCCCTATCATATAAGTACAATAACCAACCCGTGGAGAATTTTAATAACCTTTACCTTTGTGCGTACTAGCGTGGTAGTTGATAGAAGTAATAGTCGTACTATGCTTCAGTTATTACGTTGGCAATATATAACTAATGTGTTGGCAATATATAACTAATGTCCAACTACGCAAATGGTAAGGAGTGATTTGTAAACCTTTTGTCATCTTCAGACCCTCTGCAACGTGAACAAATATTCTGAACCATGGTTCTTAGCTATAAAATAGTTGTTTCTACTGAATTACCTCCTAAGCCGGTAATTAATTTGGTAAACCCATCATTGACTTTATTTACTTGGCAATCTACCCAATAGATAGGTTTTTGGTTGTAAACCCCGCGAACATTGTTTCACATTTCTTAGCCTTGTCTAACAAGACAAAACCTGTCACTACACTACAGTGAGTTGTTCTTCAATTCTGCATACCCTATCAATCATACTAACCTAATTATCCAATGAACAGTGATTTTCTTGTTACTAAATACTTCGTGGCAAACCCGAATGGTTAGACAGGCCCTTCCTTCAGGCCCTTAGTGTTTTAATTTCATACACCTTAGCGCTTAGTTGAGAATGAGATCTGTTAACTCTACTTTGGGTTGGTTTCTGATGATTGATAATATTTACATGAGATGAAATTTATCCGTGTATAATTTCTTTTTAGAACTATTAACCTCAGATTTGGTAAATTTTTTCGCGGCTCATTGGTTCATCTGATTTGGAGCTTAGTGACATCAGAAAACTTCTTCCATGTAAGGTTATTGAGAGCCTTTGAGAATAGCCAGCACAATGAGATTGATATAAAGGGAACAAAAGAATCTAGTGTATTCTTGTTCCATAGTGGGATATGTCACTGGAGGAAAGTGCATTCGAAAATGAAACGCTTTCCGAAATACAAAACCACGGAAATTTTTCAGAAAGAATTTGGTCAAAATATGGGATGCAGTGAGGAATTAGAACTGGAGAAAACCTGGGTCTAGTGAGATAGAGAAGAATTGAAAGGAAAAGAGAAGCTCTGGAATTTAAAAGAGATTGATTGGGTAAGAATTGTGGAGAGGCAAACTAAGTGTTTCCTTTGTCGAAGAAAATGGCCCTGTCCGATTCCCTCCCACCACCATGGCTGATTCACTAAATTCCCTGTCGCCGTGGATTAATTCCCTCCCTCAGCGGAACGATCGCGGGCGATTAAGTGGGACGAGCCCGGTGGGAAGCCGCGAAAAAAGAGTCGTTGCGTGGATTGCAAATTGCGTGCAATCGTTCGTTTCGTCCGAACCTAAGATGCATCGCTCTTCTCTTCGGCGCAGTTGCAAGAGAGGAAAAGCCATGGGACCATCTTTGGATTAAGGGATGCGTTTACATTCATCACACTGTCAAATTTATGGGAGGCTCACGCATCGTTTCGGCCACTTTACCATGACCAGATGTCATTATTCAAAATGAATTGTTGCTTCAAGTACCTGATATGTATGAATTGGTTATCTAAGGATATCGATACGTGTTACAAGTGAAAGAGTATTGATTTATCATACTTATTCACTTAAATTATCGCATGAATGTGGGAGTTTTTTGTAAAAATTATTTTCTTTTCAATCAGACCCTTTTCACTGTTAGCTCATGACACAGCTAAGGTGTAATGCCACGGAATAAATCTGAATGTAGAAGTAACATGGGTTTGATAGAAGTAATTTTCATAAAATCATTGAGTTCTATATGCTATTGATATCAACATGAGTAAAATAATAAATACTTCCCCGTAAAATATTTCTTAATGTCGAGCATAGCAAATGGAAAATTATTTATCATAATATTGAAAATGTCCTGTGAATTTGTGGAATGAAGTTTGATTCATGTAATCAGCCTAATTTTATTTAATTACAATTTATATGGTATGAATTATAAGCTCTTTACTCGTATACATTGATTTCGAATTCATGTGCCATGTAGTGGTCATCGGTAAGTTCGAGTGACGTTCTGCATTTTTGTTGTTAACGTTGTTATTGATGTATTTGACTGATATATGTATATAATATACATATATATTTACATATGTATTCGTACATACTTATATGTACAAAAACACATACACAACAACATTTCTCATACAACCTCACTATTATTAAAGTGAAAACTGAAGAAATAACTGGCTTCCATGTAAAACCGAGAATTCTAGAAATATATTATTATTATTATTAATGAAATTTTAACGGTTAGGTAGCTTTGGTAACTACAAATTTAATTAATGAAAGTCTCAACAAAACGGTTTTGAGATCTCGATGTCTTTTTTCGTGTCCTCGAAAAATAGAATGGAAATGAAAATACTTGCAAATATCTGTCACGTTTAGTTTTAAATGCATGTTTTGAAGATATTTGTTAATTAGGAGAAATTATTTTTTCGTAAATCTTCCCCTTTTGCATGTTAATAGAATAAAAAGTATCATCGATATGATAATGAAAATTCTCTATAAGGCTTCATAAATTTTCTGAAATACTTGAATTGATAAAAATCAAAGTTATTTAGACTAGACCTAATAACATTCCGCCATAACAAGCGCAGCAACCGCAAAATATTACATTCCATGATAAATATAAGCAGACTCCGAATTTAAAATCCACTACTCCGGATGGATACGGATTAATTTTAAGTATCGATGTATTTTTACTACTGGAATGAAACATAAATTTTCATAAGATAAGGTTTTTTGTGCTAAATTGGAGCAATCTAACCTTTAATTTAAGTTTAGAGAAGGTAATACTAACATTCCATAAAAAGAACGAAAAAAGATTGATTAACTCTTTACGGACACTGCTCTATTCTCAATATTCTTCGCTGCAATTTCTCTTAATTTATTTTGTTTATTTTTCTAGTATTGATGCACATGATTTCTGTTATTCACGATCACAATTGTTCCATCTCCAATTTTTATGAGATGTGTTGTAACTAATCTCATGAAAAACAAAAGCTCGCGATGTTTTGCCTTACGTGAAGGGAAGAACCATTATCTGATAAATCGCTTACGTCCATGTTCTTATCAAACATCCGGTGATGTGAAGGGGAAATCTAATGGAAAGAAATAATAGACCTGAAAGTGAGAGAATCTCCATTGGTATCCCTTTTGTTTGAAAGACAAAGTGTTTAGCTCCAATTTTACCACCCACCAATACCAGAAGTGGAATGATCGGAAATTTGCCTCTGCGGGGATTACTGGGTGCACGGACCCGTGGCTTGAAAGCCACAATCACCACTGTTGTTTGGACATGGCCCGGTAAATCTGTTATTACGTTAAATTTATTGCAGCACCTATACGCGCGGCTGACGATTTCAAAACAAACACGTGGAGGCCATACGATCCAATAAATCGACGGTCTCATTTGTTCATCGCTTTTCACTTGAATGGAATGTTTGGCTTCATGTTCCATTAAACACATTCGTGCGGCATTATCCCTCAAGTGGCATAGTTTTATTAAGATTCATCACCTCTCTTCCTATAAGCATACCCTTAAAGCAGTGAAACCCATAGATGCGCTTGGTCACACTCGCGAATTGTGTTTCAGAGCAATCAGTTTTTCTTACTTGTCATTTATTGGATTGTAGGTTTTTTTTCAAATTCACACCATTCATTTTCTCCTTGTCAAGTAGCGTTTTTAAGTAATTTTTCGGAGCACTGAGTTTTTCATTGCGTAATTAATCTAATAGTTTACTCTGGATGAGTTGGAAATTCCGCTATTCTTTTATTGTTCTCTCTCTCTCTGACTGAGATAATATTTGGATTAGTTGCGGATGAATATTTAAAGGTATATATTCGGACCATAAAAATAACACTCTTGGCTTGCTCCAAGCTATAAAATTCAATGCATAGGCTTTGAATACGACAGTCAAACGCGATGGATTGAGTGTAGTGGAAAGCATTGTGGTTGTCCTAACTGATGTTATCGTTTTCTCTTCAATATTCGTGATGAATAATGCCCAAAGCTTCTGGAAACCAAAAGATTCTATACTTTGACCATTATAAAATTTAAATAAATTTTTCCCTACCAAACCATAAAAATCTTATCAGAGTTTATTTAATAGTTTTGCGGGTAGATTACTTTGGTTAGTTTTCTATGGGATTCCACAATTGTCAGTCATAATTAAAGAATATATAGGGTAAGGAATTAACTGGCTAACCTATTCTAATGTTCGAAGTGAACACCCCATTGGGCTAAGTATTATATGAGTCCCACCTTTACCCATCAAATCAACATTAGGGCCAATTGATATTGCTAAGAGAATTTACAAAACTTAAACAATAAAGTTTTGAAATTTTAAGTTATTATCCATTGTTAATAGTCATTAGTAGTTACTGGAGTGAAAAATATCTACTTACTCAATGAGAAGAGTGTTATCATTACTAGCATTGAAATGTAAAAATCTCTCCCTCAGTTTTTTATCATCCATCAGTATTAGCGAATGTGTCTGAAATTGTCGCGGTAAAAGTTGACACGCCAATGCAATTAGATTGTATGGATCTACGTGTCATGAAAGAAATCACATGTGGTTCCCAGTCCCTTTTCCTCCTTTCGAGCCACGCGGTATGATCTGCTGGGTCTTTGGTGGCTAAACTTTATGGGCGGCAGACCTGATAAACATTAACCTAGCATGAACAAGTCACGTTTATGTATGTTCTTATATGTCTACATGAATTATTTTTCGAAAAAATATACATTTATTTAAGTAGAATTCCGTTGACTTGAAATAAGAAATGACAAATTCTAGGGTAATTGCATTATTTATAAAATGCATAATTATTTAATTATCGCTTATCATTCACACTAAAAATATCTTCGCGAGTAGGATTAAATTCTCCAATGAGATACATCTGGCCCATGGGTCGCAGTTTGGACACCGTTTTACGTACTTAGGGATAAGGACAAGATATAGAATGAATGAGATCCCATCGCCGCCCAGGTGAAAATCTCGTGTTTTGCCACCATTATGAATGAAGTCGGCTATCATCTCCAATGCCACATGAGCCCAACCCACTCCAATTGCTGTTCCTTTTGTCTCATCCCCCCTCCTTCCGCGTCCCATGCTCAGACCAGTCAGGGCCGCCTTCTCGGGGTGTAGATGGGGGGCGCGATTCGATGTGTGGCGGTCACGACGCAGAGGGTGGCGTGGGGCGTGAGAGGCGAGGTGGAGACGCGAAGAGTGCGGAAGTCGCTGTTGGCCGAGGAGGAAGGCTGAGTTTCGGGGGGAGGGCGGTTGAAAACGTCCAAGGGGGGGTGGGGAAGGCGATGGTGGGGCGAGAGAGAGAGAGATTTTGAACCGAGCCGAAGAGGAGCTTCATATTTGATGCAATTTCCGCCTTTTTACCGCACCCCTGGGAGCAACCCGCTGCCTAACCCACTCCCCTGGCATCGCTCATGCCGCTCCGCACCCTCTCCCCACCCTCTCCCCACACCCCCTCCACCCCCGGGTCAGTCATTCCACTTGTCTCTCTCTACCTACCCCTCTCCCTCCCTGCCGTCTTCTCCCTCGTTCTGTCCTCACCCACCCAACCCTCCTCTCCCCGCTTACATATTTCCCTCGCCAACCCCCTCGCCCGTTTCCTTTGCTGGCCGAGGTGGCCCTCCCCCCTTCCACCCCCTGTGAAGCATGAAACCTCGAAAGTGCGAGAAAAGTGTGTGGCGCCGCCGCGGTGGCAAGTTAGCGAACTATTTGTCGAGTTTTCGGAAACACTCTCTCATTATGTTTCTTTGTGAGGATTTTTTTCTTCACCGAAGCGTTGCTCTTTTTAAACCCGTGGTATCTCTTTGTAAAGGCGAGATGAATTAATTAATGAGGCATCAATTCAGCTCGTTTTAAATTGAAGAGGGAAAGATCTCGGTTCAACAATAGGCGGTTTGCGTTTTTGTAATGTTTTTAATCACTATTAAGCAGCTCTTGGGAACTCTTAAGCAGTTTTTCTATTATGGCTTCAATAATTTAAATAGATTATGAATCTCTTTATAATTAAATAATATAAAATATGCAAAGTTTAGTAGTAACAGAATGATACAGAATTGCCTTAAAATACACCTCCCCCTGCGGATGGTAGTGCGTTTTTCCAATCTCTTGGATATGGATTAGAGTCTTTTATGAAATAATCGGAAATGATCTAATTTTCTGTGTCCATTAATTGTCAAATTAATAATATTTATTTATTTTCCTTAATTTGTGATACATTTATCTCTTCATTTAACTCATAATGATTCGACACTTTTTCTATTTAACCTGTTGTACCTTTGAGCAATATTCCATTTTTACCTATCGTAATGTGAGAACGCTTTCATCCAATAACGAAATATTAATGCATAAAATTAACTAAGATCGTCCGCCCGAACTAATGAAAAGTTTTACATCTTCATTTATGAACGGCAGGCTATTTTAATTCACATTATTAACATTTTTCCAACGGTATCCACAATTATCCTCACATCTACGTTCTGAATTGTCTTAATGTAAAAAAATACAAAGAAATAAGCATCAATATTCTGTCAATATGACCATAGTTCAATTTTTGTTCATTCGAGAAAATGCACCATCGTTTATTTAAGCTTCCCCTGGCTTCTTTATGAAGTCAATTGTGAAATGACTTGTCACGGAATTACCAATCAACCATTACGGCACTTGGTAAATTTCTCTAGCTCCGTTTTAATCGCTTCCTGAAAATCATCAGCCCACGCGGTGGCTGTCCGATGAATTTTGCGCATATCTCGCTGCTTGTCAGGAAACTTCAGCAAGCCTTTTCCAATCTATGACTACTTGTTATGTCGACTATATTTCCGGGCGGTGAGTCCGATAAAAAAACTGTCGGCTCTACGTCCCGTAACCGGAATGGTCGGCCAATCAAAACGAACGTCGGAGAAAGTAGAAGGGTGGTGTGGGGGAAGTCATGGGTCGGGAGGGGAGGTGGGGGGGGGGGGCAAAGCAAACAGTTGGCGTGACAAATGCACCGCATGCGGATTTTTAATATTCTTTTGTTTTCCGCACCGAAGCGCCTCTGACGTTTTCGCTCTTGACATTCCACCGCAAAGAGACAACAAGCGAGTGTTTGCTCTCACCCCTCTTCCCTGTTTCCTCTGTTTCTCTCTCTCAATACATTTCCCTCTCTTTTTCTGCACTGAAGGAACAACGGTGAAAAAACATACTTTCATGTCGTCCACTCCCTTCCCTTCGCGCAATAATTCACACGTTCAACCGGACTGAATGGAATTTTTTTTATTCATTATTTAGGCAATACGGTGACGTAGGCACTGGGCTTATGTCCATACATGGGTCCATATATTCTCAATTAAATATGAAGTGACGTTGTATTCATTTTCGTCTCTGCGCTTTCGTTCCGAGTTAAAGTGATAGGTGTTTAACACGCGGGGGTGTTTTGTTTAAAACCGCGTTCCGGGAAAGGCTGCAGAACTGAATTAATTCGGGAGCGCAATGGATTATGCGATTGTAAATCGCAAAAAAGTAGCACTCACGCTGTTTTTAATGCCACAATTAATTTACTGAGCCGAGTGTTTCGACCGAATTAAAGTGTTACACCTTGGTAATTTCATTTTGGCGTGTTTTCCCCCCTTCCTCGTTTTTAACAGATAATCAATGGTATGATGAAAATTGTAAAATGCTACTTTAAAGTAAGTACCGTGGAGGAAATATTATGCTTTCCGAGGAAACGAATTTTCCGGTACGCCCATTCGGAGTGACAACGGAACATATTCATTCATTCCGTACTGCTTGCGGAAACTTCGTCAAGGTTTACTGTATTTATTACTTCAACAGAAAATCTCTTGTTCAATTAACCTTTCGTGTGTTCATCATCGAATTGTTTGCCATTGCAGCTCTCTTTCTACCGAGGTTAGGCCCACACTGTAAACTTCACCTCGCTTGATTCATTTGGTAGGGTGATGAAGTAGAGAGCATTTATCAGATTTACGTTTTTCAACTTCTTCCAATCCTGTTTCAAATGTAAATAGTTTTCAAAGCTTTTAACGCATACCATAAAACTGTAATGGTTTACTTGTTCCTTTTCCATTCGATCATTCTCTCGCTTCCATCTTTTTCATTCCAGCATTATCACTTTCCATTAGTTCGAAAGTCGTAGTTCATGCCCAAAGGTTTTATAAAAAGTAAATTTTTTTACTAATAGCGTAAGACTAATGAAAAAGACATTTACCAGGATGGTGCGAGAAGAGTTGCAAAAAATCGTTTTCTTTCTTTTTTGTCTTTCTCCTTGTTTCAAAACTTTACTTATTCAAGAACTCTAAATTTGAGTATGTCGCACTTGTATTTATAACTTATCGCAGTTTGATTTCCTTCTGATTTGCTGTCAATAATAACTTACTGGTACAATAAGTCTCACAATATAAGCATAAATCAAGCAACATTAAACAGTGAAATACCACGATCGGTTGGTCTTCGATCTGACTCATGAAGAAGAAGGAAAGTTTATAATAGAGTTTAAAAAACGAGCTACATTTTCATATTCATACAAAGTTTTTACTTAAAGCTTTAGTCTATTGTATGCCGATATTGGGAGTTTATTTCAAGTATGAGACAATTATGCGATTTGGCTTCGCGCATGGTAGAACGCGCGAAAGAAAATTGAAAGAGTTGCTGCTTAAAAAAAGTACAAATGTGACGCATAGCCCATAAGTTTCGTCATGAGCACTCCAAAACCAGGACCTTGATATTACAAGAGGATGAAAAGAATGCAGCCGTTCCTTTATCTTCTTGAATGAATAATTAAATATGAAGAGAAAGAAGCAACCTAATTAAAAATTGGCATTTAGAGGTTAAGAAGTATTTGCAAAATACTTCTTAACCTCTATAATTCATAGCACGCTATCTTTTAAATAAAATCTTAATTAATTTAATCTCCACTAAGCATATTTTCACATTTCTCTCAGTCATCTCCCATATTTTTTCAAGCTTCTAAAGCTACTCCGTTAACCTATAAAAGGCATAAGACTTCTATTTTCCTCTCAAAGTTGTTCCAATCTGACATTTTTTATAATGAAGGAACCAGGTATTTCCTATTCAACTAGGTGCTCTTACCATTTTAAACAGCTTAACCATTTTTCCTAGAATGTGAAATCCGTTTTTTTACAGTTTTAAAATGATAAACAGTCAATAAAAGTAATACTTTTATTTCTCTACACTGTTAACCTATGTCTTCCAGGTGCCCTTCCCTGGCATAACTGATCGGGATTCATTTATTTTTACTATTATTCAAGTATTGCAAAAGTCGTGGAAGTCCGAATATTAAGGGTCGATTTGTGAATGGATTCATACCACTCATACCCTTCCCTAGCCAGAATTGTTACTTAATTGTCGATTAACCCTGAAAGAATAATTTTAGCGGTGTGGGTTTTCTTGCTAACATTTTTGCAATATCCAAAGTAGTCCGTAATGAAACCCATTAAGGATGCTATCGCTTTATGAAATTTTATTTTTTTTTAATTCATCAAAGCGATAGTAGAACGTGGTGCTTTGGGGTTTCCAAGTATCAAATGTCAAGCATCAAGTAACAGCGCAGGATAGCTGTTGGGAACCAAAACCTTCGTCGCGTCTTCTCTATCTTTTATTCCGGCGGAGGGCGGAGCGAGACCGCGCGCTTGAACGCTTGGGAATGGACTGACTTTTGCAGGTCGGAGGAGAAGAGCATCGCGTTCTCTGAAAAGCTCCGGAGAACCACGGGGAATCTTCTGGAAAACTTTGCCGGGCATACAGTAGGATCTAGGTCCCATGCATTGCCCGGTCCGCCGCAAGTATTCATTTCTGACCTCGACGGAAAAAATGTTTCTCTCTCTCTCTGTCCCCTCCAAAAGTCTTCACCTTTGCATGGATGGCCGCGAACCATCGGTATGGATGGCTTCGGTGGGGTCGCCCTCTCCTCGACGTGCTTTTACAGTCGTACGCGTACGTTTTTTCTGCAAGTTTTACTTGCAGATTATTCCGATGTCTTCTTTTTATTTTCTTCCACTCGCTTGCACCTCAAAGGCCTCTCTCGCACGCCCATCACCACCCTCTTCCTTTCGCATCACCTGCATTACTTACCCTCACCGTCGGCCCACCGCAGATCTGACTTCTCATCCGCCTCATCTCTAAACCTCCCTTCTCCCGCCGCGAAGGACTCATTGGCGTTCATTGCAACCGACGCGGGAGTATCGGTGCTTCTTTTCCTCTGGGGGCATACGCGATGAACCTCATTGCCTTCTCCTCAACTATAGACCTTCCCTACATCCTCCTCTCTCTTTACATCTCATTTGCCTCCACCTTCGCCACCATATACGCTAGTTCTATTTCCCGAAAAACTCCCGCTCACCGCAGGTTAAGAAAAAAGGAAATTACCCGTAAAAAAAAAACAAATTTGCGTACCTAGACCCGAGCCTCTGGAAACGGTATTTTTTATTAGGCGTCCGAATAAAAGTAATGAAGTCTTGGCGTGAGGATTATAATGTGGAGTTCGGGATAGGAAGTGGGTGGTGAGTGGTTTAGCGATAGGGTGGCCTCAAAGGTCAATAGGGTGGCGATGATGGGTTTAAGGTGTCCTCAGCGACTGAGGAAGGGAAGAAAGTGAGTTTTCACCCGGATTCCTATAATGTCTCTGAGCACAGATTCGTATATTCTGTGTGGATATGCGCGTGTGTGCATGGGTCACCCAAAACGAATTGATTGGACCGCTAAGCAGCGAATGGCTCGCCTGAGGAATACGAAATCGGCGTGTGTGAATGAGAGGGGCCGGAAAGGAATGGAGTTCCCATGCAGGCAAGCTGAAAAGGCACCAGGGACTAATGGGTTAAGGAGTTGAGGAAGCGTTACCCTGTAACCGTCCTCCTGTGGACACGGGCTCAGTGCAGAGAGCAAATGAGCAAGGCAATGATTCTAAGAGTTTAATGAATTGCAAATAAGGTTGAATTTGCTTCCTGGTGTCTTGGAAGAAAGTCCAGTCCCTTTTAAGCGTAGATTTCATGCATTGCCTGAAAGGTAATTTTTTTCAAAATTCGTGACCAAGATGTCCGGTTCCAGGGGACATCCAAACGGGTTTTCATTGGATTCTGTGCCATTGTCTACGTTTTTTGTTATGCATTCAACCAATAAATGAAGAGTTCACGTTAATTAAAGGACTATGTAGTCGTAGATCGACGATGAAGTCAGTTATTTAAACGTATTTAGCTGAGAAAATTCCTTTTACTATATACGCATTAATATGGAAGGGGGTGTCTCGCCAATGGTTTCATGCGAAATTTTGTGAAATCTCAACTTCAAATCGAATATAATCTTTGTGGATATCAAGAAAGATGACTTATGTTATTTATAGTATATCCAGTTTCATCACCTAAGTGTAGTTATCTGAAGATCTGTGATAAAACCAGTTGTGCCGTGGGGAATTGATTATTTTCGTGAAATTTACGAAGTTATTTTCAATTTGTAATGGTCTTACTTTTTCACGTAAGTATTTAGGATTTGGGACACTACGACCGCATTTTTGCTGTCCTATGAAGGTGTCAATAATGTTGGCCTGTATTTTTTGTGAGAACACTGCAAATATCTTCTTACATAACGCTCTTCTTATCTTTTCATCAATCGCTACTTAAAACTCTCCCCTTTATAAAAGGAGAATTACTAAAGGGACGACAGTGAACATTATCCTTACTCACGAAGAGTAAAACCCTCATCATGTGTGCAGAGATAAGACCTAACAGCTTGCTAATCGAGTTCGCCGCAGTCATCACTTTGGTAGCTCGTGCTCCCCTTTTCTTTAACAGTGATCATTGAAATATTGAGCTTCATCATGCCTCGTTGAAACAGTTTAAGATCATTTATATAGCTATTGATTATATAATACCTTTGGTTATCATTTATATATTTTAGAGCAATATAAATTGTGGGTTTGAGAGGGTCTTTGCCCCGAGTATGCCTACCTCTTGGACCATCGTGCCAAACCCACGTTAAACCTGCCTGGCACATGCAGACAGGAGACAAAGATCAGTACGGTGAATGTACGGAGAGCTCTAATGAGTAGCTCTTTAAAACACAGTCGTAATGAAACTGATCGTATATAAATTCGTGTAACATAGTGCAGAAAAATGGCAGAGATGCAAAATACGCTTTTTCACTACATTTATCTTTAGTTTAAGTACAGGTAATACACTATTTTACTCCAGAATCCTATTTTGAAAAAATGTTGCCAAATGCGTATTTACTTCGAAAATAAAGCCTGAATTCTTGTTTAAAAATTAAATGGTGCGCATGTTGAAGATGTCGTCACAAATATATAGTAGTTTCGTGAAATTTTATCATTTTAAAATGACATTTTCTATTTGAATGAACGTATAAAATCTATCAGATCCGTTTGCCCTTATTTAAAGTTGCGATTTATGGGCTGAGCTTAATTTTTTCTTAAGTTTAAACGTCCCCATTAAAACGGATTCACTAATTCATAGTCTGTCAAGGTGAAGTTGAATCAAATGTTTATGAAATGTTAGTATCGATTTGAGTAATTCCCTATATGTTAATATTAAATGTTTCAATAGTATGAGTAAAATGTATTACCTGCATTTGAGGCGACAATAGAATTTACAAAAATTGAAAACTGCACTAGACATTTTCATACTTATACCAAAAAATCTTAATGCATCCATTATTTTTGCACGCCACATCCATGTATCTATCTCATATAACAAAACGGAAAGTAACATTTCAAGAAAAAGGCGTTGTCGAGTTTTCAAAAGAAAGACTTGTATGTACGAAATTTTATTATAAGTAAAATATTTTGGACAAATATATTTTTTTTCACGAAATATAATCGAATGAGGGCGAGTTTCTATTTTCTTTATGGCTTTTTGTTTAAAAATCTATTGGTCTTATGGTGACCATATGAACCAATAAAAATATCCTTAAAAATAGCCTTAGGATGGTTAAAGTGAAATCAGAAAGGCTGAATATGAAGAAAATTAAAATAGTAATCCTGAAATATCGAAAATGTTTGGGACCGCAGGAGAATTAATGCATAAAAATAGGATATTACATCTATGGCCAGAAACAGATTTATTTACATTTACGAAATCGACATATCTAAATTTACGAAAAATATCGTACGTTTACCCCTACAAGTGCTGCAACCCCAAGAGTTGTCGTTAAGTTACGCAGTCAAACCTACTGATAAGTAACGTAATCAAACCTACTTGAAGTTTTTCGCGACATTGATATATAGTAGTGAAATTTGAAATACATTTCAACAACGTATTATTGAATCTTCAGTTTTAAGAATAACTTCATATCCATATCAGTTTAGACTAAAGTTAAAGTTTTCTGAAGGATTCTACTGATTTCGCAAATGTGATGACTAACTGACTAATCGTATACGTACAAGTGAAACAGGCGATGGATGGCCAATACTAAAATTATTCTTTTGATTTATTTCAAATTATTTTTAACTTCCTATAGAAAGAAACAGTTAGTAAAACCTATCGCATTCACATCTTTATACCTTTGAAATGTTTCTTATAATACTTCATTTTTTTCCGGAATTTCCCATTTAAAAATTTTCGTATTTTCCTTGTTTATTTTTCTTTTTTAATCTCAAAAGTCTCTAGCACCAAATTAGAATCATCCTTTTTTCGGGTGATATCAAATGCTTACACTTTTATTCCGCCATAATATTTCTATTTATTCTGTTACCGGTATTATTGCACTTTTTAATTTACTTATGCTGAGAAAGGAGAAGAAAAGTAAAAAAACAATGAGTAGGCTAAAAATGGCGATGAAAATATTGAGTTTCACTAGTTATTACTTATCTCATACTTAGTTTTTCCTTGCATAAAGTTTAAAATTGCGTTTGTTTAAACTAACAATATGAGAATGTGGTGGCCGGAAATAGGAAGCCTTTCGATAGTTTTATTAAGCATGCTTGATTTCAATGGAGATAGATAAAAGTAGGTAGTTCAAAGAGAATCGCGAATAGAGAGATGGCAAAGTAGATAAAAATGCTGGCTCGGTGGAAAAATTATTGCAAAAGACACGGTTTATTATTCAACATAGTTCACACTGGAAAGTTAAAGAAAATAGAATAAGGATAATGATATATTTTGTGGAGATTTTTGTCATTTGTTCATTGTTTTTCGGTTCAAATTTCTACTGCATGAATCAAATAAATACTTTAAAAAATCCCTGAATGAAATTTCAAGAACACGTTTTAGGCTTAGATTTTATAATTACGTTTAGGTTCAATTGATTTGTGGATGCCGATACATAAAGTGCAAAATTCTAAGTCCTCAGAGTTCATGACAATGTTACCGAATACTTTATGCAAGCTGCTTGATATTATATTCTCTAATTTTCACATTGCTCACTGATTAAAATATTGGAACATATGTATGATATTTGCAGTGATCGTAATTATTAGAAATTGATAATTATTAATCTACAATATTAGAAAAAAAGGTTTGATAAAAGCTCACAGTAGTTGTGTATCTTATTCAAAGATATCATTGATGTATTTTGATCCACTACACAAAAGGAAGTTGAAATATCGTAGAATCCCAAATTGCTTCACGGATTCTGATTCGAATATTTTTAGTCAATGATATTTCATTTAAATGATATTTCCGTTTTATCAAATAATTTCTTTAAACTGTGCGAATGTAATAAATCTTATTTTTCTTCGCCCATGCACAATACATTCTACTGACCTTCAGGCTTAAGATTCTCGAAAAATACATGGCAACAAATTAATTCCGGGAGGAATGTATAGGGGAGGAAGGTTCATTGGAAAGGCGCTCGAAGAAAATTCTGGGAGTTTTGTTCTGCAAGGGAGTTTAGTTTCCAAAGTTTATCTGGCTTGATTTTTTTATACGTTTTTGTATGCTCATCGAAGTTTTACCTCCCAATCCTCCTCCCTCCCCCTCCACCGTACACCCTCCCCCATTCTCCGCACAATGGTCCGTGCACGGTGAATTTTTTCAAGCTACATTGTCTCTCTTTATTGTCGACCATTCTCTCCCGCCTGCCTTTTCCTCGTAACCGCGTCCATTTTTTCCGCGCGTTTTTCGGTTGTTTTTTTAGGGAGCGTCACCCGCCTCTGCTGCCTGTGATCCCCCTCCCCCCCCGAACCCTGGTATCCACCGAGACCCTCCGCCCGTTCTCTCCCTCCTCCCCCCTTCCTTGCCCACAATCGCCCTAAACAGGACTCCATTGTAATGACCGAAAATGACTCGGGCGTCGTCGATTGATGCATGTGCGTTTTGCGTGAAATAAAAAAAACAAACCGATGTGAATGAATTGATGTATATTTTTTTTCCGGAAAAAAGTAACCGACACCGAATCGCCGGGCGTACGAAAAAAAAGAAGACCGAAAAACAAAATGGATGGAGTCACCGAACTGATGGTTTTGTAAAAAAAATGTGAGATATATAGAGTTACCCTCCCTGCGATCCAATCCCCCCCCCACCTTCCTCCCTCTCCCCACACCCCCGTATAATAATAATGTATCGATGGGTTTACTCGTTTTCGAGTTCGTTTCTCTCATTTTTTTTGTCGACACCCTTGGGAGTTACGAAAGGGGAGAGTCGGGCCAATTTTCCCTCATTAACACTCTGCCCATGCTAATTACAATATACAATACTGAAACTTATTCGAACGTCATATTCATTTGCTTCAAGCTTTGATGGTGTCGTTTATTTTCAATTGAAGTTGTTCGCAAAAATGCTTGTGTAACATCCCTCGAATTAAAAGCGTCTAACCGATTTTGAATGATGGATATAGGAGCGAGATGATTGTGCGTTTAATATTAATTGCCGCATTAGTTATTTAAATCAATAGGTGGTATAATTATTAGTCTTATGATGGTAATTGAATTTAACAATGCATTTGATTGTGATCAAATTGTATTTAGCCTTCTTTAGCGTTTAATTAAAGGGTGCACCTTAATATTAACAGTCTTTTTTCCTTGTCTCGCTATGTTGTTTGCAATGAAAACCAGAGAAGTTATTTCTGTGGCATTTGAACAT
Organism: Hetaerina titia; assembly: GCA_037158775.1. Taxonomy (NCBI): domain Eukaryota; kingdom Metazoa; phylum Arthropoda; class Insecta; order Odonata; family Calopterygidae; genus Hetaerina; species Hetaerina titia. Next base: position 88,842,825 of record CM073772.1, read on the forward strand.
GTGACTTGTACAGTTGGAAATGTTTATTCATGATACAATAACGTTTAAATAGTTGAATTACCCTTCAACCAGAAACAATCTTTCATTTTCGATAATAATTATTTTCCCATTATTTTTCATATATTTTAGTTATAAAATTTATGCATAGCACATAGCACTACCAATAATCAATAATTGAATCAAATAAAGTTCTGAAAATAGACGGAATTTACGTCATATATATGTTTAAAACAGTTAGTTAAGATAATTTCGAAATATAACTTTCTAAGTTATGCATTTGAAATCATATTTTTAATTTTACGCGGTAGTAGTTGGTATGTTATGATTTAATTGTTGTGTTTATTATTCTGCTAGCCTCAGAACTCTAGTTACTTTTACCGCCATCATTTCTTCTTGCTATTTAATTAGTCCAAATGTTTACATCTACTTCTCTGTTCATTAGATTAAATTCTTCATCACAATAACACCCTATTTACATGCTTGGGAAGATAAAAACGTTGATAAAATTCCTGTTTGTATTAGTTAAACATGTAATGTTTTAAAGTTTTTTGGATAACATTTTTTTATTGTTAAAAAAATAACTTATACTCTGTGGATCTTAAATAACTGTACTATTGGAGAATGTTAATAATTCTAATACAGTATAAGCATCACAATAAATTGATTTAGAGTAGGCATACAATGGTGACCATAAGGAGAAGCAAATTTCCCTACCCGATTTACTTAATTTCAAATTCAAAGAAACTCCGAAACAGTTAACGGAGTCATCGGCTAATATTGTACATTTCAATGCAAATATTTCAGAGTGTCACAATCATTCGCCTCGACAGAAATTAATTTTTTTATTTTTTAATGTAAAATATTAGTACAATTAGGGAAATTATCAAAATAAAAACTTGTTTTTAATAATTTTAATGTTTCTCTAACGTTTTGGAATGATTTTCTAACATATGGATTTATTTTGTTTTCTTAAAACAGTGTTGGTATTGGACGGGCGCACTTCGAAAAGCAGCCCCCAAGCAACCTCAGGAAGTCAAATTTTTTCCACTTCGTCATCGCGCTCTACGATCGAGCGGGACAGCCCGTGGAAATCGAAAGGACGGCGTTCATCGGCTTCATCGAGAAAGACCAGGTGAATATGTCTTTTTAAGGACATGACCAGCAAACAGTCATCAATAGCCGTCTCATCCACTAAGAGATCACAGGGACTATCACATTGAACAAAGGGTGAAAATCCATAGATATTACCTCCTTGAATGAGAGGTATTTGGAAAAACAAACGAGAGAAATAGAAGTTATAATGCATATTAATTATATGAAAAAAGGAAGTAACTGACTGCATCAGAAGTAACAATCGACGCAAAGAAAACTATGAAAACTGAGAATAATTAGCGTAGTAATTTACTCTATGAAATTAGTCATATGAAAAATTATTCATACGGTTTAACAAGACTACGTATGTTACATTTATACCCCAAAAGAGCTTATTAATTCTCCCCCCTTAAAGGTAGGCAACTGAAAGATACCTTTAAAAGAAGCGGGTTGCCCATACTCAGTCGGTGTACATAACTTAAGGTTTGTCCACTATAATTAATTTTTATATAGTTTACGATAGTTTCCTGAGGAAAAAATAATAATGCAAATATGCATGTGTAATATTAAATGTATGTACGGTATAACCGGTAATAAAAAAAAATTCTTCCTTTCACAAAACAAGTGAAAAAAATCCATGATGCGAATGTCTATATCCCCAAAGGATATCTCATTTTATATTAATGAAATGCCTTTTACCAGGTTGTAGTCAGTTTTTGAGTTTTTGGAAACGTAGGTGCAATATGCCCTCAACTCCAACTCATTTTTCAAATTGCGAGATCAGCACATCTCAAATGTTACTTTCAAAATATTTTCTCTACCCACAGAAAAACCCAATGCTAATAGCCAGTGAGTTTCAATTTTACTGCCATGAATACCTTTTGGTGAGCCTCTTGTAAGAGATAAGCCGTATAAAAATTTGGAGGAAGTTTCATTTTATGTGGAAGTATTTTTCATTTAAAGATTAGATTGTGTAATGCTAAATAATGAGATGGTTTGGAAAAGTTAAAAATCTGGATGTGAACATTTTTACCCAGCATGCAAGTGAGAATTTTGCAATCCATATAAAAGTGAGTTTTGAAAATAAATGTTAGCAATCGAAGGAATGCAATGCTAGGTTCACATTCAGGCAGTATTTTAGCTCATGCTATTAATCGAATAGTTGAGAGTGCTCATACTCTTACATAAATAAAATTTCAGCTCCAACATTGAAAGCAAATAAACATTCAAAGTCAGCAATAAATCCCATAAACTAGATCAAACTGTGAGCAGTGTTTCATTATTGTAAAGGGTATATCAATACATGATGGTCATATGAATTAAATCATCACAAGAATTTTTATGACAGTATAATAGACGTAACTTTAATTTACAGCAATAATTTATTTAAGTTTAATTCATATTTATATGATTAAAAATATATATATTTATTTTTATATTAAATTATGTAAAAATAAAACCAAGACAGATTCGATATAGTCTAAGTGAAATCATTTTACTAGTCTTCAATGATCAATGTGAGTAGAGGATTATCTTAAAAATGATTAACCTCAGTTCTAATTTTAAAGAGTAATTTAAATAAACATAGTGAAAGACAATCATTTCGGTCACTACTTGGGCGTATTTTGCTATTTTGCCTTTGCTTTATCAGTGTCATTGATTTATCATTCTTGATCCTTAGGAATGATTTTCAGTAAGTTATCGTAAGGTTTCAAGTATGTTTTTGTGGATCAGTTTATTTGCCTCAAAGTTTTTGCCTACCGTTCCTCGCTTTTTTATTTAAAGCAGTTTATAAAAATTCGATATTTCTTTCACTTACAGAATGACACTGTAAAATACATTTTTTTAAATAATTTTTCTGAAATTTAAAAAATTGCTCCAGCACTAAAATGTTCTTTTTTAATTATTTTTTTAATAAATTTTCGAACAGCATTTGTGTTTGTATGGATTTAATTGCAGATAAAAAGTTACTTAAATATTTCTAAAAGTCTTATTTTCTCGATTATTATAGATAATTTAATGTCCTACATATGTTTAATCCGTGTAACTTATCATCATCTTCCTAAAATTAATTGAACTTGGCCCTTTTATTCAATGATTTTTTTATCAATACATTAGATTTTGTATGTAATTGCTCTTAAATGTACTGAATTATAATCATTATTATTTTAGGAGGCCGAACCGCAGAAAACCAACAATGGCATTCAGTACCGGTTACAGCTCCTCTACGCCAACGGTAAGAACCCTAATTCAATTAAGTCTTTTCTCCCGAAATGATAGACATTTTGCCTCTCTTGATCTAAATTATTATTTATGATGCTGCAGAAACATCATTCAATCCATATAATTCATATTATGTGTAAATTATAAATATATATATATATATATATATATATATTCAATTTCAACGGTAGTATAAACAGAATATTGCCTTATCCTCACCATAGTTCCTTTTTCCCATAGCATGTGACATTTTCATTGATTTTCCTAATAGTTTCACCAATGTTTTGTCTAACATCATTATGAATATTATACCAAGTATTATGACACATTTTTATTACAATATTACCATTATGCAAAATGCTTTGTGAATCATTCTAAATTGCTCCAATTTTTATGTATGTTTTTCACTATTCCATGCTATGTTTGGTCTAAATTTATTCACCATTCTAATCTATTTATGTTGTAAAATTCGACCAATACTTGTCACCTTCATTCGCCATGATGGTTTGCTTTGAAAGTACATAAAAGTTGCTACAACAAAATATGTGCTTCTTCAGCTTGAATACTTTCCTGGGAAATTTCAGTAATGAGAACTGGAATTGATTCGTATGAAATGAGGTACGAAAATTAAAATGTTTATTATTCAGAAATGAAATGAAAAATATATGTAGTATCTGCTGATTTTACATGGACACAGGATATCCCATTGGGTGATTTCCCTAGGCTACTGATCGTAATTACCGGGCTCGATTCCCAGGAATGTCTCTCGGCACCCCAGTATCGCCCAAGCTGTGTGACTTTTGGGTACCAGATCTTCCTGGGAAACCATAAGTGGTACAATGAAAGGAACTCGCCTTCCTACAATGATATTTGTATTTCACAACCATATGGCTGACCGAATTAGTATGGGTGTGTCCTTTCTTCCCTAATTAATTTACATAAGATAATGATGGATCATTGGTTACAAGTACTTCATGAAAGAGGCCTCTTTTGTTAAAGAATGATTGTCTTAATAGGATACCATTTTTGTCTTTGATTACTACACAGTCGCACTATATGTGTATTGGTAAAATGTAAAGAGTTGATAACATGTATGTAGAGTGAATTTCTGCAACATTAAAACTTTGAAGAGTATATTATGAGGTTATCAGTTAAATTACCAATTTTTTTTGCTTGAATTCTTCCAACGGCGTAGCATTCCAATTCATTCAAAGACTATCAGTCAATTTCATAATATCAAATGATACAACACCTAGACTTTCAATCTTTTTATCATTTTTATTTCCATCCCATGGTTCATTAGATTCAAGTGGCCCACATATACAAATAATATCGAATTGTCATCCACGTTTGATCAATGGGTGAAATAAATGTAAAAAGTTCATCTGATCAAAGAATCGATATCATTCCCACGCCAACTCTAAATTAATTAAATCCTTGTTCATTATGAGCCAATGAGTGTGTAGGTGCTCTGATTTTGCGGAGATGGATGAAAAGGAAAACTGTGCCCTGCTTTCTTTCCCGCACACTACCACTACCTCCATTCCCGCGTCACCCTCCTCCTCTACTCCCAAACACCTCCTAACCTCACTCCCCTGAACCTCTTCCCTCCCCTCTTACCCTGAACGCCCTCTCAGCCTCCCCATGAACTAGCGCGCCCACTTTAAGTCCCTCCCGACCAACTCCGCAAAAGCTCCTCTCTTAAGCCCTCTCCTTGCGGACCTTGCCCGTCCTGGAGCCCCCTCGCCCTCCCTTTGCCCCGATCCTTTTCTCACGTCCTACCTGCCGGCCGACTACCACTCCCCTTCCCGCCCCTCCGCCCTGATCCTCCGTTTTCCATGTACCTCCCACTTCATCCCGCACCTCCTCACCATCCTCCCACCGTTTTTCCCCGATCCTCCCCCGTCTGGCTACCGTACCCCTCATGGCTTTCCTCCCTCTCCCTCCCGCCTCCGTTTCCTCCGTTCGCACAACTTCCCCTCCACCAACCACCTTCTCCCATCCTTCCTCCACCGCTACACCTCCGCAACCCCACCCCCCCTCAAAGAGTGTTTCACCTTCCCGCTTCCCTTCTCGATTTTTTCTCTCCTCCTCATTCCGTTATTTTTTTTCTCTCCCCTTTTAGAACCAATTGAATTGTGCCCGCTCAACTTCTGTAATTAAATCTCTCATGGCTATTAGCTGGAAATTATTTTATGGAGGGAATTACATTTAAAATTCCTTCCTTATAAATGCCCAGATAGCAATTTTGTATTTTTCCGTTGCATGCATGCCTCCAATTATTTTATGATTTACCACTAATTTGCTGAAAATTAATAAATGAGTTCTGATTCCATCACAATTTCGTTGGTTACACTTGCCCATTTCCAGTCCCCTTTCTTGGATTTAGTCGATAAAATTCTGTATATATATTGCCCTTGATTGACTGCATACAAATATATATACACACACTCACATACATACATACATATATATGTGTGTATTTATATATTACATAGATAGATGATATAAATGTATTTGTATAATTTTTAAACACACAAAACATATACACGTATATGTATGCAGTAATCAAAGGCTATATATATGTATATATATATATATAAATATATATATATATATATATATATATATATATATATATATATATGTAGTCGTTTATATGTATATATAGGCATATAATGTTATTTATTTGTATTACAAATTATTGTAAATAGGCACAGAGGTCATGTGGTACTTTGTGAAAGCATTATTCATACAGTATGTATGTATACACGTGATGTATTATGTTATTATATATTAGGTATATATTAACAAATATGTGTAATTAGTATAGAATAATTGGAATGTATATGTATGTGTATATGTACCTATAGAATAATCATCTTTTTATTAGATTTGACACATATTGAAGTATAACTACGTCAGCAGTTGTGATAAGAAATAGAATATATAAAAGATATAGAATAATAGAATAAAATAGAAAAAATATAAAAGAATAAGAAAAGAAGCCTATTTCCTTAAGAGAAAAATATTGTTAGGCTGAGAGGAGATAATTGTGATCTTCATTATGCTGCTGTTCATAAAACCGCGACCTGTGATTCGCATTGTGTAGATTGATAGCTTATGCAGAAGTGGAATCCTTAGTGTTAAGCATAAGCTGAACCGACTGGTTCACTCAAATCTCTCATGAAGGGAGATGATTTCATTTCTGAATTCTCAGCAGTAAAAAACTCTTTGAAAATTTCACGCACAGTTGTGATACACCCCAAAGCATCTTCAATGCCGTCTCTCCTCATATTATCTTTTCACATATCAATCCCTTCTTCCATTTCCTGTGTATCTACGCCCTCGACAACGCCTCCGCTCTCTCCCTTTCTCCCCCTACCGTTTCGCCATCCAGGGTTCTTCTCGCCCCTTCCTCCCGTTCCCTCGCTTCCACCCCCTTACCCTCCCTCCTCCCGCGGCGGCGCATGTACGGGGGTGTTCGGGTAGTATTAGGTAATTCCACTTAATGCACGCGGGGAGTAAGCGTGGCGTCGATTTCTGGGGACGGGGTGTGTGAGGCGGGCAGGGCTGAGGGGTGGAGGGCGAGCGAAGAGGTTAGTTGGTATTGGGGGTGGAGTTCCCTGGGACGGGAGGGGGGGAAGAAGCATACGGGCATGTGGTGGGGGATTGGAAAGGGACCCTTCTCCCCTCTCCTTCCCACGGGAGGGAGTTGAGGGGGAGGAGATAGTGGCCAGGGCGCACATACGCACGCACGGAGAGACCCTACACGTGTAGTGTGCGTGCGTGGGTGAGAGCAGCGAGGGTAGTGGGACGAGAGGAGTGCGTACGCGTCGCGTCGGTTCGAGGGCCGCGGGCGGGTGTTTAAGTCACCCCGTGCGTGCGCCCGCGTGTCCTCCTCCTCTCCTGTGGGTGGGAGGATGGAGGGGCGCGGACGTCGTTTCCGCTCTCCGGGGCGGGGATTAAGTCGGCGATCGGGGGAGGTTTCAGGACCCACCTCGTCGTCGGACCAGGAAGGGGGGACTGCTTGGGGAAGGGTGTGGAGAGGGGATTGAGGGGGTGGGAATGGGGGTGAGGTGGTGGCCGGGCTTGTAGGAGGGACGGATGGGAGGGATGCGGCCCACCTGGTGGAGTCGTCGCTACCGTCTTTTGTTTCAGAATGTCGCTCGGAGCGTGAATGTCAGCGCCTACGGGAAAGGGGTGGGCGAGTCGCTATGCGACGTCCGTGGACTCTTCATAACGCATCAGGAATGGGAAATTCACACCACCTACAATGCGTAGAGACAATCCAAAGGAAGGCGCAAATTTTACCCCTTATGTCCCTTATTGCACAATTTAGCATGTTGACGATGGTTTCAACCAATTACGTGAATTGTAATTTACGCAATTCTTGGACTTGTCTAGTCCACTTAATTATCGCTTCGATTGAGTGGGCTAGACATTCATGTAGACGTGCAATGTAATAGGTTTTTTTATCTTGCCTATGAACTGAATTATTCATTTCCCCGAACGCAAAAAAATTTTATTTAAATTTTTATAATAAAATTTTAATTCCAGAGCTCTTAAAAAAACAAATTTGGTGAACAAACAAGGATCTCATAAAATCATTCTTGAAAAAAATGTCTTTTAACAGTTCGTAACTATCGAGCAAAAATACCGTGTAGAGATAAAATAAACTAACACTATATTTCATGAGAAAATCATATTTTTCATTGCGAGAATTCATTTTACGAGCATTTCCACTTGGGTTTCATTATAAAATCTTGAATATAATTTGTTATTCGAAACAAAAACATTCTTAGAAAGCTTTTACTGACTTGTTCTGTGACTCTGAAAAGATTTCCATTAAGTGGCTCCGTTTTAAATCCAACGGCATACACAAAAATGTATTTATACTTCCTTCGTTGTATCTCTCTCATACCCGTAATTATTTGTATTTTTATATTATGAAAGGCACTGCTCCGCGGTATATTGTTACATTAAACGCCACACCTCATCGGTACACCTAAAAATATTTTTCAGAAAACTATTAATGTATATACTTCATGTCTATTTTTCAAAGTATTCAATGAAAAAAAAGTATAATGTTGACTCTTTGTTTTAAGATTGTCATTTCCTTGAACTAAATACTTCCACAATTTCTCATAGTTTAATGATATTTTTGTCTCACCTGTCAGATTCAGGCAGTGCATTAGTTCCCTCGTCTACCAATAATCCTCGACTTGAGAGGCTCTTCAATCATGTTTGACTATGACTCTCTCGGTCTGCTACGTTATCTTAAACCATTTTATTTTCTAATTTTCTTTGTCATGAAGGCATGGACTAATAACATCAAACAAATAAAGGATTCCAGTATTTTGTGGCCAATATATAATATGAAAATGCCACGTTAAATACAATTTTAAATTTATCCTATGGAAGATGGTGTTAATACTCCAACTTTAGAGGGATTTATTCATAAAATAAATAGGAATGATTTCCTAAAATCGCAATTTTTTCGAAATTCCCTGAAATAGAATATTATTTATTACGTTGTATTCAATCTCAAAAGATGATTTTAACCAATGAGAGCATAAAAAAGAGATCGGGGGAATTATTAAAAACAAGTTTAAAATACGGAATAGTTACCACGAGGTCAACCAGCTTTATGATTTGGACGAAAATGTGGAGTAGGGCAAGTGAGTAAGAGGAAGGTCCAGAGGAGCAGGGTGAAGTTGGAGAGTGCAGGGAGTTGTAATGTGGAAGGGTGAATCACAGGAAAGTTTGCCAATCCCTTCGGCCGTGTTTTGCAGACTTGGGGACTTTAGGGGGTTCCTGTGGACCAGACCATAAGCCACCAGATGCCCCAACTTGGAAGGACGAGGAATATTATGGAGTATGTATGTTTAGCTAAACAGCGACTTTTACGTTCTCCGTTTGCATAAATTTGTATGTAGTGATAAGAGTAAGTAATGGCTCAAACAAGGAAGTAGGAACATTCATCTTCCGCATAAGATCCAATGGACATTGCTTAGGTTTTAATTAGGCTAGCTATGAAAGAATCAGATGAGAAATTTAAATTGTGAGCATAATAATCTTGAAAATGTCTTAAATACGAAACTACCGGTCAGATTTTACTGTCGCTAGAGGTATTTAATGAATATTTTAATGGTATTTATTGGCTTACTTTGAATTGCTACAGTAAATGTTTGAATAATGATATCAATTCTTATTGTTATATTTTCCATTAAGTTCCAACTGTGCAGAAAGAAGTTCTTTCGGTTCTGTTTATCAAATACTGCAGGACGCCTTTTTTCTTGCATTTTACCCTCTAATGATCCAATTTGACCGTAACCACTCTTTTTTTTTACCAAATATTGTACATTTCATGTAAGTGTAAACAGAGTAAAAATTATGTCTCTGGATTTTCTCCCTACATTACTTCTGTTGTCTTTTTTTGTCGTACATCATTATCATGAGTATTTTAATCCGGATATTAGTTAACTTTAGCTTTTCAAACTCTTTCCTGCTGCTGCTTCTGGAATGCTAAACCCCTTACATCTTGGTTAATTTCCTGTCTAGCTTCCTTATTTATCTATGGACTGGTACTTTCGCCTTTCTAATTAAGCCTTCACTTCTATTATGTCATTATTTTTTACCATTTCTAAATTTTTTCCCAATTCATCTGGTTCATCTTGTTCTTGTCATGATGCATATACTCTTGCCCTTTTCTACTCTTCTGTTTGTCCTTTAATATTTAACATAGGCCTCCAGTATTGCTGGTTCTATTCTTCTCTGGTCTGTTTTTTCATGGTTCCTTTAGGATCTATAAAGTGCCATGCTCCACCCGGATTCTTCAAAACAATTCTTATTTGTTGATAAAAATAGTCTTTGAGTATGAGTCTACTTTTATCACTTGGTATGCTATTCCTTGGGTAGAAAAACGATTCCTCTTCTAATTCTTCTTCATTAAATGCAGCATCCACTTGTAGTAGGTCTCTTCCGCATTAGAGCATTCTATTTTTATTTATGGTTTTTTGAATATTATATTCGTGAATTATTTTGCTAATTGTTACTTGTAATTGCCCTGGATTCCTTTATATTCATCCAATAGCACCTATTTAACAGAGCATGTTTATTACTTTCTCATTTACCTTAATTCTGTTGATACCTACTCCATTTACTATTTTTAATTCCTTTTCCACGTATGTGTTGAATAAGGGAGGTGAGAGGTTGCATTCCTATTTGACGTCTCTATTTCTTTGTTTATATACCTTCAATCTTTCATTCACATTTTGGTGACTTAGTTCTTTTTGGTGGGTAGATTATACTTTTTAGTTGTAACCCAAGATAACTGTTCACAGTAATTTGAACATCTTGTTCAACTCGTAATCCTTCGTGTGTCTTATCCAATCGTTGTTTGCCCCATACAATGGGCTGTTTACGTGTGTCATTTTTGTAAGTATTGTTCTTAGAGATCGCATAACCTAAATTTTCCTCTACTCTTACTCAATCCAAACTGTTTTTATGGCAATTATTGACCCATCAATCATCAGTGATCAATTTTGTTTAACTAACTGTCAAACTTGTTATTAAAATGAGATAGGAGTTACTTTTATTTAAGTTCCTCACAAGTGTTTCACATATAAATATAATATTTTAATCAGGTTACTTTATTCCTTGTTTTTATATTTTTATGAAACTTTTACTTTGTGTGTGTAAAAAGTACGTGTACTTGAAATTTCCGCACCTTTTGCACTAATATTTTACATTTTACTTATTATTCCTTCTTAGTGAAATGAAATTTCTTCATTTGGGTTAATTAATAACAATTATTTTATTAAAAGCTAACAGATTCAGGCTTAACTTTGTGGAATTCTTTCATCGTGAGGGTAAAAGAAAGAGAAAAAAACTTTGCACTTCCACACACTTTTAATACAACACGACCATGGTTTCGATGCTGCGCAGCATCATCCGGTGATGATGATGATGATAGCACCTGATGATGATGCGCAGCATCGAAACCATGGTCGTGTTGTATTAAAAGTGTGTGGAAGTGCAAAGTTTTTTCTCTTTCTTTTACCCTCACCAATTATTTTATTGTCTACGTTCACGATGAAATTATGGCATTTAACTGGTAGATAAACAATACCCAACCCTCCTTTGAATATTCCGAAACGCGCGTTTCATATCAACCTAGTTCAGTGCTTATGTGACGTGGTAATCGTGATTTTGTTAACATATTGTGTGGAATATAGAAAAAATGTATGGATCATAAAAAAATATCCACTCAAAAATTTCATTCATTTTGAGTGTTCAGAATATCACAAAGGATTTTTGGCTCAACAGTGTGACGCGCGCACCTGAATATCACAATGACATTTTCAGTTAACTTAAAGGGACTTTTGATTTTGTATACCTATTGTCAGTCAGAAAATAAGTACGTATATTTTTTATTTCATTTTGTAAAAAGATGAGCGAATAAATAATAGTTGGATATTTCAAATATAAAATAAGGAATTCATTCCAATGTGAGATATTGATAATTAAAGTAAATGACAAGAAACTACACACAAACACTAGAGAAGCTTTAAATCCAATGGTTTACACGTGTGGCATACCACAATTGGGGTTCGACTAATAATTGGGATATGGTAATACAAAGTGAATGCTTATTTGCCATCATTCTCGATTAAATACTTTGCTGTAACGATATCTCAAATAGGTAGTATAAAGGTAGCCATTTCATTTCATCAATGATAGTCATTTTACGTTCCATTTAGTAAGTCGTAAACTGGGAGACTCAATTAGTGAATGAAATAGGGACGTCCATACTAAAAAGAAAGACTTGTACTTTTCCACAGATTTTATTAAATGGTACAACGCGTTTCACCCACTTGCAGCATCATCAGGTACAAATTTGCCAAACTGACAGTGGCAGTATATATACCCTCAGGACAGAGTGAAGGCGGGGAGGGTTGGAAGGGCTTGAGAAGGGTGGGGGCCCTCAGGTGCGTTGAGGGGTTGTTTTGACCATTTCCGGGCTAGTTTCTCGGAGAGGAGTGGGGAGGGGCATGGGAACAATTGCTCATTACAAAGGGTCGTGTTAGGGTTTGCCAAGTGCCTTCTTATCTCTAATTGCTCGAGAGCGTCCATTTTTAATCCTTTTGGGAGGATGCGTAGTATCTCAGGGACAAAGTCACTGCTGTGGTTGAATTCCAGTAAATGCTTGGCAAAGAGAGAGTTGGTATTCTGATTTTTGTGACACCTTGCGTGTTCCTTGACTCATAACTTAAAATCCCTACCTGTCTGACCGACATAAACGCTGTTGCAATCCTAGCATTTCAGTTTATAAATCCCTGATTTGAGACGGCTATCCTGGGTGTCTTTTCCATTGGCTAGAGGCTTATAAGAAGTAGGGATGGATTTAGAAGAAATAGGGATGGGTTTAGAAGAAATAGGGATGAGTTCTTTCCAACAGCGCAACATCTTTTACTACCGATTTATCTGTACACTTCTCGTTTTCAGCATTAATGCATTTGTTTTAATAGTTTTCTAGTTGTTTGTCCTTTCTCTTAAAAATAACAATCATACCTGAGTTTCTACAAGTGCCGCCACGTAAATCTTTCTAGGAAATAATATCTCCGGAAGGGACACCTTATTTCATTTCCTTGGCATTAATTCCGTAAGAAAGGAGGCTTAAATGTCAAGGGGATAGCATGAGACTAGGGAGTGTAAACAAAAGAAGGGGAGAAGAATTGTGGCAGAGAACATGAACTCGGGAGCCGTAGAGAACGATGAGATGGCTAGAGCAGAGAGCGGAAGTGTGCGGCGCTGCGCGAATGAATTTTTCCCCTCGGAGAGTGGAAAGGGAGCAGTATGTGAGATGAAGATGGGGACGGAAATGGAATGAAGGATCGAGAGAATCTGCTCGGATGGGGGAGGGAAGGTGAGGCGGAGGCGGGAAGACGGATTGAAGCGGAGAGTGGTCATGACGGGGGAAATGCTCTTCTTTCCTTTATTGCCGAAAGAAATGAAGGAATTGCATTCGTTGGGACTGTTTTCTAATAGAATTAATGGCCTACTTAGTACATACGTGGTAATTGGAAGTTTGCTTGCATTACATTTCTGGTTGATTTTTCGACTCCAGACTTGGAAAAAATGAGCGCAGTAATCGAACCTATGGCTTGTTGAATGGGTCGAGAGCTCATCTCATGCTAAACCCTATGGTGTGTGAAATTCCTACATCAGCATATTGCTGGTTCCACTACCTGTGCCGAAACTTAATGGTGCTGTAAAATTAAGACCCGAATTTCCGTAGTTCATCACCAAAATGAGTGATCAGTCTTTTTCATTTCCCATAGGTTTTAGAAGTCGAAGAAAATTTTTGTCTCCGATTATTTGTTCATATTTGAAACATTTATGCCTCACTTACATCCATATATCACTCCACTGTGAGTATACGAGTGATTGTGTATTGCTGTTACAATTACAATCAAAGACCATGTTTAATCTTATCCTTTGGCCAGTATAAACGTTCGCAATCATTCGAATATTTTGAAAACCGTAATGAAATCGGCTGTTGCTGCGTTTCAACTAACAGTCACAAGACCAATAAAACCATTGGAGTAATATTTGTGACCTAAAATTCGTAAATCAATTTTCATAATCGTTCTCTGAAATTTTCGGTTTCATGTTTACTATTTCCTCCCTGAGTGATTCAGGTCACTCTGATGAAATATATGTACTTTAATTTTGATTTATAAAACATTAAAAATGGTATTTAAAAAACGAATTAATTTTTTAAAATTCCATCCTTAATTTTGATCTGTCACTAAAGAAAATAACATTGCCGTAATAATTTTATCTTGGCTCTTGGCACACAAAAAAGTTTAAAACTTCAGAAATTAAATGACGTTATAAAGAATGAAGCGTTCTGCTAGAAATAATGATATCATGTGAAACCACATGATGAATACGAAAAGCTTCTTAATTCGTAAAATTATATCTCAACCACTCTACGTCTGTACTATATCTTTATTTGGTAGTTGGGAGAAGGAAGGACATTGTAACTGGGAAAATATTAACGTGCCTCAACTTGTGGTAATAATTGCTTATACCATTGCTCTTTGCCATTTGCCATTGTGGCAAATTTACTCCTTGAGCCACATAGAAGAGGCATTTTGCCCATCATTCTCACTCTTTATTCTCTATATCTTTTCCGTTTCTCTCCAAACAACGCCGACTCTTATCTCGACCCTGTAATATTTTTATCCCTACCTTCATTCACCTCTAGTTCCATATTCCTTCCCCCCATCATTTTACCTTCCCTCAAATTTTCCAGCCACTCCCCTCCCTTTATCTCCACCCTTCCCACCTCCTTGGATCGAGCGAAATGTCAAACTGGTTTTGAAGTCCTTTACCCCTTAAAACACCCCGAGTCCCACCTTCTCGAGCTTCTTTCGAAGCACGATCCTTACCCCCCACACCCTCGTGGCCGTCCTAGGAGTGCGACTCTCGCACCATTCTTCTTTTTTTCCCCCTCGCTCCCATAGAAACTCTCATGCTTCGTCCAATCCCGTGCTCAGGCGTCGCCACCCGTTTCCCAACCTCCGCTCTCCTCCTAACCCCGTCCCCCCGCTTTGCAATCACTCAGCGTCAGCGGAACGCGTCTTACGATGGTCTTCGCCATCACCCCTCCCTCATTATGGCACACATGCCGGCCCCTCTCTCCCTCTCGCTATTTCCCTCTTCCTTTTTTCCCCTCTCTACCTTTCTTTTTCTCTGTCTAGCTCTCTATCTAGCTCTCCTCTTAACATTTTGTTCCTGCTCTTCCTCCTCTCTCCTCTTACTTTAACTTTTTTAGTCTCTTGCATTACCTCTCACAAGCGCTCAATTATTCATCGTGACTTGGAGAGAGGTGATAGCTTTGCGGACCCCTTGAATTGCTTTTTTAGTTGCTCGAACCATACAAATTGAGAATCTATTACCCCAGAACCATAGTCAAGCTAAAATTAATTTTCTGTTTGTAAAATTTCGTTCGTTTGAGAGAACCGAAAGACTCCAAGTATTTAATTTTTTAAATGGTAATTATTTTCTGTGTTTGAATCCTTTGATACGATTTCTTACTTACAAAGGCACATTTATTTTTCTAGTCATTCAATCCATCATCATGAGGCAATGAAATAAAAGGAGTTTATTTTACATTTCAACTCGAGTCTAGATCTTTATTCCAATAGAGTGGTTTGTGAAGTTACCTCCACGGATTATGGTACCATGCTGACATCGATATAGTCTAAATGAAATTAGAATAATTGGGAGTGTGCAAATATGGTGAGGTCTCTTTTTTCTGAGTTTTTGTTGAGTAAGTCATTATTTTGGAAGCTAAAAGTTTAAATATACTCTCTGTGTAAGCAAAAAAAGGTCATAGTTCGCATAGCAGAGTGAAGAGAGGGATTGAATCTTTATTATAGATTATATAGAAACAGAGAGAGATAGTTATTAAGTCGTACCTATGTGACCGTAATCATTTTTGTATCCACGTATTAAGAACATCAGTACATGTACATGTATACATATTTTTTGCAAATTTTTTCTGTCGATTGCTATATGTTTTAAATGAACGAAGTTTTATATACAAGCCAAAACATAACTCAAAATTAAGGTCTGGGAAAATTAATTTCCTCAATTCAAAGTCATAAAGAGTCGATATAATCAAAAACCGGATCAAATTTTGAACCAGATATGTAAAAATTGAATGGTGAAAGGAGTTGCATTTTTGTCGTTGGGCAATCCTTATTTAGTTAAGTACTGCTGGTAAACTAAATAGAATTTTTTTGGCGAGGCCCTTTAGTGTGAAGAAATACGCGCATTTAAGTACGAAAGAGAATTCCGGCGAAAAAAACAAAAGCTTTCTCAAGGACGCTCCTGGCGCCTACTTTGAGGATGAGGAAAATAAAAGAAGGAATAGAGCAAGGTAGGTAGGTACTCGGGAAGAGTATCTAAAAAATCCCCGCCTCGAATCAATTCCCGAAACGAGGGCGAGAGGCGTGAAGATGTGCTGGAATCTCTGCCGTTACCTTAGCAGGAGGCTGCGGCGAGGGCTTCAAAAGGAAGAGGCGAACGAGTTGAGTATTGCAGCGGTGATGTGAGCGGTTGTTTTATCGCCACCGCCACGGAGGGCGGCAAGAGGGAGGGGGCGCGGCGGGTACGGGGCCGGGAAGGAATGGGAGGAGAGGGGGGCGGAAGAAAGGAGGTAGCAGGGGGGGGGGTGAAGGAGAAGAGCCGCAGTACCTAAGACGTGCTCGAGGGCGGAAGAGGGGGAGAGACGACGTTGAGGTTCTCATAAGCGTCGAAATGCTTCCGAGGTAGAAGACCCGAGGGTGGAGGGGGGTAGGAAAGGGTCGAATGGGACGGAGAGGTCGAGAGCAGGGAAGTGGGTGGGATTGAAGCTGGAGGGGCGATAACTCGGCGAGTGGATACCCATCCGCGCGCGGTGCGAGGAAATGGAATGGGCGGTGGAGTGGCCGTTGCGTACGCCCGCGTCGAAATGGGAGGAGGGGGAGGCGGGGGTGTTGTGTGTCATGGCTTCCCTCGTCCCGCCTTTCTCCCTTTATCAGCCGCCCACCCCACGCTCTGCACTTTCTCCCCCTCCCCACTCCTCACGAGGAATTATGGCGACAGCAATCTGGGAACCACACTCGTTGCCCATCCAGCCAACACCAAACACTCCCAAAACTTAATCACCTCCTTTCAAGTGAACAAGGAGTTCGGTGCCGGAGGATGGAAAGGAAATTGGTTGTGATAGTGGTGTGGCTGCAATCTGCTCCCCTCTATTTTATTTCACTCTATTGCTTGCTGTCTTCACTCTTGAACGCATCTTTCTTTCTCTCCCAAGACCTTGCTCCCTGACCAATTCTTTTTCCGATCCAAGCACCCTGTACACCCTTCCAGTGACAGCTTGGAGGATTGTTCATTACATCCTACGGACCGTTCGTATTTCTACAGGTTTTTTTTTATCCTTTGCCATTTTTATTGCATTTTGGATAGCCAATCAACCGCGGGGCCATTGGAGAGGAACAATATTTCTAACCTCGGTGCACTGAGATCTTTTAATCCATCGCATCAGACTCCTCGCCGGTTTGATCGCAGTTTAGCATTTGCTAAAAAAATACCCATTTTATCATTTACTATTGCTATCTCCGCCTTCACAGCTTTGCATATGGAATTTTCATTGCATTGAATTATTTTTCAACCCCTCTTAAATGTATTTAACCTCATCAATATTTTACTTGACATTATAAAATTAGATTCTATAGTTGCAACTGCAAGCCTTGCGGATTTTTTGTATTAAGAGCTCTTTCACTTAAGACCTCTGCCTTCGGAGTTCATTTTGAACGTACACCGATGGAATAAACTTTGAAACTTGGACGACCTGTTTTTGGAGTTTTCGATCGAATCCTAGAATGAGAAACTGTTAATATTTTATTGTTTAAAATATCTAACGTTCTTTTGTTTAGTAATCGACCGCTGCACGTTAATAGCTCAGGTCTGTGATAATTTACTATGTGTCCACGGAAGTCAATGAAATGATAATATTCATTGTTATCACTGAATAATAAAACAAAAAACAATGTTCCTTCTTCTAAGAAATGTATCGTTTTACCGTTGGGTAGCTTGTGTCCATTCAAGATCTTAACCGGTGGAGTACCAATTAAAAATATAATATTTTTGGTGTTTTTTCCATAAATTTATCCCTGCTACTACCAATCTGATTCAGTTTTAAAGAAAAAAATATTACTCCGGAGTCGTTTGTGTTGTTTTTTACCCTTATATGCAGCTCGTTCACGAATGGGGTAAAGCATTAGGCATAAATGTCCCATTTTTTATTGTCATCTTTAATTAAATAAAATATACTTCAGATACCTACATTAAACTTGTACCTAATACGCCTCTCCGATTAGTTGGAAGTCAAGAATTTTGTCTTTTATTTGGGAATCTTCCTGTTTTCGGGTTGTTCATGTATCGCCCTGTGTTTTTTAGGTGTGTGTGTGTGTGTTTACATGCGGCGTAGAACTCAGCTTAAAGAAACAGTGCTTGAGCTCAAACTCTTGATGCCATTTGTGTCCACTTATCGTACCCTTTCAAATCGCGGCTTCGAATCCCACCTGAGGCGCCAGGCGTATGGTATATGTGCTTTACCCTGTTGTGGTTAGGGTGAGAAACGACTAGATCTGTCGCAGTAGCTCTATTTCAATTCTACTGCCGCTCCAAGTAAATGGGAACTGAATGGAGTATACAACGTAGTAAGCTACTTCCAACTACCCCCGACCATTTGCGCACACCTCCGTAGTTTAATTTCTTCACTCACCTACTCTCCCTTCATCCACCGCTCCAATCCCATTCCCTCATTTTCCTCTCGTTTCTTCTACCCCCGTTCCCTCAACCGCCATTCCTTCATTCCCTTTTATGCATCCGCTCAACATTATTCCCTGATTCATCTCTTCCCTCCTCCCACCCAGGACGAGTTTTCTCCTTCCCCGAACCACCACCCCTTCAAACTGTTTGCCTCTTCATGCCAAGGCTCACCGGCGGCAGCCACACACCCGGCGTTACAACCCCCTCCCCCCAAGAACGCGCAAACTCCCCGATTCCCCTTAATCCAACCCCCCCACACCGCCACGGATGAGCATCCCGCCCGAACCCACCCCTCTCCGCGGCCCTCTCAACCCCCCACCCCCCTCCCGCCGATCTACTCCCTAAGTACTGTTCGCCTATTTATCTCATTTGCCGGTGCTCACCTCAAAGGGCTCCCACGAGGCTAGTCCTCCCATCATCACACGGAACAGCCTCTTCTCCCACGCCCCCTCTCCCTCTGTACGTCTCGGCCCCACCGCCGACTTCCGCCGGCCTCTCCTTCGCTTTTCGCAACACCTCCACCCCCACGCCTCCTCCCCCCAATCTTCCTCCTTCTCCTCCTTGAGCGCCACACCTTCCTTCAGCCGCCTCCCGACGGCCAAGAGGAGTTAGGGAGGAAAGGGGGGGACTCGCTTCCAGACGTCCTTCATCTCGTACCTCGCGTCTCACCCCCTCCCTAAACCCAGCATCTTCGTGCCGAGATCCCACCCCACTCACCGTAGGCCCCCCTCCTCGCCTCAAAACTCCTTCCTTGCGGCATCATCTCTCTTCCTCCACACTTCTCTCTCTCTCTTTCTCTCTCTCCCTCTCTCTCGCCTCTTCTTATTTGTAATAAAATAAGCCGCCAAGAGGTCTCCGAGGAAACGGCGAAAACTGCGAGGGAGATCTTAACTTGTTACGTCCATCCCAATAGCATCTCACGCACTTACCCACCTCTGATCCTTAAGATCGCATGCAGCTATTCCTCAACTCCTACCCCCTTCCTGCCCCCCTTTTCCCATCTTTCTATCCCTCTCCCCATTCTCTCTTTATCTCTCTCACCGTCATCCTCGAGCAAACAGCACAGCAAACCCTCCTTCGCCACGTTGGTGTTCGCACCCCTGCGCCGACGCACTCCAATCACAACACCTTTTCTCGCACTTCACAACGTCGCCCGCCCCTTTAGGGATTCACCTTCCCTAGTTCTCTTTCTCTGCCCTCTTTCCGTTACCCCTCCAATCTCACGTGCACACTGTACTACAACCTCAACCCCTAACAACCCATTCTTTCCATCTTCTATTTGACCCCGAATACCCTTATTAGGTAATGTTTTTCTTTGTCAATAAATTCCTTGTTGACCAAAACAACTTGTTAAAGCAAACAAAAAATAGAGTCTCATTCAAGGTAATTGTCGCATATGCTCATCTGTTATTTCTGAGAAAGATCAAAGTATCTAACCAGTCATGTAAAATAATCAATGGGGCAAATGAAGAGAACTGAAAATAAATAATACAGGAGAAAGAATAGTATAACAGATAAATCTAAAGGAAGAATATGTTTTTCCATACCAAAATATGGGAGGAACTCCTTATGTGAAGTTGGAATCGGCAACCTGCCTATACCATAAATTGAGGGAGACTATTCCGTTAAGGCTAAGGAGAAAATAGGTGTACAGAGCAGTAATACACTTGTTGTTTAGATTTCTGTCGTAGATTAGATAGTATCATCTTTCAGTATTATTTTCAGGTACACATTTTAGTATTTTCTTGGAATAAATTTCACCTGTGACAATTATAAACAATAGATATTTCACCCATAAAGGTTATTTGAATGTATGACCAAACATTGATTCCATATATAAAATGAATGTATTCAACCCTTAATATAAACATATTTATGAAATATATGGTATGATGACTTAATTTTTAATCAGTCAACAAATCTTTAGCGAAATTAAGATTATTTGTCTTTTATAGTTTCCCGTAATTTAATAGCCTAAGCTATTTATCTTCATAAGAAAGGGTCATTTCTAAAGCATAGCCTTATAATGAAATGTTATCAAGGTAAATCTATCTAAAGGAATCACCTAAAGTTTTATGACAGCCAATAGCCTGTCCGTCCTAGGACATTGGGAATAGGAATAATTGTAAATAGTAGGGATTCGAAATAATTCTCAATATGTAGCACTAATACTGCATGCGATTAATGATGCATGTTAGTCGAAGTATCTTAGCCTGCAATTAGCTTATGGCTAACTTTAATCAGCGTAGAGTCATTTATGATTGAATTGTGACATGTTGCCTTTAGTTGAGGTGTTTTAACTCGAGGAATGAGTAAGCAAAGAGAGTAAAAATTTCGTGAGGGAAATAGTTTGGAGAATCGGTGAAGGTACCTTTTCGAATTTCAAAGCCGTTTACAAAGTTACGCTTGTTTAGGAAAAGAGTTTGTGAAGCAAAAATTGTTGATAATTTTATTCCAAAAATTTCGCGAAAATACGATACTCTTCGCTATTTTTGCTACAGTGTTCATCGGAAGCTAAACCGTTATAGTTGTTGCGTATTACGGAGATGTTAATATATGATCCTGGGAAAGAGTAAATAGACTGAAAATGACCATGATTCAATTGATAGATCGGTACGTGTGAAGTACCGATCTATCAATCCATACCCTATCCATTCCTACCAAAGCCACTTGCCCATAGCGCTGTAATTTTGAAGCATTCTTGGATGATAACGAGACTGCCCTGCTTCATCGCCCATCCTCCACGAACCCAGGACACGCCACCTATTTTTTTCATCCTGAAATCAAAATTTGGTCTAAAAGGTCAGTTTTTCAATCAGATAACAAAAACTTATTGAGTACTCTTAAGGGAATTGGAGTGTATATTCTATTAGGTATTTTAAAAATGTTAGCGCGTAAGCAAGTGAATATATAAAATTAGTGTATTTTCTACTATTTAATTAAAATATGTCATTGTTTGTTGTTTCAAGTAGCGTGTATATAATACGTATTGACTCTTGTTATTAATCAAATTTGGGTATTCAATTTATTCGCTTACATTGAAAAATATTTCCAGGTGATTGAGGAATGAGGAAAATATTATTGTCTTTTAAATAATATCCTTTGACTTATTTCGATTACTTTCCCAGTCAATTTTTCACTTAAATATGCTGCTGAAATATTTCTTAATGAATTTTCCCTGTCTATTTCTCTTATGCTAGTATCTATTTTTCTTCTGATATATTTTAAATTTTCATCTCTTATAACCATACTGAGTTTTCCTTGCCCAAGCATTCTTAACTTAAATATGTTAATCGGAAAGTACCTACATCTCAAGTTAGCATAAGAATTAAAATTTGATTCGGTTTTGACGCAGTAGTGCAAATGGAACCTGGCCTAATAACATAACTACCCAAACTATTCGTAAACAGTAATTATAGTTAACTAATTAAGTCATTATTTATTGCTTCAATTCCATTGTTCTGAATCTATGTTAGAAATAAGGAGGTAGAAATGCTTGTTGGGAATATGCTAAGCCAAGACCTTTTTAATTAGAAATCGATTTTCAACCAACATGACTCCACCAAAATTTAATTTTCTCGTTTACTGTTTCAGGTGTGCGTCAGGAGCAGGACATCTTCGTTCGACTCATCGACTCCGTCACCAAACAGGTAAGATAAACTATTAACGCAAATAATATCTTTATTCGAGAATTCTTTTCCAATTATATCCACTCGTTGAACCATCTGATGGTGCGATTTCAAGTATGAAATTTCAAGAATGAAATCTGTAAAACTGTTACAATACCGCATTTTTTGATATACCATTCTACCTATATTTAAGGTTTATCGTTGGCAACTAGTATTGACATTTTTCCACATACTCAATACATATCAGAGCATATGAGGATGTTCCGACTGTTACCGATACTCAACGCGTATTCTCATTCAAATATCATCCTACCACAAAATCCTACTTTTTGTCCCAGAGGTGTGAGGCAAGAAGTCTGATTGGGGAAGCCGTCAACTTAAAATTTATATGAAATGAAATATCTACAGACACTGTAAATACTGTAGGAAATATTGTCTTACCACTTTGAATGGAAATTTAGCATTATGAACTCATGTCATTATTTTATTATGCCTAGTGCGATTCTTAATCCCTTTAGAGATGTGAAATTGATATCGTCCGTATTATCTCATTAACCTCTTCCAACCTTTCCCAAACCCGATTTTCATCTTAATTTTCTTCTGCTTCCCTCTCTTTAATTCTCTTTTTTTTAATCTACTTGTTTTCTCCCTCTCATTTTGAAAGTATCTGCAAAGGAAACAGTATAATAATACTCAAATAGATAATCTCATTTCTGATAATAGTGTATCATGCAATAGGGTTAGCGTTATAATAGTATCTCTTTTTTCTTTTAACCATATTTTTAAACAGTGAGTAATTAAACTCGATTCAAACTCTATTATATACTGCCGGTTTTTCGTCGTGGTTAGTCGATATATTTTTCTCGTTTGTTTTTTCTCGTCATGTCCTGATACCGTCGTACTTTTATACGACATACACGTGGTTCTTTTTTTTCTTGACGTCCCTTGCCGTGTGCTTGAATGTGTAACTGTAAGACATGGAACCCAACTCAGTAGGAATCAGAATGAAGTTTACACTATTTCACGCTGAGTGTACGCCATACTTAGCTTCACGTAATGGAATGCATATCAAGACCCTTTACATGGATGGCCTTTGAGCTCCGATTGACAAACTTTACAAATAGCTTACGATGATGTATTTCTGTCTAAATTTTTTCTCTCGTGACGTTTTACTCCTTCCTAAATCATTAAAACTTACCTACTATGGATAACATTGTTTGTGGAAATATCAGCCACAAAGCTAATGAGACAGATTTTCTGTCACATTTATATGTTTCTGAATCCTCTACGGTTCATTCTCAGTCTATTTACGAATAAAATGAAAACATATCGCAATTTTAGGTATTTTACGCCATTTAATACAAGGCACCTCGTTTATTTTCTGCAAACTCCACAGAGTGAAGCAGGAGCATCTTAAGATTCGAGTTGACGCGGAATTTGCATTTGGGTTGAGTCGGCACGACACGTTGTCCTGTAAGCGTTTTAACGCGCCCCCAGCCGAGTTTAGTGCGAGGAACGAAGTTACACAACTCGGCGGCGAAGAGAGAGAGAGAAGGAAAAGAGTGGGAAAGAGAAGTAGTGGGAGTAGAAATGAGGAAGGTGGGCTAGGGTAGGCCGGTTTGTTTGTTTTTTTTTCGGGGGAATAAATATTAAAGGACCATTTGCTCTCTTATCTCTTGCCGCCTTGGCCCACGTAAATAGAGGCTGTGGCGGGAGCGCCAGGCCAACGAGGGGCGGGTACGGGGCGCGAAGAGGCGGGAGGTGGCGAGGCGAGGGGGGAGGGAGAGGAGAGTCAAGAGGTAAGGCAAGAGGTGAGAGTGTTGCGACAGTTTTGAGAAACAGAGGTCGAGGTAATGTAGCCTAGTCTCGGGTGCGATGATTTGAAATGAGGTTATAGGCGAGAGAGGTCGGCAATTATAGCATGAACGTGTGCACGAGGTTCTGAATATATTTTTTGCCCACATCATTTTCACAGCGGTAATCCAGGTAGTTCAATAGTTAGTGTCCTTACCTCCCAGAACTAGTTTTTTCTGCTTTAGTTGAGAGCGTGGCGGATTTTTTTATGGCATTACCTGTCTCCGCTTGTCCATTAATTTTACCTCCACTACCACAGTAATCACCCAGAAGGATTGCTTTAATGTGAGAAGATGTGTGTTAGACCCAGAAGTAACGTGTGTGTGTGTGAAATTCAAGAATTCAGAGTATGGAGGCTAGTTTCTTCTACTGCGTCATCATTTGGTTTTCCGCAAATTTCTAGTGGCCGGAAAATCACAGCTTTGATTTCAAATGGGTTTAGTCCATAGCATCTAAAGGAATTTGAGAAGGCTTTACCCATTAGAATGCCATTGTGTATGAAATACTGTAGCAACTTTATTATTCTAAAATAGACCGTCATCAAGTGCATAATGTTTAAAATCTGGAATTTTAACGGGAAACCATATCAAATTTAATGGATTCCATGGCATTAGCTACCGGTCAGTGCGGCTATGTGTCAGTGATAAGCTTAATGGTAGATGAAGCAGGAAACCAAGATTGATTTTTTAAATACACAAATATCCTGTGGAAATATTACTGAAGCAATCAAACGATGTTAAATAGATAAAAATAGGAGGGAACCAATCACAAAAGAGGGATGAGCGATTATCGCGGAATAAATAAGTTTGAAGATGCACCTGACCAAATTGAAGAAATATATATATATATGTTCACGTAAGTGTAAATACATGAAAGCACATACAGTACATACAATAATTCATGCAGTTTAAAAGTAATAAATAAAACCTGGAGGAAATAATAAAAATGAATTGATGGATGAACATGGTAAGATAAAGTGATGGCAATGGGGAGGGAAGGCGGTGAAAGTGTGGCACCAAGACGCTGAGCGTAATGCAGAGGTCGTTTGAGTTGGTTTTTATAGCTAAATGGAATTTAACCGTCTTAATATTGCAGAGCCCATTTTTATGATCTCTTCGCCGTGGAAGAACATATCCCAATGGCTAAAAAGCCCGCGCTGAATTTCAGCCTCTGAGCAATGTATCTTAATGTGTTCTTCCTGTTTTACAGCTCAATGCTAACCATCTTTTATATCCATTTCTCCTGAATAAAACTGAAAGTTATTATAAGCACATTATTTTTTACATCTAAATGTTTTATATTAATATATCTCTTGCATTTATTTGCTGATAATAAAATCGTTGGAAGTCATGTTTCATATTTGTTCCTCAAAACATTTGCATTCTCTAGTAATGTGGTTCTACGAACTGGAGAGTTTTAGTTTCAAATTTGTGAGACGTTTCTGGACTCCTCCAGCTAAACTTAGTCTTAACCTAAACTGTAATCTTTCAGATACTCGAACTTTCTGGAAAATCGCCGGCAGCACAGGGAAAATAACTGTTCTCCCTACGGTAGATGTGTGGATTCCTTACGCCGTATGGCTTGAGTTGATTTATGAACACCCATCAAAGTGAACTAGAAATTATAGAAGTTTAAAGTTAGGAATGGTTGATCATGGCTCGAAGTACGAATTTATAAGTGTTAATGGCAACCGATTCCTGCAGTTAACATTAGTAGTAGTTAGTATTAGTTGTCTTCTTAGGGTGTGTGTAAGGATGAATCGACATGAAAATGAATGATATTCTACCCTGAGGATTTAAAGAATGAGAGAACGGAAATTATCTTAAGAAGCTATTAATGACTCACGAGTGCATGCCCTGGCGATTTTTGTTTAGTGGAAAAATTCCCAAATGGGTTAATTGTGCGATGAAAGAAGGGGAAAATGGGGGAGAGGATGGTCCCCAAGAGAAAAGGGTAGAGTAGCGCATGGGGAGGAGTGGTTTGCACCAGCAAGGAAGGGAGACAAAAGTTCGGCTAGGAGATAGAAGAGGAGTTAGTTATTATACTTGGTAGGTGTGTGTGTGTATGCGCTTCTATATACAAAGATGAGATAGTGGGTTTGGGTTGCCACGGGGGAGGAGAGTGGGAGTGAAAGGCGGGGAGGGGGTGTTGTGGAGCCGGAGGAGAGGACCAGGTTTTGGTTCGGGGTGAGAGAGTGTGGCAGGGTTATGAGCGAAAGCGGTCCCCGTGGGTTAGGTTGCAGGGGAGGGAGGGAGGGCGGGGTGGGGGTGAGAGGGAGGGTTTGTTTCGCGGCGAAGGGTGACTATAGGGAGGGATGGTCGTTACGAGCGTGGCCTCCTTATCTCCAGCCCCGAGGTCCTTTAGGGCGGTTGCGAGGAAAGAGGAGAAGAGAGAGGGGGAGTGGGGAAGTGAGGGGTGGCACGAGGAGGGGGAAATTGTGGGCAGGATGGGAGAGAATGAAAGAGGGTTGAATGAAGAAGGCGAGAGTGAGGAAAGGAGACGTTGGGTGGGGTGGTAGATGATGTCGGAGGACGAAGGAGGAATGACGCTAAAGAGAAGTGAGTACAAAGGCAAGATAAGATGTTTGTCTGGAGGCTACGGAAGGATAGTAGAAGAGAACAGAAGGAACGCCCGAAGAAACTATAGAAAATGAATTTGAATGGGTAATTATTACCAGCAACATTACTATCGAGTTAAGTGAGTGGAAGGTGAAGGAAGAGTGTGAATGAAAACGATACAGGGGGTGAAACTATCGCATGCCTGTGCTGTTTCTTTTGTCCCGTGCGTTCATGTTTCTTTGGATTCTCTATATCTGTCCTAACTTGCGCATTGTAAGGTTCCCTTCCTCCAATCCCTCCGGCTTATCCTTAGGAGAACACGACAGTGGCCTCACGCACTTTCTCCTGCTCTATCTTACTTGGCCAGATAATGTCCATACCAGCCGAAATTTTCGCCCCATTGCAGTCGCCAATGATTTTATTGTCATATTCTCCGGTTGCACGCACTTGAAAAGCTTCCTTCCCATTGTATCTTCAGTGTGACTGATTTATTTGCCGTTTCGAAGATGCCAGTGCGATATTACTCGACGTTCAATTTACTTAAACGCTTTGCTTTATAGTTATTCAGAGCCCTGCTACATTTTTTCAAGTAAAATTATTGTAAAATAAGAATTTTCTCTCAATACTCTTTAACTGCTAGTTTTAAATGGTGTGTGAGTTCATTACGGTCTGTAGCGAAATGAAAAAGATTTTTAAAGAGATATCTTAAAAAGTTCTTAAAGTAATATTTTTTATTGAAACAAATATGTTATTTTCACTCCAGTTTGATTTATAGCCTGTGCATCTCTATTGTATTCATACTTGCTTATTAGTTGATTTTACTCTTGGAACCACCGCTACTCTTGTAATATAATTCTCAAATTGTTATTATATAAACTCACAGTCAATCACGTTGCCGTTTTTTGGCTCGCCAACTACAGCACGGTAATCATCCCGAAGTTTTACTAGATAGGTCAGTCTCCTCTTTTAGCCCTCGACGATTGCAATTCCCATATCAAGGTAATCGTATGAGGGTTAGTTCCTTTCCAAGTGGCGCTTGAGGATCCTCAGAAATATCTATGGTAACCGGAGAATCAGACTGTGAGTGTATCTGAGGGTTGTCCGAAGTCAGCGGGATTCGAACCCAGCTCATCTGGTGGGAAGACGAAAGTTCTACCCATTAGGCCCCTATAATTTGAACAGCCATGAAAAACTATTTTTATTAGCATTAAAATATCATAAGTACCTCAATGGCGGCTAAAATTCTCTCGAATTAATTACTCATTTTTATGTTTGTTGGAATTGAATTTAGCATACTCATAGCTCTATGTATGGAAAACTCTTTATTCATTTTTATTCGTTATTCAGTGTTCCCTATTCTACTATATATGTCATATTGCCTCATCGATGAGTGACTTGAAACCAAGCACAATAGTTTTAACGAGTATGCATCCTCTCGCCCACGGATATTGTCTACTTTTCATAGCTCATGAATATTCTCTGCGACACAAAAGTCGAAATCAGTACGGTTCTACTTGCTTCGGTGATGGTAGATTGTTTCACAAATCTATTCCGTCTCGAACCAAAGCAAATAAACCATCGACAAAAAAAGGTACGTCAATAACGTACTCATGCTTAAGTCAATCACGTCGTCGACTACAGTCCATGCCACGGTGCGGTGACATCGCATGACCTAACGCGCGCCGTATCCCACACCTCCGGGGGAAATAAAAGAGAGCGGCGTCTAGCCCCTCACTGGGCCGCCGTGAATGGGGTAACGAGGTCGCCCTGGAGCGGAGATGAAATTACGCATTTGGTGGGAGGAGTTGATCATCCATTGAAAGCACGTGAAGGCGGGGTCTCGAGTGCTGTCAAAACGCTCGTATCTTCGCGGGAGAAGGGAATGGGTGATGGAAGAAAGGCCGTTGTTCGCGGGAGCCGCCCGAGAAGTGGTTGCGTGGTTGAGGATGGGGGACGTTGTAGGACGTGGAGACTGCAAGACTGGAAACAAGAAAATATGAAAGAGAGTACGCCAGGTTTTATTGGCATTTGTTTTGAATGGAAAAAATCGGCGGAGAATGTTCTATGTTATTGGATCATGAAAGCAAATTTCATAGTAGAAATATTGAAATAAAGCGTATAGATAAATTACGAAAATGCAATTACAGGAATATCTAAAAAATCAAATATTTGACTCTATTCACAACTTTACTCTGTTTTAGTCAAATGTACAGCCTTGTAAAAGTGTTCCAGTGAAACCATCTGTAGCTTTTGTCTACATTCAATCATAGGCCAGTTTAAATAGTTTTCACTTGAAATTAAGATGTCAACGCAATTGATATTTTACAAAACAGGTTTTCGATTAGAGTATTTTTTAAGATAGTAAAGTCGTTTTTCAGGATGGTCCCCATCAAACTCACAACTGTAAATCATAGTTAATGATGCCTATTAAATAACAAATAAATCCTAAATTCCATACGAAATATGACGATTCCTTGGAGAAAAGAACTGTGCTCACTCTTAAAGCGAATACTGCTTCATTTTCCTATGGATTGCACACTATAAAGAAACCAATCTCTTTCAGTGGAAATGGAAGAGCTATGGTCCAAAGTACGCTCTTAAAGGAAATGGTCTCCTGTTGAAATACTTTTCTTTTATCGAAATCATGCGTTGTTATTTGCACAAGGAGAATACTAATTACCTTCCGTGATGGCATGGAAATCCAAATATGTTATCTTGTCTTTATCATATGCATGCAAATAAATATTTGTACTGCTAAGGGTGTCTTTATTCCCATTTTTCCGACGCCACGATCAGAAAGAAAGGATGGAAAATTTCTTTTAACTTGCTATGATATTTTTCCCCAAGTTAATATTTATTTAGGAGATTAAATTTTTTCTGCTTAGTAGCTCAATAGTTGGAGCACTATTGCTGGCTTCGTCACAATCTCAGATCCGGAACATATCTTTGAACGCCACCAGCTAAACCCAAACTGTGAAATTTTGTGTCTGTTAGGTATTTCTCGGGAACCACATGAAGCAGGGGAAAGGAACTTGTCCCCTTACTTGAATGCGTAACTCAATCGCTGTAGGTCATACTCGTAGTAACTGGCGAGCCTTACACCTGGCTTAGAAACTAACCAAGTTTAGTGCTGCATTTTTTATTCATATGTACGAGGGTAAATTATTATCATTAATTGTTTACGATAATGTAGTTGTTCTTGTTCATTGAAGGAATATCCATTTTCAATAGAAGCAATACGTTTTAATTTTAGGTCAGTCATAGAGAGACTGAAAAATTAATGGGAGTGACCAATGGTCGTCATTTTACCCTACTCTTGGTATTGAGTTAATTTATTGCTCACATTATTTAGCCGTCTTGCCTTTCAAATTATTGTTTACCGCCGGATGATAGAATGCCTTATTTAGAATACAATTCATTCGTACATGTAGGTATAATTCCTCGAATTAGGTCGGCATTCTACATTCTTTAGAAAAAATAAGAGTATGTCTATGTGTGTAACTTTGAAAGAAATTTCACCAATGTAGTGACACACGTATAACACTTTTTTTGCACAATAACCTGACAAAAAGCGCATAAAATAAGTAAATAAAAAAAGAAAATTATTTCAGAACTTTCGGTAATCTTTACTCATATCCACTTAGACGTGGTGGGGGGTGTGTTTAGTGTGTTACACTATTATTTATGTGGGTTTGTGCTTGTGTATATATATATAATACATATTATATCTGTATATATAGAAATATATATTATATATATATATATATATATATATATATATATACACGCACACGCACTCATGCATATATAGCACAGAAATTTAATCTCCACTCAAACGCTTAAAATCAATACTTGCTATCCTTTTAGTTTGGTGAGTGTCTCGATGAATGCTTGGAAACACGACTGCACGGACCAATCACTCAATTCAGGGACTGAGGGTGGGGTGTTGGAAGGAAGAGGGGGATGGGTGGGCGAGGGGGCGCGAGGATAGAGCTCTCCTCTGCCACACACATTTTCCGCTCGACTCACCCGCTCATCCACTCCACTCAAGCGCGATACCTCCGCCGCTAAGCGTCGGGTCCCCGTCCGTGGGCCGTTCGGGAATGGAAGAAGAAAAAAGGGTGACAACAAAGATGTCGTCTGCCCGAACGGGGTGGGGATAGGAAATTTTGGGCGCTGGGTCTTTTGGGGGAGGGTTGAGGGACGGGGACAAAAGGGTGGGTTGAGGAGACGCAGCGTAGAGGGACTGAACTAAGGCAGCAGAAGGGAAGAAGGGGAGCGGTTGGGAGAAAAACCCTCGAGGACTCGAGGGGTACGAAGGGGACATCTGGTCCGGGGGAAAAAGAGTCGACGGGGTCCCGCCGAAATCTCTCGTTCCCCCCCACCGCGGCGCCGCGCGCCCAAACATCCAGTGCCACCCCCCGCTCTCCCTCCCTCCCCGCTCACCCTGTCGTCCCCTCTGGGACCTGCAAAGGAGGGGATGCGTAAGAACCCATTTATGCCCTTAATTCCCGATGTAAATGCAATTCCCATGGGATGCTGCGCTGGTGACGAGCTGACTCTATCTCTATCCCCTCGGGGAGGGGCAAGGGGGGTGGCCGTGAGGATAAGGGTGTGGGAGAGAAGAGGGTGGACTAAGGGGATGTCGTCGAAGGCGGGAGGTCCAGAGGGTGGGTGGAAGGGTGTAGTTGGGTGAAAGGAAGGACGGGGGGTGTGTAGTGTTGCCGAGATGGCTTTTCGAACGTGTCGAAGGGGGAGGGGTGGGCGCTGGTGTTAGGGGTCCGTTGTTGTCCCTGCGGAAAGGGTGTGCGTAATATATGTGCCCGTCTGCCTCATTAAGTGGGCACACTGGGCTGCCTTTCTGCGTGTCTCTATTTATTATACGTATTTGTTCGTGGTTGTAAAAATATGTGTACATCTGTCCGTTGTGACAGGGACTCAACCCTATATTTAAACCATTTTTTTAGGTAAATCATCGGATTATATGTGTAACGTATGGCTAAACGATGCCTATTCACAAAGCACACTTGCGTATTGAAAATAAAACCCCGACAGTGAGAGTTCCTCCGAATAATATTTATTGTGATGGAATATATATTCGGTGTATACGTGACATTGACGTTGTACAAGTCTCAGGAAAGTGCATACTTCTTTACGCATAGTACAGTATAGCGTATTTCAGCTATTTAACATATTACTACCTGATTTTAGCCAACTCTATGTAAAACATATGAAATTTAAAATAATTCCGAATTTGAGAAACGACATTCAGCTACTAATAGTATACACATGTAATACGCATTTTTCAAAGCACGTCAATGTAAAAATGTTTTTTGACAGTATTTTCTGAATTGCCTGTGACGGAAGTTTATTTTGTGCAGGATTGTTATCTGATGTGTCACTCATTTGGAGGCCAAAGGAGGAATTAGCTGCATTGAATCAGAGAGGTATTTCATGAACGATAAGTGTTAATGAAATACTAATGATACAAAATTATTTTCATTGTAATTTTGCTATTTATGGCATATTTTAAAATTGTAACCAAAAAAATGGATTATCAAGTAAGAGGTCGTCTCCAAGATATCAAACCTTTGATTTTGAGGTTTTTTGAGAATGGTTTCCTTAATTATTGTTATAAATGATGAATATCTTTTTTCTTAATATATCGTATTATTTCATGTATTTTTCCCTCCAAAATTCCAATCACGCGCATACAAACACACATACTGGAAAATAATGGAATAGAAACTTCATCAGCACTTATTTCCGGGCACTCAACACCAGTTTTCAATTATAATTATGTCGATTTATCTCATGAATGCGACGCTCATACATTTTTCCATATACCACGGATGACGAAAGTCATAAGAACCGCTTCCAGATAGGAGTATTCCTCCGCGCATCAACGGCCCAGAATAAAGTTCTTATTCAAGGTGCCAGTCTTGGTCGGAGGTTATCGGAAGGCATGGAAAACGTTTACTCACCCTTTTTTTCTTCTAAATCCTCATCTGACGGTCATTCTCATCTCCGCTGGGAAGAACAAGATGTATCTATTTCTTCTTTGTTTTTCTCCTTTGATAATTTTCATTTTGATGTTCTCCTTGTCTTCATCCAATAACGGTAACCTTTCTTCTAAATGGTAACCCATAAGGACTATGTAAACCCATGCACATAGGTTCCCCGTTGAATTAACTGCATTGTACCTTCGGACATACCGGAGAATTTCTTTTCTTGGTACCAAATTCTGTGAAAGCAGACTGATCGGACTCTTCACTAATTTTCCGTAGTACTGTCATGATAGTATAGGTACACGAATGCCAATGACAACGCCTCATCTCAAGAACGACAATCGTTCTTCATTTCTACTTCTTTCGTGTCCTCGTTTTCGACGCAGTGCAGACAGTTATCGATGTGAATGCACACGTAGAAGAGGGCCGATGAGGTGCGTAAGAAAAATCACTCAACGGGAAGGAATGTCGCGAGATTTTCATGTGCTCCCGGTATCAGAGTCGCGCTTTTCCCATCGGGGTTTATTCCCACGGGAATTGGCGACGACGACGGGATGATGGGGGAGGAGGGAGAGTGAGTAAGTCTTCGATTGGAAGATTCCTCGGGGAGATGCGTGGGAGGAGGAGGCGGAGGGGGGGTGGGAGGAAGACGCGGCGGAGGAGACGGCGGGGGAGAGGAAGCGAAGACGGCGGGGGGAGTGCGGTGGGAGTAGAAGGGGGGAAAGGAAGACGGTGGGGACGTGTGGGAGGGCAAGAAGAGGAGGGTGGCGAAGGGTTGGGGGTTTGGCTGGCGTGCTCCGGGCCTGTAGCGGGCCCGGGCATCGTGCGTGTCGAGGTCGGTGGGCAGCTGGAGCCAAAGTGGGTGGAGCCACGGGAGCGGAGGGAAATTGGACGGGATGACCTACGGGAACGCGGAATCCGGCGACTCATCGCGGACGTGTCCATCGGCAGTGACCGGGCAATATTTCCGATCAGACCAGACGTGGGAAAATGTAAAGGTAATCACATCCAAAATCGGATTATCGGATAAAAAATGAGGTTACCGAAGTCAACTTCACAGTTTTCCCAGGTTGAAACTATTTGTAATTCCCGCGGAGGAGTCCGTGGACTCACCACAAACGAGTGGAAATTTGACAGCTGAAATTTCATTCGGCGTGATCGGAATTAGAGGTCCGTATCTCCCAATTGCCTGGCCTAAGCAGTTGCAATACCGCCGGCAAGCCATATTCCTTCAGAGCGAATTTCAAATGGGAGTCCATGCTCCGCACCTCCAAATCGTGCGGCTCCGTCAAACTCCGAACCCTCGTTTGAATTCACAATAGAGGTGAGGATCGAGTCCATTTGCGCACACGGCGTCGGTCGGTTCCAACGATGTAGCGTAATTAAACGGCGAAGTCCGCTTTGTTTGACGAGAACTTCACCGCGTGTCCATAGCCATAAGACTAATACATTTTTCTCATGCAGGAGCTATGTTGAGAATGGGGAAAGTGAAGTAGACCAGAAGGAAAAGTGTAATGAAGTTTTAGGGATGGTATGGGATGAGAGACGGGGAAATTCGAAGAAGACAAGACATATGGGTGCAGGAGATACTGAAAGGCAATGGGTTGCTGAAGACGGTATGGCGAATAGAGGGAAAGAGAAATAGAGGGCGGAAAGTAATAGGCATTTTTGACTAAATTAAGGAAGGCAGAGCATATGCAAAGCTAAATAATGAGTTATTTTAAAATTAATTATATATTTACAAGTAAAGTTTTTAAGAGTAAAATATTCCCCCAAAGGAAAAAAATCTTACGTTGCTTTATTCTTCAGACAGATCCTAAGTGAAACCATTCGCCTAGAACACGGTTGTTGTATTAATCTAACGTTGGGGATTCTAAGGTTGTGGTATTAATCTAACGGTCCCCCGCTACACACACTTGCGGAGCATTATGTAAATGTAGTGGTGTACCTAAATGCTTTGGATACCAATTAACGAACTCCAGTCATTCATGTATCAATAGTGGGTATTTTATAGACGACGGTGAAAACTATCGTGGGGGCAGTATTAGATTGCTGTCCGTCGTAATTGGTAAGAATCAAAACAATTGAAAATAATATTAGCGCTAACGATGCTTCTGTCTCGCAGTAATGGCATTAACGTCGGCGTGGATGACTTATGACAAGGTAGATTTACTCATAGGATGGAAACGGGTGGTACGAGACGTTGAGTCAAGAATGTGCGATGAAGTTGCTGGGTGGAAGAGAAAGATGGAAGAGTAGGCGTGGGTGGGAGGGCGGGAGACTGTGTAGGCGGGAAAGCGTATTCCCGGAGCCTTCCATTGAATTACTCGTCCTTTTTCTCCCCTCCCTGAACGCCTTCCACCTCTTCCATCTCAATCCTAATCCAATAATTAAGGTTTCTTCTCTCCCCGACCCAACGAAATCGAAAGGCCATCATAATCTTCTCGCTCACTCGCCGTCTGTATCTGACTCTATTCCATTTCTCTCGATTCGCCATTCCTTTTCTCTCGCCCACTAGGTCCTTCTGTTTTCCACTCCCGCCGCTTAAAGGGAAGTATTAAGCTCTTATTCTCTTGTCCATCTTATGATATTGGGTAAAATAAGATTCATAATTCGAAGAATCGTCTGGCACTTTTTCGGTCCTGCATTACGATTGT
Organism: Hetaerina titia; assembly: GCA_037158775.1. Taxonomy (NCBI): domain Eukaryota; kingdom Metazoa; phylum Arthropoda; class Insecta; order Odonata; family Calopterygidae; genus Hetaerina; species Hetaerina titia. The sequence goes on from CM073772.1 coordinate 88,878,245, forward strand.
GTCTCCTTTCATGAGGACCTAATGGAATAAACTGATATTTAAAAATTAAGGAAACAGTTTGTTAACGGTTTAATATTCAAAGGATTCCAGGAACTAGGAATTATTTCGAACTTGCAAATGTGGAAAACTACTTTTATTTGAATTATTTATTTATTAATATGATATCAATCACATAGGCACATATCCTTCAACCCTTACCCTTTCCAAATAGGCAAAAATCTGGTTTTAAGTTTATCAAGAAACACTTTTTATTGGTAATTTCTTCCATGCCACCCTATTTTAGCATGCTCCCTATTCTCCTTGTCATATCCGTATACTTCATTGACTCATGCTCTTCCGTTATATCTCGACGGTAGATTAATCGATAAAGATGGCCGTTGTACGACAAATTCGATAATCGGGCTGCAACTTATTGTCATATTTTACTTATTTATTTATTTATATACCCTGTAAGGCACCACTATGGTGTGTGGTAGGGGGTGAATACAAACCCGACTAATTTTTACCCGAGCATGACGCTACCGCGGTCGAACAATGTTATTATAATCCCATATTGTTCATGGAAAAAATGACATCTTAAATCTATGTGTTCTACACTTAATCTATCTCATTTTATTAACATGATCTCTCCTACCGTAGTACGATTGGGTTAATAATACATTTCAAATCTGTAATTTAAACTTTTCCCTGTAAGTGGTTCCCAGCCTAGCTGCTCTAATATTTTGGATAAGCTGCTGGGTTTATCGTAACAACGTTTTACAAATCTAGCTCCTCTACGATGCACGCGATCCAATTCGACAATTAATCCAACTTCATGAGGACCCCATATACAAGTACTTGCAGCATAATCTAAATGAGGCCCGACCAGCGACATGTAACATTTCTCTTTGACCTTTTCATCACATTTACCTAGTGCTCTTCTAATAAATCCAAATAATTTGTTTGCTTGTTCACATATTCCCCGTATATGTTTCACCCAGGAGAGATGGTGAGTGAGGGTAACGCCTAGGTATTTAATTGAGTCTACACATTCCATTTTGGTGTTCCCCAATGCAGTAGGCGTTCGGGAGGGAATTCCTCTTTTTCTATACTACCATGTAATTTTATCTATTTCCCAATCAAACAGTTTCAACTACTTTATCTAAATGTATTATAAATTATTCCATTAAGAAGATTTGAAATGTGGTACAAAAACTTTATTTCTACTACTTCTGCCAGGTTTGATCTAATTTATCAAAATATGGGTGCTTTGTTTCTCCTGTCGAAGAGCAATAAGACTTGAATGTAATATTAATAGTAAATAATATAATTACAAATTTTGGAAGACCAATATAGACCTGTTGATGCACAATGCATAGAGTAACAATATTTAAAATTAAATATAAGCGGTTATGTATGTTTAAGCAGAGCTTATCGCATAGGATTTGGAGTTGCTAATATTTTACAACAATTGATTAGACCGAAGGTTTTAGACAGGTGAAGGTGTGCTGATCTCATACTAATAGGACTTCATGACGTCTAAAACAAATAAATTCAGGTAGAAGGAACATTTCATTTCCCTGTGATACTTTTTCCACTTTCTATTTTCAATGGTCTAAGTCAATAGCACTCTGGCAAGTTTATTCGTATTAAACATTTTAGCGAAAACTTAAACAAACTTCTGATTTTTAAAATAAGGTCATTTTTTGGTTCAATTTGATTAAATTTTGTGGGAATAATGTTGTGTTTCACAACATTATAAAAACCACCTCAGTTAATGCATACTCAGTAAATGTAAGTATGCACACACCTACTATACATATAATCCTATGGAAGTGCTATGCCCTTAGTACAAATCTTTTAAGCACTTGTGGCTCCGAGTATTGAAACCATTGAGACATTAGAGGAGACTTTCATTAAATACCATTTAAATTACTCATAAAATAGGATTGTGGTCAAAAATCGCTTACAATTCCCTTATACTCCTCCTGTTTTATGATCCCCTTCACTCCCTTCCCATGGACCTTCATGCGATTACCTCCTCATTTAGCCTTGACAATCTAAACCACGAGTAATATTCACCATCTCCCATTCATCGCGGCACCCACAAGACCACTCCTCTCACAGCTTCATCAAAGATCATTCGCCTCGTCAAAAGGCACAGGGAGTAAGAGTATTGGGAATCGGATTTTGCTTTATAATTACGAAAACATATGACAATCTCCTGGCCTCAATAGTCCCGCAGCCAATCGGATTTTGTCCCCTCCTCTCTCTTCCTCTTCAATTCTCCCCCTTCCAACTCCTACTTAAGCTCCAGCGGCACAAATAAGAACAGGGAACCGTGACCGTGGCGTCAAGGGGAGGAGGAGTAGGTGCAGGGGGTACGATAGAGCAGGGTGGGGAGTGGGGGTTCTATTAAGGCACTGACGGAGTGGGAGTACCATTCCTTGCTAGAAGATCCGATTCTCTCCCGCATTACGCCGCGCGCAGCCAACCCATCATTTCAGAAGGCGCCCATTCCTCCCTCGCCGCACTTCCAGGAGTCCTCCCCACAGCCCCCTTCACTTCCCTCCTCCCCATCACCAGTGCGGCGACAATGGGAAGGCTCCGTCACCATTCACCCTCTCCCCCATCCTCCCCACACCCACGTCTCGCTCACACTCGACGCAAAAATAGTGGGGTACTAGGATGGTTAAGGGTTACTGCACCCGCGCGGCAACATCTGTTGTTGTCCCAAAATGCCGGGGGGGTTGAGGAGGGAGTTGGAAGAGAGAGATGGCGGGAAGGGGGGTAAAGGGTGTCGGGGTGGATGGGGCGGTTCGGGTGCAATGGATAACCACTTTTGGCCACCTATATGTCCCTTCCTTTTCGATTTAACCCTCCCCACACCATGCCCGTAGTCCCGCTCCCAGCTCTCCTCACACCCCTTCTCCCTTTTACGTCCGTCCGCCCGATCAATTCACTCCTCCCTTCCTCCTGTTTCCAATCCCCCGTTTCGGGCCCCATCCTCCTCCCTCCCCCTCCTCTTCCCCCCCCGTGGTGCTCAGCTATCTTCCCTGCACATCTAAGGCCCGTCCATTTCCTTAATCCACTAACATGAGCACACACGCACGCGTGCGGGACGACCCCTCCTCTCATCTCCGCCGCGCGCTCTCCTCTCGCCCATTAATGCCACCGCCTTCCGCCCGCGATTGAATTCGAAAGATCTCTCTCTTTCACCGCCCTTCCCCTGTGCTCCGCCCCCTCCCACTTCCCTCTATCCCTCTCCGTTCCCTAAATCCTCCCCCTACCTCTACCACTAAAACCCCGATATTCCCTCTCCATTCCCACCCCCCCCTCACACCCACTCACGAAGACCCCTTACAGGGCCAGCCTTCTCCTCCTCTTCCCCGTCCCGCCGCCCTCGTTGCACCCCCTTCCTCACCCCGTCTCGATCCCACGGAAACACTTCCCGGGGTACATGTTGCGCTTCTGCCTCCCTCCTTGGCACATGCTCGCGCGGTCTCTTTCCCTCACTCCCTCATCGACGCTCACCTCGGCATGGAGTCATCGCGTGAACTTTAGTCCAGTTGGAGCGTGAGAGGCGATGATATTTGAAATATTCTCTCGTCGCCGCGAGTGATAAGGAATCGATTTTGTCCGTAGATTCGGTGAAATCACGCGTTACTGCTGAGGTTTTGCATTTCTCCGTTTATCCTCGTACGGCATCCGTGTTTGCGTTCTCATGGCGAATTCAAGCGATCTGCCCGGCTGTCATAATTACTTGCTCTACGTCAGTTGCCGTCTCTTTTTATTTGATGAAATATATCAAGGTTTAATTGCCGTTTATACAAACTTAATTATTTTTCTAATTGCTGAAACGTTTGAAAATTTTAAGTCAACCAACTTTACTGTGTTTCGTCAATTTAAAGTTCAAAAGTTGAGGATGATAAAATTGATTATTAAGCGAAAAATTATCATCAATATTTTAATGATTCTTTCAATTCATTAGATATTTTCTGATTGTTTTTTCAATTTTAAAACCATATTGCAGGATTTTTCTACTTTCATTTTAATCCTCGATTTTTCTATTAAAAACATATTTCCTCGTTTTTTCTTTTGACAGGAACAGCGAAGCTAGCCAAATCTTTCGATAATTTGACGCTTTATTAACTTCTCAGAATACAACTCTTATTTAGATATAATAGTCGAAGTACTTTCAATTTACTTGTCTTCTTCCCTTGGGAATGTGTTATTCACCGGCAATTTAACGAACGTGAGAATCTAATTCTGCCAAGAACATGTTCACTGTGCTGATAGTGTGTGATCGAATTTCATTTAATGGCACAAAATGATTATCTGCGTTGAAGCACCTAAATAAATGCACCTGCAATTTTGTAGTAAAAAAATTGAACTTAACCATCTCTCAATAAATTTACTCTTAGCATGTAAAATCTACTTTTCATGCTTAATATTTGATAGAAATGTGACGCGAATGCCATTTCGCAATTTTGTTTGTTATTTTCAGTAGACGAAACAAATTCCTGAATTCTGCCTACTCATATTCTATTACCTTATGGTGAGTTAGAAAGAGATACTATTATAATGATGAATTAAAAAACTCACCATGTCCCTTAAACAGGATAGTTTTGTTGATTCATTTCCCAAGATTTAGGGTTCGTTTGTGTCTGTTGATAATTTGTCACTTCACGTGCGGAACCATAATAAAAGTTCTCAGTGTGTTAATTATGAGTGTATGCTCTATTAATGTATTTTCTTTCTCTAACCTTACGTAAAAAACGGTTTCAGATGTTTCATCTTTTCATAAATGGTAAATATTGGTAAATATTCGTAGTAACCGTGAAGCTCTATGACATAATAATACCTTCAAATAGGTCGTGCCAAAGTCCCTCAAAAGGCAGAGGCCGCCACTCACGGCTTCGTATGATTCACCAGCCTGTTGACGCAAACAAGCAAACATTCAAATCTTGGTAAATCTCTTCTACAAATACCCATTACCGGAGGGTCATAGGAAGTCGTGGTAGGGCTTCTTCCTTTCATCCCTTCTCGCTTTTGTTCGCACACACGCCCTCCTCACCCTGGCTGGCTTCTTTCCTTTTACCCTTCAATATTTTATAACCCAGAGTGGGTACATTATTTCCCGATTACTCGCATTGTATTTCCATTTTTCCCAGACTTCCAGTTTCCTTTCCATAAGTTTGTACTTCATAAATTTGCCACCTCTCCTGACATGATAGGTGAGGATAGAGAAAATCTAATACTAAGCCCTGCGGCATATGAAATTTGCCCATTATAATATGGAGGTCAGTTCCTTTATTTGGAGATCTCTGACTTCACAGGATGATCTGGTAAACAAAAAAGCACACAGCTTGATTGGGGGTCCAGAGGTGTTAGCCGGGCCCTCTCGTCTGTAGTCGAGTGGATTTAACTGGACAATCACATCCCTACATACACTTACTTACATACTACCTACATTTGCATGGTACCCTGCGAGCCAACAGTAGGGTTTGTGGTAGGGGTGATTTTACTCCAGGGTTGCGCAATCATAATTACGTGCAGTATCTGAATTTGCTTGAAGAATGGTCCTTATCAAGGCTACTTGGGACTAATTTATCTCATTTTCTGCTTATTCCCTTATTTTCTGTACTCGTATACTATTATTGTAGCGCTCTCCAGCTACCGTCACTTCTCCACTCAATCATTTCGTAGTATCTGATGAATTTTAGTCCACCGAGAATAGTTTCACCTCGAGTCTCGATTTCACAGCGCAAGGTTTTGGGGGGTTGGAGGCTGTGCTCCGCAAAGGGATTCTTTTTTTCCTCGCGATTCGATTACTTAAAGAGAAGGACCGTGTGCGGCGGGAAATGATCTCGGCCATCGATTTGCTTGAAAACGAAAAGCCCACGGTCGCTTTCTCCACCCTCACCAAACTTTCCTTCCGCTTTCCTCCCAGACTCTTTGTGATCCCGACCCATTTTTATTTCCATGCCACGTCCCTCTCATTCGACGCTCATTCATCATTCTTCCTCCGTTGCTCCCCTCCCCTTTTCGTTCCTCCCTCTCTCACCCTCCACTTCCTTCCTCCCTCCCCACTCCCCTCTCTCCTCCCCGGACGCGATCTCCCTCTCTCTCTCTCACTCTCCTCCGACGACCCACCTCCCACGCACCCACCACTTTCCGACCCCCACACCCACTTACTATATTCCTGGAACCCCCACTCCCCGCTCCACCCTCGCTCGTCATCCTTCCATCCGAATCCCTCCTATCCGCATTACATATTCCATTAAACAAGAATCCATCGACCGGTGGACTCGCAAAGCGCCCTTAATCCCAGACGACGATTCCGCGGTCGACCCTCGGATATCTCCTCTCCTCCGCTCTCTCTCTCTCCCCCTCCACCCTTACCCCAACCCCCTTCTTCCCCTTCCATCGGCCAACCCCCCTCTCACACCCCTCACGTCTCCTCTCTCTCTCTCTCTCTCTCTGAGCCGGAGCCCTACTCCGAGAGTTAAAAGGGGAAGGGAGGAACGGACCGTGGTGTGGGCCAGGGAGAGTGAGTGGTAAAGGGGATTGTCAGCGAGGCCGGGATACCACCCCATCGGATCCCCTCCTTCCCACCCACCCTACCTCTCTTCTCCATGGTGATTCACCCCCTCTCCCCGTCTCTCTTCATCTCTTTCTCATCCCGTCTCTACTATGCTCTCGTCCTCTCCGGCCTCGCCATCCTCCCGTCCTCGTCAAAATCTCTCACGAACCTCTTTCTTTCTCTCTTTTCGCCTTACGTATTTTTTCTTTGTTCGCATTTTTCTCATGTCCCGTGAAATCTCTTTACGGTGTCGTCCCTTTTTTCTTTCGGGGAAGGGGCAGGAGTGTTGAGATGCGTGGGTGGTTGGTGCTTCCCAAAATCGTTACACCAAAAGAGGAAGGTGATCGCGATTTTCGACCGCATCCGGAGGTATGTAATTTTCCCCATTCACGTGGGTTTCGAGACTTGAAGTCTTGATTAGAATGGTTTCCAAATGCTCAACTCCTTGCCACAATGATTTGAGCTTAAAATCGCATTGGAATTTTAAAATTCCCAGGATCAAAACGGTTCTCTAAAATTATATCACCGGTATGTAATTATTGCCATGTTCAATCGACTGCTTTTCATATACGTGTGAATGATATTACCAACGGCTCTGTGGCACTATGCAGAACTTTCCTATTTTTGTAAATAAACACAACTGACATGGTTTCATTTCTAATAGACGATTTCCTACAAGAATATGTTTTATGGAGCCAAATTCCCTAATGAAGTAATATAATGTTTATCTTAGAGAGTGACGTTGAGAATTTTTCTGACTACATAATTGCTTTACTCCAATGGGCGAGAGTTCTAGAATGGACCGATGTCACACATTATTATTCGCCCTGATTTGGAATTCAAACTCTGAGGACAATATGCAAATAAAGGGAGATAAAAAAACTGGAAAGAGAGGCCCTTGAAATTTGAAAACCCTGAAAATCGTGACGGGACGACCAATCTGACCTCACTCACAACTTACTCCTCGCAAAATATAGTTCTGACTCTAATGTTCTCCTTCTTTCAGGAATAACCGTTTTCCCTGCTTTCTTCATGTAAAATTGAAAACTTTAAGCATTTGGATCAAATTTTTACTATCGGATCATTTTTCTTCAGACTAAATTGCAAAATTTGATAAATTCATGATTAAATTTAGGGATAAAAGTTGAGTTATCTCATGAAATATCCTATTTCCTAGTAAAGGAACTCGAACCTCCTTTTTACTTATTTCGTTTAATTTTTACATAAATGAAATATTCTGAAGTAAAACACAGAGGTTAACACCCAATATAAATTTCAAAGAGGATTCATCGTTTAACATATTCAAAAAGTACTTCAACGCTTTGAGACGAAAGCTTTTCTTAGTTTTGAAGAGGCCGTTTCTTTTCCATGAAAGTATATATCCATTCTTCCATGTTAGGTGAACTACCTTTCATAAAACCTGATTTGCACTTTCATTCTCATTCCCTTCCGTTTTTTCATCTTTTCCTTTGTCTTCATTCTTTCTTCGTGCTGCCTCATGTTCTTTCTTTCAGCCATTCTACTGCTCAAAATCCATCAATTCATAACCACGACGCAAATTAGTTTTTAATCGTAAGCTGTAAACTTTTCCCATGATTAATTTTTTTGTTCGATCGCATTCCCATTACGTTTGCTTTGTTTTTATTTGGATTCCAAATGGCTCGTTCGTAAGCCTGGGAAACTTGTTCTCTCGATTTTTATCCTGTTCCGCCCCCCCCCAGTCTTTATTCATTTACATTTTTGTGTATAGTTGCGGAAATTTGAGGCTCATTTTGACGGTATTTGAGAGAAGTATCCAAACCATTTTAATGACTAATTTTTATTACTCTTCAAAGAATGTTGTTTTATGTCTGGAATACTATTTAGGACAAAACTAATTTGGTCACTACAGTATAAGCATATGCATGATTGCTAAAAACACATTCACTCACGAGGGAGTTACGAAGACTCTTAAGCATTTAGAGGGTACTCATGTCCCACTTACAGGTATGTCAATGGGAATATTTAGCATGGTTGTGTTTCTATTATATGAATATGTTTTAATTGAGGTTTCTCTTATTTGCACAAAATGTGCGCTTGCTGAATTTGTGTATGCAAATCCTTACAAATATTTATATTTTGACTTTTTCCAACATTTTATGGAAAATTTCCTCCCCTTTAGCTTATAAAATGGGTTTGACGCACCGTCCCTAGGTGTATCGTATTTCTTGATAGAAGTTTCGAGAAACTGCGGGAGATGCCGCAACAGTAACTTTTAACGGAGTCATCCGCTAACATGCTGCAATTTTTGCAATTGTTGATTGTTGCAATTGTTGCAATTCTTGATAGAAGGTCACATATAGTATATTTTGATCAGTCACCCAATTGAAATTACTTATATTATCTTTTAAAATCCACAAATGTCTGCTCATTTGTATACCTCATTCTCTTAGCATGTATTTACTTGTTTAAGGGTCCCAATTTCATGATGAGAATCAGTATCAATCAACTTAGATCAATCAATCAAGACTTATCTTCAATAAGATGTTGTGACATATCGTTTAAAAAAATTTGCTCTCTTTGCATTTGAAATTGAAAGTCTTTCTTATGAACTCGAGCTTTAATACTGTCTTTCCTTTTCCTTCTCATCTAGTTTTTTTTGGGTAACGGTTTCTCTTTCTTCTCACGGTCTTGAAGTGTTATCATCCTGGGTCAGCATAATTTTTTCCGAGAGTTTTTGTCCCACAACTCGGGATTTTCCAATTAAATTGCCTTCTCCTACGAAATTCTTACATTAAATACACTAACGAATATCAATCTTACAATTTTTTCGGAAAACAAAAAAAATCTTTAGTATTCCTGTCAATTCAATCAAATGACCATTAATCTTACCTTCGAGAAAATGTAAAATTTTAAGCTCCTTTATCGAGGCAAATCTCACCGCGGAATCAAATATAATCCCTTAATCAGACCGGAATGCTTAAGTAATTTCTAAGGCAGTATGTTTGGCAATGGGTCCTTCCCACTTCCGTGGCGGGCAAAATGGTCACCGAGAGTTTGAGGGATGAAGCAATCAGAAAAGAATGCTAGTCGAGAACGGGTGGCTGGCTTTTAGCGAATCTTCCAATTCATAGGGTCTCACAGGTCGGCGTGGGTGTGTTGGGGTCTTGGGTGTGGCGGGTGGTGCTCGCCCGAAAGGAAAATGTGGGGTTGGTGGATGAGTGTGGACGGAGGAGGAAGCCGACGTAGGTGGAGAGGGTTTATATAAGGATTGAGGGGTTTTAGAAGTGGGGTTTAGGCATTTTTGCGGGGCGGGGGCAATGGCGCGGGGGGAGTTGGGCGGGACGGCACTCTCTTTGTGCTGCGGCGGTGCGGAGAGTTTTGCAAGTGGGGTGGGGTTGGGAGGGTGAAGGATAGATATGAGCGAGAGTGAAAGGGAGGGAGCAGAAGAGAGCTAGTGTTTGGGATTTCGCTCCCCTTAACCAAAGCGGACTTCGACACCACAGTCCAATCTGGGATTACCTCTTGCGATGCCTTTTCGGTAATTACACCAATGAGCCTCCCTTCCGCTCCCTCTCTCAGCTGCCCTCCCTCCTCCTCCATCTCTCTCTTTCTGTATGCAATGCTACGCAAACCCCTCTGCCCTCCATATGGGACTTTCACCCTCCTCCCAGAACTCCCCGCCTAAACCTCCTCCGCCCACTTCAGGCTCCATCTTCCTTGTTCCCCTCCTCCCTCTCCCGCGATCAACGTGCCTCTCAAATCCCTCCTCGCTAACTGCTCCCTTGCCGTCCAGCAACAGTATTGTGTTGCTCTTAGTTCTCGACTCGAGGATACGTTCGTTATTCATGTTAAGTCTTAGTGCTTCAGTTTGGAGAGCAAGTCGCAGAGTATTCTTGCTGATAAGTATTGTGATAAAAGAACACGCACAACTGAAATTATGGTTTTTTTAGCAATTGAAATATAAAACTGGGCCACTGGTTTTGGTTGATGGCTCATCCCACGCATTCGATCATCAGTTACCAATTTAAATAAAGTAAGAGGCTCTGTATGAGCATTTTAATCAAAGTCGTCGTCAGAAGCTAATCAGAGGCAATCCGATTGTCTGCCCTCGGATGTTTTATAGCTAATTCTTCGTTTGCACTCAAAATTATGTCACTGCTATCATCGAACTCTGAAATTTATTTTCCGATGTATTACCGTGAAATAGAATGTGTTTTTGGTAGGTATTTTAGGTGTTTGTTTTTTATAGGTCTAGTTAATACTGTATTTATGTTTTTGTCAAAATCATTAAGAATATCCGAAGTATCCAGACGACATGTTTACATGTTTGGGAATAGATAAAATAAAATTCATCATACATTGAGGTGAATCCAAAAACTCTTATTACCTTGACTACAGATGCTTATGGTATAAACTTAGCATGCCTATGTGTAAATTTGAAGCATATTTTCAAATAAACTAGTACACTGCTATTACCATTGATCCAAAAGTATCCTGTCTTATCTCTCATAATTATCGTTGACTAGCTATGTTAAGTATTTCTGTTTTTTTTTAAATTCACCTAATTTAATGCAATTTAAAGTTGACTAAAGTTTATGTATCAAATTCTCAGTTTTTTCAATTAATAATTTTCTCCTGTTTGTGGAATAAGCTAAAATAATATGCACATAAAATTAAGTCGTACCTTTCGAGTTTTATTAAGTAAACCCTTGTATTAAATCCTCGTAGATAAAAGCATGAATTGATGCCAACTTATACATTATATATTTTTGCTTAACGCTATCTCTTAGAAGCTGTTAGAAACAATCTTTGGATTAGCACAATGTAAAAGGTTGAAATGATCCAGGGAATCTTTACATAACGAATTCCATTGCAAAAGTTTTTTTTTAGCTCTGAGCCATACCGTAAATGTAATTACAGCTTGCGTAGAAAACATCTCCCTACTCGGGAAAACAATTTTGATAGCATATTCGCTCAAAACAACCTCCTCAGAAGGGTAAGAAACGTGAAAACGCTAATTTTTAACGTTCTCACATCCTGAATGTTTTATTTTTACTTTCTTAACCGTTTTGAACACCACCGTCTTATCTCCGTAGTAACGACTACTTCCATACACTTCCATCCCTTTTCATCGCCCGGAGAGAAAAAACGGACGTTTTAATAGCCCCGCGTCAGATAAATGGAAGGAGACCATTGAAGAGGAACGGCTTCCCGGCCGGTTCCTCCATCCTTTTGTTGTCGCCCATCAGAATGGGAACCGACACAAACGTATGCAGTGGCAGATAAACCCCCTTCCTGCCCCGACCACTCGGTCCCCTCCCCCTCATCCCTACCTCGGCAGACAAACGCCTGCGCCCCTCTGCGAAACCCCATGGTGCGTCCGCCCGCCTTATCCGAATTTTCCCTCGACTACCACCGCCTTTCGCTTCTCGCCTCGGCTTTTGCCTCAAAGGGCAGCCTTTTCCGTCACCACCACCGAAGTGGCACGTCTCCTCGATTGCACCGCACGTGCAACCTCAAGATCATCCCCGCCGAAGGGGAAGGAAAGAAAGAAGGATCATTGGAAGGAGAAATGCTATTTCTCACTTCACCGCCGTAATGTGACTCGAATTCCCGATAGCAGGGGCGCTATATCCCGTGCGGGTATATGTAGTCCTCATGCAGACGAGCCTTCGAAAAGTGGGGGTCAGATTCCTAAACGTCCTTCAAGCGGGAGCTCGGAGGGAGGGCTAGTTTTCTTTTGCCATCCCTTCTTACCTCGGTTCGACAAACTCCGTCCGAGTGTAATCAAGCCCCACCATCTCAACCCCAACTCACCGATAACCCACCGCCCAGTTACACTCTGACTAGCCGAGCTTCTATCACGCCCACCCCTCCCGCAGAAAACCCAACCTCTCCACACCAATATATAATTATAATCTCTCTTCCTCTCTCCACCCTTCCTCATTGAGGCGGTTGCCACTCAGTCCGCGCACCCACGCGCACCCCAAGGTGGTGGGGTAGGGGTGCACGTGGGGGTGAAGAGATTGGGAGGGGAGCGATGGGCTCGGCGGGGTTGGGAGTTGCGAGTGGTGCATGGGGAACGGCGGGGAGGGAGAGGGTTTGTCGGTGACGCGTGCGCACAAACAGTGGGACCGCGTGGGTGCACGCGGAAGGGATTACAGGGGGGAGTAAAGGGGGTAGTGGGGTTAGCAGAGTGGAAGTAATGGTAGATGCGGGGAGGGGAGTGGGAGAGGTAAAAAGTAAACCCGTGCGAGATATTGGGGGAATAAGAGATAAGGGGAGAGAGTGGTTTCTTGAGGGACCGCCGAGGGGTTAAAACACACGTAAAGAAAAGGCGAAATGAGGAGAGAGAAGAATCGCATAGCAATTTTTGCAGCAGTGATTTCCAAAATATAGCCCTTGAAGCATTAAGGCTAGAATAGTTTAAGTTGTTTTAGACCATATAATAGCTCATACATTATCTGGTTAACGTCCATGGAAAAGTTGATCATATTATCAGAAATCTGCTGTATTTAGTACCATTCCCGACAAATCCATTAAAAAAGGCTATGTTAGCGAAGGTAATTCCTTTTTCTGATATTTAAATATTTAGTAGACTTAAAGAGCTTAAGAAGAGGTTGCCCCCGCTGGAGAAACAGCTGGCGTTTCAGGCCTAAGGGGATAAGAAGTCATTTAAGATTAGTTTTCACCTTTTCTCTCCGCTTTTAAATGTTTTACACATATTATAATTGGTTAATAAATTACTTTAAACCCGCATTGTATCTCTATTAGAATAAATGTGTGATTTAAAGTTGGCAAGGTGATGTTTATTTTCCGAAATGAACGATAAACGTAATTGGAATCATCTCGCTATCGTCTCACTTTTTTGGGGGTTTTAACAGTAGTAATTCGCTCTTTAAAGTTTCTAAGGTCACATCTCACCTTAAGATTAACTTCGAAAATTCCATTACTCAGTATAAGTTCCTTGGCAGAGGAGTTCAAACATGTGCCTTTTGATTGTAATACCGAGAGAACGTGACCCACCGGCCTAACAGGCTTGGCCCGGGATTTGTTTTCCCACGCTCATCAACTCGGTGAAAAGCCTTACCTACAAGTTTTTCGCGTAAAACATAAGTAAAGGAAATTCGTTAATTATATTTAGAAAGTTTTTCCATTCGTTTGTAGTCATCCATTCATGATGCCACACTCTTTTGTGCAGTTTATCATTTTCCCACCTCTTATACCCATCACGCTTATACACCCTCGTACATTAGGTGAACCGCTCGCAGATGACAACTGAGACTAAAAAAATTATTTAAACAAATAGTTTTTGTTTCAGAATACTCACTATAATTCTACGTTCTCTTTTTTAAACTCCAATTTTACCCCAAATATCTTCTTTTCTATTGCAACTTCACAAGTTATCATTTACATCATCTTCTCTTCGTTAGGAATCGTCGTCGCGGTCCATTCCTTCCGTCCAACTTAAAGTTTGGTGCCATTTATAGGTGAAACATAATCTTTTTTTTTACGTTGACCGAAGGGTAATATTGTTAAAAATCTGTTTTGTATCCGACTGTACGGTCAAGGAGAGACGATAATAGAAACAAATTAATGATCTTAAGGGTTAGGGAACAGTAAACTGGAAAGTTTGGTTTTGAGTTAGCTTAAAACGGGAGAAAACGATTTCTCATGGTGCACTTTTTCCATGACGGCTGTGTTTGCGAAATATATTTTCAAGCTTTTATCCTTAAGAAATATTGCGATATATTTTAATAATGTTGTTATGTGGCTCATTTAATAAATAAATCTTCATCACAAAGTTCTAAAACTACAAGTATATTATTAATTTGATAATTTCCATGACTTCAAGATTTGTCAAACTATAGTTGTTAAATAGATCTCTTATAGAGTATAAATGCCTATATGAAATATATTTATACATATATTCATTAGTTCTTGCTCTTTATTAGGTCATCTGGACTTGAAGTTACTTTCGAACAGTGCCACATCATCTTAATCTCTCTTGGTATCTGCATTACCAGAGAATTTTTTGATAAATTGAAGTTTAGGTTTTTTGTCAAAATTAAGCCAATAAACGTAAAGGTTCCTGAAATGATGAAGCATTCAAATTTATAATATATTTATTTGGTATTCGTAGTTCTCATTCATTGTTTTCGTATTCAGAAAGAGGATATTTGGAAACTATAATTTTACCACATCTGTGGAGGAAATTAGAACTTTTTAGTCACATACAATAGTTTATTACTTTCTAATGAGTTTGCGTAACATAGGAATTTTATATTCTCCCCTTAATCCATAGCAGTAACCAAGTAAAAGTTGAACATGGAATGGAAGACTATTATTTAGAAAAAAGGAGAGAAAGGAACTTGTGTAGTACTCTTTTTATACAGAATGAAGACAGAATTTACGATTAATCAAGAAAGAAATGACGTATGCTGAAAAGGATATTAGGTAAAATACCTGAGCCTTACTTTATCAATATCAGATTAGATATCGGGTCTTATGCTTTTTGGTTTGACTTTAAAGCCATTTCTCACCAGTCCAACTTTAATTTCATTTCATGATCTGTAAGTCAACTGCCAAGGGGTTTGATACAAAACTACTTTGATCGTTATGTTAAAAATAATTATTTGGTTTATCTAAGTACTTTTAATCCTAACGCATGCCTTTGTGTGCCTAACTGGCTTCATGCTATAATCTTCCCTAATTTGTCCAACCGCCCTCCCCTTCCCTTCACAATTCCTCCTTCTCACGTGTCATGCACTCGCTCTACTACAAGCCGCTCTATCCCCTCCACCCTCTCTGCCAATCTTTTCCTAATTTGCTCAATCCTCGTCATCGCTGCATAAACAGTGTTTTCCTAACATGTCCTGACGTCGTTGGCTTCCGTCGACTGCTACAAGAGGCGGGACAGGGCATCCAATTTTTGTGCGTGCGCTTGTGAAACCCGAAACGGTGGTCCCCTCCTTTGACCAAATAAGCCGACTGACAATGAACCCTGCGCCGACGTGTGCCTTCTTCCCTTGCAGGGAGGGCATAGAGGTTTGCCTCAATTCATTTTCCATATGACGGGGAAGTGTCATGTATGCTCATGTCACGTCAAAAGGAAACTTTCCCCTCCAGCCATTAAAATCTCTTTATGCATCCACAGGGTACTAGTTACCTTCATAATATTCGGGATTGCAGTATTCGATTGCAAAAAAACCACTTTCATCAACACGGAGGCTGGTTTGATGGGAGAGACTAAATGTCAACCCCTACCAAGATCTACGGCGAGTGAAATTCACTTTTTATTGAGGGTAGAGGGCCAGTTCTTTTCCCTATTCCACCTGTAGTCTCCCTGTAGGTTCTCACTTTCAGAAAATCTCCCAACTTGGGCCATCCGGGATTAAAACCGGGACTCAGTGGCCGTGCGCTGTACTTTCATAGGCTAGGCTTCTACGACGAATTTGTCTCATGCAGTGACATATGCTTTTGGTAAATTGTTCGAATTAATTTTTTATAACATTCATGCAGATTTACTTCTCTCTCTCTGTTTTTCTCTCTTGGATCTTCAGATTCCTCTCCATTCTACTCTCTCTCTTGAATTCTGTAATTAATCCGTTGCTGAACGACGTTCTCCAGTTACGGAAGGAAAGCATGGCTTGTATCGCGAGAATGTGAGCATCCGTACAATAGAATTCCTCTCTAATTTCTCCATAATGGTAACAGCGGGTGTCATTTCACTTTTACGACCTCTTTGAAAGTTATCCAAGTCGTTCACGGTATGTGTTTTAATTGCCCTTTCCATGAGAATGAGAGAGAGAGACGCGGAGATTGCTGTAAATGTTTCTTCTGAATTCAAATACTCCGAAGTTATTGCTTAGTTTGAATCGTTTCAGCACGATGCTGAGTTTACCGAAAGTTTGTGCTTTCCATGTTGTTGTAATATATCTTGCCAGCTCGTACTGTTTCGACAAAATTTATTGTTTTTCCCTAATTTAGTGAAAGATAAATTAAGGACTCATGTGGTTCTTGTAGCATTAACACGGTCGTATTTATTGATATTTGAACTACAAGGGCGTTTTCAAATCAGTCATTGAGACGGGCATAAACTTTAAGATAAAAATTAATTATTTTACTTTGTTTCGTTTTACACAATGCCATTCATTTTCACGTTTTTTCACGTTAAGAGTAAAGGTAAGATTTCAATTTCTCAGGGAATACTGGGAACCACGGTCAATGTCAATAGTCTTCTATTATCTATCTTTGTGAGCTAGTCAAAGAACATATTTTGGTATTGTTATTACTTTTCCCGAAGTCGTTTAATACATAAAAATAGTTCAATATTTAATTTGACTTTCATATTGAACCAGCCATAGATTTAGGCGCCATGTTCTTCTCTATTCCCTAATAAAAGGACAGTAATAATACCGTGTATTTCTTAATTCATATTTTGTATCAATTGAAGTCAGATTGGTTTCAAATTACTCTTTTTTATTGTCCATTACTGCCGTGTAAGTTTTGATATTTAGTAAAATGACACATAACGAGCAGGTGTCCTGAAAAATCGTACCTACCTGATACAATTAATATATTATTCATCTATCTCCTGCAGTATCCTGGCCGCCATAAGCCAGTAATTATTTGTTAAACATGTTCAAATATATTAATGATAGCGGAATGAATTAATATTTATAGGAACAGAATAATATCTCCTGAAATACACGACGACTTTTAACATTCGGTTTCGCCGTTAAGATGAAATTTCAATAACATTAAACCTATGAACTTCATTTGAATCAAAGCCCCTCAGGGAAATATTGCTTCATCAAATATTTCAATTTGAGAAAACGTAATAGAGGGTCGTAGGAATGATGAATCCGCAACCTGGAAAGTTGCGAAGGGAAGAAAACTTAAAGGAATGAGGGAGAGAGAGGAATGCAAAAAGATTTCCGTCCCGTTGGATATCAGCTGTAGCCGAGGGTGAGAATGAAGAAGCCATTTCAAAATGGCTCCCTCGTCTCTTATCTTCCCCGTTCCTCCTCCCCATTTCCCTTGAGCCAACTCCCTGGGCGCTTATTTGACTGCGGGGAGGAGGAGGGAATGTTCCGCTCCGACACTCCTTTCCTCTTCCGCCGCCACCATCCACCACCTAGTGGTCATCTAGCGAAATCATTCTCTTCCCTGTCGTCGCATATGACCTCTGACGCAAAAATGTTGTCCCCCCCAGTTTTTCATTTCCATTACGTCGTCGGGAGCGTTTCATCCCCTGCCCGCTAACACGCTCTTTCCCCCGTCTTCCAATTCCTTCCCGTGGCAAACTCTCATTTTTCCGCGTTTATTTATTATTTTTTCCCCTTCTCCCATTTATACGTTATCTCTCTCTCCCTTTCTTTCTCTCTCTCCTTCTTCGTCCAAAGCCGGTTCCTTTCCCTGTGCAAATTCGATGTCTTGAAAAATAAAAGACTCCACAGCCGTTATTCCTTTTCTCATCTCCTTTTCGCCCGCCATGGTTTCTTTTGCCGGTGCATCAGGAGTGGGGAAAGGGGTTTGGCGTGCAGTCTGCTATGCGTTAAGCCGCTCCTTCCCTACGAATAGGTCTCTGGATTAAATGCGATCCTCGAGACATTACTTTGTGAAGAAATTTCCGTCCAATAAGCCTCTTTTTGAGTACCTTCCAGTGAATGCAAGTTTTCGAGTGGGAAAGGAAGAAGTAAAAATTGTAAAAGGCTTCGATGTACGAACTACATCGGGATGTTAAGAAAGAAACTGGTTTGGAATCCCAACTCATTTGTAGCTATTTTATGTATCTAGTAATTATTTTCAAATTAATGTGTATTTGTCTCGTAAAATTAAAAATAATCATTAATGCTGCTATTGTAAATTCTGGATTATTACTTGTAACTTTATTCAAGCGAATTTTCTATGATCTAACAGTTGCCATTGGCAATTTTCCTTCTTTCTTCCTGAAGAGCATTACGTGTATGTTCTCAAATGACCTTCTATAGTCTTAGTTTAATTTCTCATAGAAAACTCATGCTGGTGCGTTGAGCTAAATAGCTAAACAGGTCCAATAATATATAGTATTCATTATTACCGTGAGTAGTTCATATATTCCCATTGTGTCCGAAAGCATCTATTTCCTTGGTTACCTAATTTTTCGAAATACTCATCATGGATTCGAATAAATTTTTTTCTCTGTTTAGGGAGATGCCGAGAAAGACCTAAATGTCTAAAATTTCCTCGATCTAATGTTTATTCCCGTTTCTTCCCGTCTTCCACGTTCAGTAATCCCTCCCATCCGACGGTTCTTCGTCCTCTTTTCTCTCTCCACGCCCCCCTCCCTCTCTCCACTCCGAACCCCTTTCCCACGCCAGCTTAAGACCCGAGAATCTCCTTCCGCCCCCCGCCCTCCTTACACGGCGTTTCAAATTAATTCGTTTCCTTTCCTTGGCTCGCTCTCTCTCCCTTTCCCCACCCACCCACTCTCCCCTTTCCCTCCTGCAGTTCTTTCTCTCCCCCGACTACTCACTCACCCCAGCAGCTACCGAAATCTCCCATTCTGTCTCCCCTTTAATTTTTCTTAATTCCGACTCGTGTTCCTTACTTCTTCCCCCTGCCCCGCACCCTCCCCTCATCCTCCCCTTTCAGATTCACCTCCTCCCGCTCGCAATCTCCTTTCCCACACCACTCGGCGCGGTGATCGCAGGGGCCCCTTCCTCCGTCCCCTTGCCTCATCCCTCCTGGCCTTTATCCTCCCCCGCCCTTTTACGTCAAACCGCCAACCAGTTAACTTCTTCCTCCCCGTCTGATTCTTTTTTTTATTATTTCCTCCCCCTCTCTCGCTCTTCGTTTCCTTCACTATCTTCTTCTTCTTTCCTTTTCTCACTCTTTGCCGATGCCTACCCCTTCGTCCTCCCCGACTTCGTTTTCCTAGGCGCGTTGTCGCCCCACGTGCATCAATCTCCTAGGCTTCTCATCCGGACACCTTGCTGACAAGTCCCTTGGTAGTTAGATTCATTGTTCCTTCAGAATTCTGTGTTACGCCCTTCTAGTGACTGTTTTCACTCCGACCCCTTGAATTGTTCTCTCATCTTCGTGATATTCTCCCGCACATTTAAGTTAGGTCATTGAACCGATTAGTAGTGTCGAGGTTTCTCTCAAATATTCATCGAGCGAGAGACCGGGAACGTAGTTTAAAGATTATTCTTGAAGAATGGTATTAAATTTGGATGTTATATCATCGTGTGATCAGTTTATTTTCCAGTTTCCGTGCCCGTGGCATGAAGTGCCGTTTTCACACTATTTACTAAGACAACCGCCAATATACCCCATTAGTCTCTCTCTCCTCTCTCACGCTCACCCGAATCACTTTATATTTCATTTTTACTCGTATTTTGTCATACTTTATCCGCAGCCAAGTGTAATATCTTCCTCTTTGTTTGAGTAAAAATAACCTCCGCTCCTTCCCGTCTCGCAAATTTTTCCTCCACGCCAGTTTCTTCCAATTTCGCTGCACCTCCACTCTCCCTTTTGGCGCCCCTCCTCCACCGTCTCCTCCGCTACCTCCTTCGCCACCTCCTCCACACGGACACCCACACAAACAGACACTCTTTCTCTCTCTCTCTCCCTCTCTTTCTCTCCAACACCAGATTGTCAGGCCCTCCCTCCCTCCCGCCTCTCTTCCCCTTCCGCCTCCACCTCCTAATCTTTCGCCCACCACTGCCCCGCCCACCCCTCCAACCGCCCCGCGCCCTCCTCTCCCTCGCCCCCGTCCTTCCCCCGCGCGCGGCGCGCTAACTTCAATGCCTCGGGGGAGAAGCGTTCTTCGTCTCGCAAGGGGCGGAGTTGGGCGTGTGGGGGTTGTGGAGGCGGGAGGGGCCCCAGGAAGCGGTAGGTGTACGGGCGGGGGAGGGGGAGAAAAATACGGAGAGAGAGAGAGAGGAGGGGGAGAGCAGGGTGGGCGGTGGCTGGCGGTAGAGGTGGGTAAAGGGGGAGTTTTGGTGGAGGAGGGTGTGTTTGGGAACGTCGAGGGTGGAGGTAAAGGAGAGGAAGGGGGTGGGAGAAGTGGGTGTATTTTTAACCGTCACAAATTAAGGTGGCCATGTTGGATTTCATTATCTCAAGAAAAGGGACCCCGTAGGAGATGGGTGGAGAGTGGAGTGGGTGGGGGAGGGAGAGCTGGGATGGTTTTGGGAGGGGCCAAGTTGTGGTGTCGAGTGCGCGGGAGGAACGGGCCGTAGTGGGAGAGAGTCGAGAGGTGGAGGAATAGGCCGTGCGGAGGGAAAAATGCGCGTTTTGGAGAAGGGGAAAGGTTCCGCTCTTTTGAAAGGCAGTGGGGGAGAAGGGAAATAAAAAGAGGAAGAAGGGACTTGCGTTTTGTAAGCAAGAGATACGCTATCTGCTGTGTCAAATTGACCGATGGGCGGTCTTAGTAGCGAACTGCCCAATTTGGTTATTTCTTCCTCGAGCACATTAGATCTCTTTTATACTATATTGGTGATGGTCGTAGTGAAAACATTGTACTCTTGTCCCCACGAGGTAATTCTATGGTAAAGTTTTCTATTACTCATTCGTTTGTACAAATTTACGTTAATAGTACTGCGGAAGCAAGTTTCCTTTCGTATTCCAGAATTGTTTAATCATTCATAAGTGAATAGAGAGTTTTTCAAAACCTCATGTACTGTCCTTTACCTATAACTCATCATGAAATGTCGTTCTCTAAAACGAATTCGTTTGGTGACTCTCAGGGTATAATATACACGTATAAAGTTGTAGATATGTGAATTATTAATTGAAATACTAAATATTGCTACTCTTTTCCGTAGCGAAAAGATTATGAAGGTGCTTTGAATTCCTATTTTTGTCTTGGTTTGGAATTTGAAAGTGCATTAAATGGAAGGTCTTTGTGGCCTCTTTAAATATTTTTCTTTCATTTCTTCTCAGGCCATCATGTACGAGGGACAGGACAAGAACCCGGAAATGTGTCGAGTCCTGCTCACTCACGAAGTTATGTGCAGGTGAGTTTTATGGAGCCAATTCATTTTTTAAATTGCATGAATCACGTGATTATTGCCAACCTTCGAGATGCATTGCTAGTACCTCTCTGTTCTAAATAAAGTCAATTTTTCAACGATTTTCCGAGCATATTTCGGAGGATATAATTATTATACTATTTTATTAATAAATGTGACATAGTTTCATCACAACAAAATTCAAAGGTTTGCAGTTCATTTGCACTATATACGGCAAATAATTTTCATTTTTATATTATTTCTAGTATTCGATGAGAGCCCATTTAATGACCATTGCCCACGTTTTGCGAATCAACAAAACCACTAAATATGTGGTACATTTCATGCCCTTTACTTTCTTAAACTTGATACTTTTGCATATCTTTTGAAAGACCTACATGTAGAATTGTGCAATTATTGCATCCCTTGAAGACTTGGTATAATTGTTTTCGTACATTTTGAAAAGGAATTTGTGAAATTATGATAATGTAGTTAAAATATTGCCTTAAAATTACAATCTAGTGTTTGTGTATAGGCGTAGACCTGCATAGATTTTGTCTTCTGATTTTTCCCATGCTAATATTAATTTTGTAGATTTTATTTTTATGAAATGTATTGATGATTATATTTTTAAGCGAAATATGGAAAGTAGTTAGATTTGTAGCATGCTTACTACATCTACATATACTCCATTTTCCTTATTCATTGAATTCTTGATTACATATAGTTGTATTAATACTAATTTGATGAGCATTTGTATATCATATATGAACTAGCTTTTTTTCTCTTTACTCATTAACAGTCGTTGCTGCGACAAGAAGAGTTGTGGAAATCGAAACGAAACTCCGTCGGATCCAGTCATCATAGACAGGTGAGTAGCATGGTGTTTTTTTAAATTTTGTTAATACAAAAGAATATTCCTGAAATGATATTTTTAATCGTTTTTGTTTAATAGATATTGGTTCAGTAGCCAATATCTATAAAAGAGTTACGATATGCTTAACGGTGATCGTACCGTTTCAATGAGAATTGGTGTAGACGCCGGATTTGAATAGGATCTGAAGCGTGTCACGTATATGACACGTGCCATATATATATATATATATATATATATATATATATATATATATATATATGGCACGTGTCATATACAAATGTGTCATATATATATATGGCAGTGTTACGCACGACATATCGCTGTATATATATATATATATATATATACAGCGTATGTATATATATATATATATATATATATATATATATATACAGCGTATATAGCAGCGTATATATACAGCATATATATATATATGCTGTATATATACGCTGCTATATACGCTGTATATATATATATATATATATACAGCGATATGTCGTGCGTAACACTGCAATATTCGTGTCTCAAATATTCTTAAACGAAATGAGCTGTAATGTCTTTAAATGCTTCCATGGCATGCTTTCTTTAAAAATCAATGAGAAAATTGAAGGTTGAAATGTTTTATTTAAGAAATGAGGCGAAATATTTTCTATTAAAGAATGAGGCGATAGATTTTCTCCATCGGGAAAATGTTAGCGCCATGCATCCCAGGATATATTCCTAGACTAACCTTCTGATGACAGTATTCCAAGAAGCCAAGGAGTGAGTAACTGGTAGAAAGAAATTATTTACCCCCCAAGCTTGAATTCCAAAAACGTATGTCGGAATAACCTATTTCCTTTTGATGTCTTTATGCCATTTTCTTGCTTCAAGGGCGGAAAACTCGGCCGCATTAAATCCGGCCATTGATCTGTTAATATGGATGCAGTACGTCCGGAAAGAACATCTGCGTAGAGTTAAACCCTGACGATGAAATCGTCTGGAAATCCTTCCGCGCAGTCCCTCTCTCTGTCTGCCAGAAGGGCCTCTTCTCGCCGTTCCTCCTTTTATTCGCTCCATCCCTCCAAATAAGACGTACTCCACCCATCACCCTCGCCGTGAAAGCATCCAACTCCTTTCTCGGCCATTTTTACTTCGCTCTCGTCATGTAGGCTTCGCAATCCCAACCATTCCATATTTGTGAGCCGACCGACCAGCAAGGCAGCAGTTTACTCCATTTCATCTCTTCATAACAATTTTCTTTTTTTTTCTCCTTCCCAAGTTTCTCCTTACCAACTCAATGTAATGCACCACTGTTACATAAGTTGCCAAGAAGTTGTGGTTATTTTTGTGTCAAAGTAAGAGACTACTTGTGAGTGATTTTTCAGCTAAACTTATCAATATTTGCGAATCAACTTTTTATGAAATATGACCGTTCTGGACCAAAAATGAGTTTGACATTATTATCTTTACCAATTCCCATTAGCTTTTTCAGATCTTGGGTGATGGCTTTTTATTTCTTTTTTCCTCAGCATCTTGGGGAAAAGGCTATCTTCTCTCTGAAAAATCAATGTGGAATCATCCCTACATTCTAAATACTTCCTGATTTCCTTTCAAGATTAGTAGGAATGGCATGATTAGGTGTGAACACTAATTAAAGCACGAATGAAGGAGTGTCTAACCTTGCCTTCACTTAAGCAAGCTCTTCTTAATAGACGTCAAAAAACCTATCCGCTGATCCAAATTCTAATCCTGTCCAGTCTCGTAGATTTGTTTTTTTTTCGCAAAGGAAAAGGATCGCCTTATATTCTTTCGGGCTTCGAGCACCAGGGTATATACTCTGACTTCTTATTCGCATCCCTACCTTTTTTCCAACCTGTCGACCCCTTTCTTTTTCCTTCTCTTCACTCTCCTCTCTCTCTCCCTCTCTCTTTACCTCCCTTCTCCTCGCCGATCGGATGAACCCCTCCTCACATTCCCAGCATCCTTTTCTTTTCTCTCGGCCCTCCCACCTTCGACGAGACCTCTCAGCCTCCCCTCCACTCTTTCCCACGCACACCCAACCACCCACACGAAGCATCCCACCTTCAAACCCCTCCACTGCGTTTCCATACCAACCAGCCCAAGGAATCCAGACGAACCACACAACCCACCAACGCCACCCCCTCTCATCCTCCCCCCGCTCTTGGGAGCCAATCCCACCCCCATTCCCAGCGTCCTACCACGCAACCACCACCACCCACACACGCCTCCCCTAAGAAAGCCCTCCGACAACCCTCTCCACCTCGCCTCACTACCTAGCCCACCCTCCCAGTCGGTTACGTCCCCTCCCCCCTCCGCCCCACCGGATTTTGGACCCCGAGCCATCCCAAAACCCGCCCTCCAACCCGCAGAATCCATTCCTACAAAACCTCCCATTTCGCCTCTCCTCTCCCTCTATTTTTTCCACCTCCCTTCCATCTCTCCCTCCTCTCTTTATACTAAGCTCATCTCGTGCCGCCCGGCTGAGGGCGGAAGGGGAAGGCTCACGAGGTCCCCCGGGAGCGGGAATCGGGGGAGAAGGACGGAGAGGGGCAAATGTAGGGTTAAGGGAAGTCTTGAAGGGGAGGAGATGGTGAGGATAATGGAGACGGGGGAATGCAAGAGGGGAGGAAGGTTTGGGGAAGAAGGAGTGTAGGGGGAAAGGGAGTGCAGGGAGGAAGACGGGGACGACTGTTTGGGTGCACGTAAGTGGATATGAGAACGAGGAGGAGTATTGAAAGAATACAGCATTTAGGGAGGGTTAGGGAAAAGCATTTTGAAGAGAAGTCGGTGGTGGTGGGCAGTGTTACCCCTTCGCCGGCTTTAAAAAAAATTCTATCAAATGGTGACATAAAGAGAAAAATGCTACGAATGTCATTTATTTTCTTGTTGCTCTTAGCTATTCGTCAGAGATAATTTATCTCTCGTATAATACACTAATGGGCAGAATGTCGAAGGTTCCAGGTCAGATGACCGACTTAAATAGGATGACTTTTTTTCTCTCCTTTAGGTGTATGCTGAAGAGAATACGCTTTAAGGGCAATACACTGACCCGTCCCTCCACAATAGAGATCAGATAATATTTAGTCTCTCCGGCGTCATTTTTTTAAAGATTCCTTAAACAGTAGCTATCGTCTTAGAGCCCACAGAGTCCACTGAAGGCCTCTGGTTTCTTTAGAAGAAAGGGCACTTAATTATCTCTAAGGCGGGTAATTGACACTTATCCCTCCTTTTTTCAAGTTATTTCATATTAGTGGGCTACCTAGAGCGTAGCCGTAGTGTGAAACGTCCATTGGAACACCTTAATCCAAATTGCTATCTCAATGTCTTTTTCTCCATTTGCCTTTCAAGCGCAAGCGGCTAAGTGTAATTAGAACGAAATCACGTTCAGCCTAAGTTCAGTTTAACAGTTAAGATTTATTTGGATAATCCAAACATGTTATTAAAAATCCTACATTCTTGCAATAATATGTAAGACAACCATTTCAGAATGTGGTGCATATTACTTTCATTCCCTATAGGAGCAAAGTCCATCTTTGGTAGTATCAATCTCCACGCATATGTCGACATCATATCTCATTTTTTGCAAAGCCATTTTCATATGCAAATGCTCGTTTCATCAATTGAAAATGCTCATATTGGATTTAGGCCAAGATATTTAAAATAAAATACATCATTGGGGAGAGAAATCACGATTCCTGTCGTAATTTGATTCACAAGCACTGGTATTATTAATTTATACATATCTATAAATAATATACTATGTTTTATGCTACCCTAAAACATGCAACAACTCAAAGCATCAAGAGGCACGGCAAGATCGTGTGATACGGTACGATAGGTTACCGAACTTTTCCCATCGTTGCGAGGAAACAACATTTTGGGAGGCAATAAGTGAAATTACCGCCCGAAAAGTACTTTTTCACAGAATGCATGAATGCCGCGGGACAACGCCAGCATTCATTGGGAGTGACGAAATGAAGCTAGAAACCTTGAGCGAGAGACTATCATTACTGATTTTTAAAAATGCTATTTAAGAGATGATTTGACAGTGTAAACGTATTTGAGAAATAAATATTACATCCACGCCATAATTTTCTTCTCCCCATAAAACCTTGTTCACACTAATTTGGCATCGTGTTTACGCAAGGCTCACGTATAGGGACCTCCTGATGAATAATTCTTATTAATACATTTCGTGTATTATGGAGTATTATTGTCATTATTTTCATCAAATAAAGTATAAATCAATTCTCCTATAGAGGTAATTTCAATAATATAATTTGTGCAATCCACAGTATATGAAGGGCCGTAAATGCTACAAGGACACCGATATTAGATAATCATTCTTCAGGAACATCTTGAGTAACTCATGATTTCAGGCTACCAACTGGTCTCTAGTCTTTGACTGATGAATGAAGAAAAACGGTATGATGTGCGTCTCACACCCATGCGCAAAAAACCTCATAGTTGAGGCTAGACAAAGTTCTCCGTCGATAAATTAAAGGCCTGTAATCGGAAATTGCTTAATTTTCTGCATGATTATGCACCACGCGGTTATTATAGTCATACGAGCGATGGCACGAACATGAAAGAGGAAACCCTTTCTGAATGAACTGTTAAGCCGTCGGAGAGGAGATGTGCAAGTAAGGGATGGAGCATAGTTGGTACGTGGACGGGTGGAGGTGAGGGTGCACGGATGCGAGGTGCCGCGGAATAGGGGAGAGAGGATGTGCGAGGGAGAACTAAGATATTCCTTCGCCCCCAAGGGAGGGAAGAGTGCTGAGAGTCAAAGGGAGGACGGGCTGAGAAAATGTAGTGTACGATTTTGGTAAGCCCGGTCGAGGATGGTGTCCCTGGTAGGGCGGTGAGTCCCTACTCGAAGCAACGGGGGAGGTCTTGTGGGAAGATGGGGGTTGAGTTATTTTTCGAGGGGTTGGTTAAAGGGGGATTGAAGGGCAAGATCACCACTGAGGAGGAGGGTCAGGGGGATGGATGAGAGGGTGGAAGGGCGGCGTCCCTAACCTTCATCCGGCCCGGTCTCCACTCAACCCTCACCCATTTCTTACGTCCCTCCCTATCTCCCTCTTCCTCTTTGTCTCTTCATCATCCATAACATCATCCTCCTACCCACACACCGCATCCCCTTTGTTCTTATCCCCTCTCCTCACTGCCCCAAACCAATAGGCTCTCCTCTCCCTCCAGCCCCGCCGCCCGCTTCGCGTCACGGGCCGTGAGCCCAAGAAGGGGGGGGGGAGGAAGGGTAGGGGTTCCCTACCAGTGAGTTGGGCATGGCCGGCGACGATACGGAATAGGATTTGAGTCGGAAAGAAGATTTTTTTGCAGGAGGGTTTGGCGAAGGAGGAGGGAGGTAAAGGGAGGAATTGCGATGGGGGAAATCTTCAGGCGGGAGGATAGGGGCGTCTCCTCTGGGAATCGGAGGGAGCAGCGGCGGGGGTGAGATGCTGGGAGTGGAGTGGGGTGATCGAGGAATTAGCATTTCGGGGAGAAGGGAGCGGGCGGGGGTAGGAAGGGAACGTCGAGATATCGTGCTTCACGATCACGAGGCGCTGCTGCCCGTAAAGGATACGCACACCGCATACACTCGGGGGATGAGGGGGGGTTTGGTTAACTGGGACGCTCCGTGATGTGTGGAACAGGGGGGAGGTTTGACTGACCATGGCGTCACCACGCGACCAAATGACGGTCGTGGGTGGGACTGAATTATGAGTTAAATAAATCATTTGTCTCCTTTGTCATTTTCAATGGTCATAACTTCGATGATATTGCCTTGTAGCGAAAGTGATAATGATCTCAAACATGCTGTAAGACTTAAAATGATTTATCCCCAATCGCGTACCGCAAATTGCCTCCTTGATAATTTTAGGCATTGGCTAACTTTGTCTTGTTTCCGTGTGTGACAGTAAAATGCGTTACCTTTTCAAAAAGAAATTTCAAAAATCATTTTATCTTCTCTTCAAATTAATAAGTGAGTATTATTAGAACAAACTTACATTATTGCCTCTTGCAGATTCACTAGGTTTTCTATGTGATTTATGACAATTGTGTATAAATGAAACATCATTTAATACGTGTGTCTCTTTGTTTATAAAACTTTAAAATTATTCTCATTTTTCTGTGATTGCTTAAAGTTATGTTTTATCGCTATTAAATGAGGTCCTTACTGATGTTTATGCTTACACTCTGGGTCCTTTGATGACTATTTTTAATCGCCACAATAATAATTTAATCATCAAGTTTTGAAAGTATTCGTTGATTTACAAAGATAAAAACCTTTTGATAAATTTATTTTCCTAATTACTGATATAATGACGAGAAACAAGCTTTTAACAACCAAAATTGATAGTTAAAACTTTCTTCATTTCTTATCCAAAACATACGTATGTGTATTATAAATTGTTATTTAATGTTTTTTTTTAATTTATATGAGGAAACGCGACATGCAATGCCAAAGTACCTTCAATTTAAAATTCCACAGCCTCTAATTTATTTTACTGACTATAAAGTTGAATTATACGAGGTAAACAGTAATAGTTTCTCCTCAATTTACATCAACAATAATTAAACTATTTATCCGTGTTCAATGGCAAACAAACTGTGGCTAATTGGTATTTACTTAAGTGACCTCAATATTTTAGTTCATCTAAATGGGCCATTTCATTTAATAGCTAGGCAGAACGTTGTAGAGAATAATTACATTGCATACTATGCAGGTTACTTTTATCTTAGGGTTTCCTTCTTAAATTAGAAGGCTTTTTTCTCGAGATTCTTTGTCCTTTATAACACGGGCTTTAAAATCAAAGATAAAAGTGTGTATCGGGGGCGTCAAATGCTTAAAAGTGTTTTTAAGTGCCAAGGAGTGGTTGAAATGGGAATTTTTGTGTACCCTAACGGAAAGAGGCAAAGTAAAAGCGTCTGATAGCTGGCCATAAAACAAATGAAACCATTAGGTAAAAGAGTAAAACTTAAGTGGATTAGCATTCATTCATGTTTTTGTTGGCCGGAGACCACGTCACGTTAATAAAAATAAATCACATAATTTAAGAAAATGGAGATAATTAAGTTAATTTAGATGAATGTTATTAAAGATACAATTTTACAGCTATTTTTTCTGGTCTAGAAATATATATGTATGCAATGCGTAATTGATATTTAAGCATGATTTTTTTAAAAGGCGCTTTCTAAATTATTTTCATAAGAGTGATCGTGATTCATAGAAAATTCAAACTTTATTTAGAAGGTCGGTGAATAGAGCCTTGTTAAATGTTGAACATTCATTACATTGCAACATTTTCAGAACGTAAAAGTCATTCGCCTTGATCAAGAGTCGAACCCGGATCCCTCGACGTCCGGTCGAATGCTTTAGCTATCGACGCATCCTATTACATCCCGATATTTTGAGGGCTTTAAAGTAACAAGATGTTGTGATGTGCATACAATGTCACAGGCATTCGTAGTCGTACGCGATGCGTCACAGTCCATGAGGTTAAAGGGAAATTTAAAATCAGGTTATTTTTAGAAGAACGCCTCAATAGATTAACTGGCTAAATCACTCTTCCGGACATCGAGGCATCCGGGTTCGAATCTCGGTCAAGGTGAATGATTTTTAAACTCTGAAATTGTTGCATTGTAATGCACATTAGCGAATGATTCCGTTGAAAGTTACTGCTGCGGCATCTCCCGCAGTTTTTTGGAATTTGTTAACATTTACGACAAATAAATTCTCTATATAATTTCTAGAGAGCATAGATAGTGATTGTAATTTGGAGAAGCAGGTACAAATATTTTGATTCGCAAAATTAATGAACCATAAGTATTTTATAGTCCTTCAATGTCCACTCTTCCATTTGGAATTCAATCCATTTTTTAATTAGCTTGCATAATATCCTAATTTTTATACGTTTCCGGTATTATTTGAAGATTTATAATTTGAGGGTTGTGTATAATTTAATAATATTAATAGTCAATTATTTTTCTTATTAGCGAATATTTAATCGGAAGTTATAATCTAATAGGAAATTAGAAATTATTTCGGTGCAGTGTACGTTGTAATGATACGGCGTCGATTGCGTAATTGATCCTCGGACGGGTTTAGGTCATGATAAAGCCAGAAATACCAATACATTGTCCATTTGAGGGGAAGCTAATATTTATTTATGTATCGCTGTGCCCCAACACCTATATTTATCGACAAATGCTCTTGCGGCAGTTTTCAGGGTGTTATGTGGATGTAGATCGCTACATTTTACGAGTAATTGAGTAAGCACTATTTTCAGACTTTCATTGTCGTTACCGCCGTCTTATTTTTTTGAGCCACACATCCAGTGACGCCTCCGTCGAGGGAATCGGTTAAGGCCTCTTCGCCGACTGTACTCTCCCAAAAACCTATTTACGATTTCTCGCTGGTTTTCGTTCCTCCCCCGAAGTGTTTCCGTATCCCCTTTCCACAATGCATTTCACCTCCAAAATTACGTCTCTCACCCCGCGCTCCATCACGCCTCTCACTTCCCCCGCCGTGGTCCGCGTGGTGGGAGTCCTCGTATGCGTGTGGAAGCGAGGGGAGAAGAAAGGATGGGAGAAAAAGAGCGGGAGCCCGATATGGGTTTCGAGTAATGTATTCCCTCCCCATTCTCCCCTTCCACTCCACTTTCCCCCACAATCTCTCTGATGGGGATGTTCGGGCGGGAGGAAGGAAGAGGGGGCGAGGGAGGAAGAGAGAGGGAGAAAGACAAGAGGATGAGAAATGCAAAGGGAGAATTGAGATATGGCGAGCGAGGGAATGGGTGGTGCAGGGCTCAGTAGGGAGGGATAAGGAAAAGGTTTCTTCGTCTCCGGAGGGGGAGGGAAGCTTGCAGAGTTAGAGACGGGGACGTGAGCCGGCGGGTTGAATCGGCCTCACAGGGTAATAGGGAAGGAAGAGAGTATATATAGTTGGGCGGAAAGTGGTAAGTCGCTGCTGCGATATTGAAATTTTTCTTTCGAATCTGTATGGAAAGTAGACATTCAGTCCATTATATCGCTAGGTATATCATGTAGTCGTCACATCTGAGGGTAAGAAGAATTCGGTGTCGGTATCGGCCAAAAATATCGGTAGATACAGAGTGCCGAGGGGGATCAGGTCGGTGCGGTGGCTTCCCACCAAGATGATGAGGGTTAGGATCCCGTGCGGTGGAATAATTTTTCAGATAAATCCCGAATCCTACTTGGGAACCATGTGAGTACTTCAAATGGGTACCCTGTCCGTCGGATGGGACGTGAATATGCGGCCTTCTTGGCGCATTTCTTCAAGAATAGGCCAATGCCGTCGTCGGGTTTCTCTTCGCCCTTCCTCCATTCCTTGAAAATCCCATATCTAACAAGTTAACCAACTAGCGGCTCAAATAACATAGCTGTCGGCCACCTACCCAAACAAAAAAAACTACTATTGCTCGAGGTTGACCCAACCAAGAATATCGCTTTCAATGAATATAACTCCTTATCAACACATGCCAAGAGTCGATACATCGAGTAATCTCAACTATCGTCGGATTAAATAGATACTAATCAGGTATCATCGGCCGATAAAAAGGAATAAAGACTTTGAAGACGGTGGTGGATATTGGTGGGTGACAATCGTTGATGTGGGCGTGCTTGTAGACGCAATCCTAGCACCGTTGCTTTGAAGAAATATAGCTAACGCTCGTAGATCTCGAAGTGCTGACATTTCACGCAGTCCTAGGACAAGGAAAAGGTTTCTTCCCGGGAAGGAGGCAAAGAGAGAGAGAGGCTCGTGGTGTTCGAGGGAGGAGGGGGGGTGCCGAGGGGATTGGATCAGTCTACTGGAGAGTGGAGATGGAAGAGGAGCGGGCGTGCACTTGCAAGTATGTGTGCGTGTTAGGCTGGAATGGAGTTACGGGTGGGGGGCGAGTCGGGGAGAGTGTGGTGTTGGGTGGAGGGAGGTGTGGGAGTGGACGGGAGGGCATTCGGGAAGGGTTTCGAGGGTGCGCGTATTTGGGTTGGGTTTCCCCAGTCTAGCTTCGGACGAGAGAAGCAATGGCGGGAGGGTGGGGGGGAGGGTGGAAGGGAGGACTGAGTTCTATCTACCAAGAAGGTGGAATGGATGTGTGCGCTTGTGTGCGTGGGTGTTCTTTGGCGTAGGTAGGAGTGGATTCGGGGGAGTTTGAGTCGGAGGCGATGGATGGAGTGCATTCTCCCTCTCGGAATGGAAGTGAACGGGGAGGGGAGGCTCCACGACTGGCGGTGGGGGAAGCAGGATGCGTAAGAGATGGAAAGGGGAGAGACGGTGTGAGTGGTGCTGGGAAGGAGGGGAGGTCCTTCCGAGGAGAGGAAGAGGCGGTCTGGATGGGAGGGAGAGGTATTGTGGGTAGGCAGGCCCTTTCGTCTCTTCCTACCCACCGTCACTCCTTCTTTCTCACCCCCCGCCACTCTCCTTCACCCCGAACGAGCGAAAGAAGGATCGCATCCTTCCATTTTCGGAAAGGGTAAGGAGGCCCTTCGACTCTTTTTCTCAACGACCCAAAAGATGAAGAAAAAGAAGAGCGTCGATAGGCGTCCTGGGAAAATTCGATCCGAATATCCGCCTCCGTTTTCCCTTTTCTTCCCGAATTCTTCTTTTTTTGTTCGCCTTCCCTCCTCATTCCCGACTTTTCTCGATTTCTTCCGAAGTAGTCAGATGACGAAGTATGAATGCCAAGAGCCTCGATTCGCCAACGCCTCAGGAAAAAAGAGGGGAATGATGGCCGGGATAAGCCTAACTTGTGATTGTGCAGTGCGCACCTCCACCGTTACCGTCGGGGAGAAACGTTTCAGTTGGTCTCCAAGGTATCAACAAGAAGGCGAAACGAGCGACCTTAACACCGCTACTTGATGTATGCTTTTGTAAAGTTATCCGTGGGACGTGTTTTATACGCCATGTTCTATGGTTAGGAATGGAATTCATGGTAAACTAGAAGGGTTTTTACCGTTTGTGCAGATTTTGCATTTGAACCGAAATTATAAGTAGTCGTATTCCTCCCAATGTCTCTCTGTCTCCCTAACTGAACCATTGTAAAAATCTTTTTTTTCAATCTCCCTAGAATCAGTGGGAATTCCTTGTTTTTTAGTGAAAAAAATAAAATTTTGTTTTTAATATTTGTATTACGAGAAAAAAGACGGAGTTGATATTTTGTTTGGTTTTAAAATAATCCGTAGAAAGTGCATTATTCACCACTACGAATGATGTCCAAGAACAAAAAACGCTTGCTTCTGTTAAGATGCTTTTATTTTCGCCAATTTCGCCAATTCTAGACAATGCGATAATTAATAAATATAGTAATAAGGGTCATGTAGTACATTTCATGCTCACACTTTTCCCGGCAATGAAAACTGGGAATACTATACACTCATAAAAATGTCCTCGGTGAGTTATTTTTGGAAATTTTAAATATTTAATTCATAGTGTTCTTGAAATAAGGTCTAAACTAATGTGGAAAATCAAGTAAATGGGATTCATTTCTTTGAAATAGGATTACGTTTCATAAGGGACGTTTTTCCGCACTGCGTGTGAATTTCAATTTCACCTTAGGATGAGTGAATAACCCGTCATTTTCCCACATAGTTTACGCTCCAGTTTTCTCAGATACATATTTTTCTTTTGACCTTTGGATTTCCGAAAAAAAAATTCTCACAGTACCAAATTAATTTGACATACAGAAAGTTTAGAGAAGTAAGTATATTTTTATTCCATAGATTTTTTACATAAATCAGGAGGTGAAAAAAGATTTTCAGCCGAGATTAGAATTTATAAAACACCTTATCAAGAGCAATAACACATTTGTCCATACGAAAATCACACGTCGTTATTATTTGATTTTGAAGAGACGGTGTCTTTAAGGCATTTCAAACTTTTTCAGACGCGTTTCAATGACCAAATCTGAAAAGTATAAGAGTAGGCGTCATCAAACATATTTAAAATCACGATTACCTGTTGACTTTTCCAATAATATTCGGAATTTTTCTTGTACAATTCGTAAAACCTTAAGACTTTTACAGCGAATAATCAAAGGAGAAATTTTCTTTGCAAAAGGAATTTTTTAAATTCCCAGTGGAATATTATTGCACCTCTTAGGTAACTTTCGGAATATTATAATACATTTTTCTTGATCATAACATTAAATAGGTAGGTTTTTGAGTTTTCCATATGACCTTGCAGTACATAGATTGTAACAGTGAAGACCAAAATTATGGTGATTTTTCCAGTATGTCCTTCAAAAAAGTAAAATACACGTGTTATGGTTCTCCAATAGAATTTGTTGTCTCCGGCGTAACTTTATGGAATTTACATTACATATTGAAATTAAATTATTGACTTTGTAGTTTACAAAGTTTTAATCAATGACAATTTTTTACAAAGTCAATAATTGCATTTTAATATCCCTAATAGGAAATAAGAGAAAATAGTCACTTTACTTTCTTCGAAAAAAATTTTAAAAATATTTAATCCAGTTTTGACTGAAAAAGTCCCAATCTAAGCCCAATCCAAACCCAAGCCCAATGGGAAAGTACCATAGAGATAGAAGTAAGGCGGTAAATGACGGACATAATGGCAGACCTAAATGTGAATAAACATTAAAAAGGTTGTCCAATACGGTCCATAACCAAGTGAAGATCTGCAGCTTCAATAAATTCCAGAATTGATGATCGTCGTTGGTGAATGCGTTGATATAAATGGTCTCAATTGAATACTACGCCCACTCACCTGGGAGAGATTACCGTTATTGGAATGAGGGCAAATTTAAATTTGAACAATCATTAGAATTGATTGGTTGGCATAAAAAGTAGTATTCTAATGAGACATTTAATCCCCTGTTCCGTATAGAAATAAACATTGTTGTTTTGATTAGTATTGTAATCACATTAGGGTGAATGTGGCCTACCAAGTACAGTTTTAGTTCCTGGTTTGTTAATTTCGTTCTTGGCTTCGGTTTGTCAAAGAGAGTGTCTACATTATCCCAAAAAACATATCTGGAATGGACAATACGCCCATTTACCTGAAGTTGGAGTTTGGATAATAATTCGGGGCGCCCATGTGAGCCCCCGCATTCAATAGAGAGCGTTTTAATGAGACTTGAAGTACGTGCGTGGCCTGAATAGTTTCCGACCTCAGAAAAAATGTCTTGTATCTTTGTCAGGTCGGAAACTTTCCAGACAACCCTTGTATTATCCGTTTTCTTTAAGATGAACTGACGACTAAGGTCTTTATAAAAATCATAAGAGTCAAATAGCGACTAAAAGAAGCTGGCCCCGGATTCATGATGGGAGTCCACCAAACATACCATACAGAGTGGTCTCGTAGCCTAATGGATAAAAGTACAGCTATTGATCGCAAGAGTATAGGTCAGATATTCCGATTATGCTGCTTACCTTTAATTCTTCCGATGATGATTTATAGGTACCAGAACTCTGTGCGGAATCGTTGTTGGCACTGGCCACTTTTTTGTTGACACTGGGAAAATTAACTACCAACTTACTCTTAAATGAGTGAAAGTCTTACGCCGTAAGGTTTAGGGCGGGTTGAATTTTTTTGCCGCATCCTCTAAAACCAACTTTGAGTTGATCTCTGCTGGTGTGGTGCTCTGAGGACCCGGTTTGGTATGCGGCATGGAATTTGTTTCGTCTTTCTAGAGTCACCGCGTTATATTAACACTCTCTTTACGAATTCAACCGTTCCAGAATCCCCTTCTCCCATCCCACCGCATCCCCATCCTCTTTGTCCCTCAAGGCGATCAAAAATCCTTTTCATTCACGCGCCCCCACTCCCCAATCCCTTCAATTCCCCCCGCAGTGCCATTTAACCAGCA
This sequence comes from Hetaerina titia, assembly GCA_037158775.1. Classification (NCBI taxonomy): domain Eukaryota; kingdom Metazoa; phylum Arthropoda; class Insecta; order Odonata; family Calopterygidae; genus Hetaerina; species Hetaerina titia. Next base: position 88,914,530 of record CM073772.1, read on the forward strand.
TCCACCTCAACAATCCCATACCCCATTGGACCCTATCCCTCTGCCGCTCAACCAGCAACAACAATCCTCCCCCTTCCATTCATGCTAGGGGTGCCCCCCGCAGGGGCCATCGGAAGTAGCGGGTGTCCTGACTTACGCACCACATGGTGCCACCAGAAGTGTCCTCAGGCACTGGTCCTCCTCTGCCCTCCTCCTCCCCCAATGCCTCGCATCAACCCTCTTTCTGTTTTCTCGTGCACCCCCTTGCAACATGATCCCGCTTCCTGCCCCTTGTACCAGACGTGTATTCCTATCCATCCATGCGTGTCTATCGCTTGCGTTAAAAGGGTAATCTTTTCTTCAGTTCACGTCGGGCAAGCCAGGGAGAGGAAGAGTGGGGGGGAGAAGGAAAGGGAGTAGGAAGTGCTGTGGAAGTAGGAAATTTAGGTAAGAACACTTCGGGTCCCGTGTGCGACAAGTGGGGAAGGAATTCTCGTGGTCATCAGGAAATCATTCTGGTACACCCGTGAGTCTGTCAATGCCTCCAGAAGTAATTGATTCCTAAAATTATATTAATCAGGTGCAGTTATATGAAGTGGTCATTTTATAGATCTCCTCTATATAAAAAGTAGGAGCTTTGCAAAAAAGTTGTGGTGGAGGTAAGCAGCCTGTATTTTATTGTTATTTTTATGAGTTTTGTGCCCAGTGTACAATTTGAGTAGTAGCCCAACTAGTTTGTCCTGTTTGTTCAGTTACAACATGTGAAAGATAACTTATATGATATGCAATGTGTATAGCATTGTATATCATTACTTGCACTTGAATATAGCTTTAAAATCAACAGAAGAAATCAAGGTTTTTGGATAAACGAAGGTAAGCTGCTTCAAGTCAAAGGCGTGGAGAATAGTGTCCAACTGATACCTGTTATGAGACATTTTCACCCAAAAAGAAAATGAAAAAGCGGTGAGAACCCGTTTTTTACCAGTTATTTTGAAATTTCTCCTTTTTTCCTTTATAATCTCTACGCCACTTATCCATATCTGACTGATTTTACCCGATATATTAGGAATTAAAATAAATAATCGACATATTTTTAAAATATTTGTACTATAAAATCGCATTTCACTGATTGATAGTTATTGAGAATAATTTGCTGAGATTTATCGTTTTAGTTGAAAGTTTTATCATTTAATTTAATCATAAGCGCCCCACTGATAGTTGCTTCGTTCCTGAAGAAATCTATTTTCTTTTTAATACGTTTTGAAGCAAATTCACGCACTTCGTCAGTGTTCCATTGCATATACGATATTTTTTTTGTATCAGGAATCCGAGGAGTCCTCGACCCGTCCAGGAATACTGTCAAGGATAACTTATGTGATATATATATATATATATATATATATATATATATATATATATATATATATATATATGTGTGTGTGTGTGTGTGTGTGTGTGTGTGTATATATATACACTTTTTTGGAAAACCCACAAACGTGTAATGTAAATTCACTGATAGTCATAACAAACACAGAAACCAAAACACACAAAAGAGGGAAAACTCACTGGTTCTCGAATTTTCGGTGGTCCAACCACCTTTCTCAAGAGGAATTAGGAACAGTTCCTAATTCCTCTTGAGAAAGGTGGTTGGACCACCGAAAATTCGAGAACCAGTGAGTTTTCCCTCTTTTGTGTGTTTTGGTTTCAGTATATATATATATATATATATATATATATATATATATATATATATATATATATTTTTTTAGGTAATCTACCGGTTAAGGTAGGTTTTTGGATGGACACAACTATCAAATAAACATTTTGTGACTCCCCACCTAGCAAACTAATCTATGTCAGGTCCCTCTTCATCTCGGTGTACTTCTTTCCTCCCTTCATCCCGTCCAACATCCCTATCCTGTTCCTACCCTTACCTCGCTTGCCAAACATTCTCCCCTCTATTACCATCTTCAACATTCCACTACCGCTCAATACGCCTTTCATCCATTTTTCCTGCCTCCATAGGATTTCTCTCAACAAACCCCTCTCCTCCCCCACCATTTCTAGTGCTTCCTCATTTGTTTTCCTTTCGGTCCATTTCACCTTCTCCATTCTTCTCCACACCCACATTTCAAAAGCCTCCAATCTACGTCTATCCTCCTGCTTCAGCGACCACGTTTCCGCGCCGTACATAGCTACACTCCATATCAGAGTTTTTACGAGTCTTGTCTTAACATCCCTACTCAATGTCCCCGTCATCAACTCCCTCCTCCTTGAGAAAGCCTCCTTGCCTAGCGCAATTCTTCTCCTTACGTCCCTACCACTTTGACCGCATTGGTCCAAAACACTTCCGAGATATGTAAACTGCTCTACCTGCTCTATTCTTTCCCCGCCTATTTTAATATTTAGCTTAGCCTTTTTCTTTCTGGAAAAACGCATAACCTTTGTTTTATTAATATTGATTCTCATCCCATATTTATCGCACTGAACCTCCAATTCACTCAACAATGCTTGCAACCCCTTGGCTGACTGAGCAACTAATGCTTGGTCATCAGCAAACCTAACCGATTTTACGAGTTCCCCTCCGACTTTCATTCCTACCTCTAGTTCTTCCCATGCCTCTTTAATCATTTCCTCTACATATACGTTGAACAGTACCGGTGACAATGGGCAACCCTGCCTTACACCTCTTCCTAACACTGCCCATCCAGACTCTCCGTTCCCCACTCGCACCTGAGCAGTCTGAGACATGTACAGGTTGCGGATCAGTCTCCTGTCCCTCCAATCCATTCCTATTTTCTGCAATACACGCATTAATTTTTCCCAATTCACTCTATCGAACGCTTTTTCGAAATCTACAAAACAGGCAAAAACGTCCTGATTGTATTCTATATTCCTCTCGACTAGTGATCTCATTACTGCAATGGCATCACGCGTACCTCTTCCTTTCCTGAACCCAAACTGATCATCCCCTAAGTAATCATTCGCCTTACTCTCTATCCTTTTGTTGATGATCCTGAGAATAACTTTAGCTGCGTGGGATATCAAACTTATTGTTCTGTAATCCTCACATGACGAAGCCTTTGCCTTTTTTGGAATAGGAACTAACACCGATCTCACAAAATCTTCCGGCCAGATTCCTTCCTCATAGATACTACGAATCAGTCCATATATGGCCTTCTTCCCACCTTTCCCTAACCATTTCAACATTTCTACAGGAATATTGTCCACCCCCACAGCCTTATTTGCTTTCATCTCCTTTAATGCCCTTTCTATTTCATCGTCGAGTATGCCTGGACCTAAGCTATCTTCTTCTACGTCATGTTCCTTTTCTATGTCTAACCTTGTCGGCCTAAGTTCTTTACCATACAGTGTTTCTATATATTCCTTCCATCTCTCTTGGATTTTTCCTGGTTCAACTATTATTTTACCCCATTTATCTTTAACTGTTAGCACACATCTTGCCTTCTTACTTCCCGATAATAACTTAACCTTGCTGTATAGAGCACCAATTTCACCCTTCTTCTGTAAACTTTCCATATCCTCGCATTGCGTTTTCCACCATTCTTCTTTTGCTTTATTTGTGGCCCTTCTCAATTTATTGTTTAACTCTTTGTACTTCATTTTGCCTAACTCTGTGTTTACATTTTTCCATCTTCTTCTCTCATCCATCTTCGCAATCATCTCATCCGTTACCCATGGTTTCCTTATCCTTTTCCCGTTAACGGTTCCTATAGTGTCTTTAGCGGCTTCCAATATCCCTTTCTTGATACATTCCCATTTCTCTTCGATAGCACTCAGTTCTTTACCGTCATCCATCATTTTCTCTACAGCCTCCTGATACTCCTTCCTCGTTAATTCATTTACTGCTTCTAAATTCCATTTTTTAACCCGCCGCCCTTGCCTTATCTTCTTGAAACGAACATTACATTTCATAACAACTAAATTGTGGTCAGAGTCCGCATTCGCTCCTGGGAAACTGTGCGAATTTATCACACTGTTCCTAAACCTGTGGCTAACCATAATATTATCTAACTGATACCTTTCTGAGTCACCTGGCATTTTCCATGTATACCTACGCCTTTTGTGGTGTCTCAACCATGTGTTAGTGATGACTAACCCCTGTCTCCTGCAGAATTCGATTGCTTTCTCCCCGCGTTTATTCCTCGTGCCTAACCCATAGTCCCCCACCTCACCACCATCTCTTCCTTCGCCTACCGTCGCATTCCAATCCCCCATCACTATCAAATGTTTCCCTGCAGGAACACTCGCGATGATATCCTCTAACTCATCATACATCCTATCGACTTCTTCCTCCTTGTGATATATATATATATATATGTATATATATTTATATATATATATATATATATATATGTATATATATGTGTGTATATATATTTATATATATATATATATAGCATTAAAATCAATAGTGTGGATTTTACAATCAAAGTCTGTGAATAAGGAATAAAGTGGACGTAGTTACATTGCGCTACGAGGCCTGAAACTAGTAAATGTGGAACTTTTCACCTTTTTCGGAAACAGAATAACCCTAGGATGGATAAGTAATTCATGCTAATGAGGTATTTGAAAAGAGGAAACCACAAGGATCAACGAAGAGATAGATAAAGCCTTTCATGAGGTACGAGCCTTAGTAGAATAAACGGATCAGCCTCGAAGAAGCTAAGTTTCATTAGGTGGGATGTAAGATAAAGTGGTTTGTAAGAAATTACGTAAGAGAGGTATTACTTTAGTTAGGTCAAATTTGGAAAACGCGGACAGTGTCTGGGATTTTTGGGAGAAAACGTGTATAAAAGAAATAGAAAGGATTCAGAAAAAAATCCGCTGGCTTTGTTAAAATTTGCCGCGAGAAGAGAGTAAGCACATGGGTGTGTTGGAGGAATTAGGTTGGCAGCCTCTTGATTCTCGAAGAGAGCAGGCAAGATAGACTTTTAGAAAGATACAAGACACCTGAGTTTTCTTGCTACACTGGAAAAATTATTATAGCACCTAATTATATTGATTGATTCAACCACCGGGAGAAAATGAGACACAGAAACCATCACAGACAGATTCGATTACTTAAAAGTATCCTTCCCTGGCATTATACGTAAGCATAACCAAAGAAACCAAGAGATCTGAAACATTAAAATAGATTACACGGTTCAATGAATTAGTCGAGCCCAACCGTTATTGCGTGATATACTGTATATTGGCATGTGTGTGTGTACGTGTGTGGTTGCTCATGAGTTCTCATATATTCAAGTGAATGTATAAACTAATGATTCTGCATATATGGCTGGTACCCTAACACCCCGTCACACACCCTTACAGGGTATTACGAAGAAGTAGGTGGTAAGGTTACAAGAATATAGTATAATGCATTTGCGTTGAATGATTCGCCTTTGTTGTATCGGAGAAAAACGAACATTCAAAAAGTAGACCACGAGAGAATATCCGTTCTAATGTGGCTCCAGATGCTGATACTGGAAATCAAATGGGCAACTAAAATAAGAAACAAGGAAGTATAAGTACCGTGTTCCATAATGTTCCTCGACAATGAGGCTGAGATTCTACTCAAAAGAAGCCCAGACCCTCTTGCTTAGAGATAAGAACAGACAATTGGTGTCCTAAAATGTCGCTCCTACTCGACTAAATGGAGAACCGGGTTCAGTAGAGTGTCAACCGAGGTACGTAACAGTTCTTCCGTTTACACACAAGTTTTATTTTTACAGTTCTATGATGATTTTTTCCTAAGCGTAACCTAGGCAGCCAAAGTATAGGTAAGTTTAATTAATTGAGTAATACGATCAAAAAAACGTTAAACGACGATAGAAACAAGTCCTATCTTCGCTTCATTATTAACTAGTGGAAAATCATTTATTACGCTCAGCAGCAAGACGAAGGTTAAAAATTTTCATCACCCCGCAAGCCGCCGCAAGTGCGTGGGGGATGCCAGGTCACTAGTCATGCATGAATATACATAATGATTAAAAACAGACTGTTTCTACTTTTCACCAATTAACATTTTTTATGTTAAAATAATTAAATTAATTATTATAAATTAATGTTGCTAAGGTGTAACCAAAATAAAACAGATACAGGGCGTGAAAAAAGCTGATAGATGGTGTAACAAAGTTAACCATATATTAAGTATCAACATAATATAACTGATCTTTGCTTCGTTATTGATAGTCAATTTGTCTCTGATTCCATTTGCGTATTCATAATATAAATTCTAGCTTAAATCGTACGTCGTTTGGAAATAACATAATCAAACATATTTTTTATCAGGAGTTAATAGAAAAGCCACCCTCCGTTCAAGGATTAATCCCCGTCAATGATTAATGGCTTTGAGGAACTAGTTTAAAAATTATTGGCAGCTAATTAATTTATCTCGCGTCAGAATTTACAGCTGAAATCATTGACACGAAACATTCTTAACCTAAGTTTGCAAAACCGTGACGTACTAATAAATTCTTCATTGTTGTAAAACAATTCAATTAATTCTATCCCTAAGCTAACCCTGGCATATATATCGTATGCAAATATGTTTATGTTGAAAGATCGATGGATATACTAAGCATTAGAAGTTATTTTTGTTTGCTAATTTCTTTTATTTATTCCTACGAAATACTGAGGCCATATTATTTTGTTGAATTTAAATATGCAATTCACCTTTAGTAACCCATCTATTACTAAATAAATATCCATAGAATCTTATGGTCATTGTCGTCAATAAAAAGTGTATCATTAGGTACTTTAATTACCGTCATTATGTTTATAAAATTCTTAAATTAAATGCATAATGAATTAATACGGGTTTTAAATTAAATTACGTGTAGTTTAATAATTGGGTGCGACATTATGGCAGTGGTCACGGATTTCATGTCACTGCTATCATTTTTATTTACTCTCCGCGTGATAAGGGGGGTAACGTTTTTTCCAAAAAATAAAGCTTTTCGGTGGAACATTCGTTTCGAGGCGTTCTAAAAGCAATAGGGGATTTAGAAAACATGTAAACAGAGGGCATTAGAAATCCTGTAAACCTTCACATTTTCGAAAATGAATAAAATAATTTTATAATTTTACATTTTTTATTGCAAATCACTTTGAAAAATATTTTAAAATTTAAAACAAAACGTAATAATTAGAGGCCACAACACATTGCTGTAGATAATTTTATGTACGGAGGGCGTCAGGTTGGCAGAATTTGTTCGTTCATTGACGTCGACATCGACATAAATATTCCGCGGTCCCGGTGTGTGGCAGGGGGTGCAAGCATCAGGTGAGAAGAGTAAGTGATAAAGGAGGATAAGGGAGAAAAACAGAGAAAAATATTCAGTAAAAAACTATCAAATAACGTTCAAATTTGTCTACATGCTGTTCATACGCATGGGCAATATAAAAATTGAATTTTATTAAAGCCAAATATAAATTCACTGATTAAGCGTCGGTCTGTGTTCAGCAGTGTCCTCACTCTGTCCACATTCGTGTCGGTTCTTGCCGTCGATGGCCGTCCGGAGTGATGGTCGTCTTCAACGAGCTCCCTACCCTCTTTAAACAACTTGTGCCCCTCAAATACTGTGGAACGGCTTATGGTAGTGTCCCCATAAGTCTGCTTGATCATATCGAGGGTCTCAGTTGCCGTCTTCCCGAGTTTCGCACAAAACTTCATGGAATAACGTTGCTCTAAATTCAGATTCATTTTGTTTTTCGACGCGGACAAAACCCTTGCTTCACTAAAAATTGTGTCCTCACTCAACGACAGCCCGCAGGCGACTGAGGTTGGTGTCGGTCTGTTGCTAAGAGCCCCCTCCACCTTACCCTGCCAGGCAGACCTCCCTCCACCGCTCCGTTCGCGCCAGAGAAAATCAGTCCTACTACTTTTGGGTGCGACCTTTATAAAAATATATGAAATACCAGTTCCCACAACAGATATCTTTTGCATTAATAATATACTGCTCACGTGAAATTCTTCTAGCAAACCTTAAAAGGAAGTGATTCGCCTCTTAATATATTTTGAATTACGACTAAATTTTGGATAAATATATTCCCGGCAATAATTTACATCCTGTCAGCTCAAGCAAATAAGCTCAGGGGCCCGTTGCGGGTCTTTTAGCGAATGCCAAGAGCGAACGCAATCCCGTCGCGTTTATAGGAGGGAAAAAAAGAGACGAAAAGGGGAGAGCGGGGAAAAAAGGGCGGAAAGAGCATGCGATTAATCGCCTGCTGTTTCGACTCAATTGCCTCCGCGTCCCAGCCATCCCTCTCCTCCACCTTTCAATACCCTCCTGCCCTTGCCTCCTCTCCCCGCCGCCCCACTACCCTTAATTACCCCGACATCAATTCCCCCACCACCCGCTAACACTATGTCTTAAGTCCGCGGGGGTCGTGGGCGGTGAGTAGCTGGAAAGGGGTTGGGGAGCGTTGACGAGGTGGGATGGGGATTCGAGTCAAATAGCGTCGGGTAGGTGGGGGGGGACCACATAGGGGAGAATGAGAATGGCGGGCGGCAGGGAGGAAGGGAAGTGGGCCTTAGATACGGCTGATTAGAGGAACCTTGGGTTGAGGGGGGGACAGATAGGACTGGCGGGTAGGATGGGAGGGAAGCGTTCTTGGCGGCAGCCTCCTCCAATCAATGTCTCCTTCAATGTTCATCGTCGTATTCTTCCCCCTCCCCATTGCTACCCTTCCCACCCCTGATGCGATTCTCTCTCTCTTATGCTCTTGTCCCGAGTCATTTTATTCCCGTCCTATTTAACCGAAAAGCGATTCTTCCTCCGTTTTATTTCGCCCCTCCCTTTTCCTTTAGGAGGGCTGAACTGAGAGTGAACATTGGAAAGAAACGAACGATAAGGTTTTTGAGAAATTCTTTAAAATGCCTATGAGTGCAAGAGCTTGGTAAATCGTAGGTTCCCTTCGTTGATGTATCACATGTTTACTACATACCCATCATGGAGTATTATAATCATCAGGAAGTATTTAATGGCAGTGTCGCTATTCATTGCCATTTATTTAGTAAGTTTTTTGCAAGGTTTTTTTTTCAAAAAAACATGTAAGGTGCTCTCAAGCACTGTCGCCGGTTGTTTTTTCCACATTCGTAAATAATTCATCGAGTCGAATTATGAAAATGTCGATGCATTTTTAAAATATTCCCCGTATTGCCTCATTTATTAATTATGATCAAGATCTGCGCAAAGAAAATGCTGACGTTGAGGAAATAATATGAAGCTAAAAATATGTGTATCTAAATTTCATAATTTCCACATTTTAATTTGGCTGAATTATTTCATTAACCGCATTTAAAATTCAATTATGTTTTTTTTTCGTGATGTTGATTTGAACCTGTAATCGATATGCAATTCATTAAAATTAATCAGATAAATTAAATAATTAATTCGATTCAAAGTTAAATGCCGTAATACTAATAAAATTAGGACATATGAGAAAGAAAAAATAATAAATTAATGGAAGGGTTTGGGAAGTACGTAATGAATTGTTTGTTCAAAAAGCTTATAATTCATTTTTTCTGTGGTTCGATTATTCAACAGTTTTTGGGTTTATCTCTGAAAATTTTTATTTTTCAGTGGATTTTCAAAAGAGCTATGGAGTTAATGCGATTCGACAATTTTTTTACTTAAATTAATTTAGCCCTTTTGATTAAACCCAGTCATCTCCCATAAATTCTTCCCTCCTCTTGCGAAAAAAGTATTAATGTATTCTCTATGTTCCTCTTTTATTCAGTCATTTTGTCCTGTTTTATTACCCTTTTTGTCTTACTGCAATCTTTCATTCACCTTGCATTCATCCTCTTGCTCGAGCGCACATTACTCACTATGTCTGTACAGAGGATATTATAGGATTTTATAGAATGTCCTCCATGACTTTTTTCCTTATTTCATTTTGATATGCATATTTCTCTTCATTAAAATGCCATTTTTGGTCATCAATTTCTCCAATTTTTGCCAAGGGAAAATATTCCCTTTAAAACCACAACTGCTCTCTATTCACCACTTTCGTACTTTCCATAGAAATATACCGTTTTCTGCTTGATGTTATTCTCATTCTCCGATGATTATATTCCCATCATTCTTTGCTTATTGTAGCATTTATGCAGATGGATAAATGGTGTGATGGCGGCGACTATAATTTTTAGGATTCGTAACTAGAGGATATATTTTATGTTCTCTACTTTCTTTCGGCTGTATTGAGTTTTATTTCTCGTATTCCAAACAGTTTAGGCTTATCTTTACTTGAGAGCCTGCGCCTGTCATCATTCATGGTTATAAAAAGAAATCTTTGCGATATATTATGGTGCTACTTTTGTGTGCCTCATTAAATTTCTTATCATTTACAATATCAAAGAATGAAATATTCCGCAAGTTACCATTTCAGCATGTATAAAACTAATTTTAAAACTTGAGTAAATAATGGATGAATTGTACAATAAGAGTTTTGAGGTTTGGAAATAACTGTGCCCTATAAATCTTATTTTATGCAATCTTCAGAAAGATCGTAGCATGGCACAGAATGTTCTCGGAATTGAACTCTATTCCGCGTAAACCTTCTCGCTATCTTTCGGAGCGCCATTGGATCTTTCACATGTTTTACATTATGCATCCTTTCCAAACCACATCCATTGCTCCCTCATGATTTTTAACATTGCACGTTTACGCCATCGGTAGGCGACGTCTCCTCCTCCCCTCCGTTCGCCTCCCTCGTCTTCATTTTCATCGCCTTCCCGTCTTCCGCCCCTCCGGCGAAAGCCGCCTCCTTCCCCTCCCGGCCGCCTCCCCTACTTTCCCCCTCCTTCCCTCCACACCCTCCCCCCGCGCCCCCAGCCACCCCCTTCCCCCCCACTTTTTCATCCCCCCTCCGGCACCGTCGCCCCACGCCGCGGCCACCCTTCCCTCCCTCACTCAGGAGCCCTTATGTAAACCAATTAACATGCATAATTAAGCCTACCGTGCCTCGTGCGTGGCGAATGCCGTGAGCCAGCGACACCGCCGTGGGAGAGAGGGAGATAGGGAGGGAGGAGAGGGTTGGGGGACAGAGTGTGAGGAAGGGAGAAAGCGGTGGGGTTTAGCAGGAAAAGAGAGAGTGAGAGAGAGTGTGTGTGTGTGTGCGTGTGAGAGAAAGGGGCTAAATTAATGATGGAAAAGGAAATAAAAAAAAGACTTGCATGGAGGGAGGGTGAACGGGTGAGAGAAAAGTCAAAATAAACAGGGAGAGTTGGAGCGAGAGGGAAAATGAGAATTTTTGGGAGGGAGCCAATGGATGGTCCATACCAATGGATGTCCTTTGCAGAAATTTGCAGTTTTTCTCTTCGGATCCTCGCCGAGGAGACCTCGCTGCGTGTTCTCGCGCGCGTTGCGACCGATTCATTCGCGCAAATTCACTCTTTGGCATTCTTTGGATTTAACTTTATTTTGGGCCCACTCCGGCTGCCAGCCATCTGTTAATGTTATTAATGTGTACGCTTGGTTCCTTGTTGTAACATAAAAATAATATTAGGCTTAAGTCGAGGGGTCAAAATTTAGATCTCTCGATAGGTCAGAAACATTCATAAGTTCAAAAATATGTGCACTAGGATAATTAATATATTCGTCTTTCTTCGCTTTGTCGAACCGTTGCAAGGTTAAGATGTAACTTGCTCATTTTCTTGTTACACTCCAGGAAACATCCGGCATTCTGCAGGTAACTACCGTCTTGCAAGAAAATAAAGATCATCGGGGTAATGCGTAGTTACATAAAATGTTTTCGAAATTATAACAGTAATGTGAGTACTCGAATTTTATAAGAGAGTATACTTACACACACACACACATACCATATGTTCATATTTGATTAATACGTCTTCCTCTCCTTTTGCGAATGCAATGATCTACGTTGAAGATAATGGGAGTGGGAATGTTTGTTGGCTAGTTTCTTTTTATAAATTGTTCTTATTCTTCCTCTTATCATGAACCTCCATATCTTGAACTGTACTAAAAGCTGGACTATTCCCAAAATTTTTAATGTGCACTGAACTGATATATGTTCTTTGATATGCGGAAAATGCGGAAAATATTATCTTTTTATTGCAGGATCCCAGAGTGTGAAATCTTATTAATGCGGTTACTCAAGCGTTTAAATCAACTTACCTTTGCAGTCTTTTTGAATTCACTATTAAATATGAACTTGAATACCATTGCTTAGTATCGTGGAGCTTATTATGTTTACTTGTTTGGGTTACATGATAGGTTATCGTCACTATCGTTCACTGTTATCGTGATGATTAATTTAGAATGGTGGAAAATGCTTTTCTACAAATGCTCCATGATTTAAATTAATAATGTGTAGACTGGCCTAAGTTTCTTCCGAAATCTTTCTTTTAATATTTGCGGACGCGTTTTGCACTTGGAATTGTATTCCTGGCAATTCATGTCTATATTTATGTAATACCCTGCAAGCTATCTTCATGGTATTTCGCAGGGGTTGCAGTCATATCAGGCACGTGAAATAAGCGAAGAAGTGTGATCACTAACCATTCAAAATATTGTGCAACGTTGTTACAAAAATATTTTTCATGTTGCGCATGGAAGTCCGTGCGTCGAATTCGTGAGGAGATGATCATCACCATAAGCAGAAAGGTCATGCAAACAAAGGTAAAAACTTACTATTGTCAAATGGGAAGTTCGGAAGCAGTATCGAATCATTTCGTCATCTCATATGAACCCTTTCGTCTTCCCAAAGCTGTCTATGAAACTCATCATGCGAGTTCCAGAAACTCACCGGCCTCGCCTGGAAAAATTCCCCGGTCCCTCTTGCGGAAGACAAGGGGGTAAAAGCCCGGGGACTCGGGAAATGAGGAAAGTGGGCAGAAACCGGGAGAAGTGTGCAATAAAAGGGAATTCGGGAGGATGGGGAAGTGAAGGGACGAGATGTTAAGAGAGCGGAGGGCGGAGGATGGGAAGAAGAGAGAGGGATGAGGGAGTGGGGTAATGAGCAGAGGGTTGTCATCCGGCGGGGCGGAGGGAGAGAGTTATAGCCGGGGGGTGAAGGGAATTGGGAGGGCACACAGGGGGGGAGGGGGAGCGCTTTTAAATGTGCCGGAGATGAAGTGGAGGTGTGGGCGGTGGTGGGCGAGAGCAGTCGCCGCGCCAAGTGAGTCCGTGTTCTCCTTCGCAACTTTGGTCGAAGAGGTGGTTCGCGCTTTTCGCCGGTTGAGGGAAGGAGTTTTGATGAAAGAGCTAAAAAACGTTGTCTGCAGCGTAACTTGAAATATTCGCGCGGAAAATGTGCCCCAACGAGGGAGTCTAGCTCACTACCTTTTGCCACCGTGACCACCACTTTTCCACCCTTTCACGCCCCTTCCTCCTCCCGGATGCCTATCTAACCCTCTCATCTTTCTCCCCTCTCCCCACTTCTCTCTGGCCGCGATTAATTATGGAAGTAGTCTTACGTGATAAAGTTTGGAGAATTTTTTTGTGACAGCGAAAAATCACCTAGTTCTCCCCAGCATGCGCTCCCGTTAAAGCTAAGCTCGAAAAATAATCTACTCGATGTGCTTCAATTGTACTGCTTAATCGATATTGTTTAACTTTTTAAATAAACTTATCAAAATATTTCGAATTGAGTTTGTTTTCAAGTTCAGCTGTGTTTATTTCAAATGTGTCTCTATTCTCTTATCTATAAGAGTAGATAATTTTCTTTCAATTTAAAAAATTTAAAAACCGATAAACACGCGAAACCGACAGTAAAAAACCTGGAATATGGAGTTAGAGGTCATCTCGTTCTGAATAGTACATAATTTTATATTCATGTTTAATGCACAAGTTCATTTTCGTATCTCATTTTTAATCTTTCAAGAAGATCTGTTACGCAGAGAAACTCATTTTTGGTGAAGTGTGGGTGTCCAGAAATACCTTCCATATCAAAACCCAGGTCACTTCAGTGTCCTGATAAGGCAAATATATGTCTTTATAAATTGAAGCCGTCATTTGTCTTATATTACGAAATATTATCATATGAATGGTCTTTTCTCGATGCCTGAATTTTAACCTCCGACCAATAGCAAGGACCTACTAGGATTTTGCTTTATCTGATGGTGAAATAATTAGGCTTATTGAATAAATCAATGTCATTATAATTTTTGTTTATTGCTAAAATATTATTTTTGGAGTTAATTGCAATGCCTGTACTTTGTTCTATAGTTCACTGCCAATACCTTTAGGTATGCATCGGTCTTTATTGACTATATTATTACAAAATGAATAATTTGAGATTTTAATTTAAATCTCATAGAAATTTTCCTAGCAAATTTTGTTCAATTATTTTTTATTTGAAATTCTCTGCTTGGAGGAAAGACGTTCTTTTGCGACCTATTTCTCATTACTTATATTATCTATCATTTAAAAGAAAATAAAACATTAGGCAAGCATATATACAGCTAATTTATTAAGTTCATTGAATAACTGTGTTAAATATTCCTTCCATCCCTTTATAATGGTAATCATAATCCTAATAATGCATTAATAGGTGAAACATTTTCATTTTGCAACATGAACAAGTACTTCTAGGAAAGAGTACGCATTGACATTAGATCTACGAAGTCTAGAGCAGGTTCAAGAAAAAAAATTAAACACCTATGAGTAGAAGCATAGTGCTTATCGTTTTCTTAAATGTGTGCGCCATTGGTTCTACAATTGTATACGGTATTAACATCGAAGATGGTTGAAGGTAAAACTATTTTGGGTTAACAAAATTTAAACCTCACTGATGTAGCTATGATTGAAATTGCATGTCCTACACATGTAGTATTTATGAAACTTCTTGAAAACCGCAGTAACGACAGCTATACTTATGGCAAAGTTTCATATACTCGTACACATTACCCCGCAGCAAAGGCGAGTAGCAATGTGTGCTAAGACAACATATTTTTCTCATAGAAAGGAGGAAAGAACGCCTTTGGAGACAACAAGGGGAATGAACGCCCTTAAAGTACTTCTTTACTGGGTTCAGGAATGTCGGGACCACGTCAGTGTACATTCGGAGTGACAGAATGGAACTAGTTTTGGGTGTCCGATTGTGTGTATGCTTACGACCGGTGACTCACTCCCCCATATAGTCCACATGCTGCTATTATAACCCCTCGCTATGTTTTCCCTTCCCGGTTACAAAAGGGCTCGCTCACACGTCCCCTACCCCGAGCGCCCTCTCGCCTCCGCCCTCCCTCCATTCGTCGCCCCAGTCTCGCCATTTCCTATCCCCGTCTTCAGCCGCGCCACCTGGGGTCTCCTCTGAGGGATGTGCCTCGGGCACACAGGGTGGAAGCGGGGAAGGGAATGAGGAAGGAAACGAAGGGACTGGTGAGTCGGTTAGATGGCACGTATATATACATACATATCCCACCCAAAAATATATATATATACGTATGTAGCCCATCTCCGCGAGATCCACACCCCTCCTCCTCCCCAACCAAACCCGCGCCCTTCCTCCAGACGACTGCTCCTAATGCTTCTCAAAGTCTATCACATCTCTCGTCCTCTTCCCTCGACTTTCGCTGAATTCCCTCCCTGAGAGTCTCTCTTCTCTCTCACACACACACTTTCCCCTTTTGCCTTCCCTAACCTACCGCATACCATCTCACCCTATCCGTGAGTGCGCGAAATCTTTTCGCCATCTCAAGCCGAATGTATGTATCAAATCATCTCGGAGATACCCTTCGGGTATGTTAGGGATGTAAATGTTCACCCAGGAGTCAGATTCGTCATCTCATGATCGTCAAGTAGTGAAGGAGTTTACGCGAGTTCCCGATTTTTTTCGGGGTCTCTTCAATCTGGGAGGTTTTCTGGGATGCAAAATAGCCGCAAGAACTCAGTTGTCGGAGCACTGGACGCAGTCAGTGCCACAAATAAATCGCTGTGCTTTAATCTATCCACTGAATACGGTATTTCTGTTCGCATAAGTTCAATATTCATCAATTTCGCTCTATTTTATCTTGAATTATACTAAAAAAATTAGTAATTAGTACATTTTCTGCATGGCAATTCCATACCTTACTCCGATTGAGTGTGTTTGGTGACCTGTTCATGTTTTTCAGTGTAAGCGTAGCCTTTGGGTCTTCCATTTTTGAGACTATTGAGTGGTGATTTTTTGTACCCTTTATGGTTAGTTAATTTTTGTGATAGAAATTTTACATACACAGAATTTTGTTGTGATTTAATTTCTCCTCATTTCTACTTAATGAAGGTCGTGGAATAAATTTTAATAGACTTGAGCTATGCATACTATTTGGCATGGTAAATTTAGATAAGGGAGTGTAGATACATAAAAATATTACGTAAGTTATACGTCAATTGCTTTTTCAGAAATTAAAATGAAGCCATACTTAAACGTCCCTATTTGTTATCTATTGGCTTACGGTTGACAGAGAGGAAATTAATTTCACGAGAACAATCGTGATTGACTAAAAGGGACGGTACAAGCTGAGGGTGTTATAAAATATCAAGAAGTTTTACATCAGAACTAAAGGAAGAAACTATTTCTCGCAGAAAAATCTTGAAGTTAGAACTATGACAAAATAAGTTTTGTGCGGGCTAGTTGGCGGATTTGATTACAGAATTACTTGTAGTTATTCCAAGAGTTATTACCTAATCAAGCTTCGAAGAAAAATTAACTTATGCGCCATGATGGAAGGCGGCATCAAATGATGATATTCAAAACCAAGATTTCCTTGTAATTTGGCTGGTCTACTTTGAAGAAATTCCTGTGAATGGAATATTAATCCCCTATAATATTGCGGAGGTTATTTACCTTTAGGATTGAAAAGGCTTCAGCTCAGGCGGTGTCTTTCCGCCCCTCAAAACCCTTAAGTTTCACGTATTATCAGGATCTTAATGGTTAATTTTCAGTCTTCACCTCGTTATTTTACTTATCTCAAATATATGACCGAACGCCGTCGGCAGATGGAAATGGAGCGGGAGAGACCCGCATTGAGAAATGTGCGGAAAATGAAGCGTGCGCTGGAAGCAGGTGGCATTTTCGGTTCGAGGGGTCGGTGCGGAGGCAAGGGGGAGGGATAGGAATTTGTTGGGAAGGGAGAGAGGGCTCACTAGGGAGGAATAGGGAGACCATTTCTCGCCGGGAAATCATTTCGATGCACTTTTATTATCAATCCAAGATGGATTTCCGGACAGACGTTATCGATCCGGATGTCTATTTCTGTTACCCATTTGGCAGAATAGAACGTCTGAAAAGACCCTACGGGACGCTCCCAGACTGCTGATTATTTCTTTGACTCAGTCCCCTAGCTACCTGCTCACTTGAGTTGAAACACAAGTTTTAATTGACCCCGGTATTACAGCTAAAATTGGTCTTTCATGCAAATCACATCTATCCTATTAAAATAATTCTCGGATTCAATAAATCAACGCCCACCTTGACGTCTCCCTTTATGCGTTTGATTTATTTTGTCAAGCAACTAGCGATGACCGATAGGTTTGCATAATAACATTGCAAGGTGCCATAGTTGCTTATTACCATAGTGTGTGTTTCATTTTACACTCACGTTTATATATTTTCTAATAAAATTAAGACCATTGTGTTTTAAATAATGTGTTTAAACTTTAACTGCTTGCCGGAATCAATGAACTCATAGTCACATTTAAGAAGTCAACTGACAGCAATCCATGACTAAATCACTCTAATATTTGGAAACGATTCCTAAAATATGGTGTCAAATTAATCTCAAATAAGGGAGTCAGAAAAGGTGTCCATTTGATCTTAAATATTATTACAACTTGATAGTAAACTTAAGACTTTTTGGGGAATTAGGATGCCTCTAAACTGTTGAACATTATTCGTTTTATTTTGCTATTCATTAAGGCGTTTATCTTTTGATTTAATGGTTCCAACATTGTTGCCGAGTTTGAGTCCGATTGGAATGTCATCATCTCTCCAATGAATTCATTCAAGAAGGTAGTTGAAATATTTATTGCCTCCTCGTCTTCAGAATGCATGGATTGTTTGATTAGACAAACACAGTGGCCTCTTGCCGCGTTGGTTTCGTCTTCCTCCCATATGAGTGCAGCGTTTGCATTATTATGTCCTTCACCAAAGCAATGACTTTCTAATCCGGAGATTAGAGACCTCCGCGGAACCGCCACCACTGTGGCCGCCTCCATGAATTACTCTGGCATGCGTCCTTGTGGATTCAGCCCATCTCTCTCTCTCTATCCCCCACTCTTCCCTCCTCTCACTCTCTCTCTCTCTTCCTCCCTCTCACTCAGTCTCCATAGGTTGATACGCCTCCCTATTCTCTTCCCCGTGCATCTCCGCCCTCATCGTGCTTCCCCTACGACCCCTCCTATTCTCCCCCCTGTAGAGCGATTTGCTGCGTCGACCTCCTTAATCCACAGCATCGGCAGAGCGTCTCAGAGGGTCGTTCGGTGACCCGTTTGGTTATTTAGGACAGTCCTCTAGCCCTTAGGTCACACGGACGAAATGAACTGTCCCGTCCGGAGGATTTTTTCACAATTTGATTTTTCTTTTAAGGATTACCTTAAAATAAAGAGTTCACACAGATTTGGTCGTAGTTTTCTCGCGTATTCAAGTCTAAAAGGGGAAATAATTTTAAATCATCCAGTATCATGTGCATATAGTGGTTAAATGATAATTTTATTACTTCATAGAGTTTATATTAAATGTTTTTGTGAGCATAAACTTGGTCTCTTATCTCAAATCTGGAAAATGGATTTGAGTAACGGACGAGAACACGTCTGCGTTCATCCTCATCTCCATAATAGTTCATGTGTGACACACGATCGTTTTAGTCGTACTTAAAGAAATTTATTTGTGAAAGATTATTAATTGTAAGTTCTTTGAGTTTGAAATGGTGAAATAATTGATGGAAGTTCAGTTTGATGTTTATTTCTTTGAAATTCCCTCTGATAATTTGGTAGGTGGAAATTATTCATCAAAGCTATCCTATCGTAGATTTTTTAGAACTAATCAGTTTGTAATTTTTTAATCGAGTCTCTTAGATTATTGAAGTAGCATACGAGTAATATTTGCTGAAACAGTTCATCGTTACAATCTTCATCTCCATAGATATATTTCTTTGATGAAATTAAGACTTTGAATTTCATTTATTGATGGATAAGATGTGTCGACTTCGTTTGTAATGATATTGGAACATACTTGGCCAAGCTTGATCGGTAGCCATTTAAAAATTTCATTTATTGTACCTTCCTTCTACGGAGTTTTCTTTGACCAATTTAAGTATTTTCCTTCCCCTTTTCCTGTCTTTGGCCGCCTTTTTTCCCTTCGTCTCTTCTTTCTTCGCTGTCCGCTGTTCGATATCCTCTGTTTTGCCTCTTTCCCACCACAGTTTCCCGCGCGGCGTCGTCTCTCAGCTTCTCCTTTCCGCATAGTCCGTTGTTTCCCTCCCTATAACCTGCCCCCGCCCCACTCTCCCCTCCCCTATTCAACCCCCAATCCACCTCCCTCTCGCCCGTCGAATCGGAAGTAATTACGATTCCTTCCGCCTCTATTAATCGGCGCAGGACGAGGAATGAAATCAATTCTGCTTCGTCTGAGCTAATTGGGCTGCGTTGGGGGCTATGCGGAGGTGGGGGATTGGTGGTAGGGAGGATCGGGATGGAAGCTGGGGGTGGAGAGGAGGAGTGGACGTGGTGGGGAGTGGGAGGAAATAGCGTAGAAGGGCTGCGGTGAGGGGGAAGGTAGGGAGGGAGAGAGCCTAGGATCGTGTGCACAGTAGGGCGAATTGTTACGGACGGACGCAAAAGCTGGGCGGCGGAGGGTCCGCGATGGGTGTAGCGGTGTGTTCGGAGGGGTTGGTTTCACTATGAGCCCCCGCGTGTGTGAGTTGATATGAGCGAAAATGGCGGGGGAGGAGAGGAGAAGGGATGAGATAGGTTCCGAATAGGAGTCTCGGCCGCGGTTAAGTAGAATGGGAGAATAACGCCAGGCGGGGTGGGAACCTCTCGCGGGTGTGGTTTTTTTAACGATGGAAATGAAATAGAAGTGGAATGAGGAGGCAGAACACTTAGGACGAACTGCCAGACGACTGGGGGATGGTTACTTGGAAAGGGGAGGAGAGAATGAGATGAGTGAAAAGGATGGAGGAGGGAAGAGAGGTAAATATCAAGGGAGGCTAATAAATGTGTGAAGGTGGGTAATGAAGAGCGAGATAGATGGAGTAGTTGGTCCATAGCGAAGAGGGTGGGAGCTTGGGGGAGGCGCGGGAGTGCCCATCGGAATTGGTCGGTTCTGACTCCACGGTTGTGGAATGGCTTATGTGTCAGGAATACCCAGGAGTGAGTCAATAGTAAGCATTGGTGCTGCTTGGGGAGGGGGTAGGATGCAGGTAGAATGGGAGGTAGAGGAAATAGGCCGAAGCGCGGTGAAAGGGAAAAGACAGGAGATAAAGAGCGTTTTAGCGTGAGGTAATTTTCGAATTGACAGCCTCGGGCGTCAGCAAAATGGGACTAATGATCCAATATGTAGAAAGACACGTAGGAAAAAGGCAACTGCGTAGCCTAGTACAAAGAAATCTCTATGAAATGAAATACTTGTGAGGAAGATTATTGTGGCCTCTTTTCCTTTGGAAAACCGAATCGCTTAATCTTAAATAGTGCATGAATTGCTGTCGTAGTTTTGAAGAAAAACGAGCCACGCCGCAACCATTAATAAGGCAGATTTTTCAGGATTTTTTGGGCTGATTCCGGGAAAGTGTACCCATCGTGTTGTTGCTTGAACATGTTTTCCTATCATTTGACCATGGTACAATCTCCGCTGTTATTAGGATATATTACGGCATAGGCATGCATCTGAGATAGCAGTTAATTATGCCCGAAAGAGAGCCCATCATCATTTGAGTCATAATGATTGAGTTAACGCGGATGTTTCTTGACACATGAGCGTTGTAGTTTAATTGATTCAGGTCTCTTGGTAAATCCTAATATTACATGTGGGAATGATGGAGACAGCGTCTGTGACGTGTCATGAGTGTTATTTGAAAAATTTGCCTTTTTATTCTTTATTACCTGGATTATCATGATAAAAACTGAGAATAAATTTTTAGTATTTCATTCATTTCGTTGTAACACTCATAACCGTCATTGACAAATTGATCCCAACACAGAGCCTTCTTTTCAGTAAGTGCGTCATTAATCTGCGGGTTATAAATTTTGTTAAGCACCAAGCCATGAGAATTTTGTGAAAATCTGCCAATTTGCGCGTCGTTACTGAAGCAAAATTTTAACACTTTAAGAGATGGATATATTTAATTCCTGAAATAATAATCTAATTTTAAATCATTATGAGACGTTGAAAATTCGTTTTATTAGTCAATCTTGATGTATGTAGGTTTTTCAGTTGCAATAATACGGTAGAAGGTAATACCAACATGTCACTAGGGTATTAAACACCGTTATACAAGTCTACTGGAACCCACTTTGCTAAATAATTTTTCTTCAAATTGAAGCTCGTTCCGTCCAATTTCCTTTCTATTATATGCATACATGATTTGGGAGCGAGTTTTAGTAATGGAAGGAAACAACTCTTTCAATAATTTCTTCCTCACTTATTGTACTATTTTCGCATATTTTTTCATATATTACGTCCATACGTTGTTTTATAAATGCTTTTCTGCTCCTCTGCTTTCTAAAACTCCTTTTCTTGAGAGTCTCTTCGATCACTGATGCCCAAGACTTTCCCGGTCTACCCCTTCTTCTAAATTCATTTACTCTTGTATAGAATAATTGTTTGGTGATTCGATTCAAATTTATTCTCTTAGCATAAATAAATTCATAATAAATGTTTTTCGTACTTATCTGTTATATCTGCATCCACAAAATATCATAAGAACCCTAAGGTGGCCTAAAACCCCCCGCCACTGGGGCGTGTGACATACATACCACAACATACCATATAGCCACCTCATAACTCAAAATTGATACTCTTCCTGGCTCACCCAAGTTTCGCTTCAAACAACATTTACACTGGCATTCGTACGCCTTTGATTTCTTCATCTATCCTAACATCTTTTGCGATCGTATGTTTTTATTTTTCCCGTTCATTGAAATAATTGTTTGTTTTTTATATTTTTTTGGCATGACTTTTGAAAAAGTATTACACACAACGGCGTTATAAAGAGGGTTCACGTAATTAGTGGTATATGCCACGTTGCCCATTATTACTTAAGTTACCTTGTGTTCCCAGAGACATGAGATAATTTTTCGCACGCAAATATAAATTCCGCAAAATTTGAAAACGCAACAGGATATTTATGTATGATGGGAAACAGAATCGATATGACTTTCAATCCAAGATTGAGCTCACCAGCCATCGAGCAAACCGAGTCATCTCATGGATATTTCATCGTTTTCATTTGGGTTTCTCATACTCTTTATGCAGCCAAGGCCTTTAGTATCACCGAATAGGTTTATTGATCAGGCGCAGAAACCACAAACCTCACGGGAAGAAGACGAGCAAATATCGAAATTCGGTTATTCGGAGAAGGAAAATACAATACGAAACGTTAGGAGAGGCAAGGGTAGGGAAGGGCCGAAGGCGAGGCCTCGCTGAAATGTGATGGAGATAGAAGGTAATCAAGCGGAAGTTTTGGAAATCATAGTTAATTACTCCTCGATCTGCTTGGTTAAACCGTAATTCGGTTGAGGGTGCAGTCACTCTTTCGCCTATAATGTGCTTATGGAAGTAAAAGAAATTCGAGATAACAATTTTAGAGCTCGCCTTGGTGATGAAAAAAGCATTCAAGTTGGGGTTGGTCGGGCAATCTAGTCTCTGGACTATCTTGAATTCATGTGAAATACATGTGAATAAGCAAGCAGTAATAATACAGTATAATGAACATGTCATCCTTTGTAAGACGAGGTCTTGGAAGTGAATTACGGGAAAAACATCTAGAGAATTACATCATAATTCTTCGTCAGATATTTAACTTCTTGGTGTGATTTAAGGCGATAGGTAATTAGGTCACTTGCTTTATGTCAGACTAATGATATAATTACCAATATGGAGTTTAGCCAATGAAAATATGAAAAGTATTTTCAATACAAGAATGACCCAATACTTACTATTTCATTTTTTCTTTCTAATTTTGTTTAATGCTCTATTGCTTTGCAACTACAATCTATGCATGTATAAGAATATATATATTCTATATATATATATATATATATATGTATGTATATATATGTGTGTGTGTATATATATATATATATATATATATATTTATATGTGTGTGTATAAATATATATATTTTTTTATATTGTTATGAGGAAAATAATGGTCAACTGGGTAGAACGTTGGATTACGGACCAATGGCGATGGATTACTGTAGTTTTTTGTCAATCCTCATTTCATAAAAAATTCCAGATGCCTTGGTTTGCCTGTTAAAGGAATTTTTACGTGCAAATAACAGTTTAAAAGCAGTATTTGCAATTAGATAAAAAAAATTAACACTGAATCCCCTGACTACTGTAGCATTTTGTTAAAAAAATACAATTCAGCGAAGAAAAAAAATACCATATTTGTTCGCGTGTGATTGAACTAATTTAATAAATGGAGAAGTATCACCAAAGCTCACAAATCGTTGATTGTTTCACGACGGTTTCGCCGTGGATGCAATACGACGGTTATCATCCCCTTCGGTGTCCCCCATTTTTTTCCCATTAATGCACACGGACGGCTGTCCCCAGAACAATTGACGCTTCAGCGGTACCCGGGACTGCCACACCAAATTATTTTGACCGTTTTTCAATGCCACGTTTTTATCGCACATACCATAATGATTAGCAATGACAATATTTGCGTCGAATATTTCTTTTAAGAACATTTTTTTCGGAGTTAATTGGCTTGTACAGGGCGTTCATTTTCCTCTAGAGTGTTTTTACTCAAGCAATCAAAAAAAAATTGTGATGGGCGGCGAGGGTCACAACCACTCATTATTCCGTCAATCTCATTCACGAAATAAACACCCATTTCATTGTTCTCCTATTTTCGAATTTACGAATAGAATGTCTTTGAGGATATCAAAACGAGTTTTATCCCGAAATCGAATGGACGATTGTAAATGAGTGAGTATTGGATTTAAATAACCAATTATAAAGTGAATTTGTAATAAATTTTAAATAAAATAATAGATAAGAAAAAGGAGTTAGGTTTACAGAAGTATAGAAGAGTGCCAATGCTAATATGGAGCACTCCACGTTAAAATCATCAGGAGAAAAAAAATGCATTGGGCACACCTTCTAACATGATGGATTTCCTGGGAAACATATAGGATAGTCAGGAGAAGGAATTGGCCCCCTAAAGGAAGACCAAGGAACTAATTTTCAACTATAACCTACTGCTCAAACTAAAATTTTAATGGGCCCAGGGACTAGAAATGACTGTATCGACATCGACACAAACTGTCACAAGGACTTGTAATACGGGGTGTTAGAGCAACAGCCTTTTATGGATAGTTATGCAATTATACTTAAATACAAATATATATTTGTCCTTATACACATACACGTACGATTCTCAGCCCCTCTAACGTGGCACTTAGTATCTTAACACCCTTTATTACAGTGAGTGTTTTTTTTATCTCCACACCCCCCAAATGCCTCCAATTCTTCGCCTTCCTCAACCCCTCTACTGAATTCTTGCATAGTTAATTCTGTCTGTACATCTTCTGTGTGACTACACAAGCGTGTGACTACAATCAAAATAATTCGTTATTGCGAAACATATTGCGTAATAACCAATTATTGTACTTCAAATATGCATGTGCAGACTGACTTCTTGTTTTCTTCAAATTCTCCCAAAAGCGTTTCTCTACCACTACTATACCTACTACTTTTCTTCAGTTCTCCCTTTCCGTTCATTTAATATTTACCACTCTTCAAGGGACTAATTCGAATATCAAATAAATAAATAAAACAGAAGACCAATTAGAGCATGAAGAGAGATAACTTCGGATCCGCAGTACTGAAGGGTTGCAGGCCACCTAGAATGTTCGCATTCAAGTATTAATGAACGAATGAATACTTCTTTTGCAAAACTTAAGCAGCAAGATAAAATTCATTAAAACTTAAATGTCAATACATAAATTGTAATAACGTCTTTTGAAGCATTCAATAGCATTCGTGTAAGTCTTTCCCTATTAATTATGGCATTTAAGTCAGCCTTTGCGCTAAAGAAAAAAGTAAGTATGATATATAGATGCATGTATGTAGTATAAAAGTGACGTTTTTGAAATATCGGAAGAGATTCATTGTATTTTAGCCCAACGTTTAGGACTTTAACCTTTTAATAAAACTGCTGAGATGATCCACATCCCAAGGAAGCTAATGGGGTCATCACGAAACGGAGTGAAGCATCTCTATCCCTGAAACACATCTCCGCCGGACGGCGAACGGAAGCCGAAAGTTCGCAGGAGGGCTAGCGAGCAAGGGAGAAGTTGAGAATGGGAGGGGTAGAGGAGATGGAATCCGAGGGAGCGAAGTCCTCTTCTTGGAGAAGAGGATGGGAGGGTTGTCGGTGGTGAGTGACGCAGTGGAAGAGGCGCCCAGGTCATGTTCTCGCATTGAGCCTTCTTGGCCGGAATCCCACTGCCGGAAGTGTAACGAACATTAAGTTTCGAAACCCTGCATCCTGACCTGGCACCCTCTCTCAGTCTCCCCCTCTCTCTCTCTCTCTCACACACACACACCCTCCTCCCTCTCTTTGCACACACGCCCACGCCCTCTTTCTTTTAAACCCATCTCTTCTCATCCAAATATGCTATAACTATCGAACCTTCCCGAATTACGGGACCATGGCCAATTACAAGCATCGCAATTTTTGAGAGTTAGAGGCATATGTATGAAATCATTGAAATTAGCTCGAGGAAAATTAACTATATTGTCTAAGAAATTTGAAAGTATTATTTTTAATTGCTTCATTCCTGTTTTTACTTTCATTAAGAGTCAGACTGCTTCCTGGTTGGCCTTCCTTCAGTTCATTCAATGTTCTCCCGTCTGACTTGTGATTTGTACAGCACAAACAATACGGAATATGACAAATATTTGAAAATGAAAATGAAGTGAGTATAAAATCAGTAAATATAAATAAATATTTGCATTTCATTATATGCTCTTTTTCTCTGGTGCGCAATTTTTACACCACAAGTAATGCCAAATATAATAATTTTTTAAAAAAGAGCAACTGAGATCGTTCCTCGGGAGTTCTTTAACACAGTTCCGTAACACAGTTCAGTAACAATTCCGAATGCCTGTTTCCCGACTTCGACAATAGTAAGGGATCTCTCTCCATTATTCGTGTTTTTCTCATACTTATAAACAAATTCTGAAATAAATAATCAGCGAATTTGGGAAAACAAATATAAATAATAAGTGGATTTTGTCAACGTAAACGGGCATTATTCCTACGGTTGATTTGATCCTATTTAGTCTCTTCTCGCCTTTTTCATGCCTTCATATCTTTCCTATTTTGATCCTTCATGTCTTATATTTCATCTCTTTCACTTCAATCATTTTTTTTGTTTCATACATCTCCCTATGATAGATGACCTATTGAGTCCTTTTCTTTCACTTTTCCTGAAGTAACTGTATTAATCCAGCGGTTGTGGTGATTCAATTGTTCCCGATATGTTTATTACTTCGGTTTTTTTTGTGTATCCATTAGATTTTTTTACGCCAACTTTCCATAAAGGTTCTTTAGTCACTTGATCCCATCAAATGATTGATCTTGATCTTCCCCGCTGCTGCGATCACCATATTGTAATAGAAAAGAAGACCTCGTGCACTCTATAAGTTTCTGAGAACAGGTTGAAAACAATGTGACTTGAGTGGTGTGCTTTACAATAGACCAGGCTCCAGTAAAATAGAAGAACGCTTGATTATTGTTCACTTTTTTTTGTTGTCTTTATCCATCAAACGAAAATCAGTGATGGTCCGAGATAAATAGGCAGTGGGAGGTGGTGAGGAAGGTAAGATCTAGGGCAGAGAACTGATGCATGCAACGACGAGCAAGGGAAGGTTGATGGGATTCGGTCTAAAGAAGGTGTAATAGAGCTCTAAAATCGGGGAAGGGGAGTCATGAGGAGCGCGGATGCTGGTTGAAGATACGGAGGCGTGTGGGACGCGGGAGACGAATTAGGGTGGGAGGGGTGACGA